>CM031238.1:618775779-619975779 GCA_018340775.1 Taxus wallichiana var. yunnanensis
AGAAAATATATCAATGTTGTCCCACAAAAACAAGGTAATGATTTAATTGCTTTTAGTTGTTGGTTTGTATAGTTTTGATTGTGAATACCTTTTCGTGTGATGTTGTGACTTATTTTCTTAGCATGGGTTGGATCTTGTTTGAAATAATTATATATGGCATTTGATTCATTTATAGCTTGTATGCATTTATTAGGGTTCATTTTACTTACTTAGATTAAAATGTCAATTTGATCTTTTAGTATGCTTTATCAATTCATCTATTTTCATCATAGGTCGTGTTGTGTTATAGGTACAATTGTTATTTAGCTTTGTTAACTTTTTCTTGTATATTTATCTCTTACATAGTTGTTTGTTATCACATCTATCATTTATCATTCATCACATATAAAAACATCAATCTATATATACAAAAATGCTAAGTATTACATCATGCATGTATGCTAAGCTAATCATCACATATCATATCATCAATGGGGGTAAGAGGGGTTACGCATAATCACAAATCTATCCCCCAACCAATATCATCTAGTATCATCCCAAGTGCTAGAATAAGAACTCAGAAACATTGCATAAATCTAAAAACATGTGGTGCTATCTATAGATATATCAAAATATGAAAGCATGAAACATACACATCTCTAAATCTAAGGTATGTCACATACATAGAGGAAAGGGAAATCATACATCATAATCAATACTCATACAAATCATAATCATTGCCTATAACATGAAAAATCCTCATTAAAATTTCCATATGATACATGTATAATTTTCAATTCAATGCTCAAAGTGTACATCATCGATCTGATATGCCATCTAAAAAGGGCATGATCAAAAGAATCGAGCCTTCAAAGGCGTCATCAAAAAAATGGTACATACAACTATACATCAAAATTAGCCTTCATAAGATGCATATATAAAATACATCTGTACAGAAGGAGAAGTAAAGAAAGCTCAACCATAGCTCTCGCCTCGCCGGGGCTCCAGGAGTCCATGAGATGGTGGATGCAAAGAGTGGTGGGCGTGATGGACCAGCAATAGGGGTACCACCACGATGTACGAAGCGGTTGTTGTCTGGCCATGGCAGTTGCTCTATGATAATAGGCCGCCAAGCTGATCTAAGCTCGAGCGGCCTAATCGCCATGACCTAGAGCTTATCGCACTCACATCTGACTGCTCAAAAGGAACCACTCACTTCTCTACCAATATTTCCTTGAAGTAGCGAGTCCTATAATATAAGGCCTCACCACCAAACCTCATGGTGTCACGTATCGATCGAAGCATCTCCAAAGTGATAGCTACCTATAAGGCATCATCTCGCTCACCTATAAACCTACCACCATCATCACAGGCCTCGTATAAGCAACAAACCTCTTGATATCTATCTACGGTAATATCTTCGCACATGGGATCATGCAGATCTCTCTTATGTAATATAACCTTGTGGATGTGCCTAGGCATGGTCCCTCGAGAAACAACAACCATCTACACTGAAGGTACGAGAATGATGTAAAAGGCTCAATATCTAAGCCCCTATGCAGCCATCTCACCGATCGGACTACTGTAATCAGAGTATCTTATCCATGGGTGGCATGTGCTCTAGCCTTTGATCTCTCTCCAATGTTAAAATATGTACTAATCATGTGCCTAATATCACTTGTCTGTTGAGGGAATGTACAAGTGCCCTAGCTGCATCTCTCTCTCCAGGCCACCGTAATCGAACAACGTGATACTACACCGTAACTCTTTTGTTGCCAAGGGCAGCCGTAACCGCCCACCATCACCACCACCCTCACAGAGCATGAGGTGTGAGCCACCCTCGCTCTAGAAATACCCAGTGAAGAGGGGTGTATATCCCCACTGGAATTCCTCTTAGGGGAAACTCTCGTGTCAACTTCCGAACACCTATCTCGGCATAAGCCTGGGTCCCACTGTCCCGTGGCTGTTTGTAATGTTGGACCCCATCCCTGCCCTCGACATATCGGTACATGATTCGGGACCCCACCATCATCATCGTCATCACTATCATCACCACCAATAACTCCACCCTCGCCACCACTAAGAGGCCCCACTAGAGGAGCTCTCTGCGGTGTTATACGTTGCCTTGGAAATAGTCAAACGGCGTGGAAGCACACCATGGTACCATGGTGCATACTTAGGTGTAGTACTCGGATCTCTAATCTATCTCAGTGGCACCCACATAGTAGGTACCACCGATCGTAGAAACTTCAGACGATTGCTCTATCATCAGGCGATCTATGGACCCATATATACATACTCTCGGGCCACATGAGCGTACCACCTATCTGGCCTAGGAACATCCTAGGTACTGCCAAACTACCTCTGGAATCGATCCACCCTATATAAATCCCGCATGTAGCTATGGATGCCTAATATAAAATGCTCCATTATGGCAGTACTAAGCTCTAAACCATCCTCAGGCCACTAGAAATGTTTGTAAGGCCTCCAAACCATGGAAGCCTGTTGTAGCTCATCAAGCTCGTGGTGATAGTGATATGCATCCCCCATATATGGCTGCACATCATCCCCTGTTGGGACCCTGACCCATCGTAGGGATCTCGAGGGCCCGAACTCTCGAGGAACACACCTAAGGGGAGACTAATGGGAATATGGTCCCACGCCTAAATCTGTAAGTAAAGCGGGATGGTCCCTCTTATCATCGATGGTAGTAGGTAATCAAATGAAGGTCCCAAGTATAGATGTGCTAAAATGCAGCGGCCCGGCATTAGGTCTCTCCCTCTACCAAACCATGTATCAATCCGAGGAGGTGAGGCGGAAATGAAGCACCACTCTTTTCGAGGACTAAGACTCCACCGACAAAGGCCATCATATAGACCACTACCTGGCTAGCTCTCGAGTCCTCATATCTTTTGTGATAGCCTAATGGTCATCCTACGTTGTGGCATCATCGGGACACCAAACAACTCTACGATATGTAGATTTGAATATCCGATCCAATGGCTCATAGATTGGATGAGCTAACCCTGAATCGGGACCCACATAATATGCCACACATCCTCAAGAGTAATCATAATCTCCCCGATCGTGAGCTGAGAATAATTGACTCTTGTTGTGCCACTTCGCTCTCTATAAGCTGCTTGAAAGGCCATGATCTAATGTGATCGGTGCATCTCGGCCACATGAGCCCAATCCGTAACATATAGTAAGGCTATCTAGAGTTGCTTTATATCATCGCTCCTCTAAGCTAGGCCTCTATCATTTCTAGCTAGCCATATCACTCACATGTCCGGAGGATGGGTAGTATACGCTATGAAACAAGAAAACACACATGTATCGAGTTAATATTTCTATCTACTTACATGCTAAAATGTGTTGGTAAATCACCATTCTTCTATCTTATTTCCTGAAAATTTTCACTTTCTTCTAAATTTGTCTTATTTTCTCTTGTAATGCAGTTTACTAGGAATGATGTTCTACTCCTTCTTTGACACGTGCGCCTCCTCCGAGGTGCATGCATGCCCATCCCAACATATACGCACCTATTACCACACATTGCGCCCCTCTTTTTTTTCACACCATCCAACACTTATGTGCCCAGTTTGACAACCCGAGGTGCCTATCTTCACGTATGCACATGTGTGTCCCCGTTCCCACCAGAATGCGTAAGAAACCTTTTCGATAGAAATGCATCTGCAAATCCTACAAATTTTCCCCCAACGAATTCGCTGTGTGTATACGTTCTTTTAACGGATACGCGTAAGCATACCCATTGGTTTCGAGGCATGCGCGTACACGTATATGTCATCGACATATGCACATGCACGCCATCCGTCAAAATTCTCCTACCTAGCCTAAAACCCTAAAAATGCATTAAATGCGTGAATCACAAAGAGGGATAGGCCACTCACGTAGGGTCCATCCGTTGGGTCTCACATGAACTCTTAGATGCGATCTTCTCATCTCCTCCTACTCGGTAGTCTCACCATCTCACTCCAGGGTTGTCACTCTCGCTCACGGTAAAAATTCGCAAGAACTCTGGTAGAAATGAATTAGTCGTGATTGATTTACTCTGGGTATATCTTAGGTCGTCGCGATGCCCCAGGAGGTATGTTTTCTCCGTCATGATCGTTTCTGGCTCTTCTTCTATCTCACGAGATGATTATTTTCTATTAAAATAATTATTTTTACTCATTTTTCGCACACAGGGGCACTTAGTGTCACCCTGCGGTCACTTCTTCATTACACTGGAATGATTTACGCATTTTCCTGGCATCATTTCTTATCTTTTTTCTTCTATTTTTTCCTCTATTTTTCTGGCCATAATGATTATTTTTTTTAAATAATTATTTTTGTCTTGTAATTCTTCTCATTGGGCCACTTTCGCTTCAGGCTCCTGGTGCCTTTTTTCCTTTGCCTTTAGGCGAGTTGTACATATTTTTACAAGATCTTTGATCTCTTATAAAAAAATCCGACCCGATCGAAAAATCTAAAAAATTGTAAAACCATTTAAAAACATTGAAATACTTCGGAAATAGACTAAAACTTGGTAAACCATTCATCTACAACTGAAAATATATGTCTCTCGCATGGCACTCATCCCATATCTTCGTTGAGGTTTTCAAATATTTTGAAACAATGACTCATGAATCATCTAAATCTTGATCACCTACACAAGCCACCCCGCTTACTTTGCTATACTCTAGGGCACTATCAGTTTTCACGTACTATTTTTTCGCTCATGCACATTGCTTTTTCATTGGACCCAAGTGTAAATCCATCTTTTCCATTGCACTATACACATTTCTTGGGGCATCATCATCACCCTTTTCATTTATTAGAAATTTGGGACTACATCTTGATAACAAAATATTTGTGCAACTATCTTGAACGATTGTCGGTTTAAGTGTGTGTAATTGTACTTATTTCCATGTTAGGTGAGATTGTTTATTTCTCGTATTGCATTACATTCGTATGTATACGCATAGAGTCGGCCATTTTTATCATAGGACGGTTGTTTGTATCTTGGATTTTCATGTCCTTTACACCTCTAGCCATATGCTTACATTTTAATAAGGGCCAATGATGAGGATTCTAAGCAAAATGATGATTCTGTATTATTTCTATAAGGCATTGGTTTGTGGATAGCTCAATATCCATTTTTACTTTCTCATCTCCTTTCTTCTCGCTTTCTCCTATTTCTCTTTTTGATCATCGATTGATTTTCTCCATCACCCCATCGACACTCGAGGGGGCATCCTTCATCCTTCATCCTATTAATTTTTCTTCTACCCCTTCAAAATTTTCTACTCATTTACGTTTGTCTACTTTCTTTGAAGTGACGTGGCTTACGTCACCCCAAAGAGGGGAAAATGTAGACACCTGTAGTTTGATCAAAGCACTATTATTTCTAATATTGCACTTATTATTCTCTTCCTCACAAATTTACGACATCTCGTCGGTTCGATTTATCTAACCTCCCTCTTACGAAACTCTTTTGAGTCGTATTTCTCTTATAACTAATTAGGTATGATATAATAGTCCTCTTCTTAGCTAAATATTCTCTTCTTTACTACCTTATTAGCTCCATGGAATATCAATTCACTTCAATTGGATTGATTAAGCCTTCAGAACCTCTCGAAACCTAATTTCTCTCTAAATAGGATTAATTACCCCTAAACTATTGTTAACTAGTCTTAACCATGATCAACCTCTCTCTAAAACTAGTCAAATGTTACTTTGACTTGCTAATTTACTTGTTGACTACCCTTTTAGTCCCACATGCACCAAAAATCCTCCCATTTCCCAAATGGAAAACTATAAATAGCCTACTACCCCCCTCTCATTTCTAAGAACACTTCTTCCTCTAACCTAAACTATAGTATTATTGTTAGGATTAGGACCTTCATTGAGCTATTTGCTTTGCTTTTGCATTTCTATCACATAACATGGAGTAAATGGGAAGAACCATTGGCCTTGAAGCCATTAATGGTGAGATCCATTATCTTGAAGCATAAATTGATTGCTTAGATCCTTTTAGGTTCATTTACTTTAAGCTTTCAAGAATAGAGGTTAACTTCATTTATTTAAATTGCTTATTTACTTTAAGTTAATGCATGTAAATAGGATTCCTTGCTCATTTCTTATCATATGGTCCATTGAGGGTCATTTTGCAAAAATCTTTGGGGTTATTGATTGTTTCTTACCCCATTTCAATATCTCTTGCAAAACCTTTCATTGAACACATAAGATTACATGATTATGTTATGCGATGGTTCTATGATCTACCTGTCCATTTGGTAACATATTTTAAATCTTTAGCCGATGTATTCCTTGTTAATTTTTCTATGAATATCAGCACTAAGATATCTATGCACAACTAGCTAAAATCAAACAAGGATCTAATGAACATCTTGTGGACTATGTCTTGTGGTATAAAAAATCTTGCCAAAATGACCAATGTTCTAGTTGATTCAGAATTACAAGATCTATTCATTCAAATCCTTTTTCCTCCACTCCAAGAGAGTGTCATTTTTAGACTTCCTCTTTTTGATCAATTGTGTCACACACTTATATTGTGTGAAACTAAACTTCTATATTTGGGAAAATTTAAATATTATGATACTAATTCCAATAAGTTTCATGTTAAATCCACATTCAAACCTTCCACTAAGCCTACCAACTCTAAAGCTATTATCAATGTTGTTTCTACGCCATCCATGCTTCAATTGCAATCCATGAGACACACTATTACCATGATACCTTGCACACCTCGCCTCCTATTTCCATAACTCATCAAAAGCAATTTGATTACTCTTCCTCCACCGCTCAATCTAGATCCTTATCGACCATGGATACATAATTACAATGAAAATGTGCACTTTGATTATCACCAATGTAATGGGAATTCTACTTATCATTATTTTAAGCTCAACATCTTATTCAAGATCTCATTAACAATAATATAATCTAGCTTCCAAATGAAGGCCATCTACTTCTAAACCATTCAACGATAACAAAATCTTAAAATATTCCATGACTCATTACAAAACATGACAAGTAGTTATTGATTCCTATTCCAATCACACATATCATGCGGTGCCTCCTCCTTCATTAGAACCCCTTGATTTTCTTATTTCTACTGGTGATATGCCACCACCAATTATTACATTCTTGAATCCGTGACAAGTACCATACTATATTTTCTTCCGATTTATTGCACATTAATGCTTTTATTGGTACTCATTTATTCAACAACACTTTGGTACATCTTTCTAACATTTCCAATGAATTTTATGTGGCATTGTTACTAGATATCTAATTTTCAATCTCTCAAATCACCTTTATATTAGCTTTAATTCTTATGGCCCTATTGTCCTTCCCATTACTATTGGGTCCCTTACCATACCAACACCATTCCTTGTTACATCTGAAATCAAGTGTTGTGACATGGTCTTAGGTCTCCCTTGGCTTCGAAGCTAATCATGACATCCTTCCATGATCCACTTATGCCTTAATTTCATTCATAACAAACAATTTTTCACCATTCAAGGTATCCCATCATGCACACCATTACTTGGCCCACTCTCACCTATGTTCTAACCATAGTTATGGAAACTAAGCCTCCTACACCTCTTAATTCTAAATATATATCGCACCTAGCTCTCATCCGTCATTACCACGACCCACATCATGACCACTTATCATCACCCTCTCCAGTCCATTAGTCCACACCTTTGGCCTAAGTCCCCTACCGGGCATCCCATTCCTCTACATTTTCTCCACATCCTTTACCACATCATTCTCCCTCACATACACATATTTACTCTTCTACACCACTTGTCCTAGACCATGGTTACATCCCTTATACTTCTTGGGTATTCAGAAAATGGGCCCTCGGTCTTCACTATCATGATAGCTCTCTTTACTCACACACTTAGGGGCATCTATTTCCTCCCCCTCCATCACTATTTGATGTCTTTATAATTTATTATCTTCTACATTATAAAATTTATGCTTCATGATAACTAGCATCTAACACCAAAAACATCAACATTTTTGCTACCCGATGATGCACTCGTGTTCTCAAGGTTCATACATGATTGTTGAGGGCATTAAATGAACCTCACTCGAACACTTGGGGGCATCACACTTTCTCCCTCCTCCATCACTATTGGCTATCTATATCATCTACTCATCACTTATCTACTAAACTTCATACTATTTTCTTCACTTATACATCTTTCATACAAAATCAATCACATACAATTCCTTTGTTACCTGATGGTGTACTCTTGTTATACGGTTCATACTTGACTGTTGAGGGAGAAATTCTTAAATAAACCTCACGTCACACACATTTTTTGTGGGAAACGTGACCCTCTCATTTACACATCTTGCATATCACAACACACCATCACTTTCACATAACATCAACAAATATTGGTTGTATTTAATCTTGTTAGCTTATACTATTTACATTTTGCACTTTTCTCTATGTTATCTTGGATACTTAGTACGTCATTATATTTTTCTATACACGCATGCGCATTCATGTGGTATCTTGAGGTGAATGTAGGATTTTTACATATTCTTACATGATACATGATGTTCGACACCATTATTTACCACAGTACCACCAAGGCTCACAGGGGAATCTACTTTCTTACTCTCATACTCCACACATCACAAGTCCTATTGTTATAGTACTTACTACTTCTTATCACTAGCACTTACTTTTTGCTAATATATACATGCTTTGACATACTACTTATCTTTCTAAAATGATAATGGGTGCTTCATATGTAGCATTTTCCTTCAAGATTCTATATGACCATGGTTATATGTCACCTCGTGATTTCTATTGTTTGTTATTATTTATGGGTTATGCCTATGTATTACTTGATCATTTTTTTCTTATAGATGTTTTCGCCCTTGATTATCTTGTGACATTGTGAGTGATGTCTCATGTCTGTAACCCATTTTTGTGGTCCCTTTTTTCTTCATAATATATTTCTACATTGTTTTTATTGCATCTTAGATCTTTTACACTAACACTTATTTCTATCCTATATTGTTTTCTTGTACCTTTGTTTCTACCATACACATCCTACCCCTTTAGGTATTCATATCTAATATGCATATCAATTTTAGATCATCTCATTTGGGTTGCATCCTCTAATCTATCACATGCACCCCAAATGAGGGGTAACTATTAGGTGAACAAATCACCCTTCCAGCAATACATAACTTTGGAACATAACAACACAATACAAAATTGACAAAAGCACATATACATAGTTGTCCGAGAATCAGACTTGAATCACAAACAGGCAGGATAAAAGCACCCAATATCATATAGGAATAGTGGGCACTTGTGTCCCACCTATACACTTGTGTACTAGGGAAAATTAGATAGTTTCTTAGTACAACTTAGTTTCCATTAGTTTATAGAATGGGTCTATAGATATAAACACTTGGTCTCGAGTTATAATATAGTTACAATTTAGTTACAATATGTTTACAAATCGGTTAGAAATCAGGTATGTGTCAATCTATAGTGGCACTTATCATTTGAGAATCATCATGGAAGGAGAGAAAAATATAACTCTCTCCTCAAAACTCTTCTCTTGGCATGATATTGCCTAAAAAACTCAATCTCAGCATGAGTTTGCCCAAAAACCTCACCCTTGTTGTGAAATTTCCCAAAAAACTCACTCTTGACTTGAGATCTCCCAAAAACCTCACCCTTGGCAATGCAGGATCCCAAATCCACAAAAAATCCAAGACAAATAAGACAATTTTCTATCTATATGCTCTCATACATCAGGTGCACACTTTCCTTAGCTACTACTTTACACACTTTTTTACATACTTATACATATGTTACTCTAATTTTTCATATAAGGGAATTTGACTAATTTTTTACTCTTCTTTTGTAGGTTTTTCCTTATAAGAAACAAGAAGCATCTCACATAAACAAAAACAAGCTCTAACAGCACACTATTATGCATACAATTCACCCCTAGGGTCTACATCTTTTTCCTAATTTCCATGTTTCACATCACGGGAACTTCACACTTCACATGGATACTTGTCCACTTGGAACACTATTGGTTACACTTCTCTTAGGTTTACAAGGTGCGTATCTTCTATCTACTTTATGTTATTGACTATTCAATCAATAACATAAAGTGGGGGCAAATGTGAGACACAAAATTTATGCACTTGGGTACATTTCTAGGTCTAAAGAATACTAATGTATACATGATTTTTAAGCAATAAAACCAAGTGGTTAATGACTCCTTTTGGCCTTTTTTGCTTTATCTATTTCACTTTATGTGGATTTACACATCTTACAACTCTTTGTGCGAGTTGACTTATTTATCTTTTGATGGCCTCAGGACACTAGTTCCCAACTAGGATAGAAGTACCCAAGTCCTCCCATCCTTCCTAGGAACTCATTCCCTTCTTTATCTTCTTTTACTCTTTTGGGTATTTTTCTCCTTTTGGTCACCTTTTAAAAATTTGGTTCATCCTTTCAATTGTAAATTATAAAATTCAAACAAGGGAATCATATATATACTTAGTTACTTCTCTCAAATAAAGGGCCAAAATTATAAGCATTATCTTTCATCACCTAAGCTTACACAAAGGCACAAGAGCACTACAAGGCACACATATAGCACATCCATACAAGGGACAATGGTTGCGATGATTTGTAAAAACAACATAGGAGGGATTCCATTCTATTCCATCACACACATTTTGCATATTTACGATAATCTATATCTATCTGGTATTATCCTCGTGCAACTTACACAAGGGCAACCTAGGACACAGGACACAGATACACACACACACACAAAACTTCATGGAGTTTGAGATGTAGTGCAATGCTCAGTCGTAAGTTCACTCTTCAGGTGACCTCAGGTAAGTCGACTCCACATTATACATATTTTTATTACATTTGGTGTGGTTTGTGGGCATGTGCAATTCTAGTTATTTACCTTGTAGGTTACTGAAGTTCGATCGAAACCTAACAACAAAATCAGAGTGACAAAGAGGAAGTGACGGATAATATATTATGACCCAAAAAGATCATATTCCTAGCATTTGAGTAGACACTGAGTTCCCATATCAATCACTAGCGCTTGAGGCACTCTTTTCCTCCACGGGTTCTCTGTCTTGTGCAATCCTAAATCCACAGAACCATCAATCATTAATTTTTACATTATTTTCAGCCAAGATCCGGTAGTCGGGCAGTCTGACCACTTCCGGATCAACTAAAATCAGCTAATTCATCTTTCCTCTTTCATTTTCTTAGGGATTTTACATCTTTGTATGCTTATTTTTGTGCATTATTGTGCTTAATTACGAATATCATTCATTATAGTAGTTACTTTGAAATTAGGTTTAAATCTATTTAGATTAAATCAAGAGACCATTTCCCACCTATAGATGATTTTGAAAGGCGATTTTAATATATGGAGGAGATCTTCCAAACACTCAAAGAGTAATTTCAAATCATGCAAGCTAAACAACCTGGTTTTAGGAAACCTTGTCCATGGGAGGTCCTCTACCTAGTTGGTTTAGTCCTCAACAAAGGCTAGAGGTAATGAGTGAATCTCTTACTCAAATGGTTGAATTTATTACAAATTTACAAGAGGTGGAGGATGTTCAAACCCAAGTGTGAATAACCCTATCAATGGGGTACACATTCACTACCACCATGTGGATATATGATGCCTCATTATCAGCGTAAACCATATCAACCAAATCCCAAGCTCTAAGTTCCTAGATTTCTCAAATCTTCTCCTTGCATCTCTTCTCCTCCACAAGAAGACATTGCACCTCCCCCATCATTTCAACCTTTGAAAAATCATTTAGAATCCCAATCCCCCTCCTCTCACATTCCCAAACCCATTTTGGGAAGAAACTAATTAGAAAATTATTCTAGGAGGGTAGCCAAATAGGAAAGATCTCATACAAAATATAAAATATTGGAGCTCAAATTTTGAGGCCAAACAAATCCCACAACCGGTTAAACTATAATAGAAGTTGAGATAGAAGAGTATAAGAGGAAGGTTGAATTTACAAAGTAGCAAGAAGAAGAAGATGGAAAATCTATTTATTCTTATTAAGGTGTGCATATCGTACCATGTTCTTGGAGGTTTTTTATTTGTCTTCACAAAAATTAGAAATGGAGGAAGGAAAATCAAAGTAGCAGGAGCATAAATCTGATTTATTTGAATCCAAATAATATGTGATCCAAGGGAGTATTTTTCAATCTTAGGCACGATGAAGAGGTTGAAGTTCTATTAGATTTAGAAGAGTTCATTGATGATGAAGAACCCATTGAGCTTACAGATTTTTATTCTCATCATCTATCTTCCACCACAAAGAGCCTCTTGCTACTGAAGTCTCCAAGTTATATATTAGATAAAGCACAAATGCTAATGAATGTTGGTATTTCCTTTCCTCTTTTCACAAAATCCGATTTGGAGAAAATCCATGAAGAAGAGCATGCAAAAGAAGAAATCGAATCTGTTAATAAATTTGATTTTCATGTTGAAGAGGGTGAGTTTGACATGTCAAAATTCTTTCTTGAGGATGAGGAAGAGAATGAGAAACCCATTTCCAAATCAAAAATCATCATGGGAGGCAAAGTTGTTTGTAGAAGCAAAACAAGGTACAAATCAGCTTCCAAACATCCATGGTGAAGAAGGAAGTGTCTCTAATAACTCCATTTATGGATTTGAATGCAAAGAATATGGGAAAATCATGAAAATCAGCCAAATTGTTTAAAGGCTTTCCCAATCAGGTATCACAGCTAGTTTGGAGTTAAAATCATAGTTGCCACTAGTCATGCCCAATTCGAGACTAAGGAATAGTTTCAAAGTGTTAAAGATCAGAAAAAACACCTCTTTAAGCCTAATGAATATGGGACAAATGTTTTTACTCTTTTCATTTGTTAATGAGAAGGGAAATCAGTTTCAATATAGTTTTCCACTCTCATTAAAGACCATGTTTGTTGCAAAATTAATCACATGGTCTAATTTTGTAAGGAAGGGAAGTTATTTCTCCCTAAGTAATAGCTAGATTTTTTTAGCTTCATTTTCCTTTGGTTAGAGTAGGAGTAGATTAGGTTTGCTTATTACAAAACAAGTGCTTGTGCACACTCTGCATGCTTCCACTTGGAGCATGTATGATTTTCCATGTTGTACATAGTTTTGTGGCCTTTGTTGTTGTTGTACAATCCATTTCAAAGCAAGTTTCATGGTGGAAACAAGGTGTTTTAGGGAAGCTTCAAGGTGCATCCATTCAACCCCAAGATCATATGAAAATCATAATTCTCCATGTTCCTTCCTTAGAAAAAAATTAGAGTTTTTGGGACAGGTTTACGAGTTTCATTCAAACCTCCCAAGAAGTCGACTTCGAAACACTTCAAGTAGTTCGAGTTAGCTCTAAGTCCATGTAGATCCAAGGGTAATAATTTCAATTTTAAATATCAATTTTCAAGTTTTTATGATTGACTCCATGCCTAATGGATTATTTAAGGCCATTGATCTTCTATCTAGCAAGTATATAACCCCATTGAGTTGCCAAACTATTATCCAAAATAACCTCATAAGCTATTTTGATAACTTAAAAATCCATTTTTGAACAAGTTATGGGGAAAATACCATGTTTGGGTCCTTGTTCCACTCTTTTTATGCCTCACATTCCAATAAGTTAGTCATTTTTGTAAATTTTAGGCAAAATAGGGAAAAACATGGTAGAATCGGTCTTTTGATGAACATGAGGAAATATTCACAAGTTCCTCTTATTCCCTGCATCTTTACCTATGTTTCTTTACAAGGGAATATTAGGTATATCAATAGTTCTTGGTATTTGTGGAACCGTGTTAATGTTCCCTCGGTTATCCGATCAGCCACCAAATTTGATCCAATTTGACGTCGGATAAATTGGGAATTAACAACACACTCGAGAAAAATTTATATGTTCCTACATTCCCTGCATATCTACATTTTTTGATAACAATGAAAGAGGGGACAATGATTAGTTAAGTTGAATTATTTTGGAAATACTTTAATATTTCTAAAAAAAAATTGGTTCTCTTCAAAGCCCTCCATACCTAACGGTCCCTTAGAAAAATTTTCCTGCGAGGAGGCTGTTGGAGCAGTTCTCCCATTTCTCCACTTTCTCGAAACCTTATTTTCTCTACCCAAAGCGCAAAGATGCATCAAAAATATCAGCCATGGATGAAACATAAAACTATTCCACCATTCTGCATCCCCCGACCTCCTGCATATCCACACTAGGGAACAATCATTAAATTGACTTTTAAATCCATGAGGAACATTCCCTCGGACCTCTTGTTCTCCAAAACTCTACAGAACAAGCCTGGGTATTGGTTTTTGGCCATAACTTTGACTCAAAGCTCCAATTACACAAAATTGGTGGCATTAGAATCGTCCCTTGAGGGTTTCATTATTGTATGCAATGTTAAAACTTTTAACTTATCTAATTAGAATAACCTAACACCAATGTTAAAGTGATATTGATAACATTTCTCAAATAAACCTTTTCCAAATAATGACAATACACGAAACTAGTAAAAAAGTTGATACAAAGCATTATTATGATGTAAATCAGTAATGAACTAAACTATAATCATTAACATGTAATAATGATAACCATAAAGTGGTGGTGGACAATCAATGTCACACAATTATGTAACCATGAAAATTGTTATTTAAGCAACAATCATTCAACAAAATATTTGCTTTGCATATACTTATATGCTTCTATATGAATCTATATACATATATGTATATGATTTGGCATATACATATATGTACATAATTGTATATACAATAATATAATCATAATTATTAAACTCATGGTGATAGAAAAGTAATTAATTGTGAGGTGTGACATACTTCCTCTTAAAGAATCATCGTTATGATGATTAAATCTTAATGGTATCGATCATATAAACTTAAATCATTCAAAACATCAATGTAAAATAAAAATAGTTCATAATTTTTCATTAAAATTTGGAAATTTCAGTCAATCAAAATTTATAAACCTTGGATGTAACAACCTAAAAATAACAATTATTTTCAAAAAGTCAATAATATAAGCAACAACACGTCATTACGATCGATATTTATTATCAAATACTATATGATATATCAATGAAAAATCATCAAATAACAATTTTAATTAATCTTTGAAACATATAAGGAAAATGTGGTTTTTAATTCATCAAGTTTTCCTAAGTTGCATAAGTCATAGAATATTGGTCTTATTAGACCTTTCTTTATGCAATTTCTTAATTTCTAAAATGTAACCAATGAATTTCCGCTCTTGGATTGGTTACTGCAGGATAATTCCATGGTCGTGTTCCTATCATTTGTTCAAATATAAGAAATGTGTTATATCATAAATGAGACTTTTTATACAAGAATAAGAAAACATCATGCATTCAACCAATTCGGGTGATAGAGCTAATCATGTAGGTCATTGGAATTATTACTTCGAGGATTTTCAAAATGTCACACATACCTAAGTGAGAATTTTGGAAGCTTTGCGCAAAAATTAGTGCTCTTTTGGGTTTTACCCACAAAAATTCTTTTTCCTTTTCACTTAGATTCACCAGTTAAATTAAATTAGTCAACACTTTTTTACCCTCATTATGCCCAGAATATGTTATATTAAGTAATTATTTCATAATTATAATTTTAGATCATTTTCTAAGGGTACTTATACTTTGGTATATACTAGTAAGAATCCTTTTTTACACTTAATTTTTTTCCTATCATGTGGATTTGCTAATTATGCAGTTATTATATGTTGATAACACAAATCATTTTATAGTTGTTTCTTTACTTCTTCTTAAATTTGTGTTCTGCAAGTCACCGTATTGGAATTATGATTCATGTGACTTAGCATATTAACCATTCAGTTATCTTTTTCTTAAAATTAAAAAATGACAAATCATATTGAGACAAAACTCCATCCATATACGTTATCTTACATCTAAATTAGGATGTGTGAAGATATATTTCAGCTCCGATTAGTTTGTTTCCAATTTAAAAGGTGTTCTGGCATGTAATGCCTCACAACTTCTTTAGGCATAAACTATAACAACAAGTTCTAAATCATGTGAGGAATAGTTCTTCTTATGCACTTTCAGTTTTCTACTCTTATGAGTAACCACATGATTGTTTTACATAAGTATTCTACCCTGACCCCTTATCTAAGGCATCGATTACCATGGAAAAGTTCTTATTAGGATCAAAACCTTAAAAAACAAGTGTTTGTAAGTTTTTCTTACTTTCAACAGATGGATGCTTTTTCACACTTATTAGTCCACATAAATTTATCCAAATATTTTTGAAAAATACTATGCATGAATTTCATGAATGCGTAGGGGGCATTAATAAATCCAAAGAGTGACATTGTAACTTATAATGCTCATATCTTGTTATGCATGTTATCTTACATATGTCTTCATCCTTTATATTTAACTAATGAAAACTAGATCATTAAATTGATCCTTGAATACACATATAATACCTTACATAACAGTTTAGTTTTAGATTTGATGTTAATGGTGAAATAAAACTCACGTTTAGGAGAAAGTCCTTTTTATGCCATGTATGCTTTTTGTTTTCTGCATATCATCTAGGCATTTTATTTTTTTCTTCAAAACAACATACGGTTGCCTTATGTTGGGTCACCAATTTATACAATAAAAATTTCATAAGATCTAAGGAGCTTTATGAATAAGTTCAGATTTTGTGGTGAAGTTAAGTAACTTCAATGCTAAGTCAACAGACATATGTCTTACAGTTTATACAACATTATTCCCATATTGTAAATTCCATGTATTTTTCATATGACCATATTTCTTATTCATTTTTTCAACTAATTTACTATATCAAAGCACTTTGTTGTACTAGTGTTTTATTAAAACAATAACAGGAAGCCCTACATAACTTATTTGATATTTCATTAGGAATAGTTTGTTCCTCAACTTGGTGGTTAGCCTACTACTGACGGCATGCATCATTAGTTGTTAATTATACCCCTAATTCCTATGGGGAATTTATTAACATAGTGGTCACCACCACATTTGAAACATCACTTTTGCATACCCTTTCCTAACGTACCTATATTTACCACAAGTAGCATTGTTTTGATCATTCTTTTTGTATTTACTAAATGTTTTGTTGTTTTATTCCTCTTGATAGCCACATTTTACTACCATATTTCTTCCACCAAATTTTCCTAGAGGTTAATGGTGAAGATGAGCTAACGCTCTTATTGCACTTTTCCTCTTTACGAGTTGGAATGGTTTACTGAGTTATATTCTTGCCCATTAGCTTTTCTAAACATTGTTTCCATAGTTGATAGTCCATGTTTATCTACTTATTCTTCCATGTTTGGGTTTAATTATGTATTGTATTTATAGATCCAACATTTATCATCATCAAACAATTTAAGATCAAGTGATTCCCTCGATGATTAGTATCGATTATCGTTATGATTCATCCAAATTAAAGGATTTTTTTATTTAAAACAAATCCCTTAAGTTCCTTTTATGTTGTAATGATTATCATTATTACTTAGCTCACTGCTAAATAATCCAACATTGTTTAATATTCCAAAATCCATATTGATAACATACATTAACCATGTGCAATTGTAAAGAGTTTTAGATCTCCCCGAATCTCCCTTATACACTCTATACATGTATACATTTGGTTAAACCTTTTTATAGGTTAAGAAAACCTATGCATCTTCTTAATGTTAGTTGATAAAGTATTTAAGTAACTTCCCTCCGACTCAAGACATTATTGATTAGAAGAAATGGTGAAAAAACAATGCAATAGTCCTTTGCATTACTATGGCCATAGTTATCTAGCATTGCGCTAGCAAGCTAATTTCGAGACTGCACACTAGCCTATGAAACATGTCTTCCCTTCACCACACAATTGTCTCAATATAGTTATCAAGATTATTTTTTGTTGATTAGAAATTAAGTTTCAGTTTGAAGAAATAGGGGCCATGACTCACCCTTCTAATGAAGGAATCCTATCAATGCCACCTTAGGATCCCTATGGGAAAGATAGTGACCACATAATGAATTTCATCATTACATCCTCACTACCCTTCTCGTAGCCATCCTAAGATGGTACGTGTAGGATACCACCAAAAGGAAGATAAGTCATAGTGACTACGCTTCATTTACATTTTTAGTTATCCATTTTAGTTAAGTAGATAAGTTGGTCTTACGATAGGTTATTTAGTATCAAGACACGACATTCCTTTCCCGATAGAGAGTCATAGTAACTCACTGAGTTACTATTTTTAATAAGTATATCTCATCGTGCTATTATACATAACACTGTGTTGTTATTTAATATAGGATAACTTAACCAAGTCTTGTGTTTAAATGATACAATAGTTTCTTAATTAGTTTAGGTCTTAGTCTCATTCACATAAGTTTATCATTCAATAAGAATAGTTCACTTAATCTTATTTGGTCGTCATTGACTATATATAGAACAACTTATTTTAATCAATATATTAATAATATGACCAAGTTTATGTTGCATCATTTTCCATAACGTTCTTTGTTTGACACATTTGTTCATCCATGATGAAACTATAAAATTAGTTATGATTACTTATCTAATCATTAACTTATATTTATTCACTTATTGTTAAAATCAACACTTAAACACTTTTAAGTTTAACAAGGAACAATAGTGATTTATCATGGTTTCATCGTATCGTTTATCCATTCGTACTATGTTCATATAAACATAATTGCTCATTCAAAATGAAGCAATAAAATAAATATAATTTCATACAAATAATCATGATCTTATGTTTATATATTGTTGTTAAAAGACAACACTTTGTATACCTATATATCTCGTAAACTATTATAAACATATTCGTTCATTCAAGATGAAACAATAAAAACATGTATAACATAATTTCTTTCATTCTTTTATACATACTGATGTAAAAAACTTATACACTTTCATATTTCACAAATATGATGTCAAAACAACATGGTATTTATTTAATAAATAATAAGGATTATTCCCATGTTTTTCCAAAACAATAACAAATAATAGAATAGTACATTAGGCCAAATGCCTTTATTCAACTTGTGAAGTTAAAAATTTCACATTTACAATCAAGTACAATAATCTAAATTGGATAACAAACAAATTGGCATGACATGAAATCATGTGATATCAATCCAATAAATCACTTCACAAGGTTACTCCATCCTACACACTTTAAGAGAGAGAAAGTTGTATACATGGTCAGTTCTATGGATTGGCATGAATTATCCACTCAATTCATGTTGCTTTAATTTGAAATAAAAGAATATGATAAGGTTTCCTTAAATGATAACATATAAGCTTCTTAATTCATCAAATAAACTATATCTTAATGAACCGATAAGATAATATTGCATAACAAAGCTATCTCAACCATATCAGTTTCCAACAAACCATGATTCCAACAAAAGGTAATAACATTCAAACCTTGTTTTAAAAATAACTTGTAATGTAACTAACAAGTTCAAAAGTTTATATCAACAATTGTCAAACTACTAGAATTTGAACATAACTTTTTAAAATCAAGATCAAACAATATTTCAATTTTGAGATCATTCAATAAGAATAATGCCAACAGAGTACCATTTTTAAAGTTCAACCTTCATGATAAGGTTATCTTAAGCCAAGGAACTTCATAATTCCATAACAAGTTTACATCACATTGAACAAATGGAATAATGCCATAAAATAAGGTTATCTCTCTTTATACTGGATTTCAATAGACAAATTTTTTGTAACCTGTTATAACTGTTGTATGTAATTTATTAAAATCATGATAAAACAATGTTCCTATTCTTATGATCATCAAATAAGAATGATACCAAATTCTTACACAAGCAAATCGAGCTATCATTTCAACCTTTTAAGGAAGGACTATATGGTAAATAAATAGACCCATGTCTTGATATAGCTAAACAATTTAATAATTGATATTACGTTAACATCATGTCATAGTCTCAATTTACCACACTTTCTCATTACTACTGAGAAGCTCCAAACATTTATAATCAAACAATAACATACCATCTTATCCTTCTCATAATGGATTGCTATATTTTTCAATTAAGTTGTTATGTAATATTTCAATTAAGTTGGAATTGTGTACACAATGGAGAGAGATAATGGCAACCAACTAATGCATTTACCCAAAACTGTTCACAATAACCAACTACAAAATACCAACATAGATTCCACTCCTTTATCAATGATTTAAACATAATCTATGTCAACTCAGGGAAGCTCGACTAAGCTGAAACCCCTTTATTTATTATTCCCGTAAGGAAATTTTTAACTACCGTTTCAACAATGATACAATAACTTGAAGAGATTATGACTAACGTTAAAGGAAATGCCACTTCCTAAAGACACAGAGTCCTAGAATCGAGCCAGATCATCTAAAAAATAAAAACGTTTTAGGAGAGAGAGAGAGAACAAAGCTCTCACAATTTACAACTCGTAAAAAAGCTAACTCTGTATTTTTATACTTAGATCTATTGATATTAATATATTCTGATTCGATTGAAGTATCAAACATGAAGATTAAGGTAAACTAAACCCCAAACCAAAATAAGAAGTCGGCTCAGATTTATGAGTCAGTAATAACCACAACTTCATACACCGATTTGTACAAATTTATAAATGTTTTGCAAGAAACACGTCTAACCTCAAAATCAAATACCCACAATTTCAACCGGTCGACTACCATCATAACAACAAAATCAAAATATTATCAGACTATGCATATTGAAATCAAAACGTAAAAGACTAGAAAGACAAATTAACAAGGAAACTTCATTTTCCCAAATACCCATTTACCATTTATATTTCTGTCATGATTTTCCATCAAGATTTTTTTTAAACCCAAAAATCATACCATGTTTTGTAAATGGGGAAGAAAACCGTATTTTCATATACCCATTTTCTTTATTTTCTGAAATAAAACAAAAACAAATTTTTTAGAAATTCATGATAAAAAAACCATATTTCTCTTCAATATGCCCAAAATTAACACGCTCAGATCTTCACAGAAATCGACCAACAAATATGTTTTTGAACACATCTCACTTCTTACATAGTTTAAATGTTTGTTCCCTGAATAACTTATATGTTATTTTCACTGAGCAGTCAAAGCTTGAAAACCTTTGCCTTCAGAACTTCATGCTTCAATATACATGAAAGCTCAAATACAACTATAAGCATGCAACAGATGAAAATGAACCAAACTTGCATGCAATGACTTCTCAAAAATGGCATTCCGACTCCCAAGGTGAAGTTTCCTTAATTACCGTCCCTAAAAACCGTTCATAATAAATGACAATAATGAACTCGCAGTGCCGACTATTGACTTGGATAAACTCGCCACCTATTCCCTCCAAAACTAGTGCATGGAGATTGGAGCAATCAAAGAGTTCAAATTAAACATTATTAAACTCCTTTCATGGTAATGACCAATAAATTAAACAAATAAAATTTTAATTTATCAATTTCAAGTTAATTGGTCGGAAGTCATGACTTTCCATAGTCTTACAAACTTATATGCTAACCTCGGTCAATGACAAAATGAAAATGAATCCATATAATTGCCTTATGACCAAAAACCAACAAACATAACCTTTAATCAATGCAAAGTTTGTATGGTCTATGACCATTGTATTTTCATTCTTTGATAAACAATAACAACACTATAACACTTTTAATCACCTTGTGGTCCTAGACCATTATTATACCAAACAAACAATACACTTGTATTATGGTCTAAGGCCAACACAACAAATGATTAATTGCTCCTTGGTCTGTGACGAATAAGACTCATGATTTATCATTGTCAAACAAGGTAATAAAACAATTAAACATTTACCTTGTTGTTGTCGAGAGACCCTTATCCGAGCAACAACAAAACTTACAATTTCAATGCCTTACGTTAATGACCAAATCAACAATTACCATGAATGAACTAGTAATCATTTAACAATACCTTACATTATTATCACTTGATGGTCCATAACCACATCATAAACGATATTGATAAGGAGGGTCAACCTCATGATTAAAATATTTACTTTTAAATCTTTATCCAAATAAAACATTACTTGAAACTAGTAATGAAGTCAACTATAATCATTAACATGTAATAATGATAACTAGAAAGTGGTGGTAAAACAAATCAACATCGCACAACTATGCAACCAAGAAAATGATTATTTAAACAAATCAATCGTACAACGAAAATAGTTGCTCACATATACTTATATGCTTATATATGCATCTATATACGTATATGTATATGATTTCGCATATACATATTTGTATATACAATAATATTAAACTTGGATGATGATGCATCGATGATGCGAGTGGTGGACCCAACCAAACACAACAAACAATGTTAGTTGCGATATCAATCATCGAACACACCAAATATGCCAAATTTAGAAGCCTAAATTTAGTTAACTATTTCAAGAGCTAAAATTTCCTTGGACCTATTGAATGAATCAAACCATCATGATTAGACTCTTGAGAAGTTTCATACCTTCATTTGTTACCAAACACCATTTAGACCTCAAAACAACTAGTAGCCTTATCAAAATGCAAATTTTGATGAATAAATCTTTCTACAAGGAACTTTCCCTCCTTTGTCAAATTATTGGATACCCTTTATGCTCATTAAGCTTATTCCAAAGTTTGATAACTATCTCTAAGCCCATCTTGATATTATCCTCTTTCTATCGTTTAGAATTAGGCCTATTTACTAGCCCTCCAAGCATACAAAGCTCTATATGGAACAATCTACAAACACTCATGCAAAAGTAGTTAATTTTTGAGATACCCTTTATTGCACTCTTGCTTTATGGTAAATTTAACTCCTAACTCCTTATACGGTTTTGCCATCTGAGCAATATCTCCTTTTTCTCTAGGTCTAAATTAGGTCTATCTAGGGTTTTAAGTAGCTTTCTTAGAGTTTATAGTTTTCCAACTATTTCAACTTCTAACACACCTTATTCCACCTTATTCCTCCTTTTTCATGCTCTCTTCACCATCCATTCACTCGTTTAGCATCATTCTACCTATGTTTTATGTTTTGGCTTCTTGGCCTTCTTGACTTATTCTTGACACTAACAATCATTGACTCTGGTTTCCTCCTTTTATAGGATTTGGCTATGGTTCATATCTAACTCATCATCTCATTTAACATTTCCTAATCACTCCACCTCAATCATTCACTTATCCACAATCTTGTCACTCTCAACAAATGTTTGTTTACTCTCTGAGCTTCTTACTAGTATGTAATAGGACAATTACATTTAGTTCTTGAATATGAATTTTCATATACTCTCCATACATCTCAAGGATTCAAAGCCTACTGAAAAACCTTCCAAACATATTTCACTATACTCTCCACTTAGAACAGTCTTGAGTTAACTATTTCACTCATATGATCAAGACTTTCTCAAGAGGATTGTACATGCATTATTTTTTGCTATCTAAACACTTCATACACTTGAATTGTTCATTGATTAATATCACTCTTAGACACATTTGGTTATCTCTCCAACCTCTCAACAACTACATGAGACTAGAAAATAATGAATGATACTAAACTACTTAAGAATATATTACTTCCAAGCCCTCAAGGTGGGCACACATAGTTAGCATTGTATTTGCAAGTTTTGAACTAGTAATACTCCTTTCCACCGTCTTAACACTTCCTAATCACCTTTAAAACACCCTAATCTTCTTAATAACCTATTCAAAACTTGACTCCATGGTTCCTTCTTGGAATTACACATTTTTATTTGCTTAAAAGTCCTTAGAACAAGGTATCTCTTGTCAAAGGAATGTTTCTTGTTTGTTACTCTTGTATGACCTTTTAAAGCTTATTTCATGACTCAAAATGATCCTATAGACTTATGTGCCATTTTACCCTTCTATTAACATGTTCTCTCTTTAAAACATAGGTTATATCTTCTCTAACAAACACCAAAAATATTTTCATAACTAGATATACAAGTTTTGACTCTTTCAAACCACATAAAAGTACATTCATCTCATGATCATCCATTAGCGAGTGCATACAATTAGCATTCATTATTTTAGAATCTTCAAACTAGTGTCCTTTCATTCATTTACCCAACTCTTACCTTCCATTCAATTAGATACACAATCTTTCCTCATGCACACAATTACACCATTCCTTCTTACGATGAATATATTCATCATCATAAGCCCTTCCTCATATTACTTTCATGACCCTCACCGGGATTGTCTGATTTCTTTAAACCTTTAGTAATACTCAATGAGCCATGCATCTGATGATTATTCATAGAATCACATGTATTCATTAAAAACACACTAATATGCTCAAGAAATTCATTTATATTATCATTTTTATGGAAAGTACAAGGTTCCTTGAGCCATTAAGGATTTTTATAAATATTCTTACTCAACTACCATTCATCTCACCCTCACACACCTTATCCATTCGAATACACTTCATGATAATGAAGGATGGGAAGGTAGTTAGGGTTCTAACCACTAAATCACCTATGATTAGTCTAACCAAGTGAGTTAAATCCTTATAGAGTCAATTAGGACATGTCTTGGGTGATCAATATGTCCCATGACCCTTTTTTACAACATTATTAAACTATAATAACTCCTAGACTTCTAACAAACACCTATAGACTAGTTCAAATATTTAAACTATGATTTTGGAGGGAAACTCATAAAAACCACTTATTACAATGCAAAGGAGTCCAAATGGACTAGAAACACAACATAAACATCCAAGTGAACTCTCATACCCTAATGATCCGAAAATAGACCGAATTTTTATCTACTAGATCTTGAGACACTTTTAGGCTTATCAAATTTCCATTTAATTTTTACCCGTTAAAATCAACTTAAAATAATCCAATAAGTATGAAACTTTGCAAAAGGGTTCATTACAGAGTTCGGAAATTGCCTACGTCTCGGGTTCTTTCAACTGTTTCACTTGTCAAAAATTGTAAGTTACAATAGTACTTTCACAAGAAAACCTAATGGAAACTATTAAGAACTTGCTTAGAAGAATATTTAGACCTTCAGATGACAAGGGTGAAAAATAGCACCCAACTTCTCCTTTCTTGGTGTATTTGGCAGGCTCTATGGCACCAACTCCATTGTTTGGAATCCTTCGGATCTCGATCGGCCTTCCAAATGCTTCATAATGGCCTATGGAACTTTGGTCGATACTCCAAGCTTCACAATAATTTAGTGTGGTGCTATGGGTCGGCTAGGTAGTATTAAAACTCCTAGTCACAATAATGTCTATTTAAATAAATAGGTCTTCACAACTTTATAATAAGCCTATTAAATAGGTCTTATAAAAAAAAACTCTCCTCAATTAAACTCTTTGGTCTTCCTTGAGCTCTTGATTTGAGCTTACAAGTTGTGTGTCTTTACAATGCAAGGGGTCCCCCTATTTATATTAAAATAGGCCCCTAAAATTAATGCCTTTAACATTTATCCTAAGGCTAATATTAGCCTCATCGTAGGATTTGGATGGGATAAATCCCATGATTGGAGGCATGTATTTGAGTGGGTTATATCCCACATTAGGTGGCACTAAAATTTTGATAAGGTTTTAAAAACCTTAGCCCCCCCATCCTTCATGTGGATCCTTCCATGCATGGCCTTTGCCCCACTGATTCACCCACCACGTGGAACTTAGAATATCTATGTGTGGGGTTGGTGAATTCACATGGCCAAGTCTTATACGCCAAGATGGTAGTGGGATGAGGTATGGGATGAGTTATGCGGTGGGGATGTCTATTTCACGTGGGTGACAATGTGGTAATGTTTGATCATCGGGTTGTAAGTGGTCTCACCGAGATAATAGAAATTCAACCCATACATTGTGGCATAGAATGTAATCAACTCGGTGAATAGCTCGATGTGTAACTTGATCCATAACTTGATGAGCAACTTGATCAACACATAGTCCACTTATCGACTCTTGATAGGAAAATCGATCATATTTGATTTGTGGTGGCAAGCCACATGGTGGCTGAGGACCCACCACATCGGTAATAATACCATAGTCCTCACGGTGGTCGAGCTTCCATCCACAACAAAAGTTGAGCCTCTTGCTCCCACAAGCTATAACATTTTACAATCGTCGAAGACCGGCGGTGAAAACCCCTCCAATTTTACCAACACCCTTTGGCCATGTGTCGTAGTGTTATTGGTCCACTATTGACTTGTTGACTAGAGTTGACTTTCTCGTTGACTGAACTTTGACCGGACATAACTAGAGCTCCCAATGTCCATTTGTCGTGTTCTCATAATCGATGGAAAGCTCTCAAAATGATATTCTGAATTGACATAATTTAGGGATGTTTACAAAACTTTTGATATCAAAAATGATCCCCTGATCGCACCTCCCTAAATGAGAAAAGGCTTTTGTACCAAAAGCTTATTTTGGAACAAATTGCCATCTTGTTCTAAATCTAGAAACTATGTTACCACCTCAAAAGTATTGTTGTAGTAGACCCTAGGTCTTCTCTCTGCAACCTTCTCACTTTGACAACTTTTCTCTTATCTTGGACCTGTGGGCTATGAGCCCACGACGCTTCCCTTACACCACTTTGATATCGAAGAAGACCTCTAAGCATCTTTTTTGTGTGGTGCTAGGCTTCTAGATATCGACAACAAGGATCCATTTTTACTCTATAACACAACTCCTGGATTCGAGTTGATTACGCATAATCAAAGCTGGTTGAAGGAACTCCATGCTGCATTTAGAGTTATGATTGATCGAAAGTCGGTGATGGAAAATGACTTGTCAAGTACCATCCTGCTCTGAGGTCATAAGAGACTCTACGAGAATGAATTTCTAACCTAATGTCACATCATGTTCTAGACTTCAATGCCTCCAATGCATAATGTTAAGCCTCTTTTAAGACTTCTATCCTCCAATGCACGATGTTCGAGTCTAATGATTAGCTACCATTTGAATGTGCGGTGAAATGCCTTGACACTAAATGAATTTTCAAGCTAATCTTTTAAGAGATCCTTTCCAAACTTCAAAGCCTCCAATGCTTGAATGTGCGGTCACTGATGCCTTCACTCTGAATGACATTCGAGATGATTCTCACGAGCTCAAAAATGGTGACTTTATCCCTACGGCACACTATTGCCTCTACACGATACAAATCCTCTTATTGAAAATGACTATCATGTACCATTATTTTGCACGGTTGCAATGCCTCTACAAAGAATAAGGTTCTGACCTATTTTCAGATGTCAACGGTGTTCAGTAACCATTCTGTTGCACAATCACAATGCCTCTACACATAATGAAATTATGAGTTGATCCTTTGAGAGCTTATTTTGTTGAAAAACTAATATCAGGTACCAGTCTTCTAAATTCCCATGATGGCCTCTCCACGAGGAATGATGTTTGACCCGGCGTCAATGTCAATGATGATTCAGCTACCATTCTACTGCACAGTTACAATTCCTCTACACATAATGAAGTTCTGAGATGACACTTTGAGCTCAAATGTTTGCACAACTAGATGACAGATCTCTAAGCTTAATATGAGTTAAATCTGTATCCAAGTTGTAACAGGTACTCACAATCTTATTAGGAGATATGTTTGGAGTATTAATCAAATTTTCTAAGTAAGAAAATCCATTGAGTACGGTAAACCTTTCTCTCAACATTTTCTCACAAAATATGATCTCCAAACAAATACTACATATTATTCATCAATCTGAGTTATGCAATATATAATTGAAAAATTGTTGACTTACCCATTTTAAAGTATTTTGAATTGTCAACTAGTGGTGGATTAAAAACCTCCTTTACCTTTGCAAAGGCCTCTGTTCCATATTTTCTTGCCATAAATCCGATGGAGAGATGGATGCGAGTTTCTAGAAATTTTCCACCGGTACCCATTCCTCTGTGAGCAATGAGCACAAAAATTCCTCTTAATCTCCTTCTTTTGGGATGAGAAACTTTTACTGCCATTTCTCACCTATACATGATGAGATTGGTCTTTCTAATTTTTTTGTTCTTGACGAATGGCATCAACTTCTTCATCAATGTCCTTCTCTTCTAGCATCTGGCCACATAATGATTATGCAATCCAAAAAAGTGCATGGAAAGGAATTCCACATCTTCTAAAAATCATAACCATACTTCTTAAGTTGAAAAAGTGGATCAAAAGTTTTATTGTGCTTATGATTATGGTAAGAAACTGGAGGTGGAATCTCATTACCTCTTCAGCTTTGATTTATCTTGTCACATCTTACTGTAATGATGAAGCACAACTTTCTGCTCATAATCTTCTTGGGACGACTAGTGGGGTATTCACTTTGATTTCGGAAGCTTGTCTTCCGTTAGCATTCTTGGAGCATTCTCCAATATCCATTCCCACACTAGGAAAACCCAAACCTGCAAAACAAGGATGATCCTCGACTTGTATTGGGTTAGTAATGCCTTGGCCATTTTTACCAAGGCCTCTTCCATCAAATCCCATTTTAGATAATAATTTTGATCCAATTCCTCTAGTATGATTTTCAAACAAACCAAAGACTTCAATACCTAAATCTAAAACTAAATGGGAGGAAGAAGATTCATGTAAGTGAACAACTTACTAGTGAAATCATCTTCCATGGTTTCTACATCTGAAGTTGAAGGTATTTCCTTATTCTGGTCACCACATTGTAACCTTTCAAGAGCTCATCCTTGGTTTGCAATTCTGATTTCAAATGAGCATTCTCCTCTTCCAAGGAGTAATACATTGATCGCATGAGAGAGTTCTCTTCTTGGATCTAGTGATTATAAGCTTCAACCTCATCAAGCTTCACCTATTTAGACATCTTGCCCATGGTGCACATGTACCATGTTCACACAAACTAAACCAACTACACTAACTTGAAGCAATCACTTTGTTAATCAAATTTACTAAAAGCAAATATGGAGCTAAACCAGCTCTGATACCAACTTGATCTGAAAATAGACCGAAATTTTATCTACTCGATCTTTGGACCCTTGTAGGCTTATCAAATTACTGTTTAATTTTTACCCCGTTAAAATCAACTTAAAATAATGCAATAAGTATGACACTTTGTAAAAGGGTTGATTACGGAGTTCGGAAATTGCCTACGTCTTTAGGTTCTTTCGAACTGTTCCACTAGTCAAAACTTGTAAGTTACAATAGTACTTTCACAAGAAAACCTAATGGAAACTATTAAGAAATTTCTTAGAAGAATATCCATACCTTTAGATGACAAGGGTGAAAACTAGCACCGACTTCCCTTTCCTAGTGTATTCGGGAAGCTCATGGCTCCAGCTCCATTGTTCATGGAATCCTCCAGATCTCGATCGACCTTCTAGACACTTTGTAATGCCCTATGGCACTCGGTCGATACTTGAGATTCTGATAATTTAGTGTGGTCTTGTATGGGCTGGCTAGGTAGTATTAAAACTCCTAGTCACAATAATGCCTATTTAAATAAATAGGTCTTCACAACTTTATAATAAGCCTATTAAATAGGTCTTATAAAAAATAACTCTCCTCAATTAAACTCTTCGGTATTCCTCGAGCTCTTGATTTGAGCTTACAAGTTGTGTGTTTACAATGCAAGGGGTCCCCTATTTATATTAAAATAGGCCCCTAAAATTAATGCCTTTAACATTTATCCTAAGGCTAATATTAGCCTCACCGTAGCATTTGGATGGGATAAATCCCATGGTGGGTGGCATGTATTTGAGTGGGTTATATCCCACATTAGGTGGTGCTAAAATTTTGATAAGGTTTTTAAAAACCTTAGCCACCTCAGCCTTCACTTGGATCCTTCCACGCATGGCCTTTTCCTCACAGCTTCACCCACCACGTGGAACTTAGAATATGTTTGGGGGTTGGTGGATTTACATAGTCGAGTCTTATACGCTGAGATAGTAGTGGGATGAGGTGTGGGTCGATCTGCATGGTTGGGATGTCTATCCACATGGGTGGCAATGTGGTAATGTTTGACCACCGAATTGTAAGTTGTCCCACCGAGATAATAGAAATTTGACCCATACATTATGGCATATAATGTAATCAACTCAATGAATAACTTGATGTGTAACTTCGATGAGTAACTTCATCAACACATAGTCCACTTGTTGAATCTCGATAGGGAAATTGATCATATTCAATTCATGGTGGCAAGCCACGTGGTGGCTTGAGGACCCACCACATCGGTGATAATACCATAGTCCTCACGGCCGGACTCCCCTCGTAACAAAATTTGAGCCTCTTGCTCTCACGAGCTATAAAATTTTACAATCGTTGAAAAATGGTGGTGAAAACCCCTCCAATTTTTCCAATGCCCTTTGGCCACATGTCGCGGTCTTATTGGTTCACTTTATTGACCTATTGATAAGAGTTGACTTTCTCGTTGGTGAACTTTATTTGGACATAACTAGAGCTCCCAATGTTTGTTTGTCACGTTCTCATAGTCGATGGAAAGCTCTCAAAAATACCTTCAACACTGACACAATTTATGGATGTTTAGGGAACTTTTGATATAAAAAATTATCCCCTAATAACCTAATGATTATAAAAACCTAAAATTTTAAATATGTATAAGTGATGCTCGTACATCAATCAATAATGGAGCTCCTTACTAAGTTATTAAAGTTGGATTGTTAGAAGAACAATGGAATGAGAGGGGTGCATCAGTTCTTATAAAAATTTAAAAATAAATTTTAAATATGAAACTCAAATTATCATATGCACTGAAAACCAAAATAACCACTTATTGACTTTTAATGTGTGCACACCATAAACCATCAACAAAGCATATAACCATGAAAGAAAAGAAACACCATGAGAACACAAGATGTAAGTGGGAAACCCTCAAGGGGAAAAAAACCCATTGAAACACTATCTTATATTGATATGTTTCTGAATTTAGTGAGGCACCAACCCCTGAGGAGCACCATTTTTGACCCCTAGTTTAGTACGCCCAACCACAGAAGGAGCACCTGACCCCTAATTTTGTGAAGAACCAACTCCACAAGGAGGCTAAAACCCCCAATATAATAAAACACCCACTCAACCTCCTTATTATGTATACATATTTTTTTCCTACCACAAATGATGGATACCTATTATTCAGCTCGCACTTCTTCACTTAAACCCTAGGTGATCAATCTTCACAAAACAAGCTCATCAAACCCTCCAAAAAATCATCAAACTCTTACTTTCATATTCTATTATTTTTATTCACCTACAACACACTTATATGGCCTCAAATTATAATCAAACACATGCAATCACACTTCACCTAGGTCGCTCCACATGCACACTCATAACTAGTTCTAAAAGCACCCAAAAACATGTTTTTATATGCTTCTCCACCTTTCAAACTTAGGCACAATATTTTCCCTCCATTTGGTTCAACCTATGCATCAAGGAAATATTTAAAATTTTAAATATAATAGTTATAAGTGACCCAATTAGGTCAGCCTAGCCAAAAACCTCATTACATGTGCCAAAAATGGCTCAAAACCCCATAGGCACATTCTTAAAAATGCCCTAACATTAGTACCATACTTTTTCATGACCCAAACCCATTTACATATGAATAAAATATCATAAAAATTCATACATGGTCACAATTACTATCAACATATCAAATTATTTCATTTATTGTGCCCGAGTTCTCTTCTACAAATCTCGAAAGCGATGCTTGTTTCCTTCACCCTTGACACCTTTGGAACTTCATCTGATCTCCAAATCAATATTATTCAACCAAAAATTTCATATGAATACTCAAAATAAATTTTATAATGTTTATAACATTTATAAGCAAGTTATAAGTCATGAAACATCCTTCACTTCAAACCACGACAACATTTTCCTTCACCATTTCAACCTTCCAAACAAGGTGTTTCTAAATGTTAACTCATAAAATAATATATACATACATTAGATACCTCCAAATGGATTAATTTGATGCAAAATTTATCCTTCTTCAAATTTCAAGTGATAATAAGCATCACCCAATCCATCTCATTCTTCAAAAAACATCAAAATTTCACCAAAACAGATGTTGTCTTAAACTACCAAAAATATTCTTGCTCAAAGAATGACCTGGAAACCATGTAAAATTATGTAATCATAGTAAATACATATACCAATGGTAATATATATGAATATAATTTACAACACAACTATAATAATCTAAAAATTCCACTTATAGCTCAAGTTATGACCATTTTACTAGACCCTACTATTTGAGACCCCAAAATTGCCCTTTGACTAGTCAACCTGCTTGGACCTCAAAACAAAATGAAACTGCATGATCATGTCCTAAAAATTCCATGGACATCAATACCAAATCCCAATCATCATGCACCAATAATTTTGCATGTGACTCCTTTGAACCATCTTTTCTAACACCTTCTTCATAAATTACTATTTTTAGATGGGGCCCACATATTACCATGACCTCAACCATAAATTTCTGGAAATTATGAGGATTCCAAAAATATCAAATCATCATTTTTAATTAATCAATCAAAAATGGGTCACAACACTTCACTTTACATCAGTTAGCTCTAGTAGGGTTTAACCAGGTTTTTAGCAGTGTTTTAGACCTCTTTGCCTTCTTAATATTTGTTCATAAAAATGTGATTATGAACTAACCTCATTATTTTTTAAAACCTTATAAAATAACCTTATAATCATACCTAAAATCCATAAGGTCCCATACAAATCACACTATTCACAACGAGCATCATAAGTTCAAATTCAAGCTTGATTTTCACCTGTTCTTGACCTTGTCTTACAAAATCAGTCATATCTGGAAAAATACACAACATGGGAACCTAAAATTTTCCATAGAGTATCATCACTCATCCCTCTAACATATAAAATCATAAAAATTCAATTCCATGGATAAATCTCTCCAGTAATTAAGACTTACCTATGTTTGCATGTTAGATCCTCATATTAACAACTAGGTTGAACTAGAATAATGTAATAAATAAATAAAAAATCTCTAAAAATAACCTAAACATACCTCATATGCCATGATACACCTTATTTCATGCTTCCATGAGCTCATATAGCTCCAAAACACTATGTCACACCTCCAAGCATAGCATACCTTCTCCCAATGAGCACTGTAACATGGTGAACAACATGTACATGCACTATACCACTATTTTGAGTGTTCAATCACCCTTAAAACATGTTATCCAACATTTCAACATGCCTCCCAAAGTAACCAAGAAGCTTATATTATCAAGCAATACCACCTAGGCACTTATATGGGCTTGATAGAGCAAGCGTGCATCGGTGAATCTCCATATAACATCTGAATCATCATGTTAGCACCACATAAAACATCATGATATAATCATCCAATACTCATTGTTTCATTAATTTTGTTTCACATCATTGACAACAATTATTAGGACATCATGCCAATAATCTCCCCCTTTTTCATTGATGGAAAACACCCGAACTTCTCCCCTTTTTACATTAATGAAAAAGGCATACTTTTAGCTCACCTTCTTCACCAATCCTTGGATTCATACTTCCTTTCTTTGGTTAGAAACATCAACCAAGGATCTCAATTAGCTCCATTTTCTTGATTTTTGTAAAAAAAAAAATCTTTCCTTCATTCAAGCATGTAAATGCCAAGCTCCATGGAAAGAACACTTCCATCATCTAAAAAGCATCAGTACACCATAAAAATCATTATCTCACTTTTTTAGAGGAAAAAATCATCACTATCCATCTTAAGCATGTAAATTAACAATTTCATTCTATACCCCTGTTTTAGCCTTCTTAAAATCAACATGTAGCGTGAGATAATTGTACCTTACCACCTCTGATCCATGCCAACAATGTTATAAAAGATCATGATACAACATTACTCCATCATTCTTAGACAACTATCCTTCATTTCTAGGCCAAAACCTACAATACAAGGCTTAAGCATACTCTTCATACCAATGTCAATATAGTGAACCCATAACAGACTTTTAGAATAAAAATGGCCAATTTCAACAATCATCCATTGGGTCAACCAAACCTTGACACAAGAAAATAACACTCCCCACTAGAAAAAATTCCTCTACTTCTAGCTTATGAGTATAATATTAAGCAACTATTCTTCTTATCATGCCTTAGAAACACATTTGTAACTTTTTCAAGGTTCTAAAGCACCATTTAGTCTTCTACAGTCATTTCTAGCTAAGATAAAGGAAAACATACCTTCACAAGCATGAACAAGGAGTAAACACCACTTCCTCACCTTGAATTATCTTGAGAGCAACATTTCACTCCCATGGGAGCATAAACAAGTACTCCCCTTGCTATGATTAGCATACATACACCAAGAGCAACATGATTTCTTACTACAACAACATCTTCAATCACAGTTAGAAGACTGAGATCATCATATTACCATCACAACACCATATTGAGAGAAAAAAACATGTATTGAGACTCTCAAACACCTAAAATCACTTGCATTTAGGTCCAACTCATACTCCTATATCCTTAGAAGAAAAAATACATCCTATTATTAGTCCAACCACTATTTGTAAGTATTGTAACTTAGTATCATTCTTCACTTGAAGGTCAAGATCAATGTATAGGCCTAGGACTTGATCAATTCACCCTTGAATAAACTACTTCATATATAACCATCATGAAAATACCATACGCAAAGGTGAGAAACAAATTTATAACTTCATTTCTACGAATCCATGCAAAAACAAGCATCTATAGGCCTATAGAGTGTTATTTTGAGCAAAATGCAAGTTTTCAAGCTTCATTAAGTACCTAAGACCTTCTTCTTACACAATTGCATAGAAAATCATGGATAGATGACTAAGTCATACCTTTTTGACTCAAAATAGGCCTTGGAATCATGATTCATACCTCTGTAATCATGCAACTCAACCTCTTATACCTATAGGTGATCATTCTTCCTTAATGGAGCACTTAAGCGATCTTCACAAGCACATGTCAATATTTCAACAACCATCATTACTTAAAACCAATATATATGAAAGGCATACCAGCTCTAACTAGGAAAGGCTTAGAGAATCACATCATACCTCTAACTATACTATTACTCTTCCTTCTAAACCTATAGGACTTCAATTTCCACTAGGAGCAACAAGAAGCCTTTCTGAGCCCTTATAACTGAGATCATTAGTGAATTCACTCCCAAATCATTTGAAATATCTAAAAGGTACATTAGATCACTAAACGTCATAAAGGAATGATGAAACATGTTGAGCGAGATGAAATATAAGCTCAAGGATGAAATTACGCGAGAAGGTTTGGGCATGCACGCATGGACAGGGTGCGTGAGAAGGCACAGAATCATAGCAAAACATGAGCACACCCAAAAATAGTCAGAATCAGGACTTAGCCATTTTTTGTATGAGGCTATTTTTGGATATGGAGTGTAGAGTACAGAAAGATATGAAGACTTACAATTCATGTAAGGCTATTTTGGGATGTGCAACAATTTGAGCACCATGCAGATTTTTGGCTTAATAATAGGATTTCTACTTAGAGTTAACTATAGGAAATCTATTATTAGAGAACTTGCATGATTTTGTATTCTCTTGTAAAGGCGCATGGCTATTCTTAGCATGTAGTCTATTTTTGGAAGGTGCATGGGTAGTGAAGGGAAAGTCCCCACCCCCACTGTGTGTGTGTGTGTGTGTGTGTGTGTGTGTGTGTGTGTGTGTGTGTGTGTGTGTGTGTTGATTTGCACATTTTGGAGAGACCGATTATTGTAGAGTTATGTTGTGGATTTGTTAGTGTGCATGACTATGGAAACTAGATCTTGATGTATGAAGCTTCTGTGTTTTGCAGTATTTAATATAATGGATCATATTGGCTAGATATTGGTGTTAGATGTGACTAAATATGGTTCTTGCATGGTAAATCTCATTATAATCATTGTTTAGTCAATCTTTCATATGGTTTAGATCTAGATCTAGTTTATGCATTATGGATTGGTTACTATCTATTATGGATATGAATATATACATGCCCAATCATGTTAACATTCTAGACAAGAAACTCTAAAGAGGTATCTAGTACCTTTGCGTCCTTCGGGTGAGTGCTCATTTGAAAGGCTAGGTGATGTGTCGGCGTGCCTTGAATTATTTTACAAGTGAATTCTAGGCTACATCATTGGTTCTATTGTTGGGACCTCTTTCTCAGCTATTTTTCAGGATGTTCCATGATGAAGACATGTCGATTGACCTTGGCGATATTGAAAGTGGTTAGTAGATCTAGAAGAGGAGTGCGCTCATAGATTCAACACTTGGACTGATTTTAATGCATACACATGGGTTGAGCAGAATCATGTAAGGCGCGTTGTATGAGATTTTTTTTATCTTTCCCATAGAGTTGTACGAGTGGTTGGTTGCTTATGAGTCAAAGAGGGTGGAGGTTTTGCACGCTTGTTTGGATGCGGGAAAAAATTTAGGCCTTGTATAATGCAGATCGATTTGGACGTGCTCTGTGAATGTTTGATTCCATGGTGTTTTGAATAACTATATTCTTTAGTACACATTTTTGGCTTACTCTTTCCCGGAGGTTCTTTGAGTTTCAATTTTTACACAAACCCATAGGATCGTATTTGCGCGGTATTTCTTTGGTGATAAAGATCCTAATTGTAACCCTGGATTTGTAAGAGAATCGATAGCTAACTAAACTCCACCATAGGTGGGGGTAGAATAAGGTTTGGTAAGGATGGAGGACTTAGCGACAGAGAGATAAAGTGAATAAAGGTGGCTTAAGTTCAATGAGGCATGCGAGAGGGATTTAGAGAAGTAGTGGGAAGTTGTAGAGTGGATGGCATTGTGGAGAGAGATGGTTTGTGAAGGATTTGGAGCTCACGTGGAAGACATGAAGCCAAAGCATATGGATCTCACCGATTTGGGAAAGCATGGGAGGGAACCCACTTTAGCCTTAGATGAGAGTGCGACTAATAGATATTACATGGGCCGCATGTGTGCATCTAAATCTAACTAGTGACCTAGCCTTTGCGCTTGGTTTTTAGTTTTACGACAGTCAAGTAAACAACAAGCTAGTGTGAGTAGTAGAGTTATTGTAAATAGAGATAATTTGAAGTCAAGTTCAAGAGTTAATCGGGGATCTTATTCATTTATGGTGCAATCATCATCTACTTTATTTAGAGGACCTGTTGGAGGTATCATTTTTGGCATGTCATCAACACGGATAGGCACGCGGAACCTTAGCATCACATATGGAAGTAGTGTAACCGCATGACTATGGGCATTCATTTTAGCACAACCATCGAAACACAACGTAGTACATCTTCTATTCCATAACCTACGGGAAGGGGATGATCGGGAGGATTGGGTGGCTCGAGCGTTGGTGGATTGGTGGATCTAGAGTAGGTGGAAATACGGGAGGAAACATATGAGGTTCTAGATCTCTAGAAAGGGCCACACCAACCTCAGCAAATTTATATGGAGATGTATCTCCATCTTCCATATTATAGAGGCATTGAAGATGCATTCGAGATCATGCATATGTGTGAGATACTATGGCATGCAAAGGGGATTAAAAATCCAGATCACAAGGCAAGTTAGATTATAACTACATTACGGGGCATGCGCACGGCTAGTACAATAATTTTGATCTTGATCAAACTTGTGTAGATTATACAATGTTGCGAGATGCTTTCTTAAACAAAATTTATATCCCTGAGTTTGAGAAGAAAAGCATAAGCACGCTCAAGTATATTAAGTAGGGAACTCTTTTGAAAGTGTTCAAGAATATGATGTATGGTTCAAGACTCTTGTTTCTAAGTTATCTTATGACATCCATACAAGCCAGCATGCACAGTGGTTCGTTGGAGGAATGATCATGACTTTTAGGAGGGTGATTTCATAGAGGACTTATATAGATCCATGTAAGGCACTTGAAGCAGCTCTATGCACTAAGGCATTAGGAAATGTGGACACGGAGTGAGCTTGTTCTTGGAATCTCAAATTATAGCAATGGGAAAACATTTGGAGAAATTATCTACTAATTCAACGCATGAGACACACAACAAAATTTGGTGTATAGATTGATAAGTAGAGGGGCATACTAAGGATAGTTTCCCTCAGAAATTGGTGTGCTCCTTATTGTTGGATTGTGAGATATGTCACTTGGACCATAGTTCAAGCCGGTGCACATTATTACAACACACAATAAGAAAGAATGTGTCTAGTTTATGTATTATTTGTAAGTCCTCGACTCATGATACTGAAGATTGGAGGTTGATTGATCAAATCCATGATGTCATCAATATTGGCGTCTGACATGGTGATGTTGCAAATAATTCCAAGGAAAAGGGTGAGCATCATGACTATGATCACAGTGAGGGGCATTCTGATGGTGGTCATGGTAGAGGTTGAGGTTATAGATGTGGATTCATAGGTCGAGGTCGTCGGGGCGGAAGGAGTGATTTCCCACGTGGGATTTGTTATACGTGTGCATATATTGACCACTACATATGCGAATGTCCACATAATATTGTGTGATCTTTTTCGAAAGAATCATAGTTATGAAGAATGCACGGACTTGTATGAACACTTAAGAAAGAAACATAAAAAGTAAAATAAGGGCACATGAATGGTTAGAGTACAGCACATCGTGGAAGACCAATGGATTCCAAAGTTAGCATTGGATTCTAAGTTGGTACGTTTAAATATTACTACACACGTTAAGGATGTGCACGATAGGGAAGCTCGGCAATAGAAGCATACCATTCTAAGGAGGAAGTATTGCATACCAAGTATCCATACCCTATGCATCGAGAAAGAGGTTTATCAAGAAACCATAGATGTAATTCAAAATTTACAAGGTGAGATACAATGTTTGAAGGAACAGTCACAGAAGTTGGAACAAAAAAATCACTTGATCTCCATTAGATAGATTGTAGACACCAAAATTGGGTCACACTCCATTTGGTCCCAAATATATTCACCTAACCCCTATCACCCCACATTAATATTAGTTTAATTATTTATAATTAAAGTGATACTCATCCTCACAATATTCATTATTTAATTACCCTAATTAAACTAATTTCCACCTCATCTAAACACCTCACCCCACCACCTCACCTAGACACCTCACCAAAAACCTATTTTTAGCATATTTCCCCTTTACTAGGACTCAACATTTACTCACCATAACTAACTAAGGCTTAGTCATACCTACCTTAATGAACTAAGACTTAGTGCAACCCTAAAATCATATGCCTATTCTCCCTCTAACCATATTCCTACTCATTAAAACATAACATTCTATTTTGATCTGTGAAGATAGAGTGAGGTGGCCCAAAAAGATTTGCCAAGATCTGGCATTTTTAGTAAACCTAGGATTTCCCACCTTAACCAATGTCATCAACCCTAAACCGATGCTAGTCACCCTAAACCATTATCAGTTACCTTATATTCATTTTGGTAACCTTGTTTGAGAGGTTGGCACATTCTCGAGTTTTTGGAATGAAGGAGATATGCATGCAAGCAAGAACCAAAGCCCTTTCACATGTCTAGATAGCCATAGCTAGCACCAAGACTAATCAGAAGGATTTTACATTCACAAAAGCATGCAGGAAGCACTTCCCTAATCTGAGCACCATTCCATAGATCAACTGTCACCAAGTATCTCCAACCACTCCTCCACCACTACAGGCATTTAGAACACTTTTGAACTCCAAGTAAGTTGTTTTCTCCTCTGTTACTTGTAGTTGTATTCTTTATTTGCCTTCATCTATTTACTGTTCTTACTTAGATCTATCCCTCATTCCTCTCTATCAACCACCCCATCACACTCCACCTAAACTTCACAAAAACCTATCTCGAAACTGTTTCCTCATGTAGACCTCACAAACACCCTCCAAACTCTTTGTGTAATCACAGAGAGGACCCAAAACTTGTTCTACAATATTCCCCAATTCTCCATAGTCACCGACACCGGTTAACCCTAACCATGGTCGGTTCATCTTATACCGACATTGATCTCCTCAATCGATATCGGTCACTGTGATTGTCAACCCAACCTAACAACTCAACCCTTAGCCTATCCCAAACCTCACTCAAAATCTTACCACACCTATTTTAGACTTGTCACCTCACCCTCCTCCATAGAGACCTTTCCAAATCTCTGCCCCAAGACATAAGAGAGCCCAAACATCCTCCACCTGACTCCCTACCACTTTTCATAGTAACCGGTATAAGTCCTACCTAAACCGACATCGGTCACCCTAACCGGTGTCGGTCTCTGTGTCTGATAATACTGTTCTAGACCAACAACCTAAGTATCACACCCAAAACAACCCAAAATATCACCCAACCTTACCAAGAATCTGTCTATGACCTGCAAACCACCTACACTACCCGTAATCCAATCCAAAACCTTTACCTATATAGAATTTTAATATTTAATCGGATCAACACTAATAGTAATCTGAGGCACCCAAATTAGAACGCTAGCACTAGATTCTTTTACTTACATGTTTAAGTTGTTTTATATTGATTTATAAATAGTGGATTGACAACCTTCTAGGAAGTATCATACTTCCTGGATCTAGCATATGCTAGGCAGTCCATTATCATATATTATTTAACTCTATTTTTGTGGTCTTGTTTTATATTTCAGGTAGTTCCTCCTAGCCAAAAGGAAGCTCTCACAGTCAACATTGGATCAAGAAGTTAGACACATGCAAAACCCTCAAACCAACCATCACAACAGGTATTCCTCCTTGGCCCATACCCTTATATGTTTCATCTAAATCCTTAAAGAAAAAGGTGAAACATTTTGGCATCCCCAGTGGGACCCATCTAGGGTTCCTTGCATTTTATGCATTCCTAGGTGAAAGTTGTGTGTTTGTTTCCCTCTGAAAAGCTTCCACATTAATTTTCTTATCTGTAATATCCCCCTCTTTCTATTGTCTAAAAGAAATTATTTTTTTGGTGTTATAAAAGAATACTTATTTTCTTTCATTAGTATTGCATTAGTGAAAGAGCATCCCTCTTCCTATTCATTACTTGTTACATCGAATATCACACTTTGATTTGGGATTAAAACACTTGCATATCATTCTAATTTGTTTCATTATAGCTCATGTTAAAAATGAAGGCAGCCTATACACCTTTGGAAGTCATGCCCGGTGATGGTTGACACAATTTAACCATGTAGAAAGCACTTGCTATCTCTCTCTCTCTCTCTTTGCCCAAATTGCACAAATTTGAAATTTATACATCTTCTTAAACAACATCCCACCCGAAAGAAGCTATCAATAATCACATGATCAGAGGATTGACAGTGGGCACCCAGCTAGTTATCTTTTTCTAGTACCCCATTAGAGGATGGACCCACCCTCACCATAACATAACTTGAAACCTCACCTTTAGAATTTCCTTCTTCATAGGAAGCCTTCCCAACCAAAAAATCTACTCTAAATTCATGATTCAGTATTTTAAATAGCATAAGATAAACACACTAAATTGACTTGTTGGATTATGGTTTTTTTCTTAGCTTTGTGATTGGTTTGGCATTTTGAGGTGTGAGGATATGATTCTTCATTTTTTTTTTTTCCTTTCACACTCCGCCATCATAGTTGGAGTATTCTAATTTCTTAGAGTGTGTCAAGACCTCATCTTATCATCCCCAAACTTCTAGGTTGATTATTCATCTCATCTAAATTCACAAAAATCCATTTTTTTCTTCATTTTGTAGATTTCACGATGGCGGCATCGGTCCGATGGTGTCGTCGGTTTTACATCTGACCACCATCGGTTTACCTAACGGTGTCGGTTCCTTGTTCTTTTGGTTAGTTTACCCAAAAGACACTTATCTCATCTTCTCTTTTGTTTAGAGTTTCTATGTATCATTGTATTCTTTGTACTCTAGTAACAGTCATCAAATACAACTTTCCTATCTAACAATCATCAGTTTCTACCTCATTTGTTGAAATTGTTGTTTTCTCACAGTAACTAGTATCGGTTCCTGTAACCAACATCGGTCACCCCTTAACCATCATTAGTCAGTTCAACTGGCGTTGGTCACTCTATTTTGATTTTAATCAAAACATTTACCAACTTTCCCTCTCATAATTTGTTTTGTCCCATCTCGATGTTCCATGTGTCATTTACAAAGTATAGTTCACCTGATATACGCTGATTCACATGGTGTTGACTCACATCCAAACTAACGCCCTCATATTTCATGCCATTGTCAACCACTCCCACCTATTCCATCACCATCATCCATCCTATCACCTATGGATCAACTCATCTCATCCCCATCGCTACCGGTGATGACGAGTTTGCGAGACTCCTCGACCAAAATCTCGTTGCACTCTAGTACTACCTTTCTAATTCTTCCACCTGGATTCCTCATGACAGTTAATATACGGCATGCCTGTATCTATCCCTCCTACTCTTGCCCCCACTTCTACGTCAGCTAGCACTAGCTCAATGCTACCTTCATCCACTTCACAACCTGTGGTGTCTCAGCTAGATCCCACAGCCACTATAATTGCAACATCTACATCATCTATCGCACCCATGACATCAATTGTCCCTCTGATAGCCACTTTAAGTATATCCCCATCTGCACCCACTACCTCACATATACCCATTGCATCACAACCACCTCTAGTGTCGGTAAGCTTACACCCCTTTTCAGAACCTTGTCCTTTCTATCCCATAGTCCTTACCCCTAATCACCACTAGAGTTTTTACGACTACCCCACCTACTTACACATACTACCAACAACCCCTACCTCATCTATTGCTTATGTTGGCTATGTGCCACCTACATCTATTCCTCCTACGTAGTTCTCATACTTAGCGCCACCATACACTAGCATACCACCCACCTCATACATTCAAAGCATCAACCCCCTTTTTCTGTAGGGGCACCCATTCATCCCAACCTACTAACGACCTCATTAAAATGATGATGGAGAAGATGCAGACCTTAGAAGCATATATTTCTAGCTCCCATAATTATTTAACATATGATGAAATCTATAACAATCCTATCCATCCATCTATTCCCATTCGTCCCTACCTTGTACATTGGGAAATTCCTAAATTCAATCACTTCAACAGTAAAGAAGACCTGCAAGCAACACTTGTGGTCATTCAAACATGGGTGTTACCTAATCGCCCACGATGACGCTTTGTTCCTACAAACTTTCTCAATGTCCTTGACAGAGACCAGCATTAGATTAGTATAGTGGACTACCTCGACATTCCATTTATTCCTTTAATCAAGTAGCCCAAGCTTTCTTAGATCATTTTTCAATCAATGTTACCAAGAAAGTCACCATGATTGATCTATTCAACCCGACAGTATGAAGACGAATCTATCATAGATTTTTTTGCCCATTGGTGGAGTCTTATTAACCAATTGACATTCCAACTACCTCAGACTAAACTTATTGAGTTGTTCACTAGATCTTGTGTCAGACACATCTCACCAAATTTGCAAGTCCAAACCTTATGAACCTTTGATGAAGCATTCACCATGGCCCGAAAACTGAAAATTCATGCCATTGAAAGAAAAAAATCCAATTACGGAACAAGAACACCCCATTAAAATCAAATGATTCTTCTTCATCTTCAAAACCTCAAAATAACTATTCAAATCCCAAAGGATCTGCAATGTGGTAGTCCTCAAGGTGGGTCCACCTCATCCTTCTAATCAAGCCCAACCTTCTTCCAATCTTTCTCCTATCCAGCCTTTCAGCTCTGGCGGGAATAGCAAAAGTACACTTTGATTGGAGATTCCTATTCTTCAATCTTAGAAAATATTCTTAAAGTTGGAGCCATTACACTTCCTCCCATAAAACCTCATATAGGTTTTGATCCTGCCCACCCTATGCCTACATGGTATAAAGAACACGACTACTGTAATTATCATCGCGTTAAAGGACATAGTGACGGTAATTGCATAAATTTTAAAAACATTGTTCAAGAGATGATAGATAATGGAGACCTTGTCATGGACAACCCAAATGTGCCAGATAAATCAAAATTTTCACATCTTTAAAAATTCATTCCCTAATCATAAACCATCATCTAATCAAAATAGTGAACCTTCATCCAGCAATAGTAATGTCCGTGAAGTCCACACGGTTTTTGATATCGTACCAACTGTTCCTCAAACCTACCTACTTCATCTATTGAGGAAATCTTGGCATGAGCTCCTCTACCCACAAAGGATCATACCTCTTCTACTCCTCCACCCACAGAGGAGTCCCCCTCATCTCCCCTTTCTCTAATAAAGGAACCTAGACTTTCTACTAATGTTGTTTCATTGTCTGCCTTGACCCTCTTGAATGTCAACACTTTTTATCCTCCCATCCACATGAGAATCATCATCGCCTTCTCCTCCACTAAGGGAGAAGTCTACCTCACCCAACCTATTGTCTCTCCTTCCCATGGGAGACTCATCATATATTCCACTACCTATTGGGGGTAGTTCCTCCTCAGCAGCTGAGAACCCCATTGACATGATCTGTATCTTTTACCTACAGAGTCCGAGGCTAGCCAATTCCTTGTCTCAGAGACATATTTTACAGGGATTCCCACCTAACCCATTCCATCCTCTTCTTCAGTAGTCTCAATTTTATGGTTGGTCAATCATTTAGATTACGTTGATCATTTCATGCTCTAGGGACCTCTTCGGCTCCTCGTTTTGATCCAAATGCAAATGTTTCCTAAGGATACTTCCATGATATACCTAAAGGTATTTTTGGAAACCAAAACAACACTGACCATGCCAATTGGAACAACTTATTCTTAATCATCTCTACCTACATCCAAACCTTAAACCACGACCAAAACCATTTCAAAACCTAAAATCCTAATCACACCTATCCCCTCACCCATATCTAGACCCATCACTACTTTGGGTGTCATGTCGACATCAAGCCTTACTCACCCACCTATCATATTAGACTTAACCGCATCATCTAAAACCCACACCAACATTATCCATCTGCCTAAAAGGAAAACCCAACCTTCTAGGTTGCATACACCGGTCTCGCCTACCACATCTTTGTCACCTTCCCCCCTTTTATCCATCATAGGGCCTCATCCATCAACCTTGACCAAACAGTCTCATACCCAAGGCAAGTCAAAAGCTAAACAACCTACTCTACCTCATGAGCCTTTATTACACCTCATTCACCCAAAAACCAAACTTCCTCACCCTCACTCGTACACTTCTTTCCACATATACCTCCACCAATTACTATAACCCCAACCTTGCCTATATGACTATAACCAATGTCGTCTATCCAACCTCAATCAACCACCTCCACCAGTAACTTGGTTTCCCCATGGGTAACCCATCCTCTTCCACCATTTTTTTCCCTTCTACATCCCGTACTCCCGTGTCACCTTTACCCAAGAAGGTGCAACCAAAGATAAGAATCCACTACCCTCCAATAAGGTAGTCAAACCAACCAAACCTTCCATCACTAGCTCTTCTACCCCACCTTTACCCAAACAAATGCCATCAAAACATAAGACCATACCACTCATCAAATCAGTAGACCAACCCATTCCCCCTCCTATAAAGCCTCTTCCCTCACAATCATTCACACCTATACCCAAACCCACACTCACTTCCCATTGTGATCCATTAGCGGGGTCCTACACCAACATTTTAACCAATCTCTTAGAGACTTTTGTCATCACATTACCACCACTTCGACCTTACGATCCTCTCAAACCCAAACCAAAGGGTTTGATGAAACCAATATTTGTGCCTATCATCATGTGCAGGACATGATGTTGAAAATTATAAGGCTCTAAAGACCGTTCTTCTCCACCTTTTCCTCCTGAACAAAATTTTGACGATGACGACCTTCTTGATGAGGACCATGCTCCACCTTCACCTATCACCACACATCATCATCCTTTACCCATTCAATGATCAATATCTCCACCCCCACAACCATTTTTTCCACCTCCAAAATTTGAGATCAACATGGTTGTATTAGAGAGTTGGCCAAATCACCACCCAAATGTCAGTGTGCCTACTCATTTCACAAGGCTCTTATCCACCACTAGGATTTTCCCCTCATGTTGTTATACCTTTCATGACACACCCTCTTCATCCACCTCCCCTCAAATTAACATGGTTCACATTGCTACCTACGCTCAGAAAGACAAAGGAAAAGAAAAAGCAACTAGCCCATCAACCAACCCTATACCCAATATACCATCTGCACCCGCTCCCAAAATCACCATCCACGAGACCTACATACCCTATCTCTGACAGGGTCACCCATCGCGCAATGATAAAACAATTACATCAGTATCCTCTAAAGATGTCTTTGTATGATCTCGTCCAAACTTCTAAATCTCACAAATAAGCCCTTATCAAGGTTTTACAATCCATTGAAGTTATACCCAATGACCCCACACTAGTGGCCTCAATTATCACCCCTCACCATGTGGCCTCACTAACCAAATCAGCTCCTTATTCTACCCCCATGACCACTCCTCAAGTTTGTCGCCTCGGCTTCTCTAACGAGGAGATTGTACCTCTCGGTCAAGATGACCATGATCCCGCCCTATTCATTTCCGTCTATATTGATAAATTACACGTCTGACGCATCATGATTGATGGTGGTGCTAGCATTAACATCATCTCCTCCCATGCATATAATCAAATGTGTATCCCTTCTAACTGTATGCATAATAACCTAGTTATGTTGCGCTTCTTCAATGATGCCATCACCTCCACCCTTGGCACTATTATCCTTCACGTTCACGTAGGCCCTCGCACTTTGTCCCGAACTATTCTACATCCTAAAAGGAGAGTTACATTATAACTTATTTCATGGAATACCCTAGATTCATGTCATGGGTTGTGTCCCTTCAACTTTACATTGTTGTGTAAATTTGAGCATGAAGGACATAACTACACCATCCCCACCGACCCGTCATCATTCAAAACTTGTAACATGTTGTACGACCCAATGATGTACTTGTACTAGTCAAGGCATCTGCCACTACCCCCACTTCTCCTTCACCCATGACCCACCCACTAATGTTTCCGCCACCTCTCCCACATCTAACCTTACTATTTATTCTTACTACGCGTGACCTCTATAGTTTACTCATCTTCTTCCCAATCATCTAGCGAGTCGTCTATCCCCACTACCCACATATCAACTACTGATCCCTTAGAAGGTGTTTTTCAACACCTCACTCTATGGGAGTACCACCTATACAATATCAACACATTCCTCACTCCACAAGAGTATGGGAACCTACGCCAACACCCTAGTTATAACTATTACATAGGCGAGGTTTTCCTTATGGTCCTCCCCACCTTCACACTAATCTAACATATGGGGGACTTTATATTGCCACTTATTCACCCAAACCTCCATCCCAAACATGGTCATTTTCATCTGACCTACAATCCCTTACTAAATGCTGCTTCGCCCACACTTTCCTTCATCGTTGCGCATGGAAAGGCTTTGGCTTTAGTTTTTATGAACAAGGCCACCATACTGTCATTTCATGTACCACCCATAAACATAATGATCATAGTGGCATTGGATTTTCCACATCACCTTCTAAGAAGGCCCACATTGACCTCATTGAGGAATACAAACCTTCTTCACCCCATTCACCAACATCACCACCTTCACCCATGGAGTCCATAGATCCCTGAATCTATCCCTCCCAACATTTTTTTTCATAAACACAATTTCCTTGGGACCTCTAACTTATCAATGTGATGGTGAGGCCCCTCTTCTATTCCCTTCATATATCCTGACATGATTGATGATGATACACCTTCTATTAACATCGTTCAATGTCAGGACGATGAGTCCATCCTCACCTACCTTGGTGTGGAAGATTCTTATATTCATCGGTCATTAGCCTCTGAGGTGAAAACCATGTTGAATGAATCGACTATTGAAATCAACATTAATACTCACAACGACCCACACATTCTAAAGATAGGTCATTATTTAGATGTTGTTGAACAAGAATCTTTTACCTCTTTCCTCTAAGACCATAGCAACACTTTTGCTTGGTCGTATGCCGATATGCTGGTATTGACCCAAAAATGGTGGTCCACAATATCGTAACCATTCCCGATGCCAAACCCATAAAACAAAAGTTGTGGAAAATGCATCTCGCTTGCTCTTCTAATCAAAGAAGAAATTCAGCACCTTCTCTTGGTTTCCTTCATCCTACCCATTAACTATCCCCAATGGATTTCTAACATTGTTCATGTCACAAAAGCAACAGGGGAACTCTGCATTTGCATGAATTTTGTGATCTCAACCTAGCTTGTCCCAAATATGATTTTCCCCTACCATGCATTGACCAACTAGTTGATCTCACCACCAACCATGAAATACTATCACTCATGGATAGTTTCTTAGGTTATAATCAAATATTACTCACTCCAGAAGATCAACACAAAACTACCTTCATCACTCCTTGGGGACCTTTTGCTATCGAGTCATGCCTTTTGGCCTTAAAAATGCTAGTGCTACATATCAACAAGCCATGACTTATATCTTCCATGACATCATGCATCATATATTGGAATATTACGTAGATGACCTTCATGTCCAAATCTAAACATCATGTTAAACACTTTGATGAGTCCTTAAGGTCATCTTTCACCACCTCATCAAGTATTGTGTTCACCTTCAACCTAAGAAGTGCATCTTTGTGGTACTTTCAAGAAAAATCCTTAGTTTCATAATTTATTTTTGTGGCATAGAAGTCGATCCTACTAAAGTGAAGTCTACTCTCGAAATGCCTCCACCTATAAATCTCTGTCAACTTCAAAACTTGTAAGGTAAGTTGTAATCTATTCGGCATTTTATCTCGATGCTTTCTGACCATTTTCAACCATTTCATCATCTCCTCAAGAAGGAAGTTTCATTCAAATGGGATGATGAATTCCATAAAGCCTTTAACGCCTTAAAATAATACCTTCTTCAACCACCAGTGCTCATTCATCCTAAGGATGACCAACCCTTTAACCATACATTTCCACCACTTGACCATTCTCTAGGTGTCATGCTCGCTCATCACGATGAGCAACATAGAGAGCAAGTGGTTTATTACATAAGCCATACCCTTTTGGACTATGAAAATAGATATACCCATGTTGAAAAACTTTGTTTAACCTTTGTTTTTTTGCCACCAAGCTTCGTCATTACTTGCTCAACCAAAAATATTTGTTGTCACCAATACTGACCCCTTACATTACATGTACACCAAACCCTACCAACATCAACGTGTTGCACGTTGGCTCATGCTTCTTGCTGACCTTGACCTGAATTCATCCATCAAAAGTCTATCAAATGCCAAGCCATCATTGTGACCAACTAGCAAACACACCTCTTTCTGGGAATCAACCCTCTAACTTTGATTTCCCAGATGAATCCATTGCTACCCTCTCCTTGGACAATACCACTTACCAAATGACCCTCTTCTTTGATGGTTCCAAATGTCAGTGTGGGGGTGGTGCTGGTGTTATCCTCATTCCTCTTAGCGGTGAACCCATGCCTTTATCTTTCAAACTAGATTTTGATTGTATAAACAATATCACTGAATACGAAGCACTAGTATTGGGTCTCCAAGCTACTTATGTCTTAGATGTTAAGTTAATCAATATCTTTGGTGATTCTTAGCTGGTTGTAAATCAAGTCAATGGTATATACTAGTTTTGTAATGATATACTTCAAAATTATAAACATCATTTGAATATACTTTTTACTACCTTTGACCATTACGAACTTCAAACCACCCCACGTTCTACCAATAAATTTGTGGATACTATAGCCTTCATGGCTTCTCAGATACCCACTTTTCCTGCCGACTCTAAAATCTTTGTCACAATACAAAGATTAAAATCACCCTCTTATTTACCTTGTGAGGTCCACTCCAAGAACCATTTCACCTAACCCATGTGACCTTTGGTATAAATAGTTTATAGACTATCTTTCCCTTTCCATTTTACCTCTCGATCTCATTTGAAATGAACAACGTGCCTTTCTTAAAAGTGTCTCTCTCATTATGTCATCATGGGTGGTATCCTTTATAAGCGTGGCTTCGATGGTATTCTCTTACGATGCCTTACAAGTTCTAAAATTCCCTACACCATCAAGGAAGTTCACGATGGAATTTGTGGAGGCCACTTTAGTGGTTTAGTTATTGCTAAATGCATTCTTCGCCTTGGCTATTATTGGCCAACCCTAAACCGCGACTATTGTGACTATGTCAAACATTGTATGAAATTCTAGCAACATGTTAATCTTCATCACACACCTAGTCATGCCTTATAGGTCACACGAGACCTTTGGCCTTTCTCTCAATGGGCTTGGATCTTGTTGGAGAGATCAATCCCCATTCTTCACAATGCCATCAATGGATTATAATGCTACTAAATATTACACTAAATTGGTAGAATCCATCCCCTCATTTCTACAAAAGCTAAGAAAATATGTGAATTCATCAACCATCACATCATTTGTCACTTTGGTGTTCCTCATTGTCTCATCACTAATAATAGAAAACAATTCAAAAACAAAACCCTACGTAAGTTTGTGACACTTTTGGCATCCAACTCAGTTTCTCATCACCTTATTACTTGCAAACCAATGGCCAAGTAGAATCAACCAATAAAACCTTGAACAAAATTCTTATGAAAGTAGTTGACGATATTGACAAGGATTGGCATTCACACATTCCTTTCACCTTGTGGGCTTATCACACTAGTATTCACACTTCAACTGCTACCACACCTTTTCTCTTGGTCTATGGTACCGAGGTTTTCTTTCCTCTCAAAGTCTAGATTCCATCTCTCCACATCTCACTACAAGACATGCTCAACGATGATGACTTTCACCAGGATCATTTGGTGCAACTTGAGTTATTAGATGAATGTCATCTCAATGCTCTTGACCATCTCCAAATCTACCAAAAACGTATCAAACATGCCTATATGAAAAATGTGTCTCCACAAACAAGCCTTTCAATTCGGTAACCTTGTCCTGAAGGAAAATCAACATGTAACCAAAGAAGAGAAAAGTAAACGGGGAAAATTTTCTCCTAATTGGCTTGGACCCTATATCATTACCCATGCCTATGGATCAGGTGCTTATCATTTGTCTTCACTCAAAGGTAAACCTAAACCTGATCCCCTTAATGCCTTGCATATTTGACCATTTTATTATTGACATCAATTCTTATATCACTTTCTATCAATTGACCACTCGTCCCTTGAGCACTATTCACCTTCCATATTACCCATTTTTTAGGATCAACGACTAAACAAGAATCATGTGATTACCTGTCACCTTTTAGCCTTATCTTCAATATGAGTACCATAGGCTCTACTCATAGCATGATTCTCATGGATACTTTTCATCTTTTTAAATATGGAATCCCATGGTCATTCATCACTCAAAACCACCTCTTTCATAGTTAACCTTTGTGTGTTATGGTTTTTCTTCTAAACAAGAACCTAATCTTCCTCTATAGTCTTGTCCATGACTTAAAATGTCCCAAAACACAATGGGATTCAACTCCTTGAGTCAAAATTCCAACAAAAATATGACTCCCTCAAAAAAGGGACATCTCTTCTCTCTACCTCACCACTATAAATAGACTGCTCCCTTGAAGGACAACTATATAAATTCATTGCAAAAATACAATAAAATATCCAGAAGCTTCTTGCATTGATCAGCTTCACGAAGACCTCAAGGAGATAATATACTCATCCCATATAGACTTCCCACATCAATCAGTCTATTAAAAATAAACAAATGAAGAAAATGATGAAATTTTTTTCATGGACTTGCCTATTTTTTATCCGGGTTTCTTGCTAGGTAAACATGTTGTCATACACTAAGTTACACTAAACCACCCACTTTCACCTCATTTCCTTTTTCACCCTAATTTTCTCTCTGCTCAAGGGACTTGCCGTAACTGCGACATTTCGTGATCATGTGACTTTCTTCACCCTTAGAATAGTCCATTATGCAATGCCTTTAGGGTCTTACAGTTCATAAGCCCATCTTGGGTATGGTAGACTCATTAAGGTTCTTATCAATTACATGGCTCTTTTACCACTTCTTACCATTCACCTTCCTCATTACTTATTGATTATCCTATACAGGACCAAACCATCGACACCTACATTTTCACCTCTCAACCATGCATGTCACCTAAAACCCGACCATGCCTATGACCTACACTCAATCATACCTAAAACCTACCAACCCATTCCTCTAATTCATCATATTCTTCCCTAGCTTATGGGAGAACTACATCGGCCTAAGCCCCTTTTTGTGGGGGCTATATAGGCAGCACTCCTAGGGCATGGGGCCCTTGGAGGTTAGCTCGGCCACTCTTTACCCTAACCTATTTTCCCCCATCTTCCTATTCATATTCTATCTTAGTTTTCATTTTCTACAACACTTGGAAATTAATACAAACATACATATCTACCATGATTCACATCATAAAAAACAGCCAATCAATCATTTCACATTTCCATAATATCAAAAGTTTTGGAAATTGAATCCATAACATACATATAACTCATCATTTATTTCCCATGTTACCAATAACTTGGACATTAAATCAAAATTAAAAACAAAACTCCATCATGCCTATACCTAACTCAAACATGCCTGTGACCGACTCCATCATGCCTATAACCTGACTCCATCATGCCTATGACCTGACTCCATCATGCCTATGACTTGAATCCATCATGCCTATGACCTGACTATCATGCCTATAACCTAACTCCATCATGCCTATGACCTGACTCAACCATGCCTACAACCTGACTCAATCATGCCTACACCAACCTATCTCCACCATGCCTAATACACCTAGTTTCCATCCATCTCCAAATAACAATCAAATTCTACCAACACAAGTACATCATACACAATCATCAATCTCATCATAAAAATCTATGTATCCATCCAATATACACTGATACAGATAATATAAATCTCTCAAAACTCTCATATATAGCCTCACCATCTTCGGCACATAGGCCAGTATATGCTAAAAAATCTCAAAACTCTCATATACATCCTCACTCTCTTTGGCATGCAGGCCAATATATATCAAAAATAAACAAAAAGGGAAGTACGCACATATATCAATCACCTCCCCATCAGATACCCTCCATGTGTCCATCTCACCCATCTCCTCTACCTCCTCTCTCTCTGTGTGGCATCCAACTAACATCTCACCACCCTCCATAGGCCTTGTTCGTACCTTCGATGACCCTCACCTAGCACTAGTCTCCATAAACTAGTGGCCCACCTTGACCTTCTCTCTGGACTCCGACCCCTGTACTCTCTACATTGTGAGTGCGGGACCTAGTCCTCTCACTCGATGCCTATTGTGCTATGTTCTACATAACATGGGACATCTATCCCTGTAGCCATCAAGTGATCCTGATAGTACAATGCCTCACCCAAGGCATCCCTGAACCACGCCATCGATACTATCTATAGAGGCACCATGGGCCTTGCTGTCACCTATGTACTAAGACTTGCTATTACTAGCCTCGGTCCCTGTGCCTATAAATCCTATCCCTAACCCTATGTGGGTACATGTACCACCACCTGTCCCTGGGAAGTAGCCAAATGCCCTGTAATGTAGTCACCTAGCCCTATAAAGTGGCTACATGTGCTTTGATGCCACTAGATGGCTCTGTAAACCCATGACCTATGCCTTCAAAGTGGCAATCATGTGCCCCATTTCATCTTGGCCCCTATGCTTATACATATGCATGCCAGTTGTCCTTGTAAAATAGTCACCTGCCCTGTCAACGTAACTTCATGTGCCTATGTCAAATTCTTTCCACTTTTGCACTCCCAATGCTATCACTTGTCCCTGTAGTGCATCTCTCTACACTATCCTATATTCAAATCGGTTAACCTCGTATTTGGCCGTGGAGGTGTCAGTAACTCTAGGGACTCGCCATCATTTGTACCCATCATTCACCCCTGCATCATCAATCTGGTCGTCCACTGGCATCTCCACCTTGATGAGGGTTATCAATCCTCACCATTAATAATGTTAATCCGGGTTGATGTCTCAAGTTATATGCATTAAAGAAAAAGATCTTGAAAAGTATCTCCCTTAAACACAATCCAAACTTGCATAAATTGAAAAGCACACATGCAGAAATTTAAATGCACACTTGTATAAATGTAAACAAACTTTACATAAAGGAAATCACACTTGCATGGAATAAAACACACTTGCATAAATTGAAATTGCGACATGCATTGAATGTTTACAATACAAAGAGAAGAACAACACAACAAGATGATAATTATAGAAAAAGAAATAAACACAAATTATTACAAAATAAAATCACAAATATACAGATCCATCTTCCTTAGAATGAGTGGTCAGCTCATTCCTTGGAAGAGGATTTAAACCATGCTTCGAGATATTAACTCAATTCTCGTAGGATATTAGAGAGAAAATAATGATTCATTTCAAAGTGGTAAAACATTACATATCTGAGTGTGGAAGGTTGCATTTATAATTTATGCATCCAACCAACTCCTTATTTTGGGAGATACAATCTGATCTTATCTTTATTCTAATCCTAACAACTAAGATCTCCATCTCCACAAAATATGGAGAGAGATATATTATTGGATTCAAAGTCTTATCTCACTTATTTTAGGAAGATTTGCTCCCAAATCTTTTCCTTGCTTTTCGATAACAAGAATCATAATGATTTTATTCTCCTACATTATTGGAAGGAAATTTTCCTCAAAAATATGATTTTGACCAAATACCTTTCCCATATTTTCCATTTGACTTTTTTGTTTTTGATTTTGGAACTTTTGACACTTTTCTGATACGCTTTTTCCTCGGACCACCATTTTCACTAAAAGTTATACTTTTCTTCATTGATAAAACTTGGCAAAATGAAATTTTGAGGTTTTTGTTAATAAGATTTCTATGAACAAAAACCTCTTTCATATTTTCCATTTGAATTTTTTTGTTTCTGTTTATGGAACTTTTAGTTCTCATGTGATACACTTTTCCTCGGACTACAGCTCACTAAAAGTTAGATTTCACTTCATTGGTAAAACCTGTAGAAAATCTGAATGAGGTTTATGTTAAAAACATTTCTATGAACAAAAACCTCTCTCATATTTTGCTCGTTTGACTTTAAAATGGAATATTCAACTGAAGTCCTATTTGATGAGAGTTATGGAACTAAACCTATGAATTCTAAAACTAACTCTATGAGTTCGGAACTAAACATGCGAGTTTTGAAACTAACTCTGCAAGTTAGGAACTAAACTTGTGAGTTCCAGAACTAACTCTGTGAGTTCTAGAACTAAATCTATGAGTTCCAGAGCTAACTTAAAACAACTATAACTTTTTCACTTGCATAATTTTTTTTTTGAACTTGCATAATTTTTTTTGAGAGGAATCTGCTATGAAATCTGGAGAGTTTTTTTGATTTTAGATATACCATCCATGGGAAGAGATTCCATGTTTTACCAATACTAGCATTATCTTTCCTTTATGGCCTACATACACAAGAATTTGCATCTTTTCCCAAATAATCAATAGGATTAGCCAACAAAATAGATAACAAAAGATTTCTAAAGAATGAACAAGATATATATCCTATATTCTATCTCTAATAAAACTATAATTTCCTAGATTACATTTAAATCCACTTTCAAAGGTAACTTAGAAGGACAAAATAATGGTACTTATGGCCAATTCAATTTGGCCTCATCACACTTGACCTACTAGATTTGTAGGGTGTGGTAGTGGCAAAGGCCTCTCCACATCCTCTTGGTGATACCGTACAATATGTGGGGGCACATCCTGGACTAGTCCAAACTATCACCGAGACTCTATCCACTAGAATCATCTCGTGCTCACCGGCATGTCTACCCTGTATCCACTTGTGCGATAAAGAAACCCCACAGATCCCACCTCATACCCCTAAATATGGGTAGCCCACATATAGCCACCATACTATATCCATTGCATAAAGCCCCTCCAACCTCTATCTGTAGTGCACGACATCATAGGTCACCTCCTCGCCTCATTGGCGATCCCCAACTACCACCCACCTCCTATAACCTACTCTCTGTCCACCTCTATGCCAATCTACTACTGGAAATCCTCATGGCTGCACTATCACAATGTGCTCATAAGCCCAACAATGCAACAAGAAGGTACAACATAAGTCATAGCGGCACATCCTCTAGTAACCCCAAAGCTCTCTATACAACTGCACCAAATAGGTAGGTGCCCAAGAAAATCAAACCCGATCCTCCACCATCTCCCACAAAACCCCCATCAAACCTCGGGGAAACCGTCCACCCTCTAAATCAGGTAGAGAATAGGCACCCTACCAGTAAAATCATAAATACTTCCAACCACATCTCCTCCTAGTGTGTGAGTGTACATCACCCCATATACAAGGCTCATGTTGTGCTTAGTCAACTCAGTCGCCATCTCCCCAAACACAGTGATCATCTCCTTGAAGGCCACATCGGCCGACATTGTATACACCATCCCACCAATAATTGGTGACTACAATATCCGGTAGACATCCTCCAGCGTGATCATCATCTCACTAGTAGGTAAGCGGAAAGTGTTGGTCGCGACATCCCATCTATCGATGAGTGTGACCATGAGGCTATGATCTCATTGGATCCTCCTATACCATCTGATGCCAACTAGGCCAACCACTTGAATGTGCCCCCACTCCTTTGTAGTGACGTGAGGTTGTATCTCCCCAGCAATGGTGGGAATCTGTCCTGCATCATCAGTTGATGTCGTGCCTACACCCATATAAATCAACCATGTCAAAAATGCCACACACCTATCTATTCCATACCTACTTCCCTAACCTATCATCTACCCTATGCCCGCTTACCCCAACCCCATATTACCTTACCTAGGACATCACTTACCTAACCCCTTTCCTCCTATCTCTCTTTTGGTCCCTCTTATACCCCATTTCTACCCATTCCTATTTCCACCCACTCTTTACCCTCCCAATCTAGCCTCACCCATTTATATTAACCGATATTGGTCATTACTTGACCGCTATCGGCCACATCTCGACTAACATTGTCACCTCACCTTGGTTGATTTCAGCTTAGTCCGAGTGATGCCGGTTATCCTTGATTGGAATCTATCTCTATTTTGGCTCCGCAACCAACACCCCACACCCCAACTTTTCTAAAATTTGAAAACAGGCCCTAAAACCTACCCCAACACCCAACCAACCCACCCAAAATTATTTTTATTACCTAAATCACCTATGTGGCCTCTCCCCATACCCAAATCCATTTATTTTATCCACATTTTCAAATTTTTGACCCCCCCATTCTTTTCATTTTTCCCTAAAACATTTTAATCCAAAACTACAAATGGATCAAATCCTACCTCTACACGCAGGCACCTCCTCACCGGGATGTCCGGTCTCCCCGTTGTTGGATCTCCGCACCTCCACCCACTATTGCCATGCATCCAATCAAACTCTCGGTCCTAAACTAATCCAAGTCACTCGAATGATCTCGTGGCCCCATCCACCTACCTCCTCCAACCACTCAGATACCTCCAACTCAGCGTTGTACAAACACCTCATCCTTTTCTTCACAAAAATGCTAAAAACAATTTACTCTGTCATTTTCTATAAAGTGGACAGGTTAAAATGAATCCGTAAAATACAAATTTTTACTTTTTTACCCTACCTCCTTTACCCGACTAACGTCGGTTTTTAACATTTGGCATGTGCCCTAGCCTACCAGTCAGTTTTCACTCAGAACATCAATTTTCCATAACCGGTGTCGGTTATCCTTTTTGACCCCCTTGCTCCACATTACACCACATCTACTTTCCCGAAACCTTTTCCCACCTAACCCAAAGTTGACCCTAACCTTACACCTCACCCCCATGACCTTATTACTTATCACCCAACCTCACCATTAATTGGGGCATGTTTATGCCCCTCACATGGCCTTACCTACAACATACCCTCATATCCCCACACCTACCTACACACTCTATTGATTATGTGGAAACTCTAATCCACTCGCTTATTACCCATTTCCTATGATGATGCCTCGTGTTGTTCAACCTAGTACCCAAATAACTACAACCTCATAGATGTATCTATTTGTCACCTAAGATTTATTTTACCTACAACCATTAGTATCGTCTACGCACCTTTTATCATTACGGCCACCCATTGAACCATACCTACAAGCTCAACCTACCCCTACAATTCCTTTGTTGCATATTAGGAATCGGTATTTTACCTATACCTTGGCCTTACCCGTGCCATGACCTATTTGCATGAATCCGACCTACTCAGTATGACCATTGACCTTATACACTCGTTATACCTTGTGATGTTTTTACCTATGTTGTTTTAGCCTACCAACCATACCTTTCCTATTTCCGTGTTGTTTATCCCGACCAAACCTTTGGTGTACCAAAACATACCTAAATGTTCCTACACTGACCTACATTGTGTTTTTGGACCATATCCTATACCTTGGATACCTGAATCACTTCACCCTTGTTTGGATAAACCTATCAACCTTGGACGATGTAGAGTTTGCAAGCTCTTCAACTTGGTACCATATTGTAATCTATATGTGTGTGTGCATTTTATTTCCATTACCCATGACCCGATTTTGACCCCAGCCTACTACCTCTTACCCGAGTTAACCATCACCCTTTCCCTCAATCCTCAAACCCTTCCCCACCTATCTTCACCACCTACACATTTATCAAACCACTCACCGATTCCGTATTTCACCTCATCAGTGCCTGGTTTGAGGGGGATCACCTTCACCCACACATGGGAAATCACTTCCTATTTTTGTCAACGCATCGCTTACCAATACAAGCTATGCAACAAAAATGGGAAAAATTTAGAAACCAAAATTGGGTCACACTCCCCTTGGTCCCTTTTCGAATAGCCAACTCAAATATATTCACCTAACCATGACCCTTTTACCCCACATTAATATTAGTTTAATTATTTATAATTAAAGTGATACTCATCCTCACAATATTCATTATTTAATTACCCTAATTAAAATAATTTCCACCTCATCTAGACACCTCACCCCACCACCTCACCTAGACACCTCACCACAAACCTATTTTTAGCATATTTCCCCTTTACTAGGACTCAACATTTACTCACCATAACTAACTAAGGCTTACTCATACCTACCTTAATGAACTAAGACTTAGTGTAACCCTAAAATCATATTCTTATTCTCCCTCTAACCATATTCCCACTCATTAAAACGTAACTTTTTTTTATCCGTGAAGATAGACTAAGTTGGCCAAAAAAGATTGCCAAAATTTGGCATTTTTAGTAAACCTAGGATTTCCCACCTTAACCGACGTTGGTTAACCCTAAACCGACACCGGTCACCCTAAACCATTGTTGGTTACTATTAGTGCGAAATCACAAAGCACCCCTAAATGAGTTATGGATCTTCTTTTCTAAGGCAAAGGGTCATTTGGTGTGATTCAAGCATAACATGGATCATTCCCCAAGTTGTGGGACTTGCAAATGGGAATGATCCTCCAGAGAAGGTAGGTTCCTCTTCCTAAACTAGGCCATACAAGCTATTCTAGTGCAAGAAAGCTAATCTAATCCTAATCAAAATTCCAAGGAGAGAAATAAAAATGGAAAAAATAGATCCTACACTAAAATGGTGATACACCAGAGAAGGAGGGAGTGAGGGTAGTCTTCCAATGTGTGAGATACAGAAGCAAAGTGCACACTAGAAGGGGTGATAACAGTTCTCCACAATCTAGCAAAATGCATTCACAACAACATCTCAAACATACATAATGATAATGGATCCCTGCAAGAGAATGAATAGACACAATATATATGCAATGATATTGGAGGGGCAAAGAGAAGGAAAACAAACACAACAAGGGAAGATACATCCACGAACTCATATTTATTACTTCATTAATATGCATAGTTCAATATCTTACAAAATAAGGGCTTAGATCACCATGCAAGGAGTCCACTACAAGGGCCTACAGCACATTGGCTTCACAAATAAATTTTGATAGAGATTTGCTACAACAAAACTACTTCCTCCTTTTACAATGAGCCCAACACTCCAATTTATAGAAAAATAAGAAGAGAGAGAGAGAGGGAAAATGGAAATCCCAAAATCTATCCTTCAACCACTTGTAAGAGGTATTAAATGGAGTGAAATTATATTTTTTTGCTTTGCAAAAATGCTTCTCATACTATCCCATGACTTGCAGCAGCTAGTGAAATATGTTAGCCCATGCTTTATTGAATGCGTCCAACTACCAAATAAAACATTATTCTAAACTTGGCCACGTTTTAAGAAAATATCCATTGATCCCTCATCAAATCCATAATTCTTGATTTCTTCAAGTCATTCTTGGAAACATGATTCCAATGGTACCAATTTCATGTAATTTCGTTGAGAAATGCAAAAGTTATGGCCTTTTGAGTGTGAGCAGCTATTTTGGGTCTGCCAGGCATTTTCTGTCATTTGACGGGAATGAGCATTAATTGATTGGAGCTGAATATGTTTCTTTTATTTTAATATATCTACCCTCATCAAAATTAAGAATTTTTATGTAGAGGACATCATGCTCATTCTAGAAATTCCAATTTTATGAAAATCAGAGCTCGAAGTCAAAAGTTATGGTCGTTTGAAGTTTGGGAGGTCAAACATTGACTTTTTCTCTTCTTCATCGCGCAAATATTTCGACAAAATCAGTTCACGTGCCCTAGATTTCCTAGACATATTCTTCTGCATCACCCAATTTGGGATTCCTTGTCCTTATGCGTCCACTAAAATAAGTTGTTGATCGGGCATTGCACGAGGCTCAGTTGACCTCCACATTCTTCGCAACGTCCAGCTTATTTTTGTGGCCTTTTTGCCTGCCGTGTGTCTGTGCGTACTTTTGTCCCAACTGTCCCATGGACCATGTGGGCCAAAAATTTGACTTCACCAATTTCCCTTTGACTTTGGCATTTTCAGCAAATCTCGCGCTGTCCAAGGAATATGCGGTTTGGGACACGAGAAGATGATTTTGATTCCTTTGTATTTGCCCCAAACCTAGTATGATGAACCTTAAGTACGATCCACATCGGTACGATCGTACAGCCTCCAGACCCATAATGCATTAAAACAAACCGTGACTTCATTTTTTGGATTTTTTTTTATTTTTTCTAACTTGTTGGATTTTTTCCTTGGATGGGGAAGTTAGAAAGAAACCAAAGGGACCCCCAAAACATAATTTTGGGCCTTAAATCAATTCTATTTCTCGGGGTGAAGAGTCGATGCATGTTATCAAAATTTCCTTGGGGGTGAATTTTGGATAACACTTACCATATATTCATTTTGGTAACCTTGTTTGAGAGGTTGGCACATTCTCAAGTTTTGGAACGAAGGAGATCTACATGCAAGCAAGAACTAGAGCCCTTTCACATGTCCAGACAGCCATGCTTAAAGACCAAGACTCGATCAAAAGAATTTTCATTCACAACAAAGATTCTCGCAGGAAGCACTGTCATAGACCGAATCACCATTCCATAGATCAATTGTCACTAGTATCTCCAACCACTCCTCCACCACTACAAGCATTTAGAACACTTCTATGAACTCCAAGTAAGTTTTTCTCCTCTATTACTTGCAATTTAATGCTTTATATTCACCTTTATCTATTCACTGTTCTTACTTAGATCTATCCCTCAGCTTCCTCTCTATCAACCACCCCATCACACTCCACCTAAACTTCACAAAAACCTATCCCAAAACCGTTTCCCTCACGTAGACCTCACAAACACCCTCCAAACTCTTTGTGTAATCACAAAGAGGACCTAAAACTTGTTCTACAGCATTCCAGTTCTCCCTCTGTCACCGACACCGTTAACCCTAATTGTGGTGGTTCATCTTATACCGACATGGTCTCCTCAATCGATATCGGTCATTGTGACTGTCAACCCAACCTAACAACTCAACCCTTAGCCTATCCCAAACCTCACTCAAAACCTTACCACACCTATTTTGGACCTGTCACCTCACCCTCTCCCACAAAGACCTTTCCAAATCTCTATTCTAAGACAAAGGAGAGCCCAAACATCCAACACTTGACTCCCTTCCACTTTTCACATCAGGTAACCCTAAATTAGTATCGGGCCCTACCTAAACCGACATTGGTCACCCTAGCCGGTGTTGGTCTCTGTGTCTGATAATATTGTTCAGACCAACAACCTAAGTATCACACCCAAAACAACCCAAAATCTCACCCAACCTTACCAATATCCTGTCTATGACCTACAGACCACCTGCACTACCTACGACCCAATCCAAAACCTTTACATGCATAGCATTTTAGTATTTAATCGGATCAACATTGATAGTAATCTAAGGCACCCAAATCAGAACGCTAGCACTAGATTCTTTTACTTACATGTTTAATTTGTTTTATATTGATTTATAAACAAGTGGATTGACAGCCTTCTAGAAAGTATCATACTTCACGGATCTAGCATATGTTAGGAAATCCACTATCATATATTATTTAACTCTCATTTTGTGGTCTTGTTTTGTATTTCAGGTAGTTCCTCCTAGCCAAAAGGAAGCTCTCATTGTCAAGCATTGGATCAAGAAGTTAGAATGCATGTAACTACCCTCAGACCGACCATCACAATAGGTATTCCTCCTTGGACCATACCCTTATCCGTTTCATCTTAATCCTTAAAGAAAATGGTGAAACATAGATGTTGATGATTTGAAATAAGTTTGCAAGATGCTATGCCAAGAGAACATTATTCCTTTATTGGGGATCTGGTTAAAGGGAAACACTCCACACACTGGGACTAAGCATGAGAAAAATATTTTGCATGTTAATTTTCCTCCATATAGTTTGGATTATGACAAGGAGATTACTCTAAATGTTGTTGTTGATGGTTGGCTTTTGAGTAACATCTTGATTGATACATGCGTAGAAGTGAATGTACTCACTTTGGATGCATGGTTTTATATGGGTAGACCTCCATTACAGCCATCTTCCACCGTGTGTTTTTCATGGAAAATTAGATTAAGGCAAAATCCCATTAGATTTTTAAAATATGAATCAATTACTATACAAGGGCCAAGTTCACCGGGACTTTGAGGTCTTAGCGCTTGCAGGTAAGGAGAATTTTCTGCATTACTTTGGTGCCCTTGGTGCTATGCACACAACGTTGACTTGTGTTTTAATAAGGGGTATATCATCTTTGAGAAAAAGGAAGAGCATGTCATCATACATCGATGATGGGAAATCTATGCCTTATGTAGAGCCCTTAAGCAAAGAAGACTTGAATAGAATTTATGTGTGCACCATTCGAGATCCGGAAGTGTTTGAGTCATCAAAATAATGATTTCCCAGTGGGATGATGCACAATCAATGTGAGATACTACAAGTGTTGCATGTGATAATTATGCACACAACACTTATGAAATGGTTGGGTGTGAAGTACAAAGTACAAAGTGTGGTTGTGTGCATCATTAAGCCACGTAGTATCGTGCATTTGGACAACATCCGGTACCACAAAGACACGGGTGAGGATAATCCAAAAGTATTCTTGCTTGTTATGGAAATTCAATGGGAATGTCACGTGGAAAGAAGGAACATGTTAGTATATACTGACGCGTGAACAATGGCGCACTCATGGATGGTTCACACGGATAATATTTTGGAGTGGAGAGAAGTAAGGATTTCTTTATTTGCTTGGTTTATAAGAAGCAATGTGCTCACTCGATTTTTGTCTTTCATGGTAATGATCTTTTTAGTACCACGTTCAGTGAGTGTGATAGACTTTGGATGACGAGGTAGGAAGACTTACCACCTTATTTTGGGTGCATAATTTTTACTTCACCTTACGAGGTTACGCACACGCATGGTATGTCTACACAGAGTTGAATAGGGGGATTGGAAATTGGCAGGAACTTACTAAAGGTATGACTTAGATCTTTGATTACTTTTCTTCTAAACCTCCAGTAAATGAGGTGTTGTAGGTTATGAAGTGCTTGACTATGGGGGACAAAGACAAAGGTCGGAGAGTTACTTCAAGAGTTGTTAGGAGAATCAGACCTGGTGGCATGCTTTAAAGAGGAAGAAATAAATGCAAAGTAGTTTGGGTTTGCTTGCCTAAAATGAGAAAAGGGTAAGCTAATCTACATGGCTGATGATGAAGAGGTAGAGAACTTAGATATTGAGCACACAAAGGGTACGCATGAAGTCTTGGATAGTGCAGATGAGAAGGTGCGCACCTACCATGAGCCTATAAAGACCAAGAAATTGAACATTGGAACAAATGTTGAACCCAAGGAAGCCATTATCGGAGATTACTGGTCTGACTCAAGTTGCTAAGATCATTGATTTGTTGTGTGACTTTCACGACTTGTTCCCTAGAGGCTATCATGAGATGAAATGTGTGCATGAATCATTAGGAGAGATGAAAAAAATTGCAAGGAAGGTGTATGCCTAGTTGGAAGAGACCTTATAGGATGAATCTAAACTTATGCGTCAAGGTAAAGGAAGAAATTGACAAAATGTTAATTTTTGGAATTATTGTGCCAATTGAGGAGTTAGAATGGGTGAGTCCTATGGTGATCAGCATCAAGAAAGATGGTAGAATTAGGATTTGTGTGGATTACATGGAGTTAAATGTTTCATGTGTGATTGATCCCTTTCTCACACCTTTTACTGAAAAAATATTTGAAGGCATTGCAGGTCACGAAATATACTCCTTCATTGATGGATTCTCTAGATATCATCAAGTAAGGATAGCTGAAGAAGATAAAGAGAAGAAAACTTTCAGCACCGAGTGGGGAATTTTTGCATACATGGTTATGCCCTTTGGATTAAAGAATACGCCCGTAGTATTCTCACACATAGTGGTACAAGAATTCCAATATTTTATTCACAAGTTCTTACGGATGTATGTGGATTATTGGATAGTCTATGGGCTCATGAAAGATCACTATGATTATTTAAGGTTGATGTTCAAGAGGTGTCATCAATTGAGCATCTCCTTGAATATTAAGAAGTGTATATTTGCCACACCCTTTAGAATTTTTTTGGGGCACATTATCTTTAGAGAAGGCTTGTTTTGGATCTTGCTAAGGTAGTTGTTATTTTGGGCTTAGAAGAGCCTACTAGCCAGAGAAAGGTGCGTGGATTATTGGGGCACATGGGTTATTATAGAATATTATCAAGGTATATGCCAAGATTTTTGTGCTCTTAGAATAATTACTCGAGGAAAAGGAAAGTTCTATTGGGGTGAGGCACACTGTGATGCGCATTTGACACACTAAAGGAAAGGCTTACTACAACACATATTTCAGAATTTCCTTCATGTTCTAATCCTTTTCACGTTCATGTAGATGTTTCGGCATGGCCATTGATGTTGTATTAGCTCACCTAAAGAGGGGATTGTCAATCATCCTGTTTTCTTTGCTAGTGTAAAGTTGACTCCAATAGAACAGAATTATACAACAACAAAGTGTGAGGCCTTGTATATGATATACGTGCTCCATAAGTTTTGACAGTATTTACTAGCTACACCTTTCATCTTTTATATAGACCACATGGCATTGAAGTACTTGGTGAATAATCCCATTTTTCAGGGGCACATATGTCATTGGGTAATGTTGTTTCAGGAGTTCAATTTTATGGTGGTGGTTAAGCCTAGTAAGAGCAATTCTAGTCCAGACAATTTATCAAGGATTTAATCAGGAGAGGATGTGCAAAGCATTAAGGACATAATGCCAGATGTATAGTTGTTCAAGTTGAACCGCACCCTTGGACTTGGAGGATATTGTTTTCTTTTTACGCACAGGTGTGGCATCCGAGGGAATGAAGGATTCAAAAAAGAAACAACTTGTTATTCGCAGTGCGCCTTACATGTTGATTAGTGGAGACTTATACAAGCTAAGTCGTGATGAATTTTTTCTTCAGTGTGTGCTTGAGCATGAGCACAAAGAAAATATGGTAGAGGCTCATGGCGGTATTGCAAGTGGATATTATGCAAGCGATGTCACCGCACACAAGATTTTAATAGCTAGTCTATGGTGGGAAACATTGTACAAGGATTACAAAGCATATTATAAGGCTGTGACCATTTTCAATGCCTTGGAAAGCCTGGAAAATGAGATGAAATTCCTTTAAGGCCTATTACTAGTGCATAACCTTTTGAGAAGTTGGAAATTGACTTTGTGGGCCCTATTTCCGTAACCACGTGTAAGACAGGATCACGCTATATTATAACTTGTACAGACTATCTTACAAGGTGGGTAGAAGTGGTGCCTACAAAGGATTGCACAATAAGCTACAATGGCAAGGTTTCTGTGGGAAAATATTATTAGCAGGTATGGATGCCCATTTTTTCTAAGTGATAGAGGTACTCATTTCCTTAATGAGACTATCATAATATTATTGGATGAATTTATGGTTGCACACCATAGGAAAACCCCTTATCACCCTCAGGAAAATGGAATTGTTGAGGCCTTCAACAAAATATTGAGCCATACACGAAAAAAATTGTGATGTTGGAAGGAGAGATTGGGATGACAAGGTTTCTATTGTACTTTGGGCATACATGACAACCTACAAGAGGTTGAATAAAGCCACACCCTTTCAGTTGGTGTTTAGCATAGAGGCAATTCTTCCCATGGAATTCATGTACCTTCTTTGCGTATTGCACGCAGGAGGTCCTGGATGATGAGAAAGCATTGAAATAACATATTGAAAATTAATGCAAAGCTAGATGAAAGGCGTGCCATATCAAGATGGATTCATAAGCAAGAAAAATCTAGGCAGAAGGCATGGTATAATAAGAACATCAAGGATAAGAAGCTTGAGGTTGGGCAAATGATAATTATGTATGATTCAAAAAAAAAAAATCCCCTAAAGCTTAAGGTGTAATGGTTGGGACCGTATGTTATCATTTATATATTTAATTCATATGCTTTCCAGTTATAGGTGTTGGATGGAACACGGTTTTCTTGTTACTTCAATAGGAGTAGAGTGAAGCCCTATTATAAATAAGCTTTCTTGGTGTTTGTAATAAGGCAGTATTTCCACTTAGATTAGAATTCCCTTAATGCATTTCATTTATATGTGTTTCCTTCATTGTTGATATGGTTTGTCGATTTAGTTCAATGTAGTGTGTAATAAGCGCGCTTGTGCGCCATAAGATAATTATAATTTAAGTGTTTTCATGTGTAGAGGACCGTGCATACCCTTAGTGTGGGGTGGTTTACATATAGGGTTCATTACCAAGTTGAATATAGTTGATTTTCATTTGAAGATGGGTATGCATAAGGAAAATTTTGTGCAGGTGTCTTTTTGGAAGGGTGCAGATAGAAATAAATTACTCCTAAATGAAGACCATAGATGGAAAAATAGACACACAGTATAATGCGAGGTAGGTTGCAGCAGTGGAAACTACTTGGAAGAAGGCGCAGTGGCAAAGTACTTCAGCGCATATGGGCGTGTAGATGGAGGTTTGTGACAAAGAAGTAGAAGGCACATGGAAGTTATGACTATGGCATGGAAATGAGTAGCACAAAAAATTGACAAACAATGCATTAATGTTGGGATCAGTGGTAGGTGAAGGAGCAATAAATGTGATAACTTTTAAAAATCTATATAAGGAAGGTTGTGAGGCCATTTTTACCTTTGCGATTACAAATTCTCAAGCAAGTTGTTTACGAGCAAGCTAGCTAAGATGGTTGTGAAGAGTGGAGAGCTGCAAACTAGTTGGGTTAATCAGATATACACATGAGGAACTATTATGCTCCATTTGTTGAAGTGTTTGAGTAAGGTGAAGGCATGTAGGAAAGGAGATTGATGGCTAGGGTTTGAGTTTAAGCTAGTGCACATAGAATCAAGTTACAGAGCTCAAGGAGGTAAGAGAACACATCTTTTTGATTGAAATGGCACCAAAAAGAGCACCAGGGGTAGGTACAAGGGGAAAGAAACAAAAGGAAGTTGAGATTGAGATCAAGGATGCCCCCAAAAGTAGGTTTTCTTGAAATGCAATACCTAGAGGAAGTGATTATGGGCCGTGATTGGGATTCCCATGTTTGTCGAAGAAAATTGATTAAAACCATAGGAAAACTAATAACAAGGAGGATTTGGATGCATTGTTGAATAAAAATACAAACAAATGGATAGTGGATGACATGCCCATATATGACGATGTTGGGGAGAAGCTCCTAAGAAAGGTAGGGGTTTTATAGTTGTATGAACTTCCTTATTTTGGAAAGCTAGAGAAGTTATACTAGTCGCTTATGAGTATATTCCATGAGGAATTTTTCTATTTTTTTGGGTGAATGAGGATTACTGCGCCATGATTGGCACTTTAATGGATTTGATAATCACGGGCACAGAGGTGAGTAAGAACCTAACCGATAAATTAGGAATCATAAAAACTAGCAAGGAGTTGGGTTATACAAAAGGTGGGTGTGGCATGGATATTTACAAGCTGAGGAAGTATCCAGTCATACAAGAAGCCTCACACTTATTGACAAAATTGAATGACCAAGAGAGATGGTCACAGGTGAACACTTTATGGCTGCATGTTACAAATAAAATGTCACAAGGGGAGACCTACAACTTGGCTAGATACATTGTTGAAATGATCATTGAAGAGGTGCGTACAGGTGAGAAAATTATCTTTGGCACTATTCTATTGTCCCTTGTGTTTATGGAGATTGGAGTGCTGATGGGCCAAAGAACAAAATTTGGGAGTACCCTATAGAAAATAAATCTCTCGCAGAGAGATTCAAAAAGTATCTTTGTGAGGGGACCATGAGTGACCCATTCAAACCAAGGGTAGAAATGTGGTATGCACAACTCCACGTTGTATTCAAGGAAGATTGAAGAATACCTAAGGAGTTTCCCGTAGTGGTAGGTAAGTTAGCACAATTCGCAATCTATCAACATTTTTGCATCACATGTTTTATGATGAAGGACGGGACATAGAGTCCTTGGTATAAACTGCCCTATGATTTCACCGTATGGTTCTTTCAGGAATCTATTCATAGAATCTCATATGTGTGCAAGCTAATATACAATGTTGATAAGGTAGATTGTGACTACCACACTCTATGGAAGACTTACATCTATCCAGGTAAGTCTGTTTATATTAAAAGATACATTTCAGATAATATAACTATAAAGCATGTGAGTTTGGAAATAGGAGATAGTGGGGTAGTATTGGTATACCTTTAGCTTAAGCCTAGGCTGGAGAATGGAAAGTATGTAGAGAATGAGTTCAAACTACCAAGCCCGCCTAAAGGGAAGCACACAGTTGGCACATTGGCAGATGAAAATCCTACTTCACCCATTTAGGAAGAAGAAGAAGAAGAAGAACTTCATGAAGATAGTGGTGGGTTGGACCATAGGGGTAGAAGACAACCTACGGATAGAGAAAGGAAAGAGCGTGAGATGATGCCCCCATCATAGGAGCAAGAGGATGAAGTGTTTGAGACAAACACAATGGAAATCAATGTGGAGTAGACAGTCGAAGAGCCATAGTTCAAGAGAGTGTTTAGGAGGACAAGGGTTTAGGGTGTAGGGTCATCACAACCATTAAGGAGGTCACTAAGGATTTCACCTCAGAAGGAAGATCCTGAGAAGAAGAGAAGGTGCAAGCTAAAGCTTAAGGATGGAGAGGAGGATGAGTCCGGAGAAAGTGTGTCAGGTACTCCAGTGCATCTTGAGGGTATAGAGGAGCCCCGTGATGAAGAAATGAAGGATGATGAGGAAGGGATGAAGGGCATAGAAATAGAATTAGAAAAGGGCAAAGGCCTAATTCTAGATTCAGGTGCCCGGGTTCCTAAGGGAAAAAGAACAAGGGAGGAGAAATAATGCAAAGACTATGTGACTCCCATGGTTGGATATGTGGATGACACCAACAAGATCATACGCACACATTTCGCAGTAATGTGAAAACTAAGGACTTGTATGGTTAGGAGTGTATGGATGTAGAGATGGAAAATGCGCACACATGGAAGCATTTGTCATGGTCAATGCAGAATCATATGGATGAGCTTGATTTTGATGTGTGCAAAGAATCATGTGTCTCACGTAGAATGAAGAAAGCACCCCAAATTTGGCACATAAATGTTAAGCCAACTATTATGTCAAACAAACAAGTGAGTAATGCCTTGATGAAGGTATCTAAAGAGGTTACGCGTAGGAACATAGAAAAAGAGACAACAATCAGGGTGTTGATGGATGACAACAAGGATAGGGATGTAGAAATAAAGAACATCTCACAAAGAAAAAGGAAAGGGTGTTGAGTTTTGGAGCTTAATTACTTCAGATTAGCATGTTATATTAAACTTGTAGGAAAGCATAGTAACCAGCATCACTTATGGAGGGACCGGCATCGGTCACCTATGACTGACATCATCTGTCAAGCAAGGAGGAACTAGCATCGGTTAGGGATAACCAAAGATCGGTTACCTCTCGTGTGAGTGTTTTATTTAACTCACATGAATCGATCTAATTTTAGCATTAAAGTAGATCTATTGATTGTAATTACATGGCTAAGTGTCCTAATTTTGTATATGCCTATATAAGCATTAAACATCTAGGGTTTATAAGTAGAGGATTGTAAGAATTAATGATTATTGTGAGAATAATTGTGAGAGAGAGAGAATTCTTGGAGAAGAAGGAGAATCTTGAGAGAAAGAAAGTATTGTACATCATGAGAGGTGTGGAAGATTGTAGATCTTCATTTGTATATCTTCTAAAAGCTTTGGATAATAGATTCGTTTGTTTATTGGTGGATGTAGCCCACACTTTGGATGAACCATGTTAAATCTAGTGTTGATTTATGTCTCTTATTTTGTATATTTATTCTAGTAGAATATCCATTTTTATTACATGTATGCTTAGATCTGATATATTATCTGTATAACCTTGTGCTAACCCAAAAATGGGTACCAAAGATTTTTTTGAGGGTTTTAGGTGTTGTGATTTACTCACAGAGGGTTTTCTAATTGAGTGGGAGCTACAACAATGGCAGAAGAAAACAAATACAAGGTAGAGAAGTTTGATGACTGAAATTATCAATTATGGAAGATGCAGATTGAGGATTATCTATATCAAATATATTTGTACTTACCATTGGATGAAAATTCTAGACCTATGAATATGACTGGTGAAGAATGTAAGATTCTTGATAGAAAGGATTTGGGATCTATAAGATTGAGCCTAGTAGCATCCATGGCTTCCAATATTATAGAAGTGACTTCTACGGTAGAGTTAATGAAATATCTTACTAATTTATATGAAAAACCTAGTGCTTCAAATAAATTTTATTTGATGAAGAAACTATTTAGTTCTAAGATGCATGAATGTGGATCTGCATCTAGTCATTTGAATGATTTCCGATCTATTGTAAATCAGTTAAAATTGGTTGATATTATGTTTGATGATAAAGTGAAAGAACTTTTATTCTTATGTTCTTTGCCTGATAGTAAGGATAACTTGTTAATGGTTTTTAGTAATATAACATCTCGCTAATAATATTTTGAATTTTGATGATGTGGTCAATATAATCTTGAATAAACAAATTCATAAGAAAAGTACTGAGAGGAATCATCATCTGGGAATTATTTGAATGTAGAAAGCATAGGTAGGTAGAAGGAGAGATCCAAGAGTAAGAATAATGAGAAATCAAATTCAAGTGATGAAAATCTAAATCCAGAGGTAAGGGAATTACTTGTTGGAAATGTGGAAAGAAATGACATAAAAATAAAGATTGTTGGTCAAAGGATAAAGAGAACCAACACCCGGGGAAAATGTAAAGAGTCAAATAAAGAGAAAATATCAGAAGTAAAGGTAATGCAAGATGATCTTATTATTTCTTTGGTTAATAGAATAGAATCACTAGTTTTTTATTCAGGAGCTTCTTTCCATGCAACCCCTAATAAGGGTTATTTCAGAAATTATGTCCAGTGCAGTTTTGGACATGTTTATTTGGGTGATGATGAACCTTGTAGTATTACTAGTAAAGGGGAAGTTCATCTAAAATTGCAGAATGGAAATACATGGGTATTGAAATATATGAGGCATGTGTCAAGCCTCAATAGGAATATTATTTCTATAGGGCAACGAGGTGAAGTTGGTGCCTCTTTTGTGGCAAGAGGCAAGAAGTTAGGAATGTTATATTTATCTACATATGTTATTGATTATTTTTCTATGTTATCTACTTCAGATTCATATGCATGCATGTGGCATAATCAATTGGGACATATGAGTCAAGAAGGAATGCATATCTTAAAGGATAAGGGTAAGTTATCATATTTGAAAGATTTAGATATTGATTTCTGTGAGCATTGTATCTTTGGAAAGCAAAAGAGAGTGAGATTTCTTAAAGTTGGGGAAACTAAGGAGTAGAAATTGGAGCTTGTACACTCAGATGTGTGGGGACCGATCAGGTAGCTTCTCATGGAGGATCCCAGTATTATGTTACTTTCATTGATGATGATACAAGAAAGGTATGGATTTATTGTATTAAACATAAATATGATAGTTTTGAGACTTTTAAAAGATGGAAAGCTCTTGTTGATAATGAATTAGATTCAAAGTTAAAGTGCCTTAGATCTAAAAATAGTGGTGAATATTGTAGCAAGGCTTTTAATGTTTATTGCTCAGTGAATGGAATATGTAGAGAAATAACGGTTCCAAGAACACCACAAGAGAATGGTGTTGTAGAAAGAATGAACAGGACAATCATGGAATGTGCTAGAAGTATGAGGATACATGTTGGATTTCCCTTGTAGTTTTAGGTAAAAGTAGTTGATACAATGGTTTATTTGATTAACTGTGGGCCTTCAAGTTCATTAGATGGAGGAATACCAGAGGAATCTTGGACTAGAAAAGAGTTATATATTTATTTTCTTAAATTTTTTGGTTCAAAATTTTGTGCATATTGATAAGGAAAATAGAAAAAAATTGGATGCAAAATCCAAGAGATGCACTTTCATTGGTTATGGATCTAGTAATTTTGGATTCTATTTTTGGGATTTAGAGAATTCTAAAATTATTAGGAGTCGTGACATTGAATGGAATGAAAAGAGAATGTATAGGGATCAAATTTTGGTACCCAAGGACGAACCGGTTGAGAATTTTATGAATGAAAATGAACTCTCAAATTTAAAAATAATACCAACATGGTTACACAAGAACTAGTGTCATTGACTACCGACCGACATCTATCATTGAACCGGTATCGGTTATAGGAGAGCCAAACCTAGCATCATTAGCGAATCTGCATCGAGTTATAGGTGACCATCATTCACTATCATATTTGGAAAAAAAAATGTCCAGGAGGTCTAGGATGAGCCTCCAGGTAGACCCAAATTTCTGTGAGAAGGTCACAAATGGTAAGTAAACCTCCATAAATATTTACACCTTCTATATCTTATTTATTATTGACTGATAATGGTGAACTAGAAAGTTTTGAAGAAGTAATGTAGGATAAGACCCACGTATAGTGGGAGCATGGCATGGATGAGGAGATGGAATCCTTGGAACAAAACCAGACTTGGGATTTGGTTAAGTTTTCAGCGAGGTAAGAGGACATTGCAAAACAAATGGGTTTACAAGATCAAGGAAGAAGAGGGTGGATGAAAATATATAAGGCAAGGCTTGTAGTAAAAGGATTTACACAGAAAGTAGGTATTGACTTTGGTGAAATATTTTCTCCGTTGTTAAAATGACTTTCATATGTATTGTATTGATTTTAGTTGTAGTACATGATTTGCATTTAGAGAAACTAGATGTAAAGATGGATTTCCTTCATGGTGATTTGGATGAAGAGATTTATATGCAATGCCGCTTGGGTATGAAGTCAAGGGTAAGGAGAAATTAGTGTGCAAGTTGAAAAAGAGCCTATATGGAATTAAGCGAGCTCTAAGGCAATGGTACATGAGGTTTGATAGTTTCATCCATGAGCATGGTTATTTGAGGTTTAAATTTGACCTTTGTGTTTATTTAAAGAAGCTTGAAAATGGGAGATATATTATTTTGTTACTTTATGTGGATGATATGCTTATTACAGGATCTAGTATGCATGACATTTGTGAGCTTAAGGGAAAGTTAGCTCACACATTTTTCTATGAAGGATTTAGGAGCTATACAAAGAATCTTTGCATGCAAATACAAAGAGATAGGAAAAACAAGAAATTGTATTTGTCTCGGGAGGCTTATATCAATAAGGTGTTGGAAATGTTTAACTTGTAAGATTCAAAACATATAAGTACACATATGGTTGGACACTTCAAATTTAGCAAATATCTGTCCTTCATCACATGAGGAGGTCAAATACATGACATGAGCAGCATATCCTTCAAAAGTTGGGAGTCTCATGTATGCTTTGGTTTTTACTAGACCGGACATTGCACTGTTAAAGTGGGATTTGTGAGTAGATTTATGATCAATCTACGTAAAGAGCATTGGAAATCATTCTAATGGATTCTCAAGTATTTAAGAGGGACATCTAGCATGTAGTTATGTTATGGAGGTTCGGATATTTCTTTGTGTGGTTATGTTGATTGGATATAGTTGGAGATATGGATGGTAGAAGCAGACATTCTTGGATATATTTTCACAGTAGGTGGATGAAAGTTAGCTAGATTTTTAGATTACAAAAGGTTGTGACTTTGTCTACTATAGAGGTAGAGTATGTTATAGCTATAGAGGCTAGCAAAGAGATTATATGGATGAGTAGGTTCATAGAAGAGTTGGGAAAGGAGCAAGATGATTGTAAATTGTTCAGTGACAGTTAGAGTGCAATTCATTTGGAAAAGAACTCAGCATTTCATTCTAGAATGAAACACATTCAGTTGAGGTATCACTTCATAGGCGGTATTGGAGGATGGGTAGCTAAAACTAGAGAAGATTCATATGAGTGAAAACCCCATGGATATGCTAACAAATCCATTAGCAAAAGAGAAGTTGGAGATACACTCCACTTCTATTGGTCTTCGAGTTTGAGACTTGAAGAGGAAGAAATAAAGCTAAGGAAAGAATCCAAGAATGACATTGTACAAGTATAGTGTAGTAATTTATCTCTAAGTGGGAGATTGTTGAGTTGTGGAGTTCAATTACTTCAGATTAGCATGCTATATTAAACTTACAGAAAGCACAAGAATCGGCATCGATTATGGAGGTATCGGTATCGGTCAAGTAAGGAGGAACTAGCATCGGTTAGGGCTAACCAGATTGTCGATTACATGTGTGTGAGTGGTTTATTTAACTCATGGGAATTAGATCTAATTTTAGCATTAAATCATATTTATTGATTATAATTACATGGCTAAGTGCCCTAAGTTTGTATATGACTATATAAGCATGAAATATAGTGTTTAAAAGTTGAGGATTGTAATAATTGATGATTATTATTAGAATAATTGTGAGAGAGAGAATTCTTGGAGGAGATGAAGAAGCTTCAGAGAAAGAAATTTTTGTACAATGTGAGAGGTGTGGAAGATTGTAGATATTCAATTTGATATCTTTTAAAAGCTTTGGATAATAGATTGGCTTGTTTCTTAGTGGATTTTGTTTCACCATTTTCTTCACATTTTCGAAATGACAAAATAGATAAGGGTAAGGGCCAAGGAGGAATACCTGTTAAATGTTGGTCGATTGATGGTTTTTGTGCACATTCTAACTTCTTGATCCATAGCTGAATGTGAGAGATTCCTTTTGGATATGAGGAACTACCTATAATAGAAAACAAGACCACAAAAAGATAGTTAAATGATATATGACAGTGGACTACCTAGCGTATGCTAGTTTTGGGAAGTGTGATACTTCCAAGAAGGTTGTCAATCCACTATTTAAAACAAGTTAATGTGATAAATAAACAAATTCCTACCTGTAGTTTATATGGTTTAGGTATCACATTCAAGTACAATAAGTAAATCCAATCACAACAAAGCTAACTATAGTTGGATCGAGAGGTGAGGTGTCTCGTCAAGCCACTGGGACTAGTCGGCTCGATTTCGGTTTATTTAGGTCAACTAGTAGGGTGATTGTTGGAGTGCATTCTTGGTCAAGGTGTAAAACACGAGAGACCGACGTCGACTAAATGTGACTGATGTTGGTTTAGGTAGAACCGATGGAAGTTGTGGATATTTGAAGTCCGCATGATTGAGGTAAAAGAAACTCAAATAGATTAAATGGTAGGGGTGATCTAAGGTCAAATAAAGTTTGGGAGAGTGAATGGGGAGGTCTGTAGAGGTCTTAGGTATGCTCAGAAGTATATAGTAGGTCAGGATAGATGATTTGGTGATATGAGTGAAGGGATATTTGAGTTCACATGCAAGTGGGTGATGAAGCAATAAGCATGCAAAGAACGCATTAATAACAGGAGTAATAAAGATTACTAATTGAAATAAACCCTATTGGTTAGGGCCATACTTACTGTGTTAAGGATCTGATGGTTGAGTGGTAGAGGTGGTTGATCGGAGAATACGTGTATGGTCCTGTAGCGATGATTTCTTAGAGTGCTCCCGTGAGTGCAATGGCTCTATGATTGATCCTGGTGATGGCTCTGGATTTCTGGATGCATAAAAGGATGTTTTTTTTACTTGCATGCAGCCATGATCTCCTTCCTTGCTCTCAGAATGTGCTAACCCAAAAACAATGTTATTTGGGTGAATAAATGGTAACCGACGATGGTTCCGGGTTGACCGGCATCAATTTAGGGGTGACCGGCGTCGGTTAAGGTGAGATTCCCTAGGTTTACTAAAATGGGTAGATCTTTCTAATTTCTTGGGCCCAGTTAGTTTATTCTCGTGGATTAGAACGAAAACTTTGCTTCTAATGAGTGGGAATGTGGTTAGAGATATTTTAGGGATTGATTTTAGGGTTATACCAAATCTTAGCTCATTAAGGCAAGTAAGACTTAGTTTAGTTATGGAAACATGCCAAGAATAGGTCTAGGGTGAGGTGGCTAGGTGAAGTTTCTAGGTAAGGTGGGAATTAGCTTAATTAAAATAATTAAGTAATGAATATTGTGAGGATGGGTATTAATTTAATTAAGTTAATTAAATTAATATTAATTTGGGGTGGAAGGGACCATTGTTAGATGAGTATGCTTGAGATGGTTATTTAACAAGGGACCAAGGGGGGTGTGACCCAATTTTGGTGTCTACATTTTTCCCCTTTTTGTTGCGTAGCTTGTATTGCTAAGCGACGCTGACAAAAAGAAGATGTGGTTGCCCCATGTGTGGGTGAAGGTGATCCCCCTCAAACTAGGAACTAATGTGGCGAAGACAAAATTGGTGAGTGGTTTTGTTGTGATCCTCTATTATTTTCCCATCTTTCCCCATTTGTTTCTGCAAGCTCTAAAACATTTTTCTTTGAGTTTAGTGGTCTACAAGTTTCCCCATCTAGATTGAATGCTTTAAATGGCTCATAAACCTATTATTTTTCCCCAACTTGAAAGAAAAATACATGCAGCTCTATTTTATGCCCTAAATTTCCAAATCCACGGGCCTCTGTCATTTTTTCCATTTTTCCGGCCTGTGGAGCTCATAGTTGCTCATTTTTGCTTATTTTCCCTCAAAAATCTATCCCCATGGTCAAAACTTGCATAAAATCAATTTCCCTTTGTTTTTGACCAAAAATCCTTCACCCACGAAGAAAAATCAAATTCGAGGCATCTCTAGTAAATTCTATGTTTTTTTACGGTTATACGGGTGTCATTTGCCCGTCAAAATTAAGCTCAAGCCATCCCTCACACGTGGCCGCTTCTGGTTGGATGAGATTCGGTGGGTTTTTTCTAAAAACTTAGTGTTTTTTATTTTTGGAAAAATTTGCAAATATTCCCCGTAGCTCCGCAGGTCCCAGAGGAGGACACGTGTCTCATTTTCATGTGAAGGTGGAGTGGGAGGTGGTGGGGACTTAGGAAAGTTTTTCCTTTTTGGCGAAAGGAAAAAATGGTGTGGAAAGGCCCGCAAGTCCGCCATGGAGCAGGGGGTGGACACTGTGGCAGGGCAGGAAAAGGGGACAGAGGGGGGCACATGGGGGCAAAGGGGAAATTGTTCCCTTTTTTGGTCAAAAAGGAGTTAGAGCAAAAATTAAGCCGCATGGTCCGAATGAATGAGCCAAGGGAGACACGTGGGGCAGAGCAAAGGGTCGGGCCGGTGGAGGCAAAAGGGATTTTTTTCCTTTTTGCAAAAAGACTTAGAATGAAATATTGAGGCGTGGCTCCATGAAAATCAAAAGGAGACATGTGGCAGGGAGAAATCGGAGGCGCGGGCCCATGGAAGAAAAATGGAAAATTTTCCTTAGCGAAAAAAGGGGTTAAAACATGAAATAAGCCCATAAATTTTTAGCGATAGAGAGCATGACACGTGTCAAGGGAGAGGCGGAGGTGCGGGCCCATGGGGAAAAAGTGAAAATTTTTTCCAAATTCCAAAAAGGGTCAAAATGTGCAGAATTGAGCCACGATCCCAATGGGACCCACCATATGCCATGTGTCATCACCAAAATTCAAGGGCGGAGGGGCGGAGAAAAATTCAATTTTTTCCATTTTTCCAAAAATGTTAAAAAGTCAAAAAGTGAGCCCAAATTCATTCCCAATCATATTTTGACACGTGGAGGGCCCAGATTGAAGGAGAAAGAGCAAATCAAGGGTAATTGTACATTTTCATTTTGGCCGCCATTTTTGCTCTAAGAAGCTTGGAGATGTGAATTTTGCATCATTTTTCATCAAATTTTTGGTGAATTTGTGTCCTTTGTGCCTGCAAAGATCAATGCAAGTGGTTTTAGGGATTAATTTGTAGATTTGAGGTGTTTTTGAAATAAATTTTTACTCAGGCCCGTGTCAAAACGTGAAATATCAAATTATAAAGTTACAGAATCAAATTTTGGAATGATAAGGATGAAATGATGAAATGAAAGGGGTCTGCATGCTTGGAGAATGAAAAATGTGCCTCCACAATGGATAATGATGAAGGATTTGTAATGATTTGCCATTTTAGAAACACCTGGCAACTTTTGTTGCAAATTTGTTAAATGTCCCTATCTGTGAATCATGTTGGAATTTTGTAACAAACTTGATGTTAGGCATATTATTTTCTTGGGAAAGAAGGATCAAATGTAATTGAAAGTTATATAATGCATGTTTTGAGACATGCAAAAGGTGGAGAAACTTAGAATTTCATGGGAAAATCTGGGAAGAAGCCCATTCTTTGAGAAACCACCTGAGAACCATTTCTAATTCCTTTTGCATCAGATTTGTATCATGTTGAGTTGGTTTCAGTTGTAAAGCCATCAACAAGCTCTGAGATTGTTCTTATAACATTCCCCTGCTGATAAATTTGGTCATTCTAGATTATTTTGTGTTGTCTCTTGGCAAAATTTGCATGCACTTATGTTTCAGAATGTTTTCAATTTGTGTTTCTTGCTCCTGTTGCAGTCTTGTGTTTAAAATATCTCTTGATCATACATGGTCTCATTTCTTGTTGATAGTTTAGTGGCATCTTGCAATCTCACATTTAGAAGAGCTTTCATCTGATAAAGAGATAAACAGATTTAAAATCACTTTACCTTCCTTGAATTTAGAGATTGTTTGTAAACCTTTGGGTGCACCTTAGGTCATGATAAAATAGAGATTTCTAGATACTTTGTTGGTTCATCTGCTTCAAGATTTTGTGGCAGGTTGTCAAATATTGTGTGGAAGAGTGCAGATCTGGGCCTCCATTTGGTGCACATATCCTAGTTGAAGGAGTACCTTAACCCTTTGAAGCATTCATGTTGTTTAGGTGTTACAAATTTCTTGCAAAGGTCCTCAAAGAATTTGGCAAATTCTGGTTAGTCTTGTCTAAAATCTCCCACCAAAAAATTCATTCAGAATAACTAATCCTACCCCATACTACCCCTGCATTGCATTGTGTGTCAACAAAAGAATACAATCCATTTACAAAAATGCACAAAGCAAATCAGGATCATACCATGTCTCTAGTAGCCTCAGCCTTGTCTTGAAAGCATTTCCATCATTTAGTAGTGACAACTCTGTTGAGTTTGAATAATGGAAAATTGATCATGTTTTCCCAAGGCCATCTCCATACAATATGCATAGTATAAGGATATCTCCACCTCCTTCACAAAACAGAGGCTGCAATATAGGTTCTCTTACCTTGGTTGAAAGGCACAACCTAAAATAGTGAGGATTAGATCAAAATCCTTTCAAGGTGCTACCCACTTCTTCAAATCCTGAGTGCTAACAAGTCAGATAAATTGCTTCCCCGGCTACAAAATGACATATAAATCATTTATCTGCCTCTGAGTGTCTTGTAAAATCCATGATGCTACTCAAGTTGTGAAGGAGATTAAATTTGGGTACCAACACCCAAATGGCATCATTTTGGGGATATTTTTGAATTCTGGGAAATAATTTTCGATTAGATTGATTTATCGATTTTTTGATTTATTCTATTTATTTTCTCGGGGCATATTCATTTCATTCCGAGTAATATCTATTTATTACAAATTTGAGGAATCATCTTCTGATAGATTTATAAGATTGGAATGAAGAGTAGAGTTCTCGAGTTTTGATCATTAGTTCAATCTGATCCATGTGGGACATATTTGAGACATAGATATTTGAATGCATATCAAACCCTGGTAATACTTCTTCTATGATTTATGTGCAATTACAAATCTGAGTATCATTTTCTAATCAGATTTGTAAGGATTGAGTGAAGATATAAGTTCTGCCTATAAATTTTATCAGTTTCCAGCAGTAGTTGCACTTCATTTGCATTTGTGATTGATAAATTCAAAGAAAGGAAGGTCTGATCTATAAATTTTGGCAAGATTTTTAGTGTTGATAGATATTTGACAGAGTATTTTAGTGCATTTTCACAACTAGGGTGAAATTCCTTAGTGGCGACTCCATGTTGTTTTGATCTTGATAAGTACCAGTGTCTTAACCTTTCTATCATTTACTTTGGTGTTGCTAATCTCTAAAAACTAGAAGGAAGAAGATCTCTCTTCATTAGAGACTCTGCTAAGAAGTTGTTTACAGATTCAAGAAACTTAGAGTTGGAAGGGAGAAGAGTTTGGAAAGTTGTTAAAGGTCAGACATCAGGAAAAGATATATCCATTGGTGAGAGAGATCAGCCTTTGGTAGAGGATTATCACTCTTCTTCAAGTGATTCTGATTCAAGCAATCCTCTCATAAACTTGTTTTCCTCAGCTAGTGAAGGTCCTTCTGCTATACTGGGTAAGTTCCTTCTCCAATCTACACCTTTGTGTTTCAATTCAAATAAAACTTTCCAAGAAAATCAGCACTTAGAGAATACCAGTCTTGTGAATCACATTCTTGAGCCCCAAAGACCTTGCACTCCTCATCAGCTTGTGTCACCCCCAAGATCACCTCCACCAAACAATATGGCTCAACCTAGACCTCCATTTTTGTTAACACCTTTGGTCCTATAGACTTTAGAGGAATGGATGGTTACCCAAATGTTGTCCCACAAGATGTCAGAAATAGATTGCCAAAATTCCAAGGTAACAATGCAATAACTGGTGATCAGCATCTCAAACTTTTTGTTAACATGATGGAAGATTTTGAGATAGAGTTTGAAGATGTGTATATTAAATTGTTCATTCATACACTAGAAGAGGATGCTAGGGATTGGTACAAGGCTCTACCTGATAATTCAATTGATTCTTGGACTGAGATGAAGAATGCATTTAGGTTGTAATATGGTGACAAGACTGATCCTAGATTTCTCTTGTCTGAGTTTGAGAATATCAAGAAGAACCCCAATGAATCAGTCCATGACTTTAACACAAGGTTTAACAAAACTTTGAGAAGGCTTCCTGTTAGTCTGAGGCCTTGTGATGAGTCTTGTTTAATCAAATATGCAGATGCATTTGATAAAAAGGCAGCCTATTACCTAAGAGACAAGAACCCTACCAATCTAAGACAAGCTTTCACCATGGCACTTCAAATTGAAAACAATATCAAAGCAATTGGGAAACCTCTCAAGAGAGATGGTGTAAAGTTGATAAACCCTGAAAAACCTCAAGCTAGCAAGGGTGCTGATTTAGAGGAGGTTGTGAAAACTTTGGCAAGGGGCTGTCAAAGAAATCTCATATAAGTTGGCAAGAGCTGAGAAAGGAATTGGGAAAACTTCACAAGGTCAGCCAAGAGCACAAAACCATGACAGATTTTCCAATCATCCTAGAGGTGATCAAAGGGAAGATGATAGAGGAAAAGGACCCATGGGGTCTGCAAATAGACATCCTCAAGCACGTGAAGGAAGAGTGTTACCTGATCCCCTAACTGCTAGGGTTGTTGTTGTTGAAGAAGTTGTTGATATTGATTGGTGTGATAGGTGTTTTTTACCCCATCCTCCATGTGAAGTGGACCAGCAAGAAGGTGAAGCTAATAATGATGATGGTACTGATGATGATATTTGCATGGTGGGTTGTTCTTCAAGCTCACAAGGAGGAGCAACATCTATTGAAGTGATAAGTGCAAGGACAACTGCAACCTTTTGGGATTGCATCAAATGGGTACAAGTTTTCTTCCCCTCATACTCTTGAAGTTGATGTAGTGCAAGATTTTGAAATTCCTAACAATGACTTTGAATACTTAAGAGCTTTGATGATTAAGAAGTATGATGGTGGTATTCCTTTCGGAGGAAGATAGACAATTGTTGATGAATGTTGTTGTAGCTCAAGAGAAAGATTATAACACTAGAAGCAAAGTTGTTAAAGGAGTTGGGCCTCAAGCCAAACCTAAAACACCCTTGCTCACAAGCATTCCAAAAGAAGCTCCTAGAGAGAAACACTTGCCAAAAGCTCTGTTGTCCCAAGCAAAAATTACAGTCCTCCTCATGCCCAAGCTGCCAAGAATCCCATGCCATCTGATGAATCTTCTTGTCTCCCTTCCAATGTTGTTTTTCCAAAGAGTGTTCCCTATGACATAGCCCAAGTATTGAGCCAAATCAAAGTGAGTGTTCCAATCATTGAGTTGCTTAGGATCCCTGAGCATAAGAAGAGAGCATTTGAGTACTTGGGATTAAAGGAGGAGAAGACTACTCCAAAAAATGTAAATGTTATTGAAACTCCTCCTCAAATCATTGTTGACCTTGAAACACCACCAGTAGTAGAGGATCTGGAGAGACACCTGAGGTATATTTGGGGACATCCTTGGTTGATTCCCAATTGAATGTTGATCCATTCTTCACAACTTTGATCATAAAGGATAGGCTACTTCACAATTGTATGTTTGATTTCGTGCATCATGTAATGTCATGCCTCTAGAAGTCATGAATGAGTTGGATATCAAAGTGACAGCAGCCTATGGAAAATGTACTACCATGGACTCAAGAGAAGTGTTGGTTGTTGGTTGTGTGAAGGGTTTGGTAGTGCAACTTGCATCTTATCCGGGAGGAATTTAAAATTGGATGTTGTGATTGTTGATTGCCCTGCCAAATGGGGTATGTTATTGTCAAGAAAGTGGGCTGCAAGTGTTGGAGGGAGTGTCCAAATGGATATGTATTTTTCCACCATTCCCATTGAAGGCAGCCTTGTCAAGCTCTATGGAGAAAAGAAAATGTTGCATCTAATTGAGGACCCAAACAATGCTTCTTATGAAGTATTATTTGCTGATGTTGATGTTGATAATTTTATTGGTTTTGTTGATGGAAAAGAACACAAAATGGATCAGTCAAAGTGCCTTGAACAGGTATGTTCTCCTTGGACCTTGCTATTTGATGGAGCTTGCTCCAAATTTGGAAATGGTGCTGGTGTAATTCTGATTTCTCCTAGCTTGGAAGAATTTGTTTTTTCCTTCAAGCTTAATTTTGAATGTACTAACAACATTGTTGAGTATGAAGCCTTGTTGTTGGGTCTGAGAATTACATGGAAGTATGGTGTCAAGGACATCATTGCAAAAGGAGATTCAGAGCTAGTTGTCAAACAAATAAGAAAATTGTATGCTACAAAAAATCAGTGGATGAAGCAAGTATAAGCATGTAGTTTGGGATCTAATTGAGATGTTTGATTCCTTCAATATTGTGCACCATGATAAAAGTTTGAATGTCTGCTGCTGAAAAGTTGGTAGTGATGGGGTCAAGATTTGGAGATTGCACCATTTCACCTTATTGTGAGTACAATGTTGAAGTGTTAACTAGGCCAGTTGTCCCTGACAACATCAAGCATTGGCAAGTGTTTAATGATGATGCTCAAGTGCAAAGGTTCTTACAAAATCAAGGTGAGTTTGTAGATCAGCATATTGATTGGGAACCAATGGTGTGTGTGACTGAAGGAAGAGAGACTTTGTTTGGAAAAGATATTATCCAATTGAAAACTAACACCATTCCTAGAGGTCTTGTTGCTCTTGAGTCAAATTTTAGCAATGTTGATTACATCATCAATAGAAACATATCTACCTCAAGGGATGTGGAAGAGCATGACTTGGGAACAAAGGAAAACCAAGGAGAGTTTGGTTGGGCAGCAGTTTAAACAAGGAAGAAAAATAGTCCTATCTTCAATTGTTGAAACAATATCAAGACTGCCTTTCCTGGTCATATTCAGAGCTGAAAGCATATAGAGAAGACTTGTTTCAAGCATGAGATCCCTCTTGAAAAAAAATGCCAAACCATTCAGATAAAAGAAAAGGCCAATTAATCCACTCCTCTCCATGAAAATGCAAGATGAATTGAAGAAACTGAAGGAGGGAGGGATCATTCAGCCCACAAGGTATTCATCTTGGGTTGCAAACCTTGTGCCAATCAGAAAGAAGAATGGAGATATCAGACTTTGTGTAGACTTTAGAAATCTGAATAGAGCTTCATTGAAAGACAATTATCCTTTTCCAAACATGGAGAACATGCTGCAGTTAGTGACTGGATCTGAATTTTTGTCCACCTTGGATGGTTTCTCTGGCTATACAATCAAGTTGTTGTCAAGGAGTTAGAAAGATTTAAAACTACCTTTACCACTCCTTGGGGAACATATGTTTATGTGAGAATGCCTTTTGGTCTCATGAATGCTGGAGCTACTTTCCAAAGAGCAATGGATGTTTTTTGCTGGTTATATAAATGACTTCATTGTAGTTTATCAGGATGATGTGACTGTATTTTCAAGGAGCAGAAAAGATCACTTGCAAAGCATTTGGAAAGAATGTTGATCAGATGTAGAGAATTTGGAATCTCTCTCAATCCAAAGAAGTGTCACTTTGGGGTGCAAAAGGCCAAGCTTGCTTGGTCATATTGTTTCAAAGGTTGGTGTCATGATTGATCCTAGAGAGAGTAGAAGCAATCAACAAGGTGCCAATTCCAAGAACGAAGAAGGGCATCCAATCTTTCTTTGGGAAAATCAATTTCATTAGAAGGTTTGTGTCCAATTTTTCTGAGTTGACTCTTCCTATCACATGCATGTTAAAGAAAGATCAAGTTATCAAATGGGAGGAGGCTGCTATTTAGGATTTTGAAGGAATCAAAGAGCACTTAAACATGCACCTGTCTTGGCAGCTCCAAATTACAAGAAGCCTTTCCAAATCTTCTCCTTTGCTTTGAAAATACTATTGCATCTATTTTGCTCCAAAAGGATGAAGATGGGGCTGAGAGGCCTATTGCCTTCTTTAGCAAGGCTTTACAAGCTGCTGAGTTAAAATATACAATCATGGAAAAACAAGCATTTTCCTTGGTGAAAGCAACAAAGGTTTTCAGGCCTTATATTTTAAGTTCAAAAGTTGTTGCTTATGTTCCCCACACCATGGTAAAAGACATCTTATCAGAGATGGAGATCTCAAGTAAAAGATGTAGATGGGTGAACAAACTACAAGAGTATGATATGGACATCCAAACCACAAAGTTGGTAAGAGGTTTGGGTCTTGCTAAGCTCATGGTTGAGAGCAACTTGCAGACTATGGAAGTGAATGAAGTAGAGGAAGAAAGGGTAGATGTTCTTGGGAAATTGGTAAGTTCTGAGTGGTACAAGGATATAATATTTTACCTCAGACACCTATGTTGTCCTGATCATTTAAATAAAAATTAGAAAAGAGCCCTCAAGTTGGCTTCTCAAAAATACATCATCACTGACTTTGGGCTTGGCTTGGAAGAACCTTGAAGGTGTCCTCTTGAAGTGTGTAACTGAAGATGAAGCTCCCAAAGTAATTGCTGATTTCCATGGGGGATTTTGTGGAGGACACTTTGCTAGAAGGGTTACAACACACAAGGTTTTGAGAGCTGGTTATTGGTGGCCTACTCTCTTCAAAGATGCAACCATGTTGATTAGAAAATGTGAAAGTTGTCAAGCATTTCTCTGGAAGAATGAAAGCCTGTGCTCCCTTCCTTTGCAGCCTGTATCAATTGAAGCTCCTTTCAAATAGTGGGGGATGGACTTCATTGGTGAGATTTCAGACCCTTCTAGTGCTGGACATAAATGGATCCTTGTAGCCACATATTACTTCACCAAGTGGGTAGAGGCAATCCCCACCAAGAAAGCAACACACCAAGTTGTTATGGACTTCTTGTTGAATAATATCATATGCAGATTTGGTGTGCCAGTCAAAATTGTGGCTGATAATGCCATGTGTTTCAGAGCTAAACCTTTGATGGCAATGTGCAAGGAGTATGGAACCAATCTGACTTATTCTTCAAACTATAACCCCCAAGGGAATGGACAAGTTGAGTCCAACAATAAGAACTTATTGAAGATCATTAGGAGGACCTTGGAGTTGAACAAGAGAAAATGGGGTGAACAACTGAAATTTGTAGTTTGGGCTGATAGAATCACTACCAAGAGAGCTACTGGTAAGAGCCCATTTGAGTTGGTGTATGGAACTCAAGCTCTGCTGCCCTTACATCTACAATTATCTTCATTTCAGTTTGTTCAACAACTTGAGGATCAAGAGGTCAGTCCATATGAAGCAAGGATTAATCAGATTGTGGAGCTAGATGAAGAGAGAAGAGCATCCCACCAGAGGCATGTCAGATTTAGAGAGAAGTTGAAAAGATTGTTTGACAAGAAGGTCACTCCTAGGGCCTTCAATATTGGAGATCTAGGTTTTGTTATGGGACAACAGAAATGAAGATAAGGGAAAACATGGAAAATTTGATGCATTATGGATGGGCCCTTACTCCATTGATATCAGAATTGGTGAGAATACCTTTTTTCTCAAAGATTTAGATGGGGAATTGCTTGAACTACCTGTTAATGGTAGGCATCTGAAGCATTTCTTGGATTAATCCCCAAATTTGAGGTATGCACCACTTGTATAAAGTGTATAGTGTTTGGTTTTTCACTCTATTTTTGGTGTTTTGTTGGTTTGTGGTTTGCCTTGGTGTGTGGCAACCATTTTTGTTGGGTTCTCAGCTAGTTTTTGGTTTTGGCTCATGACTCCTTTTCCCAATGGATTATTTTGGCACTTGGTCTACTTATTGTTCTTGTGGCACTCACTGGGAGTGCCCATCCCCGAAAGCAGAGCCGATGTTGGTGTCCATTTTGATCCTCTATTATTTTCCCATCTTTCCCCTTTGTTCTACATGCTCAAAAAATTTTTTTCAAGTTTGGTGGTCTGCAAGTTTCCCCATCTAGATTGAATGCTTTAAATGGCTCATAAACTTATTATTTTGCCCCAATTTGAAAGAAAAATACATGTATGCTTTATTTTATGCCCTAAATTTCCAAATCCATGGGCCTCTGTCATTTTTTCCATTTTTTTCCCAACCTGTGGAGCTCAAATTTGCTCGTTTTGTACTTATTTTCCCTCAAAAATCCTTCCCCATGGTCAAAAATTGCTTAAAATCACTTCCCATTTTTTTTTTGACCAAAAAATCCTTCACCCATGAAGAAAAAATCAAATTGGAGGCCTTAGTAAATTTTTGTTTTTTATGGTTATACGGGTGTCATTTGCCCATCAAAATTAAGCTCAAAGCGATGCCCCTCACATGTGGCCACTTCACTTGGTTGGATGACAAGATTCGTGGGTTTGTTCTAAAAACTTAGCATTTTTTGGCTTTTGGAAAAAATTTCAAATATTCCCCGCAACTCCGCAGAGCAGAGGACACGAGGACACATGTCTCATGCCATGAAGGTGGAGGGAGGTGGGCAAGGGAACTTAGGAAAATTTTTTTTTTTGGCGAAAAAAAAAAAAAAAAGGTGGAAAGGCCCCATGGGTCCATGAGCAAAAAGGGGTGGACACGTGGGGGGCAAGGGGGGGGTGGGAAGTGGGCATGGGGCTGGGGAAAAGGGGAAATTTTTCCCTTTTGGTCAAAAAGGACTTAGAGCAAAAATTAAGCCGGGTCCGAATGAGCCACAAGGGGAGACACGTGGTGGGAAGAGAGAAGGTCGATGGGGGCAATGAGAAAAGGGAATTTTTTCCCTTTTTGCAAAAAAAGACTTAGAATGAAAATTTGAGGCATGGCTCCATGACAAATCAAAAGGAGACACGTGGCAGGGAGAGAAATCGAGAGGGCGGGCCCATGGAAGAAAAATGGAAAATTTTCCTCGCAAAAAAAAGGGGTTAAAACATGAAATAAGCCATGGAATTTTTAGCTGATAGAGAGATGACACGTGTCAAGGAAAAAGGGAGGTGCGGGCCCATGGGGAAAAAAGTGAATTTTTCCAAATTCCAAAAAAGGGTCAAAATGTAGAATTGAGCCGCGATCCCAATGGGACCCACCATATGCCACGTGTCATCACCAAATTTCAAGGGTGGAGGGGGGAGAGAAAAAGTCAAATTTTTTCCATTTTTCCAAAAATGTTAAAAAGTCAAAAAGTGAGCCCAAATTCATTCCCAATCATATTTTGACACGTGGAGGGCCCAGATTGAAGGAGAAAGAGCAAATCAAGGGTAACTATACATTTTCATTTGGCCGCCATTTTTGCTCCAGAAGTGTGGAAATGTGAATTTTGCATCATTTTTCATCAAATTTTTGGTGAATTTGTGTCCTTTGTGCCTGCAAAGATCAATGCAAGTGGTTTTAGGGATTAATTTGTAGATTTGAGGTGTTTTTGAAATAAATTTTTACTCAAGCCCATGTAAAACGTGAAATATCAAATTATAAAGTTGCATAATCAAATTTTGGAATGATAAGGATGAAATGATGAAATGAAAGGGGTCTGCATGCTTGGAGAATGAAAAACATGCCTCCACAATGGATAATGATGAAGGATTTGTAATGATTCACCATTTTAGAAACACTGCAACTTTTGTTGCAAATTTGTTAAATGTCCCTATCTATGAATCATGTTGGAATTTTGTAACAAACTTGATGTTGGGCATATTATTTTCTTGGGAAAGAAGGATCAAATGTAATTGAAAGTTATATAATGCATGTTTTGAGACATGCAAAAGGTCAGAGAAACTTAGAATTTCATGGGAAAATTGGGAAGAAGCCCATTCTCTGAGAAACCACCTGAGAACCATTTCTAATTCCTTTTTGCATCAGATTTGTATCATGTTGAGTTGGTTTCAGTTGTAAAGCCATCAACAAGCTCTGAGATTGTTCTTATAACATTCCCCTACTGATAAATTTGGTCATTCTAGATTATTTTGTGTTGTCTCTTGGCAAAATTTGCATGCACTTATGTTTCAGAATGTTTTCAATTTGTGTTTCTTGCTCCTGTTGCAATCTTGTGTTTAAAATCTCTCTTGATCATACATGGTCTCATTTCTTGTTGATAGTTTAGTGGCATCTGCATCTCACATTCAGAAGAGCTTTCATCTGATAAAGAGATAAACAGATTTAAAATCACTTTACCTTCCTTGAATTTTGAGATTGTTTGTAAACCTTTGGGTGCACCTTAGGTCATGATAAAATAGAGATTTTGGATACTTTTTTGGTTCATCTGCTTCAAGATTTTGTAGTGTGTTGTCAAAGATTGTGTGGAAGAGTGTAGATCTGGGCCTCCATTTGGTGCACATATCCTAGTTGAAGGAGTACCTTAACCCCTTTGAAGCATTCTGTTGTTTAGGTGTTACAAATTTCTTGCAAAGGTCCTCAAAGAATTTGGCAAATTTTGGTTAGTCTTGTCTAAAATCTCCCACCAAAAATTCATTCAGAATAACTAATCCTACCCCATACTACCCCTGCATTGCATTGTGTGTCAACAAAAGAATACAATCCATTTACAAAAATGCACAAAGCAAATCAGATCATACCATGTCTCTAGCAGCCTCAACCTTGTCTTGAAAGCATTTCCATCATTTAGTAGTGACAACTCTATTGAGTTTGAATAATGGAAAATTGATCATGTTTTCCCAAGGCCATCTCCATACAATATGCATAGTATAAGGATATCTCCACCTCCTTCACAAAACAGAGGCTGCAATATAGGTTCTCTTACCTTGGTTGAAAGGCACAACCTAAAATAGTGAGGATTAGATCAAAATCCTTTCAAGGTGCTACCCACTTCTTCAAATCCTGAGTGCTAACAAGTCAGATAAATTGCTTCCCCAGCTACAAAATGACATATAAATCATTTATCGATGAAAAATAGAGCATGGGTAAGAGGTTGAAAGAGGTATGGTATGATCGATAGTGGGTGAGGGTTGGGGTGGGTAGATATAATATGTGATAAGAAGATAAGTTGTGAGGGGAAAAAGAGGGAGGGTAATAGGTGTAGGTGAAGTGTCAAGAGTGATTGTGGGTATGATCAAGGTGTATTAATGTGATGTTTTGTTGGATGTAGGTGAGAGACTAGCTGCGTGGATGTGAGATAGGGTGTCGCCCCTACTTGTGATAGTTCGAGGAGGTGCAATAGCTGAGGATTGGTGACATGTTGCAGAGGTTGGCCTGATTAGGGTCAGATGCTACCAAGCATGTAGTTTGACAACCAAGTTTGATGGTCACCCTCATCGATAGATGGGATTCGGTGACCAACACATTCCATCTACCGATGGGTGAGATCATAATCACCCTAGAGGATGTGTACAGGATCTTGCGGTTGCCGATAGTGGGGGCACAGGTATATTCGATCTCTCAAAGGCATCAAAGGAGTTGATGCTTGTGAATATTTAGTGAGGGGTTTGCGGAGATGAGGTTTCACATGCCAAGCATGAGCTATGGAGAGATGTACTTGGCTCATCCAGAGGAGACTAGGCTAGTTGTGTTGTTGATGGAGGTAGTCTGCTGCTTTTCACTACTAGATGCTAGAGGGTGGGAGATTCCCATGATCATTGATGGGGGTCCTACATGATATGGTGATAGACCAAACCCATTTTGCATGGGTACCAACATTCTAGTGTAGTTATATAGGGAGTTATGGGTGTATGGGCAGCTTCGGAGGTTTAGCTTGTGCTACACCTTTCTACTTCATTGTTGGGCATATGAGCACATTGTGTGTGTGCATCCAGTTGGTATGCCTCGGGCTGATGCATTTGAGCTAGGTTTGGTTCGGGTGGGTTACAGGTGATGGGTGCCTATTATGGGAGAGCATCGAGTGGGTAGGGCGATGCATGATGTCACCTACTACTATAGGCATTTACTAGAGGGGTTATCGGCGTAGACATCATTTGGAGACCATATGTGGGTTTTCCATCATATAGGAAGATGGCTAAGGAGCTAGATGGATTACAACTACTCAGATGGATAGAAGATGGTGACTGACGGAGAGCACGAGATGATACCGTAGACAAGGTTAAACGATAGTTGGCTATCACAAGATATACCTCCACCCTTCCCACAATACAGAGAGGATGACATGGAGATGTCGTTGCCTCTTCCCTCAACCAACAAGTGCCTACATAGGGTAGGAGGAGCAAGTGAGAGACCAATGAATCGATGATGCTAGGGTGACTGACAGATATAGATAGTGGTGGGTTGTACACCTATGAGTAGTACCGCCAAGGTTGGGGCAGCTAGATTTAGCCACCATCATTATTCAAAGGGACACCCTACGGGGTAGGTGGCTACCTTGATTACAACTAGGGATGGTATAAGGGTAGTTAATAGTGTAGAGGCACATGTAGCCACTTTACAAGCATGTGGGGGTTTATAGGCCCATATATACACAAGGACAGGAACCCGTGATGAGGGTGGTGATGGTGATGGGATACATGTGGCCACCCTACAGGCATAGGTTATAGGTTTGCTAGGTCCATTTGGCCACTACACAGGCGCAGGTTGTGATTTTAGTCCCATATATGGAAGGAGTGGGACATGGGTCCCTCATGACAAGGACAAACATATGGATAGGGTTAGAGGCCAATGGGGCCACCACAGACAGTACCCATAGCTAGATTGTAGGATGCCCTAGGTGAGGCTAGGTATTATCAAGATATTTTATGGCAGCAAGGATAGATTTTCTATCCTATGGAGAGTACAAGGCACAACATGCCTCGAGTGAGAGGACCAGGTCATGCACCCACAGTGTGGAGAGCACAGGGGGCCAGTGAGCCTAAGATAGGTCAAGGCGAGGCCACCAGGAGGTAAATCCTAGGTGATGTACCGTCGAGACGAGCCACGACCCATGATGGGTGGTGAGATGTTAGCAAGCCATTATACGATAGAGCCAGGAGGAGGAGGAGACATGGAGACAAGAGATGGAGGATATCAACAGGTGGGATGATTTGATAGCCATGTGGACCTCCATTTTGATTTAGTTTTTTTTTTTTTATATATACCATCCTACTGCATGCTAAAGAGAGTGAGGGTTGTATATGAGAGTTTTGTATATTTTGATGATATAGGCCTACGTGTCAAAAGATGATGAGGGTGTACATGAGGTTTTGAGATTTTGATGATTATTATTGGGATATGTGTTCACATGTAGTTTTATACGAAACTTTGATTTATAGATGATGGTATTTATAGTATGAATGGTGTAAATGTTTTAATTTTCATTGTTATATATATATGTGGAAATGTGGATTAGGCATGATAGAGTCAAGGTCATGTAGGCATGGTGGAGTCAGGTCAGTTTAGGCATGATGGAGTTTAGGTTGGTTTAGGCATGGATGGAGTCAGGTCATAGGCATGGATGGAGTTAGTTTGAGTTAGGCATGGTTGATAGGTTCATAGGCATGGATGGAGTTAGGTTGACTTAGGCATGATTGAGTTTAGGTTGGTTTAGGTATGGTTGAGTTTCTAATTCATTAATTTGTGTAATTAATGATGATGTGGATCATGTTAAGATGTTTTGTAGGAAAATGTATGATAATGGTAAAGAAATGGTAGACAAGATGAAATGAATGTATGAGTGATGATGGTAAATATGTGAAGCAATTGTTGTTTGTTTGGTTTAATTTCCAATTATTGATATAAAAGGAAACTAACTAGGGTAGAATGTGAATAGGAAAGGGGCAGAGGGAATTGGTTAGGGTAGAGAGTGGTTGAGCTATCCTCAAGGCCCCATCCCTCGAGTTTGCCTACATAGTCCCGTGAAAAGGACCTCAGGCCGATGTAGTTCTCCCATAAGCTAGGGAAGATTAGGGTGAAATAGTGGAATGGTCTGATAGGTGTTAGGCATGGGTGATGTAGGTCATAGGCATGATTGAGTTTAGGTTGTAGGTATGGTTGATTGATTTTTAAATATGTGTCGAGGATTTGGTCCTATATAGGATAATCAATAGGTAATGAGGAAGGTGAATGGTAAGAGGTGGTAAAAGAGCTGCTTAATTGATAAGAACCCTAATGAGTCTACCATACCCTAGATGGGCTTATGAACGTAAGACCCTACATGCCTTGCATAATGGACTATTTTAAGGGTGAAGAAAAGTCACATGATCACAAAATGTCGCGTTTGTGGAAATTCCCTTGAGTAACGAGGAATTTAGGAAAAAAGACAAGGAGGTGAGAATGAGAGGTTTAGCATAACTTAGTGTACGACGATGTGTATTTTGGAACAAGAAACCCAGAATCCAAAATAGGCAAGTCCATGATGAAAAATTTCATCTTTTCTTGATTTTTTGTTTTTAATAGACTGATCGATGCGGGAAGTCTATATGGGATGAATATATTATCTCCTTGAGGTCTTCGTGAAGCTTGATCGATGTGGGAAGCTTTTGAATATTTATTATATTTTTGTAATGACTGTATATAGTTGTCCTTTGAGGGAGTAGTCTATTGATAGTGGTAGAATATAAAGAAGAGATGTCCCTTTTGAGGGAGTCATCTTTTTTTGGAAGTTTGACTCAAGGAGTTGTATCCCTTTTTTTTTTAGACGTTTAAGTCATGGACAAGATTATAGAGGATGATTAGGTTCTGTTTTAGAAGACAAGATCATAGTACACAAAGATTAACTATGAAAGAGGTGGTTTTGAGTGATGAATGACCATGGGATTCCATCTTAAAGAAGATGAAAAGTATCCATGAGAATCATGCTATGAGCAGAGTCATGGTACTCATATTGAAGATAAGGCTAAAAGGTGATGGGTAATCACATGATTCTTGTTTAGTCATGGATCCTCAAAATGGGTAATTATGGAAGGTGAACATCTGCTCAAGGGATGAGTGATCAATTGACAGAAAGTGATATAGGACTTGATATCAACAATAAAATGGTTGAAGATGTAAGGCATTAAGGGGCTTAGGTTCAAGTTTACCTTCAAGTGAAGACAAACGATAAGCACCTGATCCATAGGCATGGGTGAACGATATAGGGTCCAAGCCAATTAGGAGCAAATTTTCCCGTTTACTTTTCTCCTCTTTGGTTACATGTTGATTTTCCTTTAGGATGAGGTCACCGACTTGAAAGGTTCATTCATGAACACATTTTTCATAGGCACATTTGATACGTTTTTGGTAGATTTGGAGATGGTCAAGAGCATTGAGATGACATTCATCTAATAATTCAAGTTACACCAAATGATCCTAGTGAAAGTCATCATCATTGAGCATGTCTTGTAGTGAGATGCGAGAGGGATGGAATCTGGACTTCGAGAGGTAAGACAACCTCATTATACCATAGACCAAAGAAAAGGGGGTGGTAGCATTGAAGTGTGAATACTAGTGTGGTAAGCCCATAAGGTGAAAGGAATGTGTATTCCAATCCTTCCCAGTATCATTGACCACCTTCATAAGAATTTTGTTCAAGGTTTTATTGGTTGATTTGGCTTGATTGTTGGTTTGCGGGTAATAAGGTGATGAGAAACTAAGTTGGATGCCAAAAGCATCACATATTTTATATAAGGTTTTGTTTTTGAATTGTTTTCGTTATCCGTGATAATGTGGTGAGGGACACCAAAGTGATAGATGATGTGATGGTTGATGAATTCACATATTTTCTCAACTTTTGTGGAAATGAGGGGAATGGCTTCTACCCATTTAGTGTAATATTCAATAGTGGTTATGATCCATTGGTGGTATTGTGAAGAATGGGGGTTGATCTCACTGACAAGATCCAAACACCATTAAGAAAAGGACAAAGGTCTTGCGTGACTTAAGGCATGAATAGGGTGTGATGGTGAAGATTGGCATGTTGTTGGAATTTCACGCATCATTTGACATAATCACAACGATGACACAGTTAGGGTTGGTAGTAATATCCTAGGTGAAGAATGTGTTTAGCTACGGTGTGATTGGATAACGAGACCACTCAATTGGCCTCCACAAATCCCATCGTGGACTTCCTTAATGGTGCCAAATTTACTCGTAAGGCATCGCAAAAGAGAATGCTATCAAACCGCATTTGTAAAGAAGACCACCCATGATGACATAACGTGTGAACACTTTTAAGGAAGGCGTGTTGTCCATTACGATTGAGATCATGGGTAAAATGGAGAAAGAAAGATATTTTGTGTATTGCTTCTATAAAGGTCACTGGAGTTAGGATAATATAGATAGAGTAAACTTCACGAGGAAAATAAGAGGTGATTGATTGTAGTCTTTGTATGGTGACAAATATTTTAGAGTTAGTCGGGCGAAGAAGGTATACGAGAAGCCAACTAGGCCATAACATCATAGCAAATTTATTGGTAGAACATGGGGTGGTTTGAAAAGGGCGTAGATCAAAGGTGGTCAAAAGTATGTCCACATGATGCTTTCTTTGAAGTATCTCATTACGACAACTGGAATATACCATTGACTTGGTTTTTATGACCAACTAAAGTCACCAAAGATGTTGATTTGTCAGATAAATGGTCAGGGACAAGAGCAAGGTAAGGTCATTAGGTCAAACAACATGGGAAATCATATTGTTCAACAAAGTATAGCGTAGCAATGAATTCAAAGTCACTAAAATGATTCTAGGTTTATGATAGGTCATGGCATGGGTAGAGCCGAGATATGGGTAAAAAAAAAGTCATGTCAATTTTAAGTGTCAATGCAAAAAATTCACCTTATGAAAAGTATAAAAAGGAATATTCATGAAATTGGTTGCAATAAGGGTGGGTAAGGTCAAACAATGGAGGTTTGGTGGGTACCAAGCGAGACAACAATGGGGAATGGGAAAAATATATAGCTAATCGAATGTCAGTGTTTAAAAGAATAGTATTTTGACTATCTCAAGTGTAAGATCCAAATCCCATATTATTGGGGAAAATTGATGTCGGTCTGGTATAATTCACCATGGTAGGGGCATAGACTACATGACCGATGTTGAATTTAGGTATAATCGTTGACTGTTAGTCATTTTATGTATATAAAAATAACAAAATGTATAATACGGATTCATTTTTCACGTTTTGGATTTTGTGAAAATGATAAGCCTTGAACTAGTTGTGTTTTTGGGAGAAAATGAGGGCGAGACCACTAAAGTGACAGATCTGGTTGGTTAAATTCCAGGTAGATGGGTTCACTTAATGGTGTAAGGAATTTGAACTTGTAAGGAGCAGTAGAGAGAATGATTTGGTGAGTGGATATGGTTGAGGTGGGAGAGGGAAGGGTGGACCACCCATGATGACATACGTGCCACCACAGAGATAGACACTTTTGAAAGGCATAAGTTTCCATTCATGCAGTGAGTTTGGGAGGTAAAAATTGGGAAAGATATAGGTTAGGCTTATAGAAACATGTCACTTAGGGAAAAGGGGATTTGAATTTGGGAATAGAAACTTCATGAGGTAAATAGAGGGTGATTTTAGGTGTTTTTTATGGTGACAAAGATTGGGGAGGAGAGTGAGGGTAGAGTTAGGTAGGAAAGTAGAAGAAGAGAGTGTTTTAGGGCCAAGGGGTTTGGGTGCCATGGTATCTGCGTGAAATTTATCGGCGTAGAATGGGGTGAAGTGTTTTGAAGTGCATAACGGTATCGAAGGTGGTCAAAAGTATGTCCACATGATGCTTATACTTTTGAAGTATCTCATTATGACACTTGGTATATACCATTGACTTGGTTTATGACCAAGAATCACCAAAGATGTTGATTGACTTAACATCTAAGGCATAAGTAGCCTGGTTTAGACCCAATACAAGTGCTTCATATTCAAGAATATTGTTTGTACAATCAAAATCGAGTTTGAAAAAAAAAAGGCATAGGTTCACCATAAAGTGGAATGAGGATAACACTAGCCCCACCCCACGATGACACTTGGAGCCATCGAAGAAGAGTGTCATTTGGTAAGCGGGTTTGTCAAATGGAAAGGGTAGTAATAGACTCATCGGAAAGTCAAAGTTAGAGTTGATCCCTAGAAATGTGGTGCATCGGCCAATTGGTCGGTGATATTTGGTCCTTGATGGATTTTGATGGATGAATTCAAGGTCGAGAGTAGGTCAAGCAGAAGAATAAGCCAACATGCACGGCACGTTGATTTTGATAAGGTTTGGCATACATGTAGTGTAATGGGTGGTATTAGTAATGATGAAGGTTTTGTGGTTGAGTAGGTAATGGAAGAGTTTGGTGGCGATAAAACTAAGGCTAGGAAAAGTTTTTAAAGCATGGGTATATCTAGTTTCATAGTCAAGAAGGGTACGACTTATGTAATAAACCACTTTCTCTTAGTGTTGGTCATCACGATGAGTGAGCATGGCACCTAAAGAATGGTTAATGGCAGAAATATATAGGTAGAAGGGCTGGTCATCCTTAGGAGGAATGAGCACTGGTGGTTGAAGTAGGTATTGTTTCAAGGCTTGAAGGCTTTATGGCATTCATCATCCCATTTGAATGAAACATCTTTCTTGAGAAGATGATGGAATGGTTGACAGTGGTCGAGAAAGTTGGGAGATAAAACAATGAATTGATTGTAATTTTCCTTGTAGGCTGTGAAGTTGATGGAGATTAGTGGGTGGCGGCATTTCAAGGATAGCCTTGACTTTAGCAGATCAACTTCTATGCCACGCAAAGAAATGATGAAACCTAGGAGTTTCCCAGAAAGTACCGCAAAGATGCACTTTTTTAGTTGAAGACGAACACAATATTTGATGAGGTAGTCAAAGATGACTTTAAGAATGGGTAGGTGTTTGGTTGATGCTTGGATTTGGAAAGAAAATCATCTACGTAATCCTCAATATGTGATGCATGATGTCATGGAAGATGTAAGTCATGGCCCGTTGATATGTAGCACCTAACATTTTTGAGACCAAAGGGCATGACTCGATAGCAAAAAGTCCCCAAGGGGTGATGAAGGTAATCTTGTGTTGATCCTCGGGAGCTAGTAATATTTGATTATAGCCCGAGAAACCATCCATGAGTGATAACATTTCATGGCCAGTAGTGAGATCAACTAGTTGGTCAATACTGGTAGTGGGAAATCATCTTTGGGATAGGTGAGGTTGAGGTCATGGAAATATATGCAAATGTGAGTCCCCTATCACTTTTGTGATAGGAACGATGTTAGAAATCCATTGGGGATAATCAATGGGTAGAATGAAGGAAACCGAGAGAAGGTTGAAGCTCTTCTTTGACCAAAAGAGAAATGCGAGGATGCATTTTCCACAAGCTTTTGTTTGATAGGTTTGGCATCAGGAATGGTTACGATATTGTGAACCACAATTTTAGGATCGATACTAGCATATCGGCATAGGACCAAGAAAATGTGTTGTTATGGTCCCGAAGGAAAGAGGTGAAGGCTTCTTATTCAGTAGCATCTAAGGATTGGCCGATCTTTAGAATGTGTGGGTCATCTTGAGTATTAATGTTGATTTCAATGGTTGATTCATTCAACATGGTTTGCATCTCGAGGTAATGACCGGTGAATATAAGAGTCTTTGCACCAAGGTAGGTGAGGATGGACTCATCATCCTGACATTAAACGATGTTAATTGAAGGTGTATCATCATTGATCATGTCAAGATACAGGAATGGGAGAGAAGAGGGAGCCTTGCCATCGCATTGATAGGTTAGCGGTCCCAAGGAAATGGTGTTTATGAAAAAAAAAGTTAGGAGGTATAGATTAGGATCTATGGACTCGTGGTGAGGATGGTAATGTGGGTGAATGAGAGGGGAAGATTTCTCATCCTGGATAAGGTCGATGTGAACCTTCTTAGAGGATGGAGCATCAAAACCAATGCCACTATGTCATTTGTGTTTACGAGAGGTACAGGAGATGACAATGTGGTGGCCTTGTTCATAAAAAATGAAGCCAAATCCTTTCCACGTGCACCGGTGGAGGAAAGTGTGAGTGAAATGGTGGTTAGTGAGGGAGTGTAGGTCGAGATGAAAATGGTTGGGTTTGGGATGGAGGTTTGGGTTTATAGGTGGCCATATCAAGTCCCCATAAGTTAGGATTGGTGTGAAGGTGGGGAGGGCCATAAGGGAAAATGTCACCAATGTGAATGTCATAACTAGGGTGTTGATGTAGATTCCCATACTCTTGTGGGGTGAGGAAGGTATCGATATTGTATAGGCGGTATTCCCCCAGAGTGAGGCATTGAAAAACACCTTCTAAGGGATCAGTAGTTGGTATGTGGGTAGTGGGTATAGATGGCTCGCTAGATGAAGGGGAGACAAGGGTGCTAGTGGTAGAAGGCTACAACTACAGTAGGGATGGCGAGGTTAGACGCAGTAGAAGTAGTGGAAATTTTGGTGGATGGGCTTGTGGGTGGAGGTGAAGTGGTTGTGGTGGCGGATGCCTTGACGGTATAAGCACATCATTGGGTCGATATAGCATGTTATAGGTCTTGAAAGGTGAGGGGTGGCAAGGATGGTGTAATTATGTCCCTTGTGTTCAAATTTGAGGCATCGATGTAACGTCGAAGGGACACAACCCATAGCATGGATCCAAGGTCGGCCAAGTAGCAAGTTATACTAGAACTCCCCTTCTAGGACATAGAAAAGTTTTGGGATGGTGTGGGGCCTACGCGGACATGGAGAACAATGGTACCCAATGTAGAGGTCATGGTGTCATTGAAGGAATGCAACATAATGGGGTTACCATGCATGTAATGGGAAGGTATTTGCATTTGGTCATACGCATGGGAGGAGATGATGTTAATGCTAGCACCACCATCGATCATAACGTGTCGTATGTGTATATTATCAATAAAGATGGAGATGAAAAGAGTGGGGTCGGGGTCATCGGACTGGAAGGGAGTGATCTCTTCATCTAAAAAGCTGAGGGTGGCCACTTGGTGAGTGGGTGGAGGTGTAGAGGAAGGTGAATACCTAGTGAGAGAGGCTACGTGGTGAGGGGTAATGATGGAGGCTATACGGGTGTGGGGTCATTTGGTAAGACTTTGATAGATTGAAGGACCTCCATGAGGGCTTGACGATGTGACTCCGAGGTCTAGATGAGGTCATATAAAGACATTTTTGAGGGGGATTGGTGTAGTTGTTTTAGCATTGTGTGATGTGTGACCCCATCGGAAATGGGATATGTAGGACCTCGAATGATGACTTTGGGTGTGGGTGCGGATGGTATATTGGGTACAAGGTTGGTTGATGGGCCACTTGCTTTCTCTTTCCCTTGTCTTTCTGAGCATGGGTGGAAATGTTGATCATGTTAATCTGAGGGGAGGTGGATGAAGAGGGTGTGTCATGGAAGGTATAATGAGTAAGAGGGAAAAAACCTAGTGGTGGATATGAGCCTTGTGAGATGAGTAGGGTGCATTGGCATTTGGGTGGTGGTTTGGCCAACTCTCTTATGTGAACCATGTTAATTTTGAATCTGGGATGGATCTAAGAGTTGTGGGGGTGGAGATTTTTGTCATTTGAGTAGGCAATGAGGGAAGATCTGTGGAAATTGGTGAAGGTGAAATGGGGTCCTCATCAAGAAGATCATCATCATCAAAGTTTTCTTCAAGAGGACACAATTGGACAAGAGTGGTTTTCAAAGCCTTCTATTCTCTACATCGTGTCTTGACACATGATGGTAGGCACAAATTTTGGTTTTTTCAAACCCTTTTGGTTTGGGTTTGAGTGGGTCATAAGGTCTAAGAGGTGGTAATGTGATGACAGAAGTTTGAGGAGGTTGGTTAGGATTTTGGTGTAGGATCCTGCTAATGGATCACAATGGGAGGTGAATGTGGGTTTGGGTACAGTGTGTGGCTGACTATGGAGGAAGAGTCTTTACAAGAGGGGAGTAGGTTGGGCTACTAGTTTGGTGTGTGGTGTGGTCTTAGGTGTTGGTCATATCTACTTGGGTAGGGGCATGGTAGATGAATTAGAAATAGAAGGTGTGGTTGGTTTAACTACCTTATTGGAGGGTAGTGGATTTTTAGCTTTAGGTTGCATCTTTTTGGGTAAAGGTGATACGGGTGCATGAGATGTGGAGGGAAAAGTAGATGGTGGAAGAGGGTGGGTTACCCATGGGGGTAACCGAGGTGTTGTGGAGGTAGGTGGTGTGGGTTGGGTAGGAGGCGTGAGTGAAAGAGAAGGAAGTGTCATGGGTAGTGAAGAAGTTATTGATGGTATTGGAGGTATGGGTGGTAAGAAGGTTACGAGTGAGGGTGGAGGTGTGTGGGTCGCTTGGGTATATTAGAGGTTGTGATGGGGAAATGGGTTGTTGTGTTCTTGGTTTACCGGTGGATGGGGTTTCTTGGCCAGGGTCGAGGGGTGAGGTCCTAGGATGGACGAAAGGGGTGAAGGTGATAAGGGTGTGGTTGGCGAGGTTGGGGTATGAGATCTAGGAGATTGGATCTTCTTTTTAGGGGTCGGGTTAAGTTTGGTGTTAGTTTTGGAAGATGTAGCTAAATCTAATTTGATGGGTGGGTGAGTAAGGCTAGTTGTTGGTATGACCCCTAAGGTAGTGATAGGTTTAGGTAAGGGAGATGATATAGGCGTGGGTTTGGGTGTAGATGCATGTTGGGCTATGGGAAGAGGTGTGAGTTGGGCCATGAGTGGTGTCATGGAAGGTATTGCAATAGTTGTGGTTGTGTTTGGTTTGGTTTCTGAAACACTTTTGGATAGATAGTGGAGGTGTCAGTGAGTGACAGTTGCATTTGTGTTGAAACAAGAAGTAGAAGACACCCCAAAGTAAGGCTCTATCGACATAGTCCAAGTGATCGGCCAAGTGTGAGAATGGTACTATTGTAAGTGGAGATGACATGGATCGAGTGGAAATCCTTATAAAATGTGTTTGAGATATAGGAAATGGCTAGCCTCGGACTCTGTGGGTAAGAGAGCTGAAAGTAGATCAATGGGATCTTGAAGGTTTGATGGTGAATGGTCATCTAGGTGGTGGTACTTCTATAGTATCCTCCATGGGTAGAGGAGAGGATGGGCCAGCCAAAGTGGGCTCTCCTTGCGTTGGTGTAGGTGGTGGACTGCATCTTCTATGAGTAGGAGAGGTGTCCGCACTGACAACTGCTTGGAATTTTGAGGGGTCAAAGGTGGTGTGCTGATTATAGGCTCATCCACGGGTGAAGGGGAACATGAAGGGGGTTCCTCTGTGGGTAGAGGAGTAGATGAAATAGATTCTAGTGTAGGTAGGGGAGCGCGGGCTAAGATTTCATCTATGGAAGGAACATGAGGCAATTGGGAAGCAACTGGTATATCATTGAAAATAGTGTGGACCTCATGGACATTGTTATCATTGTTTGAGGTATCACTAACTTGGTTGGAAGATGGGGCATGATTAGGGAATGGATTCTTGAAGATATGTAGGTTTTGGTTAGTGGGTGCATTTGGGCTATCCAAGACTAGATCTCCATTGTCTATCATTTCTTGGATGATATTCTTGAAGGTGATGTAGTTATTGTCATTGTGACCTTTGACACGATGATAGTTTACAAAATTCATGTTCCTTATACCACACGAGGCATGGGTCACTCAGGTCAAAACCAAGTATGTGGTTTTATAGGTGGAAGGGTAATGGCACCAGCTTTAACAAGCTTTTCCAAAATGGAAGAATAAGATTCTCCTAGGGAAGTGTACTTTTGTTGTTCTCATCTGAACTGGAAAGCTTGGGAAGAGAGAGAGATTAGAAGGGGGTTTGGCTGGGTTTGATTGATGAGGGGACCAGATTTGAGAACTACGGCATTGAGAACTATGGCATTAGTAGACCCTTTGGGATTTGAATAGTTGTTTTGGGGTTTCGAAGATGAAGAAGTATCATTTGATTTGAACGTGATGTTCTTGTTACAAAGTTGAATCTTCTTTTCTTGATAGCACAAATTTCCAATTTCCGTGCCATGGTGAATGCCTCGTTGAAAGTGCAAAATTTTACACCTACGTAGGGTTGGTGAGATGTGTCTAGCACATGCCCGAGTAAATAGTTCTATAAGCTTAGTTTGAGGTAATTGGAATGTGAGCTGGTTAATGAGGCTGCCAGTGAGTGATGAAGTCAGCGATAGACTCATCATCATATTGTCGTGTGGAATAAAGATCTATCATGGTAACCTTCTTAACAATGTTGATGGAGAAGTGATCTAGGAAGGCTTGGGCTACTTGATTGAATGAGTAAATGGAGTGTCTTGGTAGTCCACTATACCAGTCAATGCAAGTCTATCAGGGACATTGGGAAAGTCCTCAAAAGTAAAGTGTCATCATGGGCAATCAAGGTAACACCCATGTTTAAAGGACCACAAATGTTGTTTGCAGATCTTCTTTTGCTATTGAAGCGGTTGAATTTTGGCATTTCCCAATGTATGGGGTATGGTCGAATAGGAATGGATGGGTGAATAGGCTCATTACAAATTTCATCATAGGTGAGGGAATTGCGTGAGCTGAGAAACCGATGCTTCTAGTGTCTGCATCTTTTCCATCATCAACTTGATGAGGTCATTGGTAGGTTGTGATGGAGGGACACCTCTGTGGCATAAGGAGGTGGATATTGAACCTGATAGGGAGGTTGAGAATAAGGAACCGACATAGAAGGTACATATCCAGAATGGGTGACAGATGAGATAGGGGTTGTTGATAGTAGGTGTATGTAGGTGGGATGGTCATCATGACTCTAGTAGTGATGGGGGTAGTGTTTGTGGGATGGAGAGGATGAGATTTTGGAATGGAGTAGGGTCACCGACACCATGGGTGGTTGTGTTGTAATGGGTATTTGTGAGACAATGGGTGTGGATTGTGCTATGGTCTGGGTGGTTGATGAGGGGACAACAGATACGATAGGTGTGAGTGAAACTGCAGATGCAGCGGTCATGGTGGGTATGGGTCCTAGCTACAGAAACTACGGGGGTGAAGCAGGTGAGGGTAATGCCGCATTATTAGGGGCTGATGTAGCAAATAGGAATAAGGGCAGGAGAGATTGATACAGGCATGTCATATATCAACTGACCAGAGGAGTCTCGGGAAGAGTGGGAAAGGTAGAACTGTAAGGCCACGGGATTTTGATCAAGGAGTCATGCAAACTCTTCATCACCTGCAGAAATGGTGGTAGGTAAGGTTGGATCCATGGGTGATAGGATGGAAGGCGGTGAGGGACTAGGTGGGAGTGGTTGATGACTAGTGTGGAATATGAGGGCATTAGTTTGGCTGTGAGTCAACACCATGTGAACAAGTGTTGACCTAGTAAGACTATATTTTGTAGATGACACAAAAATAGTAGAAACAGAGAATAATGGGGTCAGGAGGTGAATCTGGTCAATGTCTAGATTTTGAAAAATCAAAACACAGAAATCGATGATGGTCAGGTTGACTGGTGATGGTTATGGGAAAACCGATGATGGTCAGGCTGACCGGTGATAGTTGGGGAACACCGATGATGGTTTTTGAAACCGATACTAGTCACTATGGAAGAAACCAATCTCAAAAAAATGAAACAGGAATGTTGGATGTGTATATGAAACTTGTGTATGACAGTAAGTATCAATAGGGGAGAAATATGATGATGCCATGAGGGATAGAAATATAATAAAGAAGTAGTGATGAAAGCTATTCTAGGTAAAGTAACTAGAAATCCTAGAAGTCGACACCAGTTATGGTTTAACCGATGATGGTCAGATGTGAACCGGTGATGGTCGCTGGACCGACGTCGGTGACTATGAAATTAGAAAGGAATGAAGAAAATTGGTTTTGTGAATTAAATTAAGTGAAGAATCAAACTCAGAAACCTGAGAATGAGGAGATGGGGCCCTGGCACACTCAGACAAAGTCAGAATACTCCAACTATGATGGTGGAGTGTGCAAGGAAGAAGAAAAATGGAGATTCGTAGTCTCACACCTCAAAACACAAGCCAAGAAGAACACTAAGAAAAAGCATGATCCTAACAGTGATTTTCTTATGTTTGTTTAGCTTATGCTATTTAGGATTGATTGTGTGTATTTAGAAATAAATTTTTGGTTAGGAAGGCATCCTACGAAGAAGGATATCTAAAAGGAGAGGTTTTAGGTATGTTATGGCGGGGGGTGGGCCATCCTCTGAGATGATGACTGACAGAGGCAACGAGTGGGAGTACCTACCAATCGGATCATGTGATCACTGATAGATGTTCCGGGTAAGATGTTGTTTAAGAAAGATGTGTATATTTTGATTTTGTGCAAGTTTGGTAAGACACAGAGAGAGAGAGAGAGAGAAAAATGTGCTTTCTATGATTCTTTGTGTCAACCATCAGTTGGGCATGACTTCCAGCATATAGGTTGCCCTCAGTTTTAATGTGAGCTAATAATGCAACAAATCAGAATGCAATGCAAGTGTTTTAAACCCAAATCAAAGTGTAATATTCGATGTAGCAAGAGATGAACAAGAAGAGGGATGCTCTTTCACTAATGCAATGCAAAAGAAAGGAAGATGTGTTCTTTTTAAAGCACCAAAAATATGATTGTTTTTAGACAATAGAAAGAAGGAGAATGATTCAAAAGAAGAAAATTAATGTGGAAGATTTTGAAGGGAAAAAAACACACAACTTTCACCTAGGAATGAATAAATGCAAAAGAACCCTGATGGGTCCCACTAGGCGTGCCAAAATGTTTCACCATTTTCTTCACCTTTTCAAAATGATGAAATAGATAAGGGTAAGGGCCAAGGAGGAATACATGTTAAATGTTGGTCGGTTGATGGTTGTTGCATGCATTTTGACTTCTTGATCCACACTGAATGTGAGAGCTTCCTTTTGGCTAGGAGGAACTACCTGTAATAGAAAACAAGACCACAAAAAGATAGTTAAATGATATATGATAGTGGACTACCTAGCGTATGCTAGTTTAGGAAGTGTGATACTTCCTAGATGGTTGTCAATCCACTATTTAAAACAAGTTAATGTGAGAAATAAACAAATTCCTACTATAGTTGATATGATTTAGGTATCTCATTCAAGTACAATAAGCAAATCCAATCACAACAAGGCTAGGCTATAGTTGGATCTGAGAGGTGAGGTGTCTGTCAAGGTACTGGGACTGGTCAGGGTCTGATTATGGGTTATTTAGGTCAACTGGTAGGGTGATTGTTGGGTCTGTTCTTGGTCAAGGTGTAAAACATAGAGACCGACATCAGTTAAATGTGACCGATGTCGGTTTAGGTAGAACCGAAGCGGTTGTGGATAATAGCGGTATCGGTATGGTCGAGGTAAAAGAAACTCAAATAGATTAAATGGAAGGGGTGATCTGAGGTCAAATAAAGTTTGGGAGAGTGAATGGGGAGGTCTATAGAGGTCTTAGGTATGCTCAAAAGTATACAACAAGTGAGGATAGGTGATTTGGTGATATGGGTGAAGGGATATTTGAGTTCACAGGCAAGTGGGTGATGAAGCAATAAGCATGCAAAGAATAGATTAATAACAAGAGTAATAAAGATTACTAACTGAAATAAACCCTACTGGTTAGGGCCATACTTACTGTGTTAAGGATCTGATGGCTGAGTGGTGGAGGTGGTTGATCGGAGAATACGTGTATGGTCCTGTAGCGGTGATTTCCGGAGTGCTCCCGTGAATGCAATGGCTCTATGATTGATCCTGGTGATGGCTCTGGATGTTTGGATGCGTAAAAGGATGCTTGTTTTGCTTGCATGTAGCTTTGATCTCCTTCCTTGCTCTCAGAATGTGCCAACCCAAAAACAAGGTTGTTTGGGTGAATAAAATGACGCTGATGGTTTTGGGTTACCAGACATGCGTCGGTTTAGGGGTGACTGGCGTCGGTTAAGGGGATTCCCTAGGTTTACTAAAATGGGTAGATCTTTCTAATTTCTTGGGCCCAATTAGTTTATTCTCATGGATTAGAATGGAAACTTCCCTTCTAATGAGTGGGAATGTGGTTAGAGAGATTTTAGGGATTGATTTTAGGGTTAGACCAAATCTTAGCTCATTAAGGCAAGTAAGACTTAGTTATTGTTAGTTATGGAAACATGCCAAGAATAGGTCTAGGGTGAGGTGGTTGGGTGAGGTGTCTAGGTGAGGTGGAAATTAGCTTAATTAAAATAATTAAGTAATGAATATTGTGAGGATGGGTATTAATAATTAAATTAATATTAATTTGGGGTGGAAGGGGCCATGGTTAGATGATATTAATTTGGGGACAAGGAAAGAGTGGCCATGGTTAGATGAGTACTTACAAGTTCCCAAGAACCACATGAAAATAAGATGAAGGAGATAGGAAAACAAATTGTTGGGAAGATGGACTATATGGAAGGCATGATTTCTAGTATGGCAAATATTTGTAGAATCTTGTAGAATGAACATGAGAATATGACTCAAGATGAGCTAGATGTCATAGTCACAGATGTCCCGAACAAAATAGGTGAGGCCTTAAGCAATTGGTAGGCATTGGAGGTATAAATTAAGAATGAGTATCTAGAATTAATATTGCATGTTGAGGAGAAGAGTGTTGAATGATATCCCATTCTTTTGTTTGAACAAATCTTCATTCTTTCATTCATTATTCTTTACTTTGGAGAGATAAGTTAAGATTACCCATTTGATCAAGGGCAGAAATGCATTTAGTGTGGGGTAATGTTGAGAAGATGAAATATAGCTCAAGGATGAAAGCCACGAAGGTATGGGCGCACAGGAATGGGGCATGCGGGAAGGCACAGAATCATAGTAGAACATGACCGCGCCCAAAAATAGTCAGAATCAGGACTTCTCCATTTTAGGTATGAGGATATTTTTGGACATGAAATGTGGAGCACGTAAAGATATGAAGACTTGTAGCTCACGCAAATCTATTTTGGGATGTACTGAGAGTTTGAGCGCCATGCGGTGTTTGGCTTAATAATAGGATTTTTACTTAGAGTTAACTATAGGAAATCTATTAGTAGAGCACTTGCATGCTTTTGTATTCTCATGTAAAGGTGCATGACTATTCTTAGCATCCAACATATTTTTGGAAGGTGCATAGGCAGTGAAGGGCAAGTCCCCACCCCTATATATATGTATTGATTTACATAGTTTTGAGAGACAAAATATTGTAGAGTTATGTTGCGGATTTGTTAGCACGCATGACTATGGAAATTGGCTCTTGATGTATAAAGCTTCTATGTTTTGTAGTATTTAATATAATGGATCATATTGGCTAGATATTGGTGTTAAATGTGACTAAATATGGTTCTTGCATGGTAAATCTTATTATAATCATTATTTAGTCAATCTTTCATATGGTTTAGATCTAGATCTGGTTTATGCATTGTGGATTGGTTATTATCTGTTATGGATTTGAATATATACATGCCCAATTATGCTAACATTTTGGACAAGCAACTCTAAAGAGCAACCTAGTACCCTTGCGTGCTTCGGGTGAGTGCTCGGTTTAAGATGGGTGATGTTCTAGCGTGCCTTAGGTTATTTACAGTGAATTCTAAGCTGCATGAAAACATCAACATACTCACCTATGAAACCTTTAACCCTACCACTATATCAGTAACAAACAAACTTAGCATAAATATACCTCACACCAAGTCTGAGACATGTAAATAAATATGAGCACCATAAAATCCTTCCTTACAATATACCAAACCATTAAAATAACTTATCATCTTTTGAAACATCCAATAGTTAGGGTTTTAGAACAAACCCTCTTCACGGTGCACTTGTGAACTAACACTCTAACTCTATCATGCATATATGGAATGAACAAACACATGAGGCATTAAAATTATACCTCCTCTAGCCCCATGAACCTAGATGATTTTCCCAAAATTTCAAAACAAAAATTTTATCATTTGAGCCTTCAAAAATGAGTTTCCCCACCTACCGCTTTTAGGGACTATGTAAACCCAGTCAAGGACATAGAGGTGGCATTTTTTTCATGATTTGCATCCTTTACACCCATACTAGTGACCAAAATTTTCAACCACATATATAATCAAGTATAACACCTCTTCAAATGATTATTGATCATGAACAACTAAATATCATACCTATAACACCTCAATTTTCTTGGAAAACCCTGATAATGTGCATTCTTGACCACATCACTATCTTAGTCAAACTTCTTGAGATCAAACTGATCAAGTAGGACTTGATCACCTTAAACTATCTTTAGAGGACTAGACACCACATTTGCAACTCATGATACAGACTAAAACATTCAAGGACCATGACACAGACTTGACACACAAGTTGACAAGACTGACAACATATTGATATAAGTGCAAGATACCAATTTTTCAATGCAATGATCATGCTTCTGACATCACACACATGAAATACATTATGACACATCTATCATGATCATTTTTACTGTATGACTATAGCATAAAACATCTTCTGACTCAAACAAGACAATGTAGACCATCACATACCCAATGATAGGACTCAATCCAAATTTTGGACACAAATAGCATGAGAATGATAGTTAGAACCACTAAAACCATTAAGACTCTTATAGAGACAAGTTAAGATGTTACCCAACCATTTTTAATTCATCACAAATGATCCACACACCTTGATAACTCATACATTACCCACATAGGCTCCTTGCAAGAACAAACACAGAGATGAAAGACTATTACACAAGAACCATCAAAATGAACCAAAACAAGACTTTGAGGAGCAAACACACACATACCTAGACCTTGTAGAGGTGACACACATGACACTGACAGCTCCCCCTCACCTAGACACTTAATTTGAAATGAATATATTCAAGAAGCATAATGAAGGTATAATTGATCTAAGGAGACCTAAAAGAAGGTCTTGTAGAGGTCCCCAGCCTTCTTGGGCCCCTAAAAACTCCTTCATCTTCTTTTTTTTGATCTAAACCTTGTGTTATAATTCTCTTCTCAATGTAAACTACTCTTGATGGGACAACATTGTCTTTTCTTGGCTCCCATGTTCTTCTAGATTCATTACCTTACATTCTAGCTCCTTGAAAGTTGTTCTCATACCCTCTAGGCCTCTAATTAATTTTCTTTTTTCTTGAGTAGGCATGAAAACATACTCTTCACACATGAAAAATCTCATTACAGTAGTAGAAAACAACTGAGTTTTTATTTTTAGTCCTTCATTTTGACTAGGTCTATCATGCAAACAATACCTAGCAATGTGTCCTTGTTCATTGCAATTATAGCATACAATTCTCTTAGAAAACTCACTCCTATTGTCTCTCCAAGGATGATCATCTCTAGGATATCTTCTACACTCTTTAGATCTATGACCAAAAGCATTACAAGTAAAGCAATGACCATTGAAATTTCTTTCATACCTTGAAGCTTGAGGCTATCTAATGGACCTGATCTTTCATTATTCTTGATAGGTGTCATCTTCCTTTCTTCTTTCACAATAGCTTTATCTGATTCTTTGCATGAAACATCAGCTTCTTTCCCAAGTTCTTTGTCCTATCATTTGTAGCTCTTTGTTTTCCAAGTAGGTCAACAATATATTTAGCACTATTGTCAAAACTTTTCAAGGACATAGACTTCTTCCTAATTTCTAATAGCTCACCCTCAAAAACTCTATATCTTTCTCATACTTGGTGCACAAATTCTCCTTATCCTATAGGTTAGAGACAATAAACTTCACCTTTTCTTCAAGCACCTTGTAAGCTTCAATTAGCTTTGTAGACTCGATCACATATTGCTCATCCATCTTATGAAACTGATTTTCATATTCCTTAATCTGTAAGGTCATTTTTTTATTCTCTTTTTAGATTGTTTAAGATCTCTTTTGACACTTGTTGTCCATTTTTTCCCCCTAGGTAAAAATGAACAACGAGGGTCTATAAGCTAAAATTTTCAAAGTTGGTATATAAACTTTCTAGAGTTCTTCTATACCTTCATGGTGCCTTTCCATGGATCTTCAGAGCACATAAGAATAAGGAACTTCAAACATAGCTCATTTGAGCCTAAATCAACATATAAGTGCATTAATACAAATTAAAATCATTTTATTAAGCTTATGTTTGAATTAGTCTCTTGAGCTCGAAGTTGGAACATGGTGTTTGACAAGGTTGGGGAGCTAGCTCGGGCCCTCATGGAGAAATCGTCATCAACTTTGTGCATAGCTCCAAGAATAACTCAATCGCTAAGCCTTAAGGATGAGCTTGGTGAATCTTAGCCACAATGACAATTGAACTCAATGTCATCCCGGTTGTGAAATTGTTGGTAGCTCAGATCAGAAGCTCGCTCCAGGGAACATGTCAAATTATAAGTGGAGCTTAGGTGGTCGAGAAAAGAGCTCACAGCTCGTTGAAAGAATAAATGGCCTAGAATAACCATCCATGGCTTGGCATAAAATAAAGGAGCTCACAAATGGTAGGTTTAGTGGGAGGAGAATTTCTACAAGGCGAGTTGATGATTCTTGGGTCACTGGAAACGGAACTAGGTCTTCATTCTAGCTAATTTTTGAACTCTCTTTGTAGAGCTCATAGGAATGAACTCACTCATCGGTGAGACATTTTGGGAGGCTGAGTTATATCAATTAGCTCAAGTGTGAGTTTCCGGAGCTTGTAGGAATGGAAGCAAGGTGTGGTTTAGGTGAGTGAGCTACCGGTGGTTGATGTGGAGTTTGAGCTTGACTCTTCATGGGGATATCTTTGGATGAAAAGTTGTAAATCTATAGCATGGTGGAGAGCTCATTTTGGGAGCCATAGATCTCACAAAATCAATCTCATTTAGGAGAGTTCGTGACTAAAATCTTAAGGCTTTACGAGAAAACTCATAAGATATAAAGGGGATGGATTGAATTGGCAATATCATGGTGGTCATCTCAATGATAAGTCACTCATTAGAAAATCCTATAGGAAAATAAATAACTTGGCATCATTAAGATAAGCTTGAGAGAATAGCACAAAAGGCCGAATAAATGAATATCTCATGGCATCAAATTTAGGGAAGTGGTTCATGGAAGTGAGCGGTTGTGCTTGTTGTTTACTTAAGAGCAGATCTCCAACAAATGTTGGAATGAATTTGAGCCACCTAAACCAAGCCATCAAAGGAGGTGTTCAGGTAACATGATTTTGGGCAATCACATGTGACTCGGGAGTATTGAATGTGTTAGTGCATCATTTGTAGAGATAATAGGCAACTCGGCCATAGAACAAACAATGAGAGTTGTAGTAAGTCGTAGGAGCAATATAGGCTCATCGATCCCAATGAACAAGTCATAGTTCAAGTTACTCAGTAATGGCATGAGCTTGAAAAACTTAGAAACCAACAAATCAATGTAGAGAGCTCATTCCGACGAGCCATAGGATGAAACGAGAAAACAAATTCATTTGGAAAATTGAAAAGATCGGTTCAAGTTGTTAGACATCGAGAGTGCTCTGGTTTCAACCTTGGCTTATGTCATAGAAGAGTGAGATAGAATAATACAGATTATATAGGTCAACGTGATCAAGATTGAAAAGTTTTGGAATGATGTTGGCTGATTTAAATCATGTTTCGGAGTTAAATCAAATTTTTGAAGTTAAATCATGTTTCAGGAGTTAAATCAATTTTTTTTTATCAGAGAAATGTCAAGAGATTTGAAAACTTCCAAAACCCAAAACTCCAAAATTCAGAGTTTCAGGTTTTCAGGATTCGAAGTGTGTGTCTTCAGGTTTCGGGAGTGCATGGATTCAAGATTAAGAGATTATGGTTTCGGAGGTGAGTCAATGGAGTGTAAAGCCCAGTGAGTCATTCGGTGATCATGAAGTGGTACTTGGAGCTTGGAGTTGAGAGTTGAGCGGTGACATGGTGGAATAGTTTCGTCTAACTTGGTGAAGCTCATTCGGTAGGAGAACTTGGTGGGTTTCATGGTGGAGGTCACGCAAAAATTAGTAGAGATCACTCAAGAGAGTCTACTTGTTGGGATGGTGGTTAGTTTCCGAGGTAATGGATAAAGGATCGAACGCGACCTCAATGTCAAGTGAGTTTGGTCAAAACAGTGGTCGAGGAAAGGAAGGACTCAGTGAGTTCTAGATTGAGCCAACACGGTAGTAAAATCAATGGCACGAAGGAGATCAACGTGGAACAGCTCATGATCAACATGCAGGAAGGATATTTTTACCATGGGGATAGGAAATTGGATCTCGCACTGATTAAAGGTAATTCGAAGGTGAAGCTCTTGTCGAGGATAAAACCAAATGGAGGATTCTTTGACAGAACCAAGTTGAGCTTGATGATTTCAACTCGTGGATGGCTCAATGGTGAGATAAAGGTGAGAATGAGCACGGAAATCTCATGGTGGTCTAGGTCATATATGCATTGTAGAGTCAAATGCGGGAACATCAAAAATATATATGAGCCTAGTATAGATTTTAAGTGATGCATTAAAAATGCCCGATCAACTTGTCGTGTTAATGGTCAAGTTCACTAGAAAAGGAGAACTCGGTTGCATGTAGTGATGGCCTCATGTTGAAGGGACTAAATCATGATCCATGAATACACCTGAAAATCATTGTTCAATGTGAGGCTTATCGGCATGGAGTTCGGTGTGGGGGGGCACATGAAGGTGAAACAATTGAAAAATCAACTCAAGCGATTTATGGCGGTGTCAAGTTACTCGGTGGTAAGAGCTCGTTTCACTCGGATGGAACATAGCATTCATGGGAGCCTAGTGTATGTAGGAACTCATGAAGATATTATCAAATCTCTCCATGTCGTTATGGAGGTTAAGTCGAGTGGGGTGTAGCATGCTTAGAGATATTGTTCTTAGAGCTCAGTAGAAAAACAAGGAAAGAGTCCCGATCCATTAGCAATAAATAAAATGACAAGCTCATGATGGAAATTCCATGGTGTTTTAAGAAGAGATCATCTTAGAATCATGGTTGGAGTGGCTCTAAAGATGTTACATGTGATCAAATTATGGAGCTCGGTTTAGATCTAAGTAGAAATTTTGTTTCTCAAACTTGCCAAGTTAAGAATTGTGTGCAAAGGGAGAGCTCATCAAGTTCGATGGTAGATATCACTCAAGGTGAATCTAGGAAAAGCTCATATGAAGTTAGTGAGCTCACTCAATGTGGTCGCATGATAGAGGAGCTTGATATTTGAGATATGAGCTCGGTGGTGTTTGGAGTGAGCTCGACATCCTTTGGAAGGAGTCATGGGCCAACTCAATCAGTTAAGAGATTGTTTTGGAGCTCGACGCGGGGAGCTTGGCAATGGATAAATTGTTGGTTACGAGCTTGATGTGGAGATTTTGGTGTGATTTTTCGCGGTAGGAGCTTAGGTTGGTTACGATAAATATTGGAGATCTCGGACCCAACTCGGTGATTTGGCTCGGTAAGCCAACCACCGAGTTGGTCTTTTTTGCCTTTTCTTCTTTACTTTCCCTTCACTGCAAATCATCCTAAAGGGGCCCATCATTATTTTTTAATTAAATTAATATTTAGATTTAAAATATTTTAATGATAATATTTATTATTATTATTTAAATATTATTTTAATTAATTAATAAGACTAAGTCAACAAGTAATTAATGATGCATGATGGAACCTTTTCGGATGGTTCAACCTGACCGTAATAAATAATACATCATGTGCCTTCCATTTAGGAAGGGAATTTATGACTCCTTCTCTCCTCTCTCTCAAATTCTTCTATAAATGTAAGTTGGAATCTCATTAAAGGGGGTTCCAACTAGTAGGTTCTGACAGGTCATACAAGTTGGACAAGTTAGACACTTCCCAAGATTTCCCCTCTCTTCACAAGTGAGATGTGGTGAAGCTGTAGGATCTCAAGCCTTTCTTCTCAACCTATACCTTTTTCACTGATGTAATGGCATTGTGCAAGTGTTTGAAGTAATGAGAATTTTGCTTTGTGATCAGTTATATGTCCTTTCATGATTTTGGTGCTTTATTTTGCCTCTCTCACGTTTTTCAAGTAAACCATGCAACCTGGTTTTATTTGCAAGTTTTGAAGGCTATTGTGATTACCATGGAGTGAAGTAACGAATGTAAAAGTGGGTTTGTAATGTATGTCATTATTTCTCATGAACATCTCCCTTCATTAGCAAGTGGAATTATGTCTAGCAACACCCTTTCTTGGTGCATCACCACTTCTAGTATAGGTTTTATTTTCTTACAAATCTCTTTCCCTAATCCCAAAAAAAAGTTAGCATATGACTAGATAGTATTTTTATCTTACATTAGAAGTAGTGTTGTGTTTAGTTTAGGAAGAGGAATCTGGACTTTCTCGGAGGTTCACCTTGAGCCCAAGTCCCACGGCTTGCCTGAGAGGTGATCCCATGTGTCCCAATCACACCAAATGTCATCATTCATTTTCAGGCCATTCAAGTGAGGTGCAGTGATTTGGTGACAACAGTTTTTGGCATGCCCGATGGGATGAATAGGTGAAATTTCTACATTTCACAGTTATCCCATCGTAATATCTTAGCCACAATTTTCAACAGATGTGTGTATTATGTTCATTTTATTTCATTAAGTTATTGTGCTCTTAATGAAATTGCAGCCTTATGAGGTACCCAAGCACAATTGGTGACTCCATTGGTCTAAGTACCTTTCTCTGTATTGCAGACTTTCATTTTACCCATTTTCCATCTGGTTTTCTTCCATGTCTTTCCATTTTTCTCCCATTCATGAAGTTGTGCAATCATGGCTTCATTTCCATATTGGGGTTCCCACTTCCAGCAGCAACACTTTCCCTCTTCAATATATTTTAACCCACCTCTAGCTTCATTTTATAATGAGAATCAATAGTATGCATATCCCTCTGAGCAAAGTCATGATCAGTTTGGTTTTTCACCTAACTATGCAGCTTTTCAAGAGCAGAACATGCAGATGATGGAGGTTATCCTACATATGAAGATGTAAAGTTGCAACTTAAGATGCAAAAACTAGAGGTAGGCATGGTACAATCTAGAGCCACATCACAAATGAAGGCATTCAAAATTGGCTTTAGGATACCTTGTCCATGGGTTGGCCCTATGCCAAGTTTTTACAACTTACAGGAAAAGATTGATTTTATGATTGAAATGTTGCCTCAACTTGAGGGTTGGATCAAAGAAATAGAGGCCTATGAGTTTGATGCAATGCAATCTTGTCAATGGGTTGATTCTACACCACCACCACCACCTCAGGGTTCTCTTTCCATTTCTCAGTCAATGTCATTTCAGTCCAAACCTCAAATTCCAAGCTTTTCACCATCAACACATGCTAAGAATTCCTTTCCTTCACCTCCTATTCCTCCTTTCCATCATGAATCTTCCATGCCTCATCCTTCTAAAGTTCCTTCTTTTCTACAAGGGCCTAGATCTCTTCCTCAAATAGTGAGGGAATCAGTTGAATCCCAACCCACCGCTCCTCTTATAATCCCAAATCCATTTTAGGAGGATCATTGTCAAGAAATGAGACAGAGGGAGGAGTATATGGTCGAAGAAAATAGAAAAAGAGAGCATGCAAATAATCTAAGGAAATGGGCTGTAAAACTTAACATCAAACAAACTTTGTTCCTAACTAAACCTTCTGCAGAAGTTGAGGCTCAAGAACAAGTGGAAAAAACTAGTTTTGTACCAAAAAAAATCTAGAATTCAACGAGGACTATCAGTCACTTGTTCAAAATGTAGTATTCATATTGGCTCAATTCCATTAGAGGAGTTTGAATCACCAAAGGTGGAAAAATTAGTAATAGAAGAGCATGTGTAGGTTGAAGAAGAAAGATTCTCAAGTGTACTAGTTGATTCTAATGAGTGCAATGATCCTAATTTCCATGCATGTCAAGAAATTGCATCACTTCTGGAAGGTGGTAACAACTTCCCAAGATTATAATTAGATGTTACAATTAGCCATAACAAATTTCATGAGACGAAGAAGGATTCAGAGATTGAGAATGCTGATGAGACCATGCAGAGGCTTTCTAATCCTTTTTCCTCTCTATCTTCTCAAAAATCTAATTTTTAGAGGAATTTGATCTTTCTGATTTCATGTTTGAAAATGAAGAATATCAAGGTGAAGGAGGTTCTAGTTTGGAGGATACCCAGATTGAGGAGGAGCTTTTGATACAGTCAGAGAATGAAGAAGTATATTATCTATCAGATTTGGAAGAATGTTTTGATGGACAGAGCCTATGGAACTTGACAATCTTGTCATTCCATCACTTCTTTTCCACCAGAAAGTGTCAAGTGTTGTGGAGGTACATGCTCAAGAAAAAGCTCATTGTTCATAACTATCCTTTGGAACCGGAATTGGAGGAATTGAGTCTTTGTATCCCTCATCACACGTAAAGGAGGAACACACAGGAGAAGCTAGGACTGATCTAGAAGCACTGAATGAAGATTATGTCATGGAGAGGTTTCTGTTTTTAGTTACGGAACCTGTTGTGGTTAACGAGTCTATGATGGAGGAAGGTATTCTTGAATATTTTCTTCCCCCAACAATCCTCAAAGGCTACAAATAGGAGGGTTTGACCTTTCAAATTCTATGTCAAATGAGGGAGATTTCACTGCAATACCATTCACACAGTGGAAGATCAATTGTTTGTAAATGGGAAACAAAAGGGAAATCAGGTCATGAATAACCATATTTTTCAAGGATGTCTTCAACAAGACTTTCTTGTTAAAATTGAAGTTCTAGAAAAGTAGGAATATTCAACGGGTTAGACCATGTCCTATCAGGTACCTAGCTTCATTGAAGCCAAAACCAGTCACATTCACTTCAAGAATGTGAGGATAAGTTTCACAGTCCCAAGGATCAGTTGTTATCTCTACAAAACAAATGCAGAGCAACTAAAAGAGGAATTATTTCCCATTTGTTATCCCGTAAAATTGACAAGGGCAATTTTACCGATAACCATACGGAAAATTTTGTTTCGATCCCTCGTTAGGGATCCTTCGCGTTCGAAACGTCGTAAAATCCCTTCCCGGGAAATCTAGTTTTCGAACTTAGTCTTTTTGAGCCTTTTTTTTGGTGGGCGCATGGATTTTCCTTGTAACACCAAGTTTCAGTGCGCCCCCTTAAAAAGCCTTTGGCGCATGGTTTTCCATGTTAACACGTCTTTCGGTACATAATCTATGTGTTACACCAAGTTTTGGTGCGCCAAAGGGCGCACATAACTTCATGTCGACAATGCATATGGTGCGCCAAAGGCTTTCAGTCTTCATGTTGTCAATAACACTTTCATGCGCCAAAGGGCGCACACTTTCCCCTGTCGACAGCAGTTTTCATGCGCCATTTCAAAAGTGGTTGGCGCATTGATGACAAGTTTTTCTATAAATATCAGTGCGCGCCCAATGTCATTTTCATTCCTTTTTGTCAAAACACGTGATTGCTCTGGATTTGTCAGCTCTGCTCTGTCGTTGTCATCATCCTGTGGACCCGCTCTTCAATTTTTGATATATATTCAGGTAAGAGGTTCTCCCTCTTTTCCATTTTGTGCTTTTGTGTTCTTGGTCTGGGCGTTTCTTGGTCTATGTTTTGGTTTGCTGGCCTGTTTTAAGTGAGATATGTTTGAGCTGGTTTCCCCTGCGCTGTCCTGTTCCTTTTTCTTTCCTCCTTCCTTCCTCCCTCTTTCCAGATCTGCTGAAAGGGAGCTGTTTTGAAAGGGCTTGGTCTGCTAGACTTTTTATATGAAACCCTCTGTCCATGCTATCTTCGAAGTGGAAGAAAGAATAGAAAATATTTGAGTAGTTAGTGTAGTTCTGTGGCGCACTGGCGCGTTTTGTTGCAACAAAAACAGTTGCGCCCCTCGGCGCACTTACCCGCCATGTTACATGACCAAAACCCGCGCCAATGGCGCACCCTCTTGTCATGCTGCACCTAGAACTCATGCGCCCTCAATGGCGCGCCCTTTTTGCATGCTACAAGTCTAAATCCCGCGCCTCCTTAAAAGCCTTTGACGCACCCTTTATCCATGCTGCATAATGTTTCCATGCGCCAAAGGGCGCACCCAGCTTTCATGCAACACAAGCCTTATTCGCGCGAGTATAAAGTTAGAAAGGCGCGGGCGCACCCTCCATTGCAGTAACATAATGTTGTGTAAAACCTTCATGCGCCGCGCCAAAGCCTTTGGCGCACCATTTGTTAATGTTACACAACCTTCCCATGCGCCAAAGGGCGCACCAAACCCCAATGTAACACGCATTTCCTGTGCGCCCTGCTATAAAATGCAACCTGCTTCATCCATGCGCCATGCTAGCGCTTTGGCGCTTGAGATAACCTCTGCAACATTCCTTTTCTGTGCGCCTTATCTATTTGGCCTGCCAGTTGCATTTTTCCCGCACCCTGAGCCTTAAAATCTCTAACTCTTTCTTCTGCTAGCTTTCCAATGGAAGATCAAATGACTAATTCAACCTTTTTGGATTGGGTCTCACTTCTTCTTCGTGTAGATCAGCAAAGCGAGTTCGAAAGAACACATGTCTACGTCAGGCAAGAAGCCCACCAAACCAAGAGGAAAGGCTAAGTTTCGTGAAGAAGAGATGAAATACAAATATCAGAGGGTCAGGATGCCCGAATCACAGGCTGAGTGCAGTATGGATGTCAGAGACTCTGAATTGGGTCACATTGACATGGATGAGTTCGGGTTAGACTCAAAAAGTTACAAGGAGTCCATGGATGGACAAGTTAATAGGTAGTGGCTCTGCACTTCACCGAAGGAATCCTCATCTCCGGTAAACAACGTAATTCATGATGGTGATTGCCCAATGTTAAAACAAAGACACAAGATGTGTCGAGAATAAGATAGGGCGAGGTAGTCTAAACCTCATCGCCGTCATTTTGAAATAATGCTCGGCATCCCTCATCACCGAACTACGTATTGTTAGCCAACGAGAATGCATCAAGGCACGGGAAGACAACGAAAACCCGGTGCATGCGGCAGATGAATGAGGTCTACCTAAAAACAAGAAGGCGGTGACCCAAAGTGGCCTCGGATCTATCCACCGTAGTGATTTCTCGAGAGGAACTCGGTGATACTATCACCTTCTGAGCGAGTCTTCGGGCTTTGGATGCCCACTATTTCCATAAGTGGATGTTCATGTACACAGAGACAATGAATAAGAATTTTCCCGATTAGCGCTTTTCTTGGGTGAAATAATCTGACATCATCTTACGAGCTCTGACGGTTCGCCACACCAGGAGTGTTCCATATGAACTCCTATGTAGTCTTTGCGTGTGAAGGGATTATCCGGGCTGAAGTTTAGAAGTGGAGTATGGCCTCGTGCCAAGATATTTGATTACTATCCAGAGGAGGTGGAGAATAGCATCAACATTTCGCAAAGTTAACGATGCATTCTTCATCATGTCATCACTGCCTACCGAGGCCAAACATGACTCATAGCCGGACAACCAAGAACATAGTGGCAGTCACAGAGAAATGGGGGGCCCTGTTCACCCAATTTCCCACGTTCACCTATCTAAGGGCTGCCAACTTTTTGGGAGAGCCAATGTGCTACCAAGGTATCTTTGGGCCTAAGTGATTCTACTAGAAGCTGTCAAGGGCTGGTCACGTACCATGAGAAGTGCCTCAAAAGAAAGAAGGGTGGAACTCCTTTCCCCCTCACAAAGTGGGCCGATACACATGCTCCACCCACCATAAGGCGAAGGAAATGTTCACAGAGCTGGAGCTACTCAACTTGAAGCATGACTTCCCAGCCAGGCCTACCTTCGACCCAAGAAGCTGCCTGCCAAAAGCGAAGCTCGATCCGATCCATGTCCCTCAAATTGAGGATATTTACATTGACGTTCTCCATGAGGTGGAACTCAGAAGAAAGGATCATTCGCGCTTAGCATTGGAGGAAATCATCCAATACGGAGTGGCCATTGTCCCCGAAGGCTTCGGACTCACGGAAGATGAAGTAGATAAGGTGTATAATGACACAGATGGGGACAATTGGCCCTTCCCGCCATTGACAGAATAAGTCTCTCAAACAATTGAGGAGAGGGTCAAAGAGACTATGCGGAGAAGCAGAGCATTGGTGCCGCATGAGCGGACTAATCTACCTCGGGGTAGATTTCACAACTTCCCGTTGGGCAACGCACCTCAAGGTCAAGAAGCGGCCTGAAAGGCAAAGGTGCGAGAAGGTGAACCTAGCACCATTCGGGAGGAAGCCCCGAAAGTCCTCTTCCTTGAGCATTCGAACAAGTAATAACTCTGGATTCGCCAGAGAAAGAATTGTGAGAGGATAGTCCTATACGCCCATCCACCGGGATGTCGGCGTCGCTACAACTTCAGAGGTCCCTTCTATCCCTTCTTCTTCTCTTCCTTCCCCTCCTCGAGTGACTCAAACGACCACCCCTTTGGTCGTGTCCTCTGCCCCTTCTTCTACCCTTTCCCCTGCTTCTTCATCTATCTTCTCCTCCCTCGCTGATTTGTCTTCCTCTATTTCTTCCCTCATCTCCGAGCTCCCTTCCCTTCCTATGTCTTCTGCAGTTGCGGTTTCCCTTCCTCCCGTGGACATTTCTTCGGCTATTCTTTCCATGCCGCCGCCGCGTGTCTCCACGTTTTTCCCCTCTTCTACCGTTGCTGCCTCCCCCTCTGTCTCTGGTCCTTCTTCTATAGGACCAGCTTGGATCTCTCAGCAGCTGAGCCAACAAAAGAGGAAAGTCCCCATCGCTCCGATGGACTTTTCGGTCATTCCAGCTAAAGGAGCAAAGAAACAGAAGCCGGTTACACGCTTCTCAAAGAGCACTGCAGGTGAGAGAGTCATGGAAATAGCATACCCCAACCCCCTCAAAGAGAAAGAAGATCTGTCTCGACAGATTTCACCGTGACCCAAGTCACAATGGGGACATCCTCAGAAAGTCTCCAGGGAGAAGCTCTTTCCGCAGTTGATGCACTCTGCAAAAAGCTTCAGGAAACGAAAGAGGAGAAAAGGCTACTGAAGGAGCAGAACAAGTTCAAGCCTTACGAGAAGATGGGGAGTACACCTCCCACAATATGCCGCCGAGACTCTGAGCTGCTCGGTCGGAGAAGATCAATGAGTATTCAAAGATCGGCGGCGAGGTATGGTTGTTTCGCTTGGAGGAGCCGGATCTCGAGGATAGTGAAAGAGTAATCGCGAGAGTATATCGGTTTATACCGAACATCGAGAAGGCGAATAAGGAACTCCAAGCATTAGCGGTCCGATATCGGAAGAGTTAGAACATGCTAGACTCCAGCACGAGACCTTCCAACAAATGTTCAACTGTTCAGTCGAAGATCTAGTCAAGTTCGGAGTCTTCGGTCATCCAAGGGCCCTCAACAAAACTATGTCCACTCTGGACTATCAGATAGATCAGCTGGAATTTGTTTTAGAAAAGATAGACAAGGTAAAGGAAGAGGCCCTGGATGCAATGCATCAAATGGAGAAAATTGTCCTCGCCATGACTCCAGGGTTGCTCACTCCTTCCCTTACCTTGAGATCAGCTGATGACACTATCCGGATTTTCAAGGAGATAGCCTCTCAAGGGACAGGGCCAGAGGTCACGTTCGACACTGAATCTATCAACAACCTACTGGCCTGTAGGGACTTCATCGGGTTCCTTATCGAGGCGGAGAAAGATTATTCCAAACTCCCGGAAAAGCTCACGGGCGACGGCGGGAGACTTGCGAAGCAATCAGTGAAGCAGACAAGGATCCATCACAGGATCAATTTGGGCCAATGATCAACAAGTTTTGGAATACCGCTCGGTTCCACATATCATCACACAGCGGACATCGTAAAGCAGCAACCCCTTTTCGGCCGCAGGATGATGATGATGAGTAGCTTCTTCTTCTTCTTCTTCTTCTTCTTCTTCTCTCTATTCTCCGACTTTCTTTTCGAAATGTCTAAAATGTGTTGGCACAAATGATGACATCATCCATGTTGCATCATGGGATGATGTCATCCACCAAGTTGTCAAAGTCAACATGACTTTTAGATATTTTGTAAATATCTTTGTAAATAAGTGGTTGGCTCCTTTTTGCCTTCTCTCTCCCTCATCTTCTATAAATATGAGAATACTTGTTGTATTCAAGGGTGAACATTTTTAGATAGAAATAGAAGTGAGGAGAGAAAGACTTTGAGCTTTCTTGTAACAGAAAAGAACAAGTAATACAATTATTCAGACTTTGTGCTCAATAGCTATGTTATACATTAGATCTTTCTTACATTAGATCTGTATGTGTTTAATCATTGGATTCATATCTACTTTTCCGTCATTTGTTTATCAAGTATTGCTTTGTTTATTTATGCAAGTAGGTTTGGCTCTATTTACTACCAAACTAAAAACATAAATCTTCTGACCCTTCTGCTTTGGAATTCATTTCTTTTCTCCCTTCGGATCTGTTCTTTCTCTTCTCCCTCTTTCATTCCTTTCTTTTCGCAGCCTGGAACACTCTACTGGGATGAGATCCCAACCCCCGAAGGCAGAATCTGTGAGACTTGCATAGGTTCCTGCTAGTAGAAATAGCAATAAACCAGTTTCGCTTTGCTGTCTCAAAGAGGGGCTAAGCCCTGCACACTGTTGGCTCGTCTATCCATAGATCTGCATACGCGTGATTTTCGGACCAACACCATTCCGGTTGATTTCTTAGTGGACCAAGTGGGGAATTGGGCTCGTTTCATTTTCTCACTCTCATTTTCAGCCATGTCTATTATCACATTATCTTCATGGTTGTCCATTGTAAGGGCATGAAGCTATTTTCATAACCGAGTTGTAGGTTTTATTTATCTTACCCATGCTTCTGGTTATTGTAGGGTAGTATAGGTTTGCTTTCAGTAGAATAAGTTCATTGCACACCCTGCATGTTCCATGGGGGCATGTATTCTTTTCATTGTTTTGGTGTGTATTGTGCGTTGTGTTACTCTTGCACACACTGGGTTGCATCATTGGAAGGTGTCAAGGAGAAGGAAGGTTCAAGGATTCCATAAGAGTTTCATGATCTACTTCATTCAAATTCTACAGTGTTCCATAGATGCCAAGTCTTAATCAGATTCAGTATACTTCATGCTTAGCATTCCAGGGAGGTCCAAGATCGAAATGCTCAAGGAGACTTCGGGATATATCACAGAGGATCAAATTTCTTTCAAGATTCCAATATAGAATCCATTCCCAATGGATGACTTAAGGCTACTGGAATCATGCTTAGTAGGCAATCATCCCCGAGAGGTCGCCAAAAATGTTGTCCATTTTTGCCCCTTGGGTAAAAATGAACAATGAGGGTCTACAGGCTAAAATTTTCAAAGTTGGTATATAAACTTTTTGGAGTTCTTCTATACCTTCATGGTGCCTTTCCATGGATCTTGAGCACATAAGAATAAGGAACTTCAAACATAGCTCGGTTGAGCCTAAATCAACATATAAGTGCATTAATACAAATTAAAATCATTTTATTAAGCTTATGTTTGAATTAGTCTCTCGAGCTCAAAGTTGGAACATGGTGTTTGACAAGGTTAGAGAGCTACTCAAGTCCTCATAGGAGCTTGGTCGTCAACTCTGTGCATAGAGAATAACTCGATCAAACAAAGCCTTAAGGACAAAGGTGGAAAAATCTTAGCCACAATGACAATTGAACTCGATGTCATCCCAGTTGTGAAATTGTTGGTAGCTCAAATTGGAAACTCACTCCAGGGAACATGTCAAATTATAAGTAGAGCTCAGGTGGTCGAGAAAAGAGCTCACAACTCATTGAAAGAATAAATGGCATGGAATAACCATCCATGGCTTGGCATAAAATAAAGGAGCTTGTGAATGGTAGGTTTCAAGCGGGGAGGAGGATTTCTACAAGGTGAGTTTGTGATTCTTGGGTTTCTTAGAAAATGAACTAGGTCTTCATTCTAGATAATTTTGAACTCCCGTGTAGAGAGCTTCATTGGAATGAACTCACTCGCCAATGAGGCGTTTTGGGAGGTTGAGTTACATCGATTAGCTCAAAGTGCAAGTTTTCAAAGCTTGTAGGAATGGAAGCGAGGTGTGGTTCGGGTGAGTGAGCTACCCAAGTTTGATGTGGAGTGTGAGCTCAAATCGTCATGGGGATATTGCTTGAATGAAAATTCATAAAGCTATAGCATGGTGGAGAGCTCATTTTGGGAGCTAGAAATCTCACAAAAGTGAGCTCGTTTGAAAGATTTTGTGACTCAAATCTTATGGCTTCGAGAGCAAGCTCAGAAGATATAAATGGGATGGATCAAATTGGTAAGATCATGGTGGTCATCTCAATGATGAGTCACTCATTGGAAAAGCTTACAGGAAAACAAATAACTCAGCATCGTTAAGATAAGCTTGAGAGAATAGAACAAAAGGTCGAATAAATGAATATCTCATGGCATCGAATTCAGGGAAGTGGTTCATGGAAGCGAGCGGGTTGTGCTTGTTTTCATAAGAGTAGAGCTCCATCAAATGCTGGAATGAATTAGAGCCACTTCATCCAAGCCATCAAAGGAGGTGTTCAAGCAACATGATTTTGGGAAATCATAGGTGGGTCGGGAGTATTGAAGGCGTTAGTCCATCATTTGTAGAGATAATAGGAAACTCGGCCATAGAACAAACAATGGGAGTGGTAGTAATTCATAAGAGCAATATAGGCTCATCGATCCTAACAAACAAGTCATAGTTCGAGTTACTCATTAATGGAAGGAGCTTGAAAAACTCAGAAACTAACATATCAATGCAAAGAGCTCACTCCGGCAAGCCATAGGATGAAACGAGAAAACAAAGTTGTTGGGAAAAAGTAAAAAGATTGGTTCAAGTTGTTAAACATCGAGAATGCTCTAGTTTTGACCTTGGAATATGTCGCAGAAGGGTGAGATAGAAGAATAAAGATTATACAGGTTGATGAGCTCAAGATTGGAAAGTTCAGGAATGAGTTTGGTTGAGTTAAATCATGTTTTGGAGTTTTGTTTTTGAGATAGCCCTTTCGGGTTTTCAGAGTTTTATTGGATCAAAAATGTCAAGAGATTTGAAAATTTTGAAGCCTGAAACTCCAAAATTCAGAGTTTCAGGTTTTGGGATTCGAAAGTGTGTGTCTTTGGGTTTCAAGAGTGCATAGATTCGGGATTCAAAGATTATGGTTTCAGAGGTGATTCAATGGAGCGTAAAGCCCGTAAATCCATTCGGTGATCGTAAAGTGGTACTTGGAGCTTGAAGTTGAGATCGGCAACGTGGTGGAATAGTTTCCATCTAACTCAGCAAAGCTCAGTCGGTAGGAGAACTTGGAGGGTTCCACAGTGAAGGTCATGTGAAACTCGATAGATATATCTCAAGAGAGGCTACCCATTGGGATGGTGGTTCATTTGTTGGGCTAATGGATGAAAGATTTAATGTGAGCTCAGTGTTGAGTGAGTTCGGTCAAAATAGGTGGTCAAGGAAAGGAAGGACTCGGCAAGTTATAGATCGAGTCATCGCGGTCATAAAATCAATGTTACATAAGAGATCGACATGCAACAGCTTGTGATCAACATGTAGGAAGGAGATCAAGTTTTACCATGGGGATAGGAAATTGGATCTACACCAGTTAAAGGTAATTCGAAGGTGAAGTTCGTCAAGGGATCAAGCCGAATGGAGGATTCTTTGACAGGAACCGAGTTGAGCTTGATGATTTCAACTCGTGGATGGCTCAATGGTGAGACAAAGGTGAGAATGAGCATGGTGAGCTCATGGTGGTCTAGGTCCTAGATGTATTGCAGAGTCAAACGTGGGGAACATCGGCAAATAGATATGATCCTGGTACAGAGTTTAAGTGATGTGTTATAAATGCTTGATTAACTTGTCATGTTAATGGTTGAGTTCACTGGAAAAGGATAACTCTATTGCATGTGATGATGGCCTCATGCTCAAAGGACCGAATCATGCTCTGTGAATGCACCCGAAAATCATGGTTCAACGTGATGCTTATCAGCATGGAGCTTAACATCACGGGGGGCATAGAAGGTGAAACAATTAGAAAATCAACTCAGAGAAAGTTATGGTGGGGCCAAGCTACTCGGTGGTAAGATCTCATTTCACTCAGATGGACCACAATGTTCGTGGGAGCTCAGCATATGTAGTAAATCACGAAGATATTCTCAAATCTCTCCATGTCATTAGGTTGATTCGAGCGGGGTGTAGCATGCTCAGGGATATTGTTTTTAGATCTCATTAGAAAAACAAGGAAAGAGTCCTGAGCCATTAGCAATAAATAAAATGACAAGCTCGTGATGGAAAGTCCACAGTGTTTCAAGAAGAGCTGGCTTGGCATCGTGGTTGGAGTGGCTCGAAATACATTGCAGGAAATCAAATGATGGAGCTCGGTTTAGAGCTAGGTAGAAATTTTGTTTCTCGAACTCACCAAGTTAAGAATTGTGCGCAAAGGGGAGAGCTCGTCAATTTCAACGGCAGAGATCACTCAAGGAAAGTCTAGGGAAATCTCATGTAGAGTTGGTGAGCTCACTCGATGCGGTCACATGATAAAGGAGCTCAATCTTTGAGGTATGAGGTCGGTGATGTTTGGAGTGAGATTGACATCCTTTGGAAGGCGTCATGGGTCAACTCAGTCAATTAAGAGCTTGTTTTGGAGCTCAACGTGGGGAGCTTAGAAATGGAGAACTCATCGGTTGCAAGCTCGATGCACTGAGTTTGGTGGGAGTTGTTTGGCGGTAGGAGCTCGGCTCATTGCGGTGAAGATTGGAGGAGCTCGGACCCGAATTGGTGAGTTAGCTCGATGAGCTAACCACCGAGTTGGTCTTTTTCCTTTTCTTCATGACTTCCCCTTCACTACAAATCATCTTAAAGATGCACATCATTATTTCCTATTTAAATTAATATTTTTATTTAAAATATTTTAATGATAATATTTATTATTAGTATTTAAATATTATTTCAATTAGTTAAGAAGACTATGTCAACAAGCAATTAATGATGCATGATGGAACCTTTTCGGTGGTTCAACCGATTGTAATAGATAATACATCATGTGCCTTCCATTTACAAAGGAATTTATGACTCCTTCTCTCCTCTCTCTCAAATTCTTATATAAATGTAATTTGGAAGCTCATTTTCGGGGTTCCAACCAGAGGTTCCGATAGGTCATACAAGTTGAACAAGTTAGACACTTCCCAATATTTCCCCTCTCTTCACAAGCTACGATGTTGTGAAGCTATAGGCTCTCAATCCTTTCTTCTCAAATTGTAATGGCAGCATATTCCTTTTCACCGATGTAATGGTAGTGTGCAAGTGTTTTAAGTAATGAAAATTGTGCTTTGTGATCGAGTTATATTTCCTTTCATGATTTTGGTGCTTCTATTTTGCCTCTCTCATGTTTTCGGAGTAAACCGTGCAACCGGGTTTTATTTGCAAGTTTTGGAGGCTATTTTGATTACCAAGGAGTGAAGTAATGTATGTAAAAGTGGGTTTGTAATGTATGTCATTCTTTCTCATGAACATCTCCCTTCATCGGCAAGCCAGAATTCTGTCTAGCAACACCCTTTCTTGGTGCATCACCACTTCTAGTATAGGTTTTATTTCCTTGTAGATCTCTTTCCCTAATCCCATGAAATGTTAGCATATGACTAGATAGCCTTTTTTATCTTGCATTAGAAGTAGTGTTGTGTTTATTTTAGGAAGAGGAAGTTGGCCTTCTCCATAGGTTCACCTCGATCCCAAGTCCCATAGCTTGAGAGGTGATCCCATATGTCCCAATCACACTGAATGACATGATTCATTTTCAGGCCATTCGGGGTGCAATGATTTGGTGACAACAACACTTTTAAAATCATCTATGGAATCTTCACATTCCTTATCAGAGTAGTTACCAAACTAAAAATAAAATCACCTAATAGAGTAGAACCATCACCTGAAGATCTCATAGCTTCTTTGGTTATGAACAAATATTCATTACCTATGCTTTCATACTCATTTTCATTTCATATCTTCTTTGGTTATGAAAAAATATTCATTACCTATACTTTCATACTCATTTTCAAATTTAGAGTTTGATACACCACTACTAGCATCGAAAATTCATCATCTTGATTTGAATAAAAACTTCTTTTATCCTTTTTATAATTAGGTCTCTTAAATTTTTTCTTACCTTTTCCAAACTTGTAGTTCTTCTTCTTAGGTTCTTCCTCTTGATCTTCAACATCATCATTCTCCTTCTCATGCCTATGAGGAAACTTAGTAGCAAAATTTCATACTTCTCCACAATTAAAACATTTGAAAGGGAGTTTACCTCTATACTTACCAGAACCTTGCTTCAATCTTCTAGCCATCATGGCAAAGAGTTCTTCATCTCCAATTTCTAGAGTAGTATCATCCTCCTTTACCTTCTTGTCTTTTCCTTCATTTCAGATTTGAATGCAATCTCCTTCTTGGCTGGTTTTGAGTCACCTATCCTCATTTCATAAGTAGTCAAAGTGCCATGCAACTCATCCAATGTCAAAGTGGTTAGATCATTTGCTTCTTTTATAGCAGATAGCTTAGAATAAAACTTGGAAGTCAAATACCTTAGAACCTTTTGGACCACAACTTCTTCTTTTAATTCATCTCCTAAACCCTTCATATTATTCACAAATTTATCAACTCTAAGAAGATATGCAACAATTGACTCATTATCATTCATTTTGAGACTTTCAAACTAATTTCTAAAAGTTTAAAGTTTTGTAATTTTTACCTTTGAGTCACCTTCATAGATAACTTAAAGTTTTTCCCATGCATCATTTTCATTCTTATAATGAATCACTTTACCCATTTCATATTCTCCAAGTCCACTTAGGATAGAACTAAAATCCCTTGAGTTGTTGGTATAATCAGTCTTTTCTTTTTCAATTCTTAGAGAAGGAGCGAGAGGGACATAAGATTTTCAAATATTTCCCAAACATCAAACCCTTGTGCCATAATGAAATTCCTCATTCTCATTCTCTATAATCTATAATTCACACCATCAAAAATTGGTGGCTTTCCACTCACATTGTTTCTCACCATTTTGTGCTTCAAGGATCTCCTTTCAAGTTGTCAAACTTTTGTAAAAGGGCTGTCAGACTGATACCAATTTTTAAAATAGTAATGGACTAAGATGGGGGTGAATCATTCCTTATAAAAATTTCAAAATAAACTTCAGATCTGAAACTCAAATTACCATATGCATAAAACCACAATAACCACTTATTCAACTTTTAATGTGTGCACACCATAAACCATCAACAAAGCATATAACCATGAAAGAAAAGAAACACCATGAGAACACAAGATGTAAGTGGGAAACCCTCAAGGGTAAGAAAACCCATTGAAACACTATCTTATATTTATATGTTTCGAATTTAGTGAGGCACCAACCCCACAAGAAGAACCATCCCCTAGTTTAGTAGAGTGCCAACCCTACAAGAGCACCAACCCTAATTTTGTGAAGCACCAACTCCACAAGGAGGCTACAACCCCAAAGATGATCAATAACCCACTCAACCACCTTATTATGTGTATATATCTATTTTTTTATGCCACAACTAGTGTATACCTCTTATTTAGCTCACACTTCTTCACTCAAACCCTAGGTGATCAATCTTCACAAAACAAGCTCATCAAACCCTTCAAAAATCATCAAAATATTACTTTCATATTCTCTAATTTTTCTTAACCTTAAAAACACTTATATCATCCTCATAGCATGCTCAAACACCTGCAATCACACTTCACCTAGGTCACTCCACATGCACACACACAACTAGTTCCAAAAGTACCCAAAAACATGCTTTTATATGCTTCTCCACCTTTCAAACTTAGGCACAACATTTTCCCTCCATTTGGTTCGACCCATACATCAAGTAAAAATTTAAAATTTTAAATATAACAGTCACAAGTGACCCAATTAGGTCGTCCTATCCAAAAACCTCATTACATGTGCAAAAATGGCTCAAAACCCCATAGGCACATTCTTAAAAATTCCCTAACATTAGTATTATAATTTTTCATGACCAAAAACCCTTTAAATATGAATTAAAAAATAATAAAACATTCATAAATGGTGGAATTTAATATCAACCAATCAAATTATTTCATTTACTAGGTTCAGTTCCCTTTACAAATCTCAAAACAGTTGTTTCATTCACCCTTCAAACACCCTAAAACTTCATCGATCAAAAATCACTTGTATTAAACCAAAAAATACATGTGGCCAATAAAAATAAATGTAATAACCTTTCTAAAACTTATAATAAATTTATAAGTCATGAAACATCCTTCACTTCAAACCATAGAAACATTTTCCTTCACCATATCAACCCGCTGAGAAAATGAGTTTTAAAAGGTTAGCTCATAAAATAATTTATACATACATTCAATACCTCAAAATTGATTCATTAGATGAAAAATAAATCCCTATTCACATTTCATATGATATTTAGTACTATCCAATTCATATCTTTCTTCAAAAAACATCAAACTTGCACCAAAACATATGTTGTCTTAAACTGCCAAAAATCTTCTTTCTCAAAGAATGACCTGTAAATCCTATCAAATGACCTAATAATGAGTAAATCCATATATAAATTGAAATATATATAAATATAATTTCCAACACAACTTGAATCATCTCAAAATTCCACCTGTAGCTCAAGTTATGACCATTTTATTGAACCTGCTATTTGAGACCCCAAAATTGCCCTTTGACCAATCAACCTGTTTGGACCTCAAAACATCATGAAACTACATTAACATGTCTTAAAAATCCATTTACATAAATAAAAACTCCCAATAATCATGCACTATCAATTTTTCATGTTACTCCTTTGGACCATCTTTTCCTAAAACCTTCTTGAAACTTGCTATTTTTAGGTGGGGCCCACATATCACCATGACCTCAACCATAAATTTATGGAAATACTAAGGATTCCTCTACAACATCAAATCATCAATTTTTATTAATCAATCAAAATTGGGTCACAACACTTCACTTTATGTCAATTGCTCCTAGCTAGGGTTTAACTAGGGTTTTAGACCTCTTTGCCTTCTTAACATTCATTCATAAAAATGTGATGATCAACAAACCTCATTATTTTTAAAAAACCTTCTAAATTTTCCTTAGAATCATCCCTAAAATCCACAATTTCCCATGCAAATTACACTATTCACAACGAGCATCAGAAGTTCAAATTCAAGCTTGATTTTCACTGTTCTTGACCATGTCTTACAAAATCAGTCATATCGGAAAAATACACAACATGGGCACCTAAAATTTTCCGATAGAATAATCACTCATCCCTATAAAATATCTAATAATCAGAATTTTAATTCCATTTCTCATTCTCTCTAGTAATTAATAATTATCTATGTTTACATGTTAGATCTTCATAGTAACAACTAGGGTCAACTAAAATAATGCAATAACTGAATAATAAACCTCTGCAAATGACCCAAACATACCTCATATGCCATTATACACCTGATTTCATGTTTTTATGAGCTCATATAGCTCTAAATCACTTTGTCACACCTCCAAGCAAGCATGTCTACTCCCAATGAGCACCTGTAACATGGTGAACCACTGTACCTACACTATACCACTATTACAAGTGCTCAAGCACCTCAAAACATGCCATCCAACTTATCAACATGTTTCCCAAGTAACCAAGAAGCTCATGCTGCCAAGAAATACCTCCTAGGAACCTATATGGGCTTGCTAGAGCAAGCATGCATCATTGAATCCCAATGTAACAACTGATAAACATATGAATCATCATGTTATAACCACATACAACATCATGACATCATCCTCCAAAACTCAATTTGTCATTAATGTGGTTTTTCATCAATGACAACACCTATTAGGACATCATGCCAACATGGATGAGAGAAGAGTGGATGCAAGGTGAATCTAAGGGTGGAGAGATAAAGTTATAAATAATGACATGATAGAAATATAAGGATGAAAAAATTGTTTTTAGGCACGAAATTAATGCTTTATGACTCAAAGTCTACATACCATCCTAGAAAAATTCAAACACGTTTGTTAGGGCCTTATGAGATACATGAAATCTTGCCTACTCTTGGGAATGTAAGTTGAAGTAATTAAGTGGGGAATTTATACCATGTCACTTCAATGGAAGTATGCTTAAACCCTTGTTTCATGCAAAATTTCCAACTCGAAAAATTGAAACTTTTGAGCATGACAACTAAGCCCATAATTGAAAATTATGTTTCTGGTCACTTTGAATCCTTCCTTTGGCCAGCCTAGCCTCGGTTCAACCATAACTCGGGCTCATAGGAAATTAATAACAATTTTTTAAGTGTGTATCAATGTTCAGGATGAATGCCAAGATGATGGGTGAATTCATTAAGATTTAATGAAAGATAACTTCCTCAGGAGGCCTAAAAAGATCATTTTTATCCATTCTACAGCTAAGTAAACACCTTCCGAAAGTGTACAAGGAAAATATAAATCATCTAAGGGTGATTTTAGAGTACATTTAAGGTGTCTAAAGTAGTTTAGAAAGTTTACTAAATAATATTTGATTCAGGAACAATTTGTTCAACATCGGGTAATTCTAGGTGTAAGGAATGAATGCTCCAACAGTGAAAGATGACTTCTCTAGATGATTTCAAGAGTTCCAAAAGGAGTTAAGAGGTAGAAACAATAGTCATCAAAAATATTTTGGAATCCTCTAAAATATGGAAATATTAACTTTGTTTGAATACTAAAGGGTTCTAGAGGTAATTGAGACCATAACATATAATCCTCTCAATCAAGGATGAAATATGGCCTAAACTTAGTATTTAAGGGATAATTATCTCTTGGTAATGGTTTGAGTGACCTTAAAAAATGTTTTAGACTCAAAATAACATAAGGTTTGACCCCAAAACACTTACTTATTCTCTCAAGTGAAAATTTCACTCTCGGTGTCTGATTTAGACACGAAGGGTAATCCCAACTTTCCAAAAGTGGCCAAGTCACAAAATTTCACCTCATTTTCCCCCAAAGTACAAAGGGGAAAAGGGGGACACAAAAGTGTGACCCCCTTGTCATGCCAAATTTTTCGTCACTTATTACTCACCATTTACCCCTAGGTTGCACAACTTCACTCTGCCACTTTCCCCCTTTCATGATCTTGTTGGAATCACAAATTACTAAGAGGGGGAGCGTGAATACATCCTAAAAATATTTCAATTCATTTACCATCTCATACATTCATAATTTCATTCATTCATTCAACATCTATAACCATATGTGCATATTAGGTGTGTATTAAACATTCACAACAACATAAAACAAATAAGAAGGTACGTGAACAACATATGTATGTGTAAAACCCACTAAAAATTTTCTGATATTACTCACAACAAATAAATTTAGTGAAGCACCAACTTCGCAAAGAGCACCAACCCCTAGTTTAGTAGAGTACCAACCCTACAAGGAGTACCAACCCCTAATTTAGTGAAGCACCCACTCCACAAGGAGGTTGTAACCCCCTAAGATGATCAAGCACCAACTCAACCATATTAAGATTATTATCTCTGATTTTTTCACTGTCACAATGACTAATGGAGATCTCTAATTCAATTCATGCACACACCTTCAAACCCTCATTCACACAACTCACTCTTTCTTCTTCTTCTTTGACTTGTCTTGGCTCTAACCTATTACAATTGATCTCTAACCTTCCTCAACCAGGAACATAATATAAATCCTTCAAATCATGCCTTCATACTGGAAAAAAACACTTCTACTTGGGTCGCACTTTTCCCTCTTAGAGCACTAGTTCAAAATTGAACCCAAAACATTTCTTTATAAGCTTCTCTTCTTCCAAACACAAGAGATGACTCTCTTATACCTTTTAGCAAAAATAATAAAATGTAATTACATCCCATTACATTCATAAAAATGGTCACATATGACCCATATAGGTTGGCCATACCCAAAACCTCCATATTTACACCAAAAAGACTCAAAACCCCATCACGAGAATGAGTAAAATATGCTAACATTAAAACTATGATTATTCAAACTCTAAAAATCACCACACGTGTAATATTACATTTAAACATCATCCATGGTATCACTTTTACTTTTACAAATCAAATAATTCATAACATGAGCCAAACAACTCATATCCTTCACAAAACAGTTGTCTCCAGCACCCTATCTTCACCTTTGGGCCTCAAGACCACCCTAGATAAAATCAACTATGGAATAAACAGCTCTATGGAAACAAGACATGTAAATAACATACATGCAATTTATATCTCTTAAAACATCCATTTTTTCAAACCACGACAACTTTCCTATTCTCCAAATCATGTTGCCCATAAACCAGTTTTGAAAACTACACTAGTTTTCACCCTTTATGTCACTTACAATACCTCTAAATTAATTAACTTCCTAGGAAAAAAATTCATCCTATTAACTCTCCAGTGAGTTATAGAAATCATAAACCAATCCATTTCATGCCTCAACCAACTCAATCTTTCAGCCTGAGAAAACATGTCCTGAAAATCAGCTTACCTTCTTCTTCACAAATTGACCTAAAATACACATCAAATAAACTCACCAAGACACAAACCATATACCACTAGAAATATATCTTAATCTCTCATTCGGAACATATTTTAACTCCTTATAACTCTAAGTGGAAGGCCTTCAACCAATCAATCTCTGCAAGCTACTTCTTAAGCCTTCTATGACTCAAGAACTAACCATGAGCCCAACTTAATCCATCACAACAAAAACCACTTACAAGCTTAACCAAATCATTGAATACCCTTAGAAACGATGTCTAAGCACCCATAAACCTTCATCGATCATGAACAACTCATAAATATTATCTTACCTCATCAAGCCACTTAGCACCCTACTAGAACAAACATCCTCCATATTTGACCCTTAAAGAATAGCTCATAAATTTTGCATACCATATAAAATAGACAATTTTTATATATCAATGCAAATATCTCGAACTGAGATCACAAAACATCTTGAATTGAGTTATAACTCTTCTTGTAACGTTTGTAATGTAAATTTTACTACAAGTTGCTCCAAACTACCCCAAAACCAATCTTCATAAATAGAGTATACTTTGCACTTTTTCACCACAACCATGACCTAAAACTATCATGGACATGTATAAAAACTTAAGGGCTAAAAATAATGTCAATTTATTCTTTACCTTCTTTAGATAACTTTTCCATAAACCAAACTTATTCAAAAACAAGCCATTTCAGGTGGGGCCCACATATTTTCACGTGCTCTAATATACCTTTCTAGAAATCTAGAAGATTCCTCTACAACATCCAATCATCACTTTTTCAAAACCAATAAAAAATGGGTTGGTATAATCAATCTTCTCCAAGTCACTCTTAGCTAGGGTTTAACTAGGGTTTCAAACCAATTTACCTTCTTAACGATCATTCATAAAAATGTGACGATAAAACCACCTCATTATTTTTTGAAACCTTCATAACTAACCTAAGAAGATATTCCAAATATCTCATGTCCCCATGCAAAGTATACAATTCACAATGAGCATCAGAAGGTCCACTTTTTCTTTAAAAACACATTGTAACTTACCTGGTTTTGCCAAAACATGCATATCTTGCAATTCCCATTTCAAAATGACATGAAACTTGTCATGAAGCATCATGAAAACATTTTATACATGTCCATATTCACCATATATCCCAAATAATCTGAAACTCTCTAGAAATTGATACTTTCCTATGTCATCTTGTTTGTGTCTCGTTTGTTTGCTTCCTAAGGACCTGAAAGACCACCAAACCTCTAAGAATTGACCTAAAAATCACCATAAACCTTAGGTACATTGTCACCATACTCCACCATGATTGATTAGGTCCAAATCTCACACCTCTAACTCATTCTACATGATCTATGGCTAGGAATAGGCACGGAATGATCGACTCATCATGACAACCTCAAATTGACCTTGTTGACCTCATGCAGATTCATAGACATCTGTAACACACATCTATGACCATGTATGATCTCATTACATAATCCAACAAACTAGGGAGGACTCATACTCTAACTTGGCTCACTAGACCATGCACCGGGACCTCTTAAAACTCACCAAACATAGAAACTATCGATCAACCTTCATGTTTGACACTAAATAACACCTCATGGAGACACATACCACCATGATACCATTTTACATCAATGGAATTGACATCAATGACAACACAAACACACAATGGCTAAAAATCTCCCCCTTTGTCATTGATGGCAACCACCTTCAGAAATATTGATGGCAACCAACAAGACCAACACCTACATGACCTCATTTCCATGTTTTTGATGCTTCTCTCCCCCTTGACATATATGAAAAAGGATACAATGACAATGCTACATGGAAAATGATAACACACAATGACAACAATGCAAAACACAACTTACTTGACTCATAATTCTCCCCCTAGGACTGAATTCCCTTCTCTTTGACTCCTTTACCAAGCATTTAATTATCCTATGAAACCGATATGATCCTCAACACAACTCTACCAGATCTCATACTCCTCATTTTTGTTTTTATTCACACTCAAAATCATCCTTTAGGTCAAATACATGCTCAAACACAATTTTTCCTTCATAGCTAACAAACATTGTCTTTAAGACCATGTGCCTTGAACCTCATCTTTAGTTACTTTTTGACCAACTTTCTAAGATTTAGAGGCCAACATTCAACATATCAAGGACTTTGAAAGCTCCCCTAGACTCATTTCATCCAAATTTAACTGAAAACACAAAATTTAGACATCTTACCTAGCTTTCATACCATGAAGATGAATTGATCTCTTTATTATTGTCCATGAAGCATAGTTTCGGTGTATACAACCTTTTATCATGCCTTTTCGTCCTTCTTGAATCAAACACTTGCTTATTCTTAGTAGATCATTATTCACTTTTCCTTTTTCAATCTTCTTATTATCTTAGAGCACTTATAAGCTGTGTAAATGACTCATACTTTCAATTCCTCTATTCTGACTCTTCATAGTGTTCGACCATGTTTACTAGCCTTTTGGCATTTTCATTTTTATTTCAAAAATCAAGAAAAGCACCCTTCAAAATTATGCATCATTGGAACATAACTAACCTCTAATTCATTTATATGACACCTTCTCAGATCTCCCATCCTTTCTAAATTATTCCTCTATCAATTTACATCTTAATTACACCATTTTTAACACCTTTTCATAAGATATAGACAACATTGTGACTTGTACATACCTATAGGCACTTTGTTTTATCTTGAAATGAAATGGACAAGATTGAATGCCTACCTCTATATTATTACCATGTAACTTAATCATTTCACCTCTCCAACGAGCTAATATGCATCAAGATGTGTGACAAATGATGCTCATTCTACCTAGGATGTCTTCCTAGACTTGTGACTCCATATTTAGTGCAAAGTAGCTCCCTACAAAACCTTAAGCGTGTTTATTCTCCTTTTATATTCATTGAGCATATATTTGCACAACTTTAAAACTAGACATTCATGTAAATATTGTGAATCTTGACTCTTTTTTCAAACTCCTTACCTTAGGAATCATGTAACATGCCCTTTCACAGTCACTCAACCACGATAGTCTCTCGTAGCTATCTTATTCATTTTCTGTAGCATCATTTTTTTCCTCCTTTCATACCTTTGAAGGCCTTTTATCTAAGATATGTATTAAGGTACCACTAAACAATTCAATTCATAAGTTTGGATTTCACATTAAATCCCAGTCATAGAAGATCTATTACAAAGCGCAGGTTATCATTTGGATTCCTACAGGATACAAAGAGCTCGCATACTTGTTAAGAACACCACTTTCTTTGTATGAAAATTTAAGACACCACTTTATACTGGTAAGCATCAAAAACCTCTAAATATTATCTCATACTTATGCACACCCAGGTACCATCGGATGTGGATCTTGAACTTAGATATTCATTTATAGACACGAAACCACTGAGATCTCTCATGATATGAGCATGGTAATTTCAATTTTCCTATGTTTCAACTTGAATACAACTAGCTATATGCAAATCACATTTTTGGGCGAGACCTTTCACATCACCAAGACCCTTGCAAGAATCATTCTACCAGTTATAAGAACTGGCCGAGAATGAGAGCTTCAAATCCACCTTATGGCGATTGAGAAACTACATAGTTATTTTGACACCTCAAATATACCCTTGTCTCTTGATCACACTCAAAGCTATCAATTAGGTTAAATATCCTTGATAGTATATGCTCACTAGATCATTAAGCATATTTGAGCTAATATTAGGGTTTATGAGATCAAACCCTTCACTTTTCATATGCATTGCTTAGGTACTTTAATTGCTTTGAACATGAAACAAACCAAGCTTCATTTTTCCTTTAACTCACTTGTACAAACTTATCATAAAGAGTGACCACAGAGAGCCCAATTTTTACCTTTTTTATTCATGGTGAGACCTCAACTATTGTAACCCTGTCTTAAATATTTCATGGAAACTGAGACTCACATACACCATTTCACAAGATAGTTTCTTCACAACACTTCTCATAAGATGAGGGCTTAAAACATGTGAACTTCCAAACATGACACATACCTAATTGAATTTCACATGGCTTGAGTATACTTCAATATCAACAACTCTATTTTGAGAAACCTCTTAAACATCATATACTATCTTGGCATAAGTTGCATATTCATGAAACATTATTTGTAAGATTTAACACACTCAACCTTATCTCTTATGACCCATATGAGTATCTGCCAGACCTTAGAATTCATTAAAATGTACAAATAGTGATTTATCTTGCACATATTCACACTTTCTCATAGTTCATATTGACATGACTTGTATCATTCAAGCATATTTGATACATTACATTCTTGATGATGATCAACACAATTTATTTATAATGCATAATTATATTGTATGCACCTACATGAGACTAAGGAGGACTCTTTTTTCTTTCACACCTTGATCAACATAAAATATAATCAACCAAATACACGTGACAAGCCTCATTTTATTTTACTTACTTACACAAGACCTTAGAGCATTCAAACCAGAAGACCCTGCCTTGACAATGCACATTGATGATTATGCTACCTGACTCTTCATAATTATGAGCTGAGACCAAGATATTTAACACAAAGAAAGATAGCTTATATAAGAACCTCACATATGTACTTCAACAACTAGCATGATAGGATTTGATAATTTATGACACTGAGACCTCAACACCTTTATGCATCAACCCAAGCCTTGGGCTTAATAAACTAATCTTAACAACTTACATTTGAAAACTTAACTTAACATACTTGGAAAAATGCTCTTTTCTTACAATGACATATCCTAAAACACCTTTGACATAACAAATTTTCATGAAAAAACAATGATGAAATGGAAAATACATACCTTAGAGGACTCGAGACAACCTTGTAGAGACAACCATGCTTCCTTCATCTAATGAATGTCTTCTAGAATCTTAGAGAAGACACACAAAGCTCATTAGGTCACTAAAATAGTATATAAGCATCAGATGGCCTCAAGGATTCCATCTTCTCCCTTTCTTCCTTTGAGATCTTAGAGGATCCTCTTGGAATAGTAATTTCATCTGCAAATCCTTCATATTCTGATTGGATATTAGTAGGATACTCATTAAGTTCTTCATTCACTTGCTCTTTCTCAACTAGGGCTAATAGACCTTCTTGACTTGAACTAGGCTTGACAAACTTGATTATTTCCTTCTTGATCATATCAACATACCTTGGTAACCTGAAGGATCTTGATTCTCCCTTAGATATCACTAATTATTTCTCCTTCAAACCATTAGCATCTTTAACCTTCTTGACAAGTTTTAGTTCAGCTGATTTTACATTCTACTCACCGGGCTTAGAAAGCAGATTCTTTGACCTTGATTATGTGGTCAACACCTTTGATGGTCATATCAACACTTGCTTCACTTTTGGAACTGATTACCCTCTTGAAATCCTTCTTATTTTTTCCTTTGAATGCATGATATATGTTTTCATTACTCATAGATTTGATTTGATAACAAAATTTTGCAATGTGACCTTATTTGTGGTAGTTGTAACACACACTTATATTCAAATTTATAGGCTCATACATACTAAGATTCCAACCACAATCAACTACCCTATGGCCATATTCACAACATGAGTAATAATGACCCTTGAAAAGGTTTCTTACCATTCATAGATGACTCACCTCGTGGGAGCTTTCTCTTACAATCCCTAGCTCTCGTGAGAAAACCAAAATTTACAAACATAGCAATAGCCATTAAATGAAGAACCATGTCTCATAGCATTAAGTTGTCTAAGAACATTAGACCTTATCAAATCATCCATTATTAGTCACCTTCTCATATAATTTAGAACTTGGACTAGCTTCACCATCATTTTGCACATGTTCTCCTTTGAACCCTAGGCCTGTTTTGGCATTTGTATCTCTTTGTTTTTCCAAAATCCCATCAAGAGATTCAATACTCTTTTCTAACTTCTCACATCCTTTATCTAATAGATGCACTTTCCAAATCAGATTCTAGGGCTTTCAATTTTTCTTCATATCTACAACAAGTTTCCTCTTTAAATTTTAGGGCCTTAAACACACTCCCCACTTGAGATTACAAACCCTTGATAGCTTCACCATACTCTATCTCCATACTATTGATCTCGATCCTGAAAACTATGAATTAGAAACTCAAAATCTCATACTTCTTCCTCAAGGCTGCTTCAACATCTGAAGACTTACCCATTGCTTGTGTTTCTAGGATATCCTTAAAGTGATTAAACTTGATTCTCAAATACCTGCTCTACGATACCAATTGTTGGAATCAAAAAGGACTGAGAGGGGGTGAATAAGTCCTACAAATATTTCAATTCATTTACCATCTCATACATTCATCATTTCATTCATTCATTCAACATTCATAACCATATGTACACATTAGGTATGTATTAAACATTCACAACAACATGAAACAAAGAAGAAGACACATGAACAACATATGTATGTGGTAAACCCTTAAGGGGAAAAATATCCACTAAATTTTTTTGCATATTACTCACAACAAATAAATTTAGTGAAGCGCTAACTTCACAACGAACACCAACCCCTCATTTAGTGAAGCACCCACTCCACAAGGAGGATACAACCCCTAAGATAATCAAGCACCAATTCAAACATATGAATATTATGATATCTAATTTTTTTCCATCACAACCGATGGAAATCTCTAATTCAACTCATGCACACACCTTCAAACCCTCATTCACACAACTTGTTCTTTCATATTCTTCTTTGAATTATCTTGGCTCTAAAATATTGGGAAAATGATCTCTAACCTTAATCAACCTATAACATGTTATAAAATCCTTCAAATCATGACTTCGTATCAGAAAAAACACTACGCTTGGGTCGTAATTTTCCCTCTTAGAGCATTAGTTCAAAATTGAACCCAAAACATTCCTTTTATAATCTTCTCTTCTTCCAAACACAAGAGAGGTCAGTCCTATACCTTTACCTTGACCAATAAAACTTAATTACATCCAATTAAATTCATAAAAATGGTCACATATGATCTATATAGGTTGGCCATGCCCAAAACCTCCATACTTACACCAAAAAGACCCAAAACCCAATCACTAGGATGAGTAAAATCTACTAACACCAAAACTATGATTATTCAAGATCTAAAAATCAAAAACATGTAATATTACATTTAAAAATCATCCATGTTATCAATTTTACTTTTACCAATCAAATTATTCATAACATGAGCCAAAAAGCTCATATCATTCACAAAAAGTTGTGTCCAACACCTTGTCTTCATATTTGGGCCTTAAGAACACCAATATCAACTCAGATATGGAATGTATACACTCTACGGAAACCTCAATACCTATACATCATATCCATACAAGTTAGAGCTCATGAAACATATATGTGTTCAAACCACAACTACTTTCCTCTTCTCTAAATCATGTTTCCCAGAAACTAGTTTTACAAACTCAACTAGTTTACACCCTTTCAATCACTTCCAAGACCTCAAAATTCCTTCACTAGGAAAATAATTCATCTCTCTTCACTCTTCAGGTGATAGCAAGCATTAAAAATCCATTTCATGCCTCAACCAACTCAATCTTTCATCTTGAGCAAACTTTCCTGAAAACATGACTTACCTTCTTCTTCACAAATTGACCTAAAATACACATCAAATAAAATCACCAAGACACAAACCATATACCACTGAAAATATATATGAATCCTATTTCTATAACATATTGGAACTCCTTTCAAATCCAAGTGGAATGTCTTAAACCAATCCAATCTCTGCAAGTTGCTTATTAAGCCTTATAGGACTCAAGAATCGACCATGAACCCAACTTACTCTATCATGACAAAAACAACTTCCAATATTAACAAAGCACAGAACACACTTATACATGATTTATAATCACTCATAAACATTCATCAATCATGAACAGCTCAGAAATATCATCTTACCTCATCAAAAGCCACTTAGCACCCTACTAGAAAAAACATCCTCCGATTTGACCCTCAAATAATAGCTCGTAACTTTTGCGAGGCACACGCACACGCACACATACATATACACACACACACACACATACACACACACACACACACACACACCAATGGAAATATCTTTGAACCAATATCACAACATAACTTTAATGGAGTCCTAACTCCTCTTGTATCTCCTGCAATGTATATTTTACTACAAGCTACTCCAAACTACCCTAAAAACTAATCTTCATAAATAGGGTATACTTTGCACTTTTTCACCACAACCATGACCTTAAACTATCATGTACATGGAGAACGACTTAGAAAGTCAATTTATTCTTTACCTTCTTTGGATAACCACAAACCAAACTTCTTCAAAAATAATCCATTTCAAGTGGGGCCCACATACTATCACATGCTCTAATATATATTTCGATAAATATGGAAGTATTATACAACATAAAATCATCACTTTTAAAAAACCAATCATAACTAGGTTATTCTGATAAATCTTCTCCAAGTTGCTCTTAGCTAGGGTTTATTTAGGGTTTCAAACCAACTTACCTTCTTAACGATCGTTCATAAAAATGTGATGATAAAACCACCTCATTATTTTTTTTAAACCTTCATAACTGACCTAAGAATATATTCCAAATAGCTTAGGTCCCCATGCAAAGAATATAATTCACAATGAGCATCAAAAGGTCCACTTTTGCTTTAAAAACACACTGCAACTTACCCAATTTTTCCAAAACTTGTATATCTTGCAATTCCCATTTCGAATGACCTGAAACCTATCATGAAGCATCATGACAACATCCTCTACCTATCTATATTCACCATATATCTCAAATACATCTGAAACTCTCCATCCATTAAGACTTACCTATATCATCATGTTTGTGTCTCACCTACTTGCTTAGAAGGACCATGAAACACCACCAAACCTCTGAGAACTGACTTGAAACTCACCATAAACCTCATATACACTTTCACCATGTGTTACCATGCTCCACCATGACTGATTAGGTCCAAATATCACACCTCCAACTCATTTTACATGATCTAGGGCTAGGAATAGGCCTATAACTATCTCGACTCATCACTAACAACCCATGAACTAACCTTGTTTACCTCATCCAAACACATAGAAATTTTTAACACACCTTTATGACCATGTATGATATCATGACACACTCCAACCAACTTGGGAGGACTCATATTGTGATTCAACTCTCTAGTCTATGCACTAGGACCTCCTAGAACTCACCAAACATGGACACAAGAAATCAACATTCATGTTTGACACTAAATAATAGTTAATGGAGACACATACGACACCATAAAACCTTTTTCCATCAATGTAATTGGTATCAATGACAACACAAACACGCAATGGCCAACGGATCTCTCACCCTCATGTCCCATTTTTTCACTCCTTATGTCCACACTATCCCTCGAGGGATAGAAGGGACAAAATGTGTGGCCCCCTTCTCTAATCAGCCCCCGATCACCATAGAACCACCTAAAGCCCCTCGGTGTTCATTCCTACCCCCCTCTCTCTTCCAAGTTGCACTTTTTCACTCGACTATCCTCCTATTCCCCAAGGGATAAAGGGGACACAAAGGTATGGCATCCCTCAACCATGCAACTTTTTCCAACTCTAGTTGGTTAGGTGTAGTCATAGGTAGGTTTAAAAACTCACATAAATCAAAATAACTCTTCCTCTCATGAAACTTATCCATTTTCAAAAAAATTGATGTGATTTCCCTTTTGACCTCCATTAATGTCTAGAGATGCTACAACAATATATTGGAGCAAGTTTTCTTTTTATTCTGCAAAGATCCGGAAAGCAAAAACCTTGAAATTTGGAGAAAATATTCCTTGAGAAAAATAGAAAAATTGAAAGTGTGTTCACTATAACTCGATACCCAAAAGACACATTTCTAAAAATAGCAAGTGTATATGGCTTAGGCATTCCTAAAAATAGTAATTGTATGAAAATAGTGAAAATTGAAACTCCCATTATACCTATCTCATTACTTTTCACCACCATTACAAGTATAGGAAGTTTTCTCATGGTCAAACAAGAAATAAAACCCCATGTAGGCTCTCGAGTATCAATCTAGAGGTGATTTCTACATGGCACATTTTGATGCAACAAGCGAGATGGTTCAACTCATCCCAATTATAACAAAAGGGAGTCATCATGGGTGAAATAAAAAAACATCATGAGGTATGTGAAGGATTTAGAACATTAAGAAGTTCATCAAAATTCAAGTCATCAAGGAAATGGTCGTCATGGGCATGAGAAGATAAGATCGCTATGAGTGATGTGGGAATTCATTTCAAACTCACAAATAATGCATATCTCATCAAATTATTTTAAAACACTTAACCAATTCTTTGTAATGTGCTCACATCTTGTAAGTCAAGGAGGTGGCACTTGCAGTGTTTTAATGTAGTTTGGGGCTAAGAACATGGAACTCATTCTCAAACATTCCTTCAAGTTTCATTTAAGGATCAATCCTTCTATCTAGAGGAGGAAACATATTTCCATGAGGAGAAATTGAGAAAAAGGGTGTCCAAATATCCTAAGTATGTTTCCACTAAGATGAAATCTTTGTCACGGAGGTGAAATGTGAAGCTTAAGGAGTAAGTTGATGATCATCATATCCTAAATCTACCATTGTGTTCAAATCTCTTCAAGGAACAAGTCGGGATGAGCTATTCAAGCTACCAAGGTACTAGGACCATCATGTTTGTAGGATAAAGAATTCATCTATTCCCATGAGAATCATATGAGCAAGAAGGTGTATGAGAATCCTAAATTTGATTCCATTCAAGATTCAAGAAGGGTAAATGGATGATTTCCATGTGAAGTACCATGTTTTCAAGAATGGGAAACCATCTCAAATTTTCATGTTGTAATTCACTCATTAGTGTTATTAAACACTCATTAAACATCTTGTAGTGTGTTCACACCTCATATGAGGAAGCATATGCAATCATATAATTTTAGGTCAATAGATGGTCACATGAAAAAAAATCATCCCATGAGAAATCCTTCCATCTCGTATGATGAATACCTATTTTAATGAGTGACAGACAATCATAAAAAGGTTTGAGCATCATGAAGTTAATATTGGTCATGAAATGGAATTTTTAAGGCCTAGAGGATTAAGGAAGTGATCCCCACATCCTAACTCCTATCTTGTGATTAGACAAGATCATCATTATCCCATCACAATGTATATCTCATTACAATGGTTTTGAACACATATTTAATTCCATAGGATGTTTCCATATCTCACAGAAGAAGGAGATTGTGATCACAGTGCTTCAAGTCAGTAAGTTCTTCATTAACAGAGGCTTCATCTCATTAGAATTTTATCCTTCATCGGTGGGAGATTTCCCATATACATATTTCTAGTTGTCTCTCCTCCCTCACTCTCTCTCTCTCTAACATTCTATTCCTTCATTGAGAGTGTACTTTTTCACTCTTTCATCTTATTCACTTAAGTGACTTAATGTTGCATTGTAAAATTCCCTTTTCAAAAATAAGAAAAGGACTTAGTTTCATTCCTAGGGAATTTGAAAAGTCACATGGTGGTGAGATGAAAATTCATATGAGGGAAAGAGGAAGAGATATTTTTGTATGCTATAAATTGGAATGGATTCTCCATTCTAAAGGGTTGGAAATTATTGATTGATGTATGTTGTTGATATTTTTATCACTACTACATCAAGAAATAAAATCTATATTTCTTCTATTTCCTTTTCTAAATTCTTTTATCCTCTCTACTCTCCATATTTGCAAGCATGGTGATCTTGTATAACCAAGAAGGAACTTTGTGTCCTTGGTTAATGGATTTGCAGAACTTTGTGTCTCTAGTTTGTTAGTCTTACTGATTTCTTATATTATTATGTTCTTCTAATTGAATGTGGACCTACTCTGGTTATTCTTGGTAATAATCTGATATTTCCTACTCACAACATTAACCATGTCTCTCCTTATTTATCCTACTCCCCTTTACCTCTCTTCACAGCAAATTCTTCCCTTATACTATGTACAAGCACACTTGACATAGGTTTAGTGAAGTATTTCATTAGGATCCATGGCAAAATGGCCACCCCACAGTTTTAGGTAGTTTACATTCAATAATGGGAGCTTGCCCATACCCAAGGAGTGGCTTAGCCCCATGACCATTAATGAAAACCAATAATCTGCAAAAATTATTTCACCAAATAAATTTGGTGAATCTACTAGGGAAGATTTGCCCTTGTGTACCCTTAAAGATCTCTGGAAAAAAATTAAATAAACATATTTCAAAAATTAAAAAATCAAAGATCAAAATGAAAATCAGATTTTAAAGGTGACTCTATCGAGGAATGAATCCATGTCACGTTCATTTCCGAATCACAATGATGAAGTTTCAATATTGGTGTTCAATACCAATAAGTGAAAACAACAATGAAGAATAAGATGACCACCAAGATATCCATATTTTTGATCAACCATCATTTTGGACTAGTTCTTACAAAAGTATGGATTCAGACATAATGAAGAGGTCTTTTGCTTCAACCAAAAATATTTATTCAATAAAAGGAAATAAGGTTAGTTACATCCTGTAAAATTTATGGAAATGATATCTAGAATGGATAAAATTGCTGCATATGAAGATCCTACTATCAAATCTTTGTGGATTTAATTTAAATAGACTACTGTTAGAGGAAAGACAATGGGAATTACATCGACTGATGATCAATAATCTAAAATATTGATGAGAAGAATGCAGAAAAGATATGAAATGTTGTATGAACAACATGAGGATGAATCTCTAGATGAAGTAAGCAAGGAGAAATCTCTTGAAGGTAATGTTTTTAATTATACACACACTGATTAAGAAACTCAAAAAATTATCTTTTGTCTCTCTTCCTTTGGATGATTTTCTTACTTATGGAGATGAAGAAATGGAAGCATTGAAAAAGGAGTATGTACAAATAATTTTGAGAGTTATGTAGGAAAAGTACAAGTAACTCGAAGCACTCTATAATGAGGAAGAAGAGATCCATCTTTTGGAAGCACATTCTATTGATTCTCCATATTATGAAGTGTTTATTCTAGAAAGACTCTTTTATACTTCTCATGATTGTCCTCTTCTTAATTATTCCAATGGATTTCAACTCAACACCTCGGTAGATGATGAAGGAAGCATAGAAGTTGAGTATCCATCCATAGCTACACTTTTTCCTGAAGCACAATCCTTTGAAGGAGTAATGTGCACGAGAGATGAGAATTCTTGTCTCATGATAGATGATCTAGTGCTTGTTGAGAATTACACCGATCTTGAAGATGTTTAAGAGATGAATCCTCTTTCCCACCATAGGATCTTTGAGAAGAAAATTTTGAGGTAATTATTGATGATTTCCTTTCTAATTTGGATCTTCATTTAATGTACAAATGCCTAATGATGAAATATAGAAAATAAAAGAATTCAATTTCCTAATTGAAACAATTGTTGATGAACGAATAACACATGATCTCTCTAGTGAGTTGGTTTCCCTGTCATCACCAAAGGAGTGTGATAAAAATCATAATTGTAAGTATGGAGTCTTATCTTTTCACTTTGTGAATAAGAGGACTCCCTAGAAATGTTTAGGATGGAGTAAATGATTATTCTCATGTTGCAGCTCCAACATTGCGTCATTTATCTTTTTATGAGGTTAATTTGATGGGTCTTGAGTTGGAAGGTGTGCCCTTACTATTAATCATGGATATTATATATTTGTTTGAGAAAAATGAAGATCAAGTATTCCTTATCTTGAAATAAGGAAACCCCAAATGATAATAATATGTGGATCATGAGAAAGAGTATTTTTCAAATAAGTTATGGCCATATGAAGATCAAGTTTCCAATCATCTCCTGAGATCCAATGTGAAGATTTTTCAAATGAAAGTGAAAGTGATTATGTGGCATCTTTGAAGAATGAATTTGTACAAGAGATTTTAAAGGTTACATAAGGAATTAAATACCCTCAAATTATCCTTGAAATCCTGACCTATGTTATGACTATGCAAGATAAGTATGAGTCTAGTTTTGATTCTTCTTTTGATGCATAAATTGTTCAATGAACATTTATGAGTCTAGAACAAAGGAGCTCAATTGTTCTATGTTGTTGAAACATTGATGGATGAGTATGAATGTGAAGATGAGTCTTCCCCTTTCTTGTTTTGTGAAGAAGATTATATTCATAATGAATGGAAGGGAAAAGAAATGCTTAAATCTCCCATGGATGTCTTCATTCATGAGGATAGTACATCCATCACATAAAGTGATATCGAGGTCAATAATGAGTTGGTATGTATAGAAAAATCACTCATAATAGCAAAGTGAGAGGCTAGAAGAAGCTTGTGAATGGGGTGAGAATAAACTTGTTCTCATCACTTCTAAATTCCTTGATAATTATGGAAATTAATCCATGTTTAAACTTTCACCCAAGGATGATAACTACCTTGATGTCAAAATAAGAGATTCCATTTTTGAAAACATGGAAGAATGGCTTCTTATGGTCATGAGACATCGAGGCGAAGACTACGAAATCAAAAATTTCAAAAATTAAAGTAGTCACTAGATGTAAAGGTGTTTTCTATGCAATATCAATATGAGGATGGAAACTTGGTATCTCTCCTTCTCAAACCATGTAGATCCATCATGAGATAATGGCATGACCATTTGATTATCTTCGAGCTTTAGAAGTGGTATGAATTCAGCCCATTGTTCCATGATGGTATCTAATTTTCTTAGCTTGTTGTCGGTGTGTATATATTAGTCCCCCTCCTAAATAAATTTCCCTCCCATGAACCATAATTTCCCTTTCTATTGTGTATGTTTTTCCATTAAATTTTTGTGTGTTTCCCTCTCTTTACAAATGTTCATTTAGTTTTCCCTCATGTGTGTTCATTGTTTTTACTAGTAGTGATTTGAATGATTCTATTACCTAATTGTCAAAAATTGGTATGCTTACAAATGAGTTATGAGGTTCTTTATTTCACATTATAGTCCATTGTCCTGAGCTATAACCATATAATGTCATGTAAAAGTTCTATCATGAAAAATTGAAACCTTTGAGCATGTCAACTAAGCCCATAATTGAAAATTATCTTTCCTAATCACTATGAATCATTCCTCAGCCAACATAGCCTCACTTCAATCATCACTTAGGATAAAAATAAATTTATAACAAGGTTTTTATGTGGGTCTCAATGTGTAGGGATGAATTCCCAAGATTATGGATGAATTTATTAAGATTTTATGAAAGACGACTTCCTCTGAGGCCTAAAAGGTCATTTTTGGCCATTTTGCGATTAAGTAAGCACCCTCAGGAGCGTATAGGAAAAATATAAAGAATATAAGGGTGATTTTAGAGGAAATTAAAGGTTTCTAAAGTATTTTAGAAAATTTTAGTAAAGAAAATTTGATTCAAGAACAATTTGTTCAACATCGGGTAATTCTAGGTGTAAGGAATGAATGCTCTAACAAAGTGAAAGTTGACTTCTCCAGATGATTTCGGGAGTTCCAAAAGGAGTTAAAAGGAAAAAATTTGAATTCATCAAAAATATCTTAGAATCCTATAAAATATGGAAACATGAATTTTTTTCCAAGACTAAAAGGTTTCTTAAGGTAATTCATAACACAACAGTTGTTCCTCTCAATCAAGGATGAAATATGGCCTAAAATTGGAATTGCAAGAAAAATTAGCTCTTGGTAATGGTTTAAATGGCCTCAAAAATTATTTGGAGTCAAAATCATATATTTTGAAATTTATGTTTTCATTGATGTCAATAGGTGTCATTGATGTCAAAAGGTGAAAGGGACATGAAGGTTAATTGGTAGTGTCCTTCATTGTTGTCATGGAAAGTTGAGTTACTTGGTCTCATTGATGATGTGGTATGGTGTCTTGTGTATGTATAGTAATTGTTAGTGAAAATTCATAGCACCCCTAAATGAGTTATGGATCTACTTTTCTAAGGCAAAGTCATTTGGTGTGATTGCACAACATTGAGCTTTCCCAAAGTGTGGGACCTTTGCAAATGGGGAAAGCTCTCTAGAGAAGGTTGGTTCCTCTTCCTAAACTACCTACCACAAGCTATTCTAGTGCAAGAAAGCTAATCTAACCTAATATAACTCCCAAGGAGACAAGGAGAGGAAGAAAATAGGGAAAACAGAGCCTACACTAAAATGGTGATACACCAAAGAAGGAAAGTGTTGATTATCTATCAAAATTGTCATGGAACAAGAAGAGGTGAGCAATGGAAAGGATGGACAAGTGCATCACTAACCAAAGATGGATTTCACATAGAAAATGTTCCAAAACTCCATGAACACAGCTCCAAAACCTGTAATGAACATCCAAACATGCACAAATACCTATAATGAAGAGAGGAAAGAAGAAAACAACCAAAAATGAGCAAGGATGGACAAATGCATCACAAAACACATTTTTATTGCTCCAGAAGTTTGCACAGAACATCATTTCATGGGTAAGAGGAAACAAATTCCATTATAGAGTAGGGGAGGAGGTTCAAACTCCATTTTTGACCCTGGGGAAGAAAAGAAGGGAGAGGCAGAGAATAAGGATGGACAACCTTTTACAAATGAGCCAAAAATTGGCTTTTATCACTCAAACAGAATGAAGGAAATGAGAAAATGTGGGAAAATCAATTTTAAAACTCCAACCACCAACAAGATCCATTTAATTAGCCTATAAAATGATGGGTTTCCATGAAAAATCCCATACTTCATCGTACATTGCTTGCAGAGCAAGAAAGAGGCCCATACTTCATTAATTTTGGTGGTTGGGGTCGTTTTCTACAATTTTTCCATGCCAGAGACATTTTCCCATTTTTCTCCTACAAAACTCCATCAAAATTTAAAATTGAAGTTTCCATCATGTGGATAATTTCACCATCTTTCCAATGATACCAAAATCATGAAAATCTGAGCTCTAGTGCGAAAGATATGCCCCTCTGAAGATTTAGGGAAAAAATCGGGTTCGCAAGGCAAAGTCCTCATTTTTCGATTTTTTCAAATTGGGAAAATTTCCCAAAAACTCTCCACACCCCGCTCCTTCGATGACACGTGGCATCGGCTAATTATCCACGGGTCTCAAAACCACATTCTGCCCATTTTTCCCACAAGGGTAAATTTTTCCAAGGTCTTCCACCGGTGAATTCCCCGTTGATGTGGACACATGGCACCCTATGATTGGCTGCGGGGATGTGGTTCTATTTTTTCCTTTGACACATTTTGACCAAACGCCAAAAACTAGAAGTTCCTCCGACGCCCACCGCTCCACCTTGACACGTGGCATCATTTCATTGGTTGCGGGCCTCAAACAATTTATTTTCCTCTACGGGCTTGCGGGAGCGTAAATGAATTTTATGCTTTTAGCCCAAAAAGTGCTAAGTTCTCAATTTCTTCCTCCACTCCACCAGCCCTGAGCCTCTTTGGCACAAAAATCTCCCAAGCTCCGTGCAGGCCCGCCCAAGGAAAATTTTCCTCCAAACTCCGTGAGCCATAACTCAAAAAATACAATGAGTTAGGAGGACTTCTTTACCTTTCTAGAAAGGGGAAGAAAAATCCTATCTGATGAAGCCATTTCTAGAATCTTTTAAGTGCTTAAAATGTGTGAAAATTGAATTTGAAGGATAAGGAAGGAAAGGATGAAGGTAAGTTATCCAAAATAAGTAGGGGCTCATTTTGGATAACAATTTGGTGACTCAGAGGGGTCATCTACCTAGTAGATGAATGATCAGTGGCCTTTGTTGCATCCATTGGGCATGGAGTTAAGCCTGATAAACTAATTTTGATCTGAACTCTAAAATTATGACCTCTGAGTCACTTGGAAATCCACTAAAACTTGAAATTGATCTTCACCAAAAGCCACTGAAATGGACTATGCAAGAGCAACCAAAACAAGCACCAAACAACTATGTACAAAATTGGAAATCATACATACCCCAAGTGGGATATGTAGAGTGTGCACAAGCACTTATTCTACTGAAAGCAAACCTACCTACTCTACTCTAACCAAGAGAAAAGGGAGCTCAAACAAATCCTGCAACTGGCAGGGAGAAATAGCTTCCCTTCCTCAAAAATGGCAGCCATGCAAATGATTTGGAGCTGATCATGGCTGTTAGTATGAGTGGAAAATTGAGAAGAATCTAGTCCTCCACCCAAATCATCAAGGTGTCAACTGAAAACAAATTGAATACCTCTTTTAGTTGCTCTGCATTTGGATTAAAGAGGTATGACAGCTGATCCTTGGTACTTTTTAGCTCATCCTCATGCCTTGAAGCAAGCATGATTGGTTGTGGCTTCTCCCTTGGCACCAATGAAGCCAAGTACATGATAGGGCATGGTATTGTCCTTTGAATGTGCCCATAGCTCTGAAATTCTCCTCCAAAATGGAGTCTTCTTGTAGACCTCCTTGGGTGAATGATGTGGAAGGAATGGTGGAACTTTTCTGCTCTTTCCCTTCCTCTTCCTAGTGAAGAACATGGAAGATTAATATCTTCCAACCTTGATTCCAAAGAGCTGCTATAAAATGTAGGCTACTACAAATGAATGCTCTCCTTCATGGTAGTAGGTTCTTGTGTTTGGAAGATGGATGATGAAGGAGAAAACAATGTGATTTCAACTGGTTCCTCTCCATCAAAACAATCCTCCAAATCTGATAGATAAACTGCCTCCTTGTTGTCCTATTGCAAGTGTTCAACCTCTTCCATGATGTCCTCCTAATCTGTAATTTGATCACCATGGTTCTCCTCATCCTCAAACATGAAGTTTGAAAGATCAAACTCCTCCTCAACATTAGAGATTGAAGGAGATGAAGTGGGAGGAAGAACTGAAGGTTCTCTGCGTGGCATGCTCCTCACTTGGAGCCTCTGAAACTATATGGTCCTCCTCCATCATGGGTTCATCAATCAAATCAGGCCCTTGAAATGAAAGAAAAAAATCTTCAATGATGCCTTCTTCATTAAGTGGCCTCAACATTGATTTGATCTCTCCCATCTGCTCCTCTTCAATGGGGCTTAGGACTGATTGTTCCTCCTCTTGTTCTTGCTCTTCTTCTACTACAAACTCGGCCTCAACCACCATTGGTTTTTCAAATCTGACCTCTCTCTATTGGATGGACCATCAAGGGGATGTTTGTAATCCAAAATTTAGTAGCCCAACTCATCAGATTGTCTGGTATTTCAGTTCTATTAGGCTCCTCTTCTTGTTGTCCTTGATTGGATTCTTGAGTATCTTCCCAACATGGACTTGGGAAAGTAAGAGGAGTGGTAGGTTGGGGTTCAACCAGCTTTATAATTGTTTGTGGTGGGGAGGGAGGTGGAACTTCTTGTTTGTTCGAGAGGGGAAGGTATTTCATTTAGCTCTTATGGGGGATTTGGATTTGGAAGAGAAAAGGGAAGAAGAACTGAAATGGGATGGAAGACTAGGGGATGGAGAAATGGAATCAACACTTGGGGTAGCAACTGGGAAGCTTGGAAATTAGAGCTTGGGTTGAAATGGTGTTGTTTGAGAAAGAGAAAAAGAAAAGCTATGAGATGGTGGACTTACCCATTGACAAGGTTTTCTTGACTCCAACTCATAAGCCCCTATCTCTTCAGTCCATTGTGCAAGTTGGGGCAGCATCTCCATCATGAAGTCCAACTTTTCTTGAGGGTTGTAATGTCTTGGAAAAGGGCCAACCCATGGACAAGGTGCCTTGTAACCAATTCTGAAAGCCTTCATTTGAGTTGTTGCTCTTGATTGCACCATGTCAATCTCCATTTTTTGGATCTTCTCCAACAAACCAACATCTTGCATTTGATTGTCTTCATTTTTGGCATACCCATGCTCTTGGAAAGCTCCATAGCCAAACTGATTTTGGCATTGCTGCTCATAGGGGTAAGCATGCTGATTTTGAATTTGTTCAAAATGCTGATTTGGAGGAGTTGTAAAACATATTGGAGATGGAATGTGTTGTTGTTGCTGTAGATATGAATTCCATGATGGAAATGAAGTCATGATTGCACAACCTCATGGAATGAAAAGAATGAAAGAGATGGAAGAAAAATGGGTGAAAAAGGAATGGAAATGAATGAAAAGGAAGGTTTGTAACTTCAGAGATGGGTTGTTGACCAGATGGAGTCACCATATGTGTTTGCAAGTGCCTCCAAAGGCTGAAATTTTAAGCAGGAACACATCAACCTGCAAAAATGAAGTGGAAGACCTCTTGGGGTCCCCGGGTGTGCAAAAAATTAGTTAGTGGTGCACGGTGGTGTAAGATATGTTGTTGTCTACATGAGGCACTAAGAGAAGATGAAATATCTAACCCCAGTGTCCCACAAGGCATGCCAAAACTGTTAGTGCAAATTCATAGCACCCCAAATGAGTTATGGATCTACTTTTCTAAGGCAAAGTCATTTGGTGTGATTTCACAACATTGAGCTTTCCCAAAGTGTGGGACCTTTGCAAATGGGGAAAGTTCTCTAGAGAAGGTTGGTTCCTCTTCCTAAACTACCTGCCATAAGCTATTCCAGTGTAGGAAAGCTAATCTAACCTAATCTAACTCCCATGGAGATAAGAGAGGAAGAAAACAAGGAAAAATAGAGCCTACACTAAAACGGTGATACACCAGAGAAGGAAAGTGTTGATTATCTATCAAAACTACCATGGAACAAGAAGAGGTGAGCAATGGAAAGGATGGACAAGTGCATCACAAACCAAAGATGGATTTCACACAGAAAATGTTCCAAAACTCCATGAACACAGCTCCAAAACCTGCAATGAACATCCAAACATGCACAAATACCTGCAATGAAGAGAGGCAAGAAGAAAACAAAAAACGAGCAAGGATGGACAAATGCATCACAAAACACATTTTTATTACTCCAGAAGTTTGCACAGAACATCATTTCATGGGTAAGAGGAAAAAAATTCCATTACAGAGCAAGGGAGGAGGTTCAAACTCCATTTTGACCCCTGGGAAGAAAAGAAGGGAGAGGCAGAGAAGAAGGATGAACAACCTTTTACAAATGAGCCAAAATTGGCTTTTATCACTCGAACAAAATGAAGGAAATGAGAAAACACGGGAAAATCAATTTTAAAACTCCAACCACCAACAAGATCCATTTAATTAGCCTGCAAAATGATGGGTTTCCATGAAAAATCCCATACTTCATCATACATTGCTTCGCAGAGCAAGAAAGAGGCCCATACTTCATTAATTTTGGTGGTTGGGGTTGTTTTCTGTAATTTTTCCATGCCAGAGACATTTTCCCATTTTTCTCCCATAAAACTCCATCAAAATTTAAAATTGAAGTGTCCATCGTGTGGAGAATTTCACCAGCTTTCCAATGATACCAAAATTGTGAAAATCCAAGCTCTGGTGCGAAAGATATGCCCCTCTGAAGATTTAGGGCAAAAATGGTGAAATTAGGGCAAAAATCGGGTTCGCGGGGCAAAATCCTAAATTTTTTTCCTTTTTTCAAATTGGGAAAATTTCCCAAAAACTCTCCATGCCCTTCTTCTCCAATGACATGTGGCATCACTTGATTAGTCGTGGGTCTCAAAACACATTACGCCCATTTTACCCGCAAGGGAAAAATTTTCCAAGGTCTTCTGCAGGTGAATTCCCCACCGTTGATGTGGACATGTGGCACCCTATGATTGGCCACAGGATTTAGTTCTATTTTTCCTTTGACACATTTTGACCAAACACCAAAAAACTAGAAGTCCCTCCGATGCCCGTCGCTCCGCCTTGACACATGGCATCATTTCATTGGTTACGGGCCTCAAACCATTTATTTTCCTCTGCAGAGGCTTGCGGGAGCGCAAATGAATTTTGTGCTTTTAGCCCAAAAAGCACTAAGTTCTCAATTTCTTCCTCCACTCTACCGACCCGAGCCTCTTTGGCACAAAACTCTCCCAAGCTCCATGGGCTTGCCCAAGGAAAATTTTCCCTCCAAACTCCATCGAGCCATAACTCAAAAAATACAAGGAGTTAGGAGGATTTCTTTACCTTTCTGGAAAGGGGAATAAAAATCCTATCTAATTAAGCCATTTCTATAATCTTTTGAGTGATTGAAATTTTGTAAATTGAAGTTGAAGCATAAGGAAGGAAGGAATGAAGGAAAGTTAGCCAAAATAGCGGGGCTCATTTTGGATAACACTAACTTGCATATGTGTTGTATTTTTGTGTTAATGTTGTGGTGATGTCATGAAGCTTTTGAAGGATCTTGTAGGTGGGAAATAATGAAAAAGTGATGAGGTGATCAGCATAAATGGTGCAAGCATGGTCGAAGCCTAGTCATGGTCTAGTCAACGGGATGATTGTTCTCGGGTATGTAGCACATGTTTATGCATTTTCATAGCATGGAAAGCATGAGGATGAATTTTAGAGACACTCAAAAATGTCTCAAAGTGTAGGTATAGGGAGAAGACTACATTCTAGGTCTGTATCTAGACCTTGTCGTAATCCCTAAGTGGCCAAATGAGGTGATCGGGTCTAATTTCATCTTGGAGATTCAAATATGAGCATGGTAAAATGTGTATTAGGTTTTTCCAGTGGTGTGGAAAAAATTTCAGGTGTTGGTTTGCAAGAAAAGGAAAAAGTGAGTTTTTCCTCTACTAAATTCCTAGAATTGAGAAACTCAGCTCGAGATGGATTATTTGATGCCCATTGGCACGTGTGAAGTTTGCATGGGAGGATAATATATTCATGGTAGTTGGGTAAGGGTCCTAGCTCAATGTTCTAGGAATTATTTTGTGGATTAATTGGTAGATCTTTATGAATTATTGTTAAGAAGGTAAGGTGGTCTTAAACCCTTATCAAACCCTAGCTAAATAGCGATGGAGAAGAAATTTCTCTAAGTGACCAAAAATGGATTGGTTTTGCATAAGTATGATGATTAGATGTTGTATAGAAATCCTCCATATTTCTCTAGGTGGCATTTAGGTGTCTTGATCTTGTTAGAGGTTGTTATAAGACTTATAAAACATGTCTAAGTGGTCCTTGATTTTTGGTGAAGGTCATGTTAGCTCAAGAATTCTTGGTTTTGGCGAGAGGGTAGTTTGAGTGCTTTAGGCCTAATTGGGTCCTAATGAAGGAGTTGTGTTTTTACATGTTATTATCTACCTAAGTGGTATTTTATATGATGTTATTATGTTATTATAATTTTCTACACCATATGATGTCTGACCTAGATAAATTTGATGCTTAATTCATGTATATAAGCATGTTCTTAGTGACCTATTTGGTAGTTGGGTGAGTATGAGAAAGAGCAAGTAAGATGGAAGATTTTGGAGGTGTAGGTATTTGTTACCATCAAGAGTGGGCTGAGATTATTTCATGATGTTATAGTGGGTGTTATTTTGTTTGATAAATAGGTCATTAGACCTAATCAGCTTGGAGAAGAAGTTCTTGAGCAAGTTAGTAAGAAAGGCAAATTTGGAGAAGATAGAAGGAAAGAGAGCTTAATAGGTGGCAACATTCCGAGGTGAAAAAAAAATTAGGTGGCTGAGTTGGTGCTAAGTTATCTAGGGGGTTGGTTCCTCCATGTAGGGTTAGTGTTATACTAAATCTAGGGGTTGGTGCTCCTTGTGGGGTTGGTGCCTCACTAAACCTAGGGGTTGGTGCTCCTTTTTGGGTTTGTGCTCAACTAAATTTGATTCATTTTTGTAATAAATATTTGTTTCAATGGGTTTTCTTCCCCTTGATGGTTTCCCACTTATATCTAGTGTTCATGTGTTCTTGTGTTCTCATTTTCTCATCTAATGGTTATGTTTCTTAAAAATGTTTACTAAATGGTTAATTTGAATTGAATGGTTGATGGATATAAGTGTTTAAGTGAATGAAAGTTTTATTGCACAATGATCTAACCCCCTCTCTATGATTTTTCTTCCAACAATATATATTTTGACCCCAAAACACTTACATATGCTCTTAGGGTGAAAATTTCACTCCCAATGTCCCAATTTGGACACGGTGAGTAATCCCATCTTTCCAAAAGTGGCCAAGTCACAATTTTCACCCTATCTATCATCACTATCCCCCAAGGGACAAGGGGGGACACAAAAGTGTGAGCCCCTTGTCATTCTAATTTTTGTCACTTACCACTCACCACTTTATCCCCTAAATTACACAAATTCACTATGTCACTTGCCCCCTTTCATGATCTCTCACCCTCAGGTCACACATTTTCACTCCTATTGTCCCCACTTTCCCCAAAGGATAGAGGGGATAAAAAGTGTGACCCCCTTCTCCATATAGCCCCCTGGTCACCATGGAACAACCTTTAGCTCCTTAGGTGCTCATTCTCAGCCCACTCTCTCCCAAGTCACACTTTTCACTCTAATTTTTCCCACTATCCCCAAGGGATAGAGGGGATAAAAGGAACACAAAATTTCAGCCTCCCTCAACTATGCAACTTTTCCAACCCGGTTGGGCTACTGTGGTTATAGGCGGGTTAAAAGTTCACATAAATCAAACTAACTCCTCTCATGAAACTTTTTCATTTTTCAAAAAAATGATGTGATTTCCATTTGACCTCCATTAATGTCCAAACATGCTATAATAGAAAATTGAAACTATTTTTTTAATTCTATAGAGATCGGTGGGTGAAAAACCTTAAAATTTAGAGCAAAGAGTCCTAGATCAAATTTAAATAAATGAAAGTGTTTTCATGCAACCCAACATGCATAAGACACATTTATAAAAATAGCATGTGTACATGGTTGGCCATGCCTAAATATAGTAATTTTTTGAAAACGGTGAATCCACATCATTTATAACACTCCAAATGAGTAGAAAACATTAGAAAGAGAAAATGGTGAAATTTTACTAAAAATAACGATCCTCGGTAGGATGCTAAAAATAGTAAGTCTTGTAATTGAGTTTGGAAATCTTATGGAAACTAAAATTCTAGCTATCTCACTACTTTTTCCACCATCGCAAGGCTAAGAATTTGTCTTGTGGTCTAAATAGAAAATAAAATCCCCATGCAGGCTTTCGAGCATTAGTCTAGAGGTGATTTGCATGCATGGCTGATTTGATGCAAGAATTTAGATTGTTCGACTCATCCCAATTGTGGAAAAATAAAGTCATCATGGGTTAAATAAAGAACATAAAAAGGTATTTGAAGGATTTGGAACATCAATAACTTCATCGAAATTCAATTCATCAAGGAAACGGTCATCATGAGCATGATAAGATAATATCACCATGAGTGATGTGGGTAGTCATTTCAAACTCACAAACAATGCATATTTCATCAAAGTGTTTTGAAACACTTAACCAATGATTTTTAATGTGCCCACATCTTGTAAGTCAAGGAGGTGGCAATTGTGGTGTCTTAATGCAGTTTAAGGGTCAAGAAAATGGAACTCATTCTCATACATTCCTCCAAGTTTCATCCCTTAATCAATCCTTCTATCTAGAGGAGGAAACCTATTTCCATAAGGAGCAATTTTTAAAAATGGTGTCCAGATATCCTAAGTACATTTCCACTCATATGACATATTTTTCACAAAGGTGTAATGTGAAGCTCAAGGAGTAAGGTGATGATCATCATATCCCAACTCTACCACTATATTCAAATCTCTTCAAAGAACAAGTCAAGATGAGCTAGTCAATCTACTAAGGTAACTATAGCCATCATGTTTTTACGATCAAGAATTCATATATTCCTAAGAGAATCATATGATAAATAAGTTTTATGAGCATCCTAAAGTTGATTACATTTAATAGACAAGAAGGGTAAAAGGATGTTTTCCATGTGAAGTACCATGTTTTCAATAATGGGCAACCATCTCAATTTCACATGTTGCAATTCACTTAGTAGTGTTCTTAAACACTCATTCAACACCTTGTAGTGTGTTCACACCTCATAGGAGGAAGCATATGCAATCATATCATTTTTATTCAATAGGTGGTCACAAGACAAGAATTTCATCCAGGGAGCAATCCTTCTATATGTATGATGAAGACATGTTTTTGTGAGTGTGAGAAAATCATAAAAAGGTTTGAGCATCATGAAGTTAATATTGGTCATGAAAGTGAATTGTGAATGCCTATAAGAGTAAGGAAGTGATCCCCACACCCTAAATCATACCTTGTGATTAGATAATATCATCATGTTCCCATCACAATACATATCATATTACAATTTTTTTGAAAACTTATTTGATACCTTGGGATGTTTCCATATCTCACAGAAGAAGGAGACTGTAATCACATTGCTTCAAGTCAGAAATTTCTTCATTGGTAGAGGTTTCATCTCCATCAAAATTTAATTCTTCATCAGCAAGAACTTTCCCATATCTGGATTTCAACTTCTCTCTCTTCTTCTCTCTCCTCCCTCACTCTCTCTAACATTCTATTTCTTCATTAAGAGTGTACTTTTTCACTCTTTTGTCTTATTCACTTAAGTGACTTAATGTTGCATTGTAAAATTCCCATTTCAAAAATAAGGAAAGGACTTATTTTCATTCCTATGGAATTTGAAAAGTCACATGGTGGTGAGATGAAAATTCATATGAGGGGAAGAGGAAGAGACATTTTTGTATGTTATAAATTGGAATGGCTTCTCCATTCCAAAGGGTTGGAAATTGTTGATTGTTGTATGTTGTTGAGATTTGTATCACTACTACATCAAGAAATAAAAGCTACATTTCCTCTATGTCCTTGTCTATGTTCCTCTATCCTCTCTACTCTCCAACTTTGCAAGCATGGTGATCTTGTATAACCAAGAAGGAACTTTTGTCCTTGATTAATGAATATGCAGAACTTTGTGTCTCTAGTTTGTTAGTATTTTTGATTGCTTACATTGTTGTGTTCTTCTAATTGAATGTGAACCTACTCTAGTTACTGTTAGTGAGAATATTATAGTTCTTACTCACAACATAACCTCCTCTCCTTATTTCTCCTACTCCCATTTACCTCTCTTCACACCAAATTTCCTCCCTTTTACTCTATACAAACACATTTCCATAGGTTTGTTGGAGTATTCCTATGTGATCCCTGGCCTAATGGCCACCCCATAGTTTTAGGTAGTTTACATTCAATAATGGTATCCTCTTCATACCCAAGAAGGTGGGTATTTTCCCTGGATTGTTTGTGAAAACCAATAATCTACACTGCAATAAATTATGTCACCAACAATCCTACTTCTAGTAAGTTCTTATTTGTAATCGAATAAGGTGTATGACATTATATTAGGTGTTGTTTTAGGTTCTATCATGTACTTAGGATATTTTTATTTCAATTATTCCTTTCTGCTATAATAAGAAATCATGTTTCACACAAGAATCTAATCCATAATAAATAATCTAAATATTGTTCTCAAAGAGTAAGATGTAAAGATTTTATAAATGATTTATATATCTTCTCCTAATTCATTGATATGAATATACATGTGGAGGATTGTACAAAAATTATATTGGTGAGGATAAATTACATTTTCTCACTAAGTATCAAAATATCATGGAAAACAAATACAATGACGGGTGCCACATGGAAGGAATCAACACACGGTGGAAAAATTGGAGGTCAAATCCCAACCTCAAAAAGGAGTGAAGAATGGAGGCACCGATGGAGGACACATGTTTTTCATCGGTGATTCCCCACAAATGAAAAATAAAAATAATTGAAAGTATAAAATAGTTTATACCCCCTATGTGTCATTCATTAGCATATTTTAGAGAGAAAAGACCAAACTGATATAAGGTTACAAAACATGGTGAAACTAATGTTCTCCACATGTCATAAATTTGCAAAGGGAAAAATTAAAATGGTTGAAGGCTTGGGGTATTTACGTGTGCAGAAAGAAGGAATAAAATTCTTCATATGTGATAGTGTACCATAAAAATGTAGCATCACTTTAGTGTGGGTACACAAGAAAATAGTATAAATTACACACTAGAAATTGACAGAGTTCTTAGAGCTTAAAAACTCTTAGGGAAAGGGTTTTATTGGCATGGAAAAATTGACAAGATATAAAAGAATATGATTTAATGTGAACAGACTATGAATTGAAAAAAACTTGATAAGGAATGATGAATAAAGAAAAGGGGAAGTGGAGCACATGAAAAAGTGTAAGTGGAAAGGGTAAGGGTTTAACAGAAAACTACGGGGCAAGGAAGAACGTAAAAAAATAAAGTGCATAGAGAAATGCAATGTGGCCTAGGAATATAAGCTACTCATTGTAGCTAAATGTGTAGGGTGAAAATAACACAGTCCATAAAGTTCATAGTGCACACATGTAAGTGGGTGAGTCATTATGTCAAGTCTAAATTGAGAAAAATATATGAACACACAAGGTGGAGAACAATTTTCAACCACTTGGTATTAAATGAAGTTAGTGATGAAGTGAGATTTCACGCATATGAAAGGAGTAAATATGGCCTTAATTACCATATCGAGCGGTATAAAAAGAGAGTAATAACTCATTTAAAAGTTACCTTCCATTCAAATGAATGAGAGCTCCAAGTTACAACCGTGAAAAATGTAAGTGTGAGGAGGTATTATTTACCTTTTATTTATTTATTAGGTTAATTACCCTCACCCATGGTGATTCATCTCACTTAGGTGAGTCATATGTCTTTTGGGAGTTATATGACATATGATAGATTCTGTCATAGAATCTTTCATATGTGTCATAGTTTCATTGTCATATGGGAGTTACATGCCATTCTTGCATTGTAACTTCTCTCTTCATTTTTGGAGTATGACAAGTCCAAACATGGGAGTTACACAACACTCCCTCATATGTACTTCTTCATTTTTTATCTAAGGGCATGAGTAGACCATTTTCTCATGCACAAGTTCCTTGAGATATTTTTCTTGCTAATTACTTGGAGTATTACGTGTTTTCTTTTAGAGTGCAACTCCATTGATGTGCACACATTTCAGGAGATCTTTGTGCCCTCTTTCATGGTATCAAATCTCGATAATTGTTTCACTTGCTTCATCATTGTTGATTACTCTTGATTTCATGTTTTTATTAGCTCCTTGTGAGAGTTTTGTTATCGGCATTGGTTTTGTACATTTTTGCATTATTCTAGTTAACACATGGTTTTGTGGGTGTTTTTTGCAGGAGTTAGGGATTGTGTGGCTAAGTTTAGTTGGTTATATCTAAATTTTGAGGAAGATCCATTTTAGGGGGTATTCCTTAGCTTTCTACAACATTCGCTTCTTCCTACTCCTTCCAACTCGTCTTCATCTCTACAACTCACCATCAAGCTCCTTCCTTGCATTATAACCCCTACATCAAGTTTCTTATACTATCCTAGCCCGGCCAACTTGCCCCTCTGTAACCCAAGCTCTACTTTGGCCTCAAATCAGCTCGTCAAGTTCTATTGACTTAACCCTTTAGCCAACACTAACCTCTAACTCACCTGAGTTCACTTTGAGATGGATTTTTCATCCCGCAAAGCTCATCATTGCATGAAAACTCTTGAACCTTATGGATCATTTTTCGATCCATCTACGGATCATCGAATTGAACCTTGTTCCTTGGCCCACACTATCTTGGCCATGTCTTTGTTTTACCTTGAATCACCCCCATCACCATGTTGTAAGTCACTTGACCACATCAAACTTGTTTTAACTCATGTCTAACCTTGTTTTGGCTCAATATCACCTCCCGAGATTGGTCCCACACTTTGCATCAATTTTGGCTCAATCTTTTGTAACTTGGCTCGGCCTTCACCCTATCAAACCTTCACCTGTAAACTAGGTGTGGCTTGCTCAGCTCCAGCACATATCCCGACTCAACTAAGTCTCTATTGTTCCAACTCACCAACAAACTCCCCCAGATTACATCGATTCGCTCCTAGTCGATCTATTTTTCTCTACCATGTTTGTCAAGCTCCATTTAATGAGCTATCCCGAGACATTTCGGCTCACTCGAATTGTTTGACTTACCACGTGTATACCCCTCTATGTTGCATTCATTACAACTTTCCCTGCTAAGTTAGTTCTCCACTCATCAAGTACCTAGTCATTGACTTTTCGATTTATCTTGTTGAGCTACACCAACTTGTTCATCCCTACTCACCCTCCTCTTTCTCTTACACTTAGATTTTTTTGCATTTTTAAAATCAAACTTAGCTTAATTAAATCTAGGTGGAAATTAATCTAGGGAAATTTATTTTCTCGTTGGTCCATTTTTTAGGCATAATTATGCTTTTACAAATCAGGAAGCTTATTGTAACCACCTTCCTTGTTTACGGGTTAGTGAGTGCGTATGCAAAAACCTTGTGGTAAGGAGTTTTTTTATGACGTGAGACACTATTTCTCACTTAGACTTAGTTTTTACTCCTTTTTCCAATTATTATGACTTTATTGTGCTTGTTACGATGTTGTTTCTCTTACGTGTGTTGAAAATTATTGTGGTCTCCAATCTTGTACAAAATTTTCCAATTAAAAGGTGGGTGGAAATTGTTTCATACCACACAAACACACCAGATTGTAAGAAATGCATTGATTATAAAGTGTCACAAATAGGGGTTAAAATATTGTTCTATGGTGTGTGTGTTTCCTTTTTTTTTTTACATTTTTTGTCTCTTTCCTTACGATGGATACTACTAATGTTCCTTTTCTCACATCATTTAAATTTCATGCATGGAAATCCAAAATGATAATCACACTATGGGGTAAAGGGTTGTACCACATCACTATGGGAGTGGAGAAAGAAAACAACCAAACTTGAGAAATCTAAATGGTTCAATAGATGTTACAAAGCATTAGATCTTCTTTGTATTTATATCTCTCTGAACTTACCTTTCACATTAAGTCTTCCACAACACTTGAAAGATCCTGGAAAAATCTAGATGGTATGTTTGGAAAACAAGATGACATGAGAGCTCATGAGTTAGAGAACAAACTCCTAGGTTTGACTCCTAGTAACTTTGATAACCTACAATCCTTCTTCTCCATTTTTTCCACATGAGATTGTTGTTGAAATAATGTGGAGTTGATAAAAAGGATGCCAAATGATTTTATCCATTCTTTTTAATCTTGAACTGAATACTTTGTCTTCATTTCTACCTTTCATGCCACGAAATAATCTTTAGGGACTACTTGGAAGATGCCCTCATTTGAAAAATTCCGCCTAACTCATTTGAAAACAAAAAAAATTGATCCAAATGGGTGCAATCAAGTCTAATCACATGACCTAATAAAAGTAATGGTAAAGGAAAGGAGAAGAAATGGGATAAGAAATCAGAGAAAAGGACCAACCTAAGAAGGAAGGTAAGACCACCCAAACAAAATCCAACACAAGTACTTCTTCCTCTACTTCTGAGTCTAAACCAAAGAAGGAGAGTGCAAGTGTTCCTATTACAATAATTTGGGACGTGTAGAGCATCAATGCATGATAAAAAAAATTGACCACCTAAATCATTTACTTGATAAGAATAATATAGGTTTTTCGAGTCTATCAAGAAAAATTCTCTAAAACCTAAGTCTTCTAAATTAAAGGAAAACAATTCTAAGAAAAAGAAAGGCAAAGACCTAGTAGTTAGAGTAGTTCCTTCATCAACATAGGATATATATTTTATTGCCTCACATGACATGGATTCCTCTCAAGTTAAGTTTTCGACGTGAAAACTTGTTGCATGTCCCAAATCACCTGGGCAACAATACATCCATTACGATGAGCGGTAGTGGATCAATGGAAGTTGATGGTAGAACCTTCAATGATGTCCTTAGTGTTCCCCAACTTTCTACTAATTTGTTATCAGTCTACTAAATCACCCACATTAGCCAAGGGATGCGTGTGGAATTTAACCCTAACTCAATGATCATTAGAGAGATGCACAATGAGTCTATAGTGGCAAAGGGAAAGGCATACCACTAAGCCTGGTTGTACACCTTTTCCCACTTTTCTCCCGACTCTTCTCCCACTTCCTTATTGACTCATGTTGATGATGTTAGTAATCTATGACATGAATGGTTTGGCCATTTAAACTATTGTTACCTTGAGAAATTGATCCAACATGAGATGGTCAATGGATTGCTCGTGTTAGTTTTTCGAAGGGTCTTTATGAGGGTTGTGCCCTTGGAAAGCACCCCGAAGAGAAATTTGGCAAAGGAAAATCCTGGAGAGCTTCTCATACCTTAGAGTTTGTCTATAGTGACATTTCTTGGCCCTCTTCCATCTCCTTCATTCACTAGAGCTCAATACCTACTTACCTTCATGATGACTTTTCATGTTATATGCGGGTTCACTTTCTCAAACAGAAATGAAGTTTTGGATCACTTTTGGGAATTCAAGGTTCTCACTGAGAAATGAGCTAAAAGGTCTATCAAGGTTCTTATAACTAAAAATGGAGGTTAGTGTGTGAGAAATAGGTTTGATTATTTTTGCACCTTGAAGGAATAGCTTTACAAGGTGTACGATTTGCTTACAATCCGTCACAAAATGGAGTTGAGAAAGGAAGAATATAACTCTTAAGTAGATGGCCACCTACATGATCCACTCTAAATCCCTTCCACCACAGTATTGGGAAAAGGCTATGAACTATGATTGCTACATTAATAACCACATTTCACATAAATAAGTAAAAGGTACGACACCCTTTGAGGCTTGGTATGGATGCAAACTTGATGTTAAGCACTTTTATGTCTTTAGTTCAACTGTCATGACTTGAATACCTAAGAATAAATGTAAGGCCTTAGAACCACAATCCAAACCTTGTATCTTTGTCAAGTATCTCAAAGGTGTGAAGGGTTATAGAATTTTGAACCCCACCACTCATGATCTCTATATCGAGAGAAGTGTGAAATTCTAAGAGACATCTCCTACTTCCACTTCTCCACCCACAGAGGTCACTCTTCCCCTCTCTAACCATGATTCAAATTCTTCTAATGATCTTCTTGATCCTCCTACTCATTATCCTACCACTCCTCCATCTACCGATTATGATAGTAGTGATTAAAATGAATTTATACCCTCTCACTTGAGTGATAATTCAATGGATTTGGAGCATGAATCTCCTCCTGGTCCTAGTTCAGCTAGAAATACCTTACAAAGTGTTAGTGATTGGATAGTGGATCTTTCAGATGAGAGATGAAATTGATTATATTTTTTGGGCCTTGTGCCTTCTTCTCCTTTGCTTCTGATCCACAATATTTTTAGGATACTAATGAGATTCCTGAGTGGGATTATACTATGGAAGAGGAATATTCCTCTCTCATGAAGAATCATACTTGGGATCTCACACCTATTCATAAGGGAAGAAATATGGTTTGGTGTAGGTGGATATATCAAACCAAGTATGGTGCCAATGGGAACATCAAAAAGTACAAGGTGTGACTCATAGCTAAGGGTTTCTCCCATGTTCTTAGGGTTGATTATTCTAAGACCTTTTCTCTCGTCACCAAGTGACTTCTATTCGACTAACCCTATCCATAACTACCGCTAATAGATGGGATGTCAACCAAATGGATGTTAAGATTACCCTCCTTCATAGTTACCTATAGGAATAAATCTATATGGAACAACCATCAAGTTATGTCCAATATTCCTCCCTTGTTTTCCAACCCAAGAAGTCTATTTATGACCTCAAATAATCCCCTTATGTTTGGTATGATAAGATGGAATTCTTTCTTCTCACTTTTGGGTTCACTAGGTGTCACTATGACCCAAATGTTTACATTTTGTGGAAAGATGAGTCCATGTTTATCTTAGTTATGTATGTCAATGAATTTTTTTATTAGAAGAATCCCTTCGTGATCATTGATTCTATCAAGAATTCCTTAGCCAAAAAATTCTCCATGACCGACTGGGGTTCTTCCACTACTTCCTTGGGATTCAAATCACTCATTTTGACTCAGGGATCATCATTTCTCAACCCAAGTATGCCCTTGATTTTATTGTTAGGTTTAACATGACTGATTGTAAGCCATCTCCCACTCCCTTCCTTTCTATAGGAAATTTAGTAGTCAATTGCTCCAATATTTTAGTTTATGGTAACATTTTACCGCCATTGGTTGGGAAATTGATCTACATAACCCATATCAGTTTGATTTATCATTTGTTATTGGCATTGTGTTTAGATGTATGCAAGAACCTCATGAGCTACATTGGAAAGCAATAAAAGAGATTATGCATTATGTTAGAGGCACCTACACCGATGGAATTCACTACTTGGGAGGGATAGAGATTGAATTGGTTGGATATTGTGAGATTATTCTGCGAGGATCAAGATGGAACCACATGCACATCGAAGAGGTTGCACTCCAAAAGTGATGTGAAAGCTCCAAGTAATCAACAAGTGAAATCAAACAAGGAAAATCATGCATGAAAGAATAGGTCTACTCATTCTCATAGATCAAAAAGAAGGGTACATATGGGAGTGTTGTGTAACTCTTGTTCCTATATAATCATTCCCTCCATGAGGGAAAGAGGAGTTACGATTCCAAAATGGAATGTAACTCCTATGATGTCACTAACGGATATGACAATGACATATTGTATGACGGAATCTATCATGTGCCATATAACTCTTATGACCTATGATCTCACCTAATTGAGATGACTCGCCATGTAAGGTGGAAAAGACCCCAAGTGATGATGAGACAAATCACACATACCAATACCCCTCTCATCAAGATGAGGTAGAGGTCATGGTAAGTCAAAAACATAAAGAGAACTCCCTAGATAACTAAGAAAGATGTGTCAAATGGGGCTCGGCAACTAACGGCCCGATAAGGTACCATGTACCAATGTTTTAAAAATCAGAACCAGTCGAGGGTTGGACCGCATCGGGAACCGGAACCAAACCGTTTCAAACTCTATGAACCGGTTTACTAAAAAACACATAAAAATATATTTTTAAAGAAAACAATATATTTGAAAGATTAGAAACCATGATTCCAACAATTACACACAAAATATGCAAAGTTTGCTCATGTATATACTATATAACATGTAAGAAAGGTGTTTATAGAAAAATGACATGAACTCCAAGTAAGAAAGGTGTTATAAGCAGAAATTTTGAATAAAAAATTGAATTTTTTATACTCAGTGTTGTATGCATGCATCTTTACATGACTCGGCCGGTTCAAGATGAAACCGGACCGGTTCGACCAATTTGGTACTAAACCGGTTGGTTCCTTACAAAACCGGTCGGTTTAGTACCAAACCGGTTGAACGGTCCGGTTTTTTAACTATTCATGTCTAAATATGTTGAACCGGTCGAACCGGCTAGTTCCAATTCTAGTTCGGCTGGTTTTTAAAACACTACCATGTACAAACAACATATTTTCAAAAAGAAGAAGAGAAGAAGAGGACTAGAAATCCCAAAGAAGATGGGTGACTACAGAAGACCTCACCCCAAGAAGAGAGTGTAAGTGAACGAACTTGGCTTTCAGTGAAGGGCTTGGTAAATATTTATGTAGCTTTGATCGGAAGTCTAACAATACTACAAGTCGATGATGTCTTCATGTATCATCTCTTGAATGAAATACATGTGGATCTCAATGTGCTTCATTCGCTGATGTTGAACCAAATTTTGAAAATCGAGATGGTGTTCATGTTATCACAGTAGATGATAGTAGGCTACCAAAAGTGAATACCAAACTCTGTCAAGATTCCCTGCAACCAAACAACTTTTGTGGCAGCGTTAACTGCTCCTCTATACTTTACCTCTGTAGATGATATGGAAATCACATTCTTCTTCTTGCTAGACCAACTAACAGGACCGAACCAAGAGAGAAACGTAGCTTATGGTAGATTTATGTTCTAGATCACATGCCCAATCGATTCTATATATCCAACCAAGTCAATCTATGTCCCTCCTAAATAATGAATTCCATCAGTATGAGAGCCACAAACATAGTGAAGGATCCTCTTCATTTCTTTCCAATGCAACACATGAAGCTCTTGCATAAATATGGACACGATCCCAACAATATACGAAAGATATGGACAAGTCTCGAGTCGGATACATCAATCTCCCCACCAACTTTCGATAAAGGATATCATAAAGCATAGGAGAAGAGAAATTAGAAACCAACTTAACTCTGGAAAGGAAAGACGTGGGAGAAGGCTTACAATCGACATGTGAAACCGAGATAAAAAAATCAAGGAGTACTTAGGTCTGCGAAATCACAATTCTCGAGTTATATTAGGAAATACGAATCCTAAGAAAATAATGAAGCAAGCCCAATTCAAATATAGAGAACTTGTTGTCCAATACAATCTTCACAAAATGATGATAGAGGAAGAGATTCCTGTGATCAACAAGTCATCAACATACAAATGAGGATGAGCATGGAGTCATCCTACCACATAATGTAAACATTAGGGTTAGAGTGACACCAAGTGAACCCTGATACAAGTCAAAAGGAGTCCATCTTCTCATACCAATCCCAATGGGTGTTTTTAAGGTCGTAGAGAGACTTATTTAACTTTCAAATGAGGAAGGGATCATGGACATAACTATTGGTGTATATGACTAGACTTGTCGTCATTCGACATCTTGTCCACCTAGTTGGTTAGTCATCTCACTTAGTGAGAATATGTCATAGTTGAATAGGTCATAGGGTTGTGTACACATGTCATACACATGAGTTACACAAAACACTCCTATATGTACCCTTTCATTTTGATTTATCAACATGTCGACACTTCGCTTTTCTTTTCGTACTTTTTATTTTGTTGCATGATTTTCCATTGTTTCTTGAATCTTGTTGATTACATTGGAGCTATCACGTTATCGTTGGAGTGCAAATTCATCATGGTGCATAGTTTCCGTATCAATTCTCACGAACACTCTTTCATGGTATCGAGCTTCAAGTTTCAGAAACGTGCACTTGCTTTAACTTGGTCATAGATTACATTTTTGGTTTTTTTTTCACTTTTTGTGCCGTTTTCATACGATTTTATTTGGAATCTTGTTACATGTTAACAATCTGGTTTTTCATAAGTTTGTGTAGTTTTTCCATGTTTACATGTGCAAATTTCAAGGGTTGTGCACAGCGCCCGATTTAGCTAATTATAGCCAAATTTAGAGGCATTACTAAACTTAGAGGTAGGGTCTTCTAGTTTTTTAATCATTTTTTTAAAAGAGTGAATTGTTTTAAGCAATTCTAGGCTTTAATTAGCTTTTTTAAAAGTGAGTGAATTTTTTTATGACATTCTGGTTTTTAATTGGCTTTTTAATTAAAAGTGAAATATTTTCTATAAAAAAATAAAACCAGATCCACCGCCTCGTTTCACCTTCTCTCTACTTTTACCCTTCCTTACCTAGTTATTGTGTTGCCTTTCCTTGCAAACTAACCGTGTTTGGCCATTTTTCTCTCTTCCCTCTCTTTGTGTTGGCAGCTACATGGGTTCACCGTCTCGTATTGGTTGTGCTTTAGCCTCGTAGGACCCACCCTTTGGACCGATTCAAATTTATCCCAGATAATTACGGCAAAGGCGTTCCCCTATGGGAAAGGCACTTTCGGATGTTTCTAAGACTGTGTTGAATTTGACGGTTTGGCTTGATAGCTCCATCTAAACGTTTTCATGTTTTCCAGCAATTTTTAACAGTTCCTTTTTCATTTTTTGTTGTGTTGATTTTTCTTTGAGGAGCGATTTGTGTGCGAAGCTGGCCTTGAAGCAAAGAAGTTTGTGATGCTTCGCGTGCCCTGAGGAGGAGGCGATAGAGTTCTGCTTGACTTTTTCGAGGGTTTTAACAGGATTTCTTCCTCATCCTCATTGTTGTGGGCGACGTCTTCTTTCCCAATATCCGCGATGGAATCCTCTAGAAAGTCGGCCAATCTCTTTCGCCCGGAAATCTTGTGACAACATGCTCTAATCTGATGGTCTCCATGGTAACTCTTATTAGGAAATAAGGGATAAAATATGTGGAATAATCCCTCACATAATCGCAATGTAAGAAACTAATATGCAGTAAATTATTAAAGATCTCAAATAAAATTAGGTAATAAAATAACACAACACAAAGAGAGTATTTAACGTGGTTCACCCAATTTGGGCTACATCCACCAAGAATCACTTGCTCGATTTTATTACAAGCCACCGCTTGCTCTCTCAATACAATACCAGATCCGTTTGGAGCTATGCTCAACAAACTCTCTACAGTAATTCACACTGAATTCAAAACACATCTACAATACATTTTCTTATCCCTCTATCATATGCATAAGACCATATAAATAGACAATTGCTTAAGTAGTTTTACAAAACCATGGGCAAAACCCGTCCCATAAACCTATGGGTTTCGCCATATGAGAAAAGCATGTTTCCCGATATTTCAGTGCAATTTTTCGAGGCCAAAAATTTACGCCTAAAAAAAAATTTGGAGGTGTCGACCCGCCCCAACCCGGCGAGGATACATGAAAAGTGTACGTAGACTTAGTGTACATGAGCCTTCAACACTTTCACACATGTAAACAGCTCACAAACCTAACAATCTCCCACTGAGACTAGTTTTCCTCCGAGCAAGCTTCTCAACCCTTCACTAGTTTCTCGTGAAGACCAACCAAAGTCTGAACACAACTTCAATTTTTCCTGTGACCACCTTGGTCATCATGTCCGCAGATTCTGACCGGTAATGAATCTTCTCCAACTTCAACTTCTCTTCCTCAAAGTTGTCCTCGATGAAATGGTACCTAATCAGATATGCTTTGTCCAGAGTGGAAAGGAGTTCTTAAGGTGTATAGCACTCGACTATCACTATGCAAGCTTACATTCCTCCCCGCTTATGCACCAACTCCTCAAGTAATTGTTGTAACCAAATCATCTCTTTCTTGCCTCATGGCAGCAACATACTCACTATCGTGGTCGATAAAGCCACCAGCTTTTCAGTAGTCATGAAATCTAGCTCACCGCTTTGTCCCACCTACGGTGTAAATATAACTGTCGTGCTCCTCCCGCCGTCTACATCTCCAGCCATATCCGAATCTACATAACCACGTAAAGTGGTGTTTGATCCATCAGAGCAAAAAATTGTCCCCATGGTCCTCTCAAATACCGAAGGATCCACTTTACCGGCCACAATGCTCTTTACCGGATCACTCATAAATCTACTCACAACTCCCACCGCATGGGCAATATCAGGCCTAGTGCAGCACCATAGCATACATCAAATCGCCAATCATTGATGAGTAAGGTACCTTGGACATTTGGTTTCTTTCCCCGCTCTCTCATGGGACATGCTCCTTTGATAATTTGAAATGTCTCGCCAAAGGAGTCCCAACCGGTTTAGCATCCTGCATGTTAAACATGTCTAATACCTTCTTAATGTACTCTTCCTGAGATAAAGTCAACTTCCGTTCCTTCCTATCCCGAGTTATCCTCATACCAAGGATTTGTCTGGCTGCCCCCAAATCCTTCATATCAAAGGATTCACTTAGCTGTTTCTTGAGTCCTTTTATTTCCTACATGTTTTTACCTGCAACCAACATGTCATCAACATACAAACACAGGATAATATAACTTCCATCCTCAAATTTCTTTGTATACACGCAATGGTCAGAATGACATCTAATATAACCTTGCTCCATCATGAAGCTATCAAACTTCTTATACCATTGACGTGGAGCTTGTTTCAAGCCATACAAGCTCTTCTTCAGTTTACACACCATCTCCTCTTTACCTTTGACCTCATAGCCCTTTGGTTGTTGCATATATAGTTCCTCCTCCAAATCACCATGGAGAAATGTAGTCTTTACATCTAATTGTTATAAGTGCAAGTCTTCTGCTGCCACTATTCCAAGAATAGTTCTAATAGAAGTCATTTTTACTACAGGAGAAAAAATCTCATCAAAATCTATACCTTGTTTCTGTGCAAACCCCTTGACCACCAACCGGGCCTTATATCTTTTCTTTCCTCCTTCTTTGTCTTTAACTCTATACACCCACTTGTTCTGCAATGCTCTTTTGCCTTCCGGTAGCTTCACCAAATCCCAAGTCCGGGTTCTCCATGAGAGACTTATGCTCCTCATCCATGGGTTGCTCCCACTTCTTACCGGCATCTACCTATATTACTTCATCAAAGCTCTCTCGGCTCTCCACTATCAAAGTGAGTAATAAATAATAAAGAGAAGGAGAAAACCGTTCAAAGGTTCTTTTCTTACCCTAGAAGACCTCCTCACTGTAGGAGTTTGGGGTTCCTGTTGAACAGTTCCCGAACTGATTCATGGGTCACTTTCCCATCCGGAAGATCCTCTACCACCGCATATTCTTTCTTAGATTCCTCCTTGTTTTCCCGCACCGTTGCTTATACATGACTTTCTCATTAAAGACCACATCCCTAGACCGAATGATTTTCTTGTCCTTAATACTCCAACATTTAAACCCAAATTCATCACCACCATAACCAATGAAAGTACATTTTTCTGATTTAGCCTCTAGCTTGGTCCTATCATCCTTGTCTATATGAACAAACACTTCACATCCAAAGACTCTAAGAAATGAATAATCAACTTTCTTACCATACCATGCCTCCATCCAAGGCACTTGAGGGTCCTCTATTTATCAAGTACACAGCTGTGCTCACCACTTCTGCCCAAAAAGAAAGAGGCAGTCCTGCATGTAACCTCATGCTCCTAGCACGTTCCATTATTGTTTTGTTCATCCTTTCTGATACCCCATTCAAGTGGAGTTCCTGGAACCATCTTTTGCTGCAGATTCCATTCTTAGAACAAGCAATCATCAAATTCATTCATTGCTGCAATACTCCCCTCCATTATCTAACCTGAGACATTTTAGCTTAAGACTGTTTCATTCTCTACCAAGGCTTTCCATTTAACAAAAGTGTCAAATACATCAGATTTGTTTCTAATATAATAAACCCAAACTTTCCTTGTTGCATCATCAATAAAAGTAACATAATAACTTGAACCCCAAGAGATGATACCTGAGCCGGTCCCCACACATCAGAATGTACCAGCTCTAACTTACTCTCTTTCTTCATAGGTCCAACCTTGAGAAACCTTACTCGCTTCTGTTTCCCATATATGCAGTTCTCACATAAATCCAAACCTGTTTTTGTATATCCAGGAAAATTATTCTTTATGATGTTCATGCCCTTATGGCTCATATGACCGAGCCTATAGTGCCATAATGTTGTATCTACATCTAAAGCCACAAGATTACAATCATTAGTACTATTAGTGGTTAAATACAAGGTTCCAACCTTCTTACCTCTTGCCACCACAAGAGCACCCTTGGTAACCTTCCAAGAGTTAGTTGTAAATATCACAGTGCAACCATCACTTCCCAATTGCCCCATCGATATCAAGTTTCTCCTTAATGTAGGCACATGTCTGACATCCTTCAATAGCCATGTATTCTCATTCCGCATCTTAACAATGCAACCTTTTCCAACTATGCTGCAAGGCTCATCATCACCAAGAAAACATGCCCAAAATCCCTTGAATATAATCAACACAATAATGCCTATGTGGAGAAGCATGGAAAGAAGCCCGAATCTAAAACCCAAGATTCAAAGTAATATTTGCAAAGAAAGAATCAAAGCATCCCGACATATATTACCCGTTTCCACATTTGCCTCCTTGTTTTCTTCCCGTTGTTTCTTCTTATCCCAAAGCTCCCACAAAGTCCTTCTTTACATTTTGAGGATTCTAGCATACAATCTTGTTCTTGGATTTTGACCTTGCCCTATCTTTTGATTTTCCACGGTTTCCTCTATTCTTTGTCTCCCTCTAGTTTCCATCACAAAGCATTCCAAGTAGAAGATTCCTGAGCTTTTTCTTCGCATTTCCCTACAACATCCTCAAACTTCAACTTGAGTTAGTTTGGAACCGAGTTACTTACCGCCATTACTGTGCTATTCCAACTCTCAAGTAAAGAGCAATGAAATTAATAAAGCCCTAACTTCTTCATCAAATTCTATGTAATCAAGCTAGCATATTCACTACCATATTGAAATCATTTAAATGATCACATCGAACTATTCTCGACATCTTCGTATTAAACAAATTTTTCATTAAAAATATCTTATTAGAGGCAGAGGGTTTTTCATACAACTTCCTAATGCATCCATTAGATCTTTTGTAGTCTTTTCCTTTCCGGCTGGATCGCTCCAAGTGCCTTCCGATCCAACAAATCCTACTCCGCGTCTGTCATACTCGAGGGTTTGTTCACCTTCTCGAACAATGGAGTATAAAGATCCTTCGATAAAGGTAATCTTCCATCGCATCTTCCAAAGACTAAAATTCTTCCCGTTGAATTTATCAACCCTAGATCTTCCTTCATCTACCATAGCTCCCACTCAAGATAAAAACTTTCCCCCGCAATTCAACACTTCAAAGCAAACCAAACCAAACTGTGCTCGATACCAATTGTTAGGAAATAAGGGATAAAATATGCGGAATAATCCCTCACGAGAATCGCAAATGTAAGAAACTAATATGCGTAAATTATTACGAGATCTCAAATAAAATTAGTAATAAAATAACACAACACAAAGAGACAAGATTTAACGTGGTTCACCCAATTTGGGCTACATCCACCAAGAATCACTAGCTGATTTTATTACAAGCCACCGCTCTCTCAATACAATACCGAGATCCGTTTGGAGCTATGTTCAACAAACTCTCTGCAATTCACACCAATTCAAAACACATCTGCAATACATTTTCTTATCCCTCTATCATGCATAAGACCATATAAATAGATTAATCGCTTTAAGCTTTTACAAGGTGGGTATCAAAACCATGGGCAAAACCCGTCCCATAAACCTATGGGTCAAAAACTCGCCCATATGAGAAAAGCACGTTTCCCGATATTTCGGGTGCACGTTTCAACCCCGCGAGGATACATGAAAAGTGTACAAGACTCTTTTATGCAGAGTCTTCAACACTTTCACACATGAAAACAGCTCCACAACCTAACAACTCTTAGAGTAACTTTGGCCATGAAATCCAAGAAAGACTCCATAAAGAATGTCGAACATGCGTAGAACATCGCGGTTCACTTTAATAATGTCTCTGTCCAGCTTCATTATTCACCGCACTCGAGCGAGAGGAAACAGGGGCGCAATTGAAGCCGAATTAATCGCAGCATCGCCATTATGATCATCATCCTCTTTAGGGGGCTCTACTATTACTGTGAGTGGAGGGGGGTTTGGATGGGTGTAAGTGCCCTTTTCTGTGTCGGAAAGGGATTTCCACATAAGAGAGAGCGCCTTGGTAATGCTGGTTTTAGGGTTGGATTGCTTCACTTTCTCTGTTGAGAGTGCAAAAATTGAAATAGGGGGAGATCTTCTTAGCTTTTCCATCCTCCTCATTATTGGCCTTTCACCTCTTGCCTGATTCAGCCATGAGAGAGAGAGAGATATATGGCTTCCTCCTCTTCGACGACCTATAAACAGGTGTGGCTATGGATAACTAATTCTAAAAAGGGAGGGAATTTTGAATTTACAAATTTCATCTTTTTCCTTTCCCAATTTTTTTATATTCATTTAATTCGGACTCAATATTATTATGTCAAAGGCATTCCCCCTATGGGAAAGGAACTTCCGAACATTTCTGAGACTGTGTTAAATTTGACAGTCGTCTAGACGTTTTCATGTTTTCCAACAATTTTTAGCAGTTCCTTTTTCATTTTTTGTTGTGTTGATTTTTCTTTGAGGAGCGATTTGTGTAATTTGAGACACGCGGCCATGGAAAAAGTAAAGCGTCAAGATTGTGTATTTAGCAGTTGTTTTCGATCCTTTTCCAATGGCGGCAAGATTGTTCCCTTGAGGATTTGACTGTCGGTTTGACATTTTTTGTTTGTGTTTTTAGCCTGCGTGTGCTTATTTTGTTCGGGAGGTTGTTAAAGTACTACATCAATAGCTGTGGGTTCTTCAAAAGTTTTGTGACAAGGAATCATGTCAGTAAGTAATTTTTTAACTTTGGGCCTCTGTTCTCTACCAATTACACACAAGTTTATTATAATTAATAAGCTCCCAACCACAGAGGAAATCTAATTGGATTATTGACCATCCTGATTTCCTTAGACGTGATTCAAGACAAATACATATAGTAATATTTGGGCAATAATGTAATTATGTAGTTCGAAGTTGCAAATTATATAGATTCCACTTCCTCTAGGATACCGAGATGTATACCAAAAAGAAGAATGCATAATTGTAATTTGTGATTTCAGGAAAATAAAAAAACCTATAATGGAAATTGGATTTAATAGAATAACAATTGGAAGTAAAAACCACACGTTGTAATTGTGTCACTTCCTGCAATGGGTTATTCCATCCCTGCCTACCATCCTTCAAATTTTGCATGTCTTCATGAAATCATAGATGCTTTTAATTCCTTCGAATTTGAGCGTCAAAAACTAAAAATTTGCATTGTATCTATTGCGGATAACATTTTGTGAAGTCAAACTGTAAATTTTGGCTAGAATCTGTAGATCTGAACCTTTTATAGCCTATAATAGCGAAGAAAAGGTTTATGGAATAAACTGCATATCCCTCCAAATCAAGCCACGAGAGCCTACGATTTACTTGACTGCATTACTCCCATTCTTAATCAAAATCTCAAATAGGTGAATCAATCCGTTATTGAGGCCATTGAAGAGTTCTCGACCACCTTTCATGTTAGTGAGGAAGAAGCAACCATCGCACTGAGGATTGACACTGTAACCAGTTGGATACATCTGCAAATTGCCAAAACAGACAGACCTGATCTCCCAATGGGATTTACAATAGACTGGAAACAAGAACTTGCCATCACTTTCTACAGTGATGCCCAGCTCCACAAAAGACTCATCCTTTTCATACCAGAAAAATTGAAATAGCAATTGTTGCCGCTACCCTGTTTCAGGTGAAAACACTGCTTTCTGCTATATCTGGGATATATTCATTTATACAATACAAAATCCATTTGGATGCCTTTTCATATTACCTTGGGTTATAGAGGTAAGTTTAATTTAAAATATTGCAAATTTATGCATCCATGAAGTGAAATATATCAATGTTCATCAACAATTTATCCTTTAAAGCATGTCAGGCAACACAATTATATATCCAACTAAGTCGGTCAACAATATGAGCTTTCTCGCACCCAGAGAAGCTACAATTTCCCCTGTCACAGTATCAGACATTGATATTGTACTTGCTAATTTACTTTTCTGTAATTTCTTGTGGAATTTTGACAGTTAAGAATGTGTGCGGTGGGTATTTTATGGAATTATAAATTCTTGAATTGTAGAGCTGCATAATATTTTCTTGTTTGCCTTTGCTGTGGGTATTTTTGGGCCCTCAAATTATAGGGCTGCCTAAGCTTTTCTTATTTGTTTTATTGCCATTGTTACAGTATTTGCACTCTGTGTATTATATAAACTTGAAAATTCCTCTAGTGAAGTCATTGTCTCCTACTGGTCGTGTTGATATAAAAAGGTTTGAAGTCTGAATGTCTGAAAATTTTGTAATGGTTGGATACAGATTCATCTAAATATAGAAAAACAAAAACCAACATTTAACATACCTTTCCTGTCATCGTTTTCTCCTCTCTCCCCGCCTCCTTTGACTCTTTTTATCTCCGAGTTCAAATGGTTCACAGACATTATATATAGCAATTGTATATGTGGATTTTAATTTTTTTCAAATACTTTGTGTGCCTTTTACTAGCGACATACCTCTGTAGTCCTGTCATCTCAGATCCTACTGAAAACCCTTCCGAATGCTGCTTAAGATTCCTTATGTGCCTGCAAAGGAAAATCTTAATTTTTTCGAGTTAGGCATCACTATTGTAATAATAAATAACAAATAATATCGAGTTTTGAGATCCGCTTTTTTTTAATTAAAGGAATTGTTTTCCATCTCTTGTTTCATTTAAGCTATAATATTGATTACAAATTATCTGTTTCAGGAAATGAAAGATAATAAATTTTAGTTGTTTGATTTGGTCTGCGATGAAATGAGGTTGGAATTTACACGGGGCACGAGGGATCCACCTATGGGGTTAGTTTAGGGAAGAGGTTGGGGAAATTATCGATGCCTTTGGAGCTCGGAGTGTGCCGTGAGAAGATGATGGTATTTCATAGTGGCTTGGTTTCTATTGGGAAGTCTGGGGATTCAAAACTGGGACCTCAGATGCAAAAAAAAATAATAAACCTTGTAAGTAATTTAAAGGTAAAACTATGAGGTTGCATCAGCTTGAAATTTTGCATAGCCCTGTCCATTTAGTGATCTTTCATTTGGTAACAATGGTTCATGGTCTTAGACCGTTTGTAAATCTGTGTTATAATGTGGGCTTCATTTATGTTGGCATACAAGAGCCTCTTTGTTGGTTCATGCAAGGTTAATCGAAGAATGTAAAGATTTCTTATTGTTCAAGGTCATAGAAGAAATGACAACTCATGAGAAATGGGCAATGGAAAGAACGCATCCGGTAACGAATACTACACACTCTTAATCCCGAAGATGATATATGAAAGTGATGGGAAGGTATTAATTGTGCCGGAAGAAGTTTTTGAGGCTAATTTGTGAAATATAAAATTTCAAAGAGTCGCCAGTGACCTAATTTCTAAATTATGTGTATAGTATTGGAGGTATTTTGTGAATTGTGTTTTTGCGTGTGAATTTATGAATGAAGAGTATTTATAGCCTTTTAGAAATGGGTTGTTAGACTATCAATAGTTGTGAATTGGGTTATTAACCTATCAATGTTTTTGTGAATTGGGTTGTTGGCCTATAAATATTTGTGAATTGGGTTGTTGGCCTATAAATATCAAAGATTTCTACAAAACACTTCTACTGTTAATTCATCAATATGTGCTTGAAAAATAAGTCGTTTGTGTTTAAGAAATCTAAAACAAATAAAGTCATCTTTCTGTTGCTGCTCATTTTCCTATCACTGAAGAAGACTGGAAACCATTGCAGGAATAAACAAAAGTTGTGAGAGAAATAAGATTAATAGCTCTCCATCATGCGAGGGTATCTTGGGGTAATGGTAATCTTGCATCACCAAAAAATATCAGTTGGCGGCCCCTGTTTTCTTGGTGCTTTGGCATTCATGGAGATGGATTTTGGATTTTAAAACAAGAGATTCGAAATTTTCAATGAAGGGGAGGACGTTGTATACCTCTTCAAGTATCTTGAGTGGGCTCTAATGGCTGAGCATAATCAGCTACTTGTAACTATTTTTTGATGCATTAATGAGGAATGTTATTTCATCTGTACAGGACTATTATGTTGTCCTATTCATTCCATAATTGTGTTTGTGTAGTGATAATTTTTTCATAAAAGACTCATCCATAAATTGGGAGAATGATTAAAGTTTATCATGGAGTCATCTTTTGTCTGGGCCGCTCATTTTCCTATCACCAAAGAAGACTGGAAATCATTGCAGGAATAAACAAAAGTTGTGAGAGAAATAAGATCAATAGCTCTCCATCATGCGAGGGTATCCTAGGGTAATGGTAATCTTGCATCACCAAAAAATATTAGTTAGCGGCCCCTGTTTTCTTGGTGCTTTGGCATTCATGGAGATGGATTTTGGATTTTAAAACAAGAGATTTGAAATTTTCAATGAAGGGGAGGACGTTGTACACCTCTTCAAGTATCTTGAGTGAGCTCTAATAGCTGAGCATAATCAACTGCTTGTAACTATTTTTCTTATGCATTAATGAGGAATGTTATTTCATCTATACAAGACTGTTATGTTGTCCTATTCATTCCATAATTGTGTTTGTGTAGTGATAATTTTGTCATAAAAGACTCATCCAGAAATTGGGAGAATGATTAAAGTTTATCACAGGAGTCGTCTTTCTGTTGCTGCTCATTTTCCTGTCACCGAAGAAGACTGGAAACCATTGCAGGAATAAACAAAAGTTGTGAGAGAAATAAGATCAATAGCTCTCCATCATGCGAGGGTATCCTGGGGTAATAGTAATCTTGCATCACCAAAAAATATCAGTTGGCGGCCCCTGTTTTCTTGGTGCTTTGGCATTCATGGAGATGGATTTTGGATTTTAAAACAAGAGATTCAAAATTTTCAATGAAAGGGAGGACATTGTACACCTCTTCAAGTATCTTGAGTGAGCTCTAATGGCTGAGCATAATCAGTTGCTTGTAATTATTTTTTTGATGCATTAATGAGGAATGCTATTTCATCTATACAGGACTGTTATGTTGTCCTATTCATTCCATAATTGTGTTTGTGTAGTGATAATTTTGTCATAAAATATAAGAGTTTGCTTCAATATTCAGTATTCAGTATAAGGTTAGAGATTGATAGGGTTCTTCTATTTCAAAATATGAATCTACAGTGTACATATCCATTTTTTTCATAACATAATCATTGTACTCACCGTGTAGGATGTCCCACAGACTTCCGTTTACCATGTAATCATAAAACAATAGGTTTCCATATGGAAAAAGTGAATATCCATGAAGACTCACAAGATTCGGATGCTTGATGCTTCCAACTCAGATTGCAATTGTGTAAAATTAGCAGACTCGTTAGGATTGTGAAGTGTAAACCTACAGAATAACATGATATCGAAATGAGGTTTCATTCACTCTGGTTGCCTCAGTTGCTCTGTTTTGGTTGCCCCTATGGAGCAAGGTAGGGGGATTAAATTTTTGTGCCTACTTATATCTAGCCTCCCAAGTGTGAATATAAGTTATGCTATTTTTAAACAAGTGCTTGTAGCACCATAGCCAATTATATATTTCTCGTTTAGATTTTTTGTGGTTCTCATTATGTCATCAGTACATGCACATTTTAATTGTAGATATAATTACAGATAAAATACAAGAATAATATGTTTATTGGGTTTTTGTTCTCTTTAAATGCTTTGCTTGCATGATCGTAGATCACGTTGACATGGAAAAGCATAAATGTAGGTCCAAAGTATTAATCTTGTGATGAACTTCCCCCTCGTTAGAGGATTGAACTGATATAACAAGAAAATGATGTAGGTCCAATAAGAGTGACAATGGTTGGGCATTGAAGTGAAATTTGTAACCAGATTTTTAAAATTGGTATGGACATGAATTGTTTGACAAAATACCCCAAAGAATTATACTTTGAATGCCATTCAATTTTCTTATTCTTTCTATTCTAAACCTGTCAATTTGGTTGCTACTTTTGTCCTACTCTTCCTATCCTCTCAGATCCTATTCTATGTCAATTGATTTATGTGCATATCGTTTAGTGCTTAGACCTAGAAAAAAATACCTTCAATCCAGAACATGACACTCTGTTCATGTTGCTAAGCTGCAGTTTCAAAAAATGATTCTTCAATACGTTAGATATACAGATTTTCATCATGAAAAAATAAAATGAACAAGCTAATCATAACTTTCAGGATTTACATCTTTAGTATGTTTAACAACTAGATGTGTGCCTCACTAAAGGTCGACCGTTATCAAAATATCTCAATTGGTTATATATGATAGAATTTTGTTGTTTCATAGATCTTCTTAGATGGCATTAAACTTATGTTTGGTATTCTTATGTCCAGTTTGTCAAGCATTTTAATATGAGCATATGCGTAGCAACTGAGACAAGAAGAAATTTTCCAATATTTTTGAGAACTGCAGTGGACGAATTTAATTTATGCGTTATCAGAAACGAGGTCTTGGACTATGTATTTTACCTAATAGGGATCCAAGAGTAGACGATGTTTTGTTATACCAATGTAAGAAAAGTTGAAAAGGTGAATAGGCTTGCAAGGCAATGTATCCATGGATACATGGTGTCAATATGTTTGATATGTACTAATCTTGCCTTATCCAATGTACTTGGATCCGTGGATCTATTCTATCTAAGAGAATGCAAATGTAAGGGTAAATAGTGGATTTCTTTACTAGAGGTCATCAATTTAATATTGCTTTTATAAATGTATAATAACGTTTGCAAATGATTCTACATCTGAATTGATACAATAACTACAAGGATATTTTGTGATTCTGTAAAGTCTGCCATGACATTACGTATTGTGACCAATGGCATTACATATTATATATATTCTTAATTACCAATTAATGACAAGGATAATTACTTAAATTTACTCTTCTTCAAGAAAAGGGAGCATACTTTAATTGCATATTTATCTAGATTTATTGCCACTTGTTTTCTATCCTCTTGAGAATTTGATGGTTGTATGTTTGTTCCTATGTCCTAGAGGATGATAGGGGCACTATAACTTAGAATAATATAGTAGTAACCAATAATTGTAGTAAATAACAACGAAGATATTCATGAAAGTCATCTTAACTTCAAAATTAGTTGTCACCTTTGAATGTAGGCAAAGAATATTAACTTTAATTTAAATAGTTTGTGGTTATTTATCATCATGAATTCTAGCGATCTCTGTTTTGCTTAGCTAAACTACATTAGATTAATTAGATAGACTTTATTTCTTGCATTAATCCACTTATAAAATATGCAAATGTATGGAATTCTTTGGGTATTCATGTTTAGTTCAAATAAAATAGTCTGCAAAATGCTACCACTCGTGATATAAGATTTGCAAATGTATATGTACGAATTTGTAACAAATTTGAAATGTAGAGATAGAACCTTTAAATGTAATGCTTCATCTATATTCCTACACTTACAAAATCAATCACACCCCTTATCAACATCAATTACAAAAGTAATAATTATCCCTCTAAATAAAATAACATATAAAAAACATTCGTGGGATTTTAAAATCAAGGGGGAATTTAATTAATAGGTAAGGTGGTATTTTTACAATAAGGTAGACTTTCACATTAAAGTTTTTTTAATATTTAGTTAGATTTTCATCTAATTATTATTAACAATTTAATTACACTTTAATTTTTAAAATTAAGGTTAATTACTTTAAATCTTTTCAAGAGATTTAATTGTTAGGGATCTAATTAATTACTTAAGCTCTTTTATATTCCTATTAGTAGAAAATTAAATCGGCATTTTTAAACAACCTTATCTTTTTTAAAGTCCTTAAAAGCTCTAAAATAGTCAAATGGATGTTCGAATAGGTAATTTTTTAGCGTTATTGTCAATTTTTTTTACTAATCGTGTGCTTAGAGTGTGCAACGACATTCCTAACCATTTTTGTTTTCCGAGAGCTTTTTCGGCATCCTGGCGGTCCTTAGGACTCGTTTTGAGCCCATATTGTGCCTTGTAATAACTATTTTTATTGTTTGCGGACTATTGAGCGCATCTGCCATAGTATCGCAACAAGGGGGTTTTCGTTTTGCAACTGCAACGCTTTTTCTCATAACATGACTTGATTTCACCCCTTTCCTTGTTTTTTAGCTTGTTGTGTTTGTTTACGAGTGTCGATTTTCTGCTCCATGAAACTTGATTATGGTCTCCTCTCTTGCATGTTATTACGTTGATTGTAAGGTGAGTGACCAACTATTTCACAACACACATTCACACCAGATTATATCCAACGCACTATAAAGTGCCGAAAGTAAGGGGTTATAATATTGTCCTGGGTGGTTGTGTTACTTGTTTTTCTTTTCTACATTCCTTTTTTCTCTCTCAACATGATGGATGCACTTTCAATTCCTTTGCTTACGTTGTTCAACTTCTTTGAATGAAGGTCAAAAATGGTAATAAAACCAAGGGGTAAAGGGTTATTTCACATCACCATGGGAGCTGAGATTGAACCTAACGATGAGCCCGAAAATCTAAGTGGATGAACCGTGGTGACGAAGCCTTAGGTCTACTTTGCATATCTATATCTCCGACTTGCTCTTCCACATTGATTCGCTCGAAACACCTACATTTGCGTGGAAAATGTCAGATAATATGTTTGGACAATAAGATGACATGAGAGTGTATGAGTTGGAAAATGAACTATTAGGATTAAATCCTAGTGACTTTAAAAACCTATAGGCATTCTTCTTGAAGTTTGTCCACACTAGATTGTTGTTAAAGGAATGTAAAGTGGAGAAGAAAGATTCCCAATTGATATTTTCAATTCTCCTAAGTTAGGTCCCGAATACTTCGTCTTCGTGTCAACTTTTCATGCTACGAAAGCCGCTCTAGGTAAGTGCTTTGAATATTCCCTCCTTTGATAGTTTTTTATCCCAACTCATTTGAAAACAAGACAAACTCATTCAAATGGGGTCTCTCAAGTCCAAGTCACATGCCCTTGTAACAAGTACTAGTAAGGGAAAGAAGACTAAAAAGAAGAAAGAGAAAAAGGATCAACCTAAGAAGGAAACCAAGACCAACCAAGCCAAACCCAAATCTAACACAAACGCTTTGACTTCTGAGCCTAAAGCAAAGAAAGAAAAGTGTAAGTGTTGCAAGAAGACTGGTCATGAAGAGCATCAATGTATGAGAAAACAAATTGATCACCTTACTCATTTACTTGAGAAAAATCATATAGGTGTTCCTGAGTCTATCAAACAAAATGCTCCAAAAGTTGAGTCTTCCACTACAAGAGAGTCTAAATCGATAAGAAGAAAGGAAAGGCCCTGTAGCTCAAGTTTCTCCTTCATTGATGTGGATTATAGATTTTGGTGCCTCGCACCACATGGCTTCTTCGCATGTTGAGTTATCCAACATCGAACCTTGTGGTATGTCCCAAATTACCTTGGGTGATGACACAACAATATTGGCTTTCGGTAATGGATCGGTAGAGATGGATGGGGGAACATTTAACCAAGTGTTGAGTGTTCCTGATCTCTCTACAAATATCCTATCGGATTACCAAATTACTCATATTGGTGAAGGAATGCAAGTGGAATTTGGTCCTAACTCGATGATTATTCGTGAGCTTCACAATGACACTATAGTGGCTGAGGGAAAGGGGGATCACCGTTCACGTTGTATACCTTTTCCAACTTTACTTCTAATTTGATGCCCACTACCTTGCTTACTCATATAGATGAGGTTAGTAAGCTATGGCATGAGTGTTTTGGGCATCTAAATTTTCATTACCTTGAAAAATTGAGCCAAAATGAAATGGTCAATAGGTTACCCCGCGTCAAATTTTCTAAGGGTCTTTGTGAGGGTTGTTCCCTTGGGAAGCACCCTAAAAAGAGTTTTGACAAAGGAAAATCCTGGAGAGCTACTCATCTTTTGGATCTTGTTCATAGTGACATCTTTGGCCCATTTCCATCTCCTTCATTTACTAGAGCTCTTTATATACTTACCTTCATTGATGACTATTTCGATATACTTGGGTATATTTTCTTAAGCTTAAGTCTAAAGTCTTTGAACATTTTCAAGAATTTAAGGCTCTTGCTGAGAAATAGGTGGAACAGTCTATCAAGGTTCTTCAAACTGAAAATGGAGGCGAGTATGTGAGAAATAGGTTCGAGGATTTTGTACTTCTAAAGGGATTGTTTTGCAATGTATAGTTGCTTATAGCCCTTCACAAAATGGAGTTGCGGAAAGAAAGAACCGAACGCTTAAGGAGATGGCCACTTGTATGGTTCACTCAAAGTCCCTTCCTCCGCAGTATTGGGATGAAGTAGTGAATTGTGCTTGTTACATTCAGAATTTATGTTCCACACAAGGCAGTAAGAGGGATGACACCCTTTGAAGCCTAGTTTAGACGCATGCCCGATGTTACTTTGAGTCTTCAAATCCAAGGCTATGGGTCGACTCCCAATAATAAATGCAAGGCTTTAAAACCACAATCCAAACCTTATATCTTTGTCGAGTATCTTGATGGTATGAATGAATATCAATTTTGAACCCTACTACTCATGAGCTTTATATCGAGAGAAGTGTGAAATTTGATGAGTCTTCTTCGACTTCTACTTCTCTACCTTATGAGGTTCTTATGCTTTTTTGATTTTGAATACAACTCTTCAAATGATGATGTTGTTGAGCATGCCCCTCCTCCTCTTGATCCTCCTTCACCTCCCAACCCTCATGCTTCAAATTCTTCTCGATTTTGACGGTAGTGTTGAGTGGAACCTTGTTCCTTCTCACTCGAGTGAATAATCTTCCGAATCTAAGCTTGATCCTCTCGGTCCTCATTGGGCTAGGAAAACTTTTGCAGAGTGCTGGAGAGTGGATGGGAGATCCTTTGGACAAGAGGCAGACTCACTCAAAGTTCTTTGGACCTCACTCCTTCACCTCCACTTATAACCCTTGGTCTTTCTTGGGAGGCTTCTGGTATTCCTAAGTGGGATTTTACCATGGATGAGGAGTATTCCTCACTCATGAATAACGATACTTGGGATCTCACCCCTCTTCTAAAAGGAAAAAAATCATTTGGTGTAAGTGGGTATTCTGAAAAAAGTATGGAGCAGATGGAGATGTCGAAAAATTTATCAGCGCGACTAGTAGCTAAGGGTTTCTCCTAGGTAGCTAAGGTTGATTACACAGAAACCTTTTCTCCGATTATAAAGATGACTTATATTTGATTTACCCTTGCCATCACCATGGCTAACCGATGGGAAGTCCATCAAATGGACGTTAAGAGTGTCTTCCTTCATGGGTACCTAGAGGAAGAGATCCAAATGGAATAACCTCCAGGTTATTTCCATGATCCCTCTCTCATTTGTAAGTTATAGAATTTTCTTTATGGCCTTAAATAGCCCCTTGGGTTTGGTATGCCAAGATGGACTCCTTTCTACTTACATCAGGGTTCACTTGATGTCACTCTGACCCAAATGTTTACATTATGCGGCAAGATGACTCCATACTCATCCTTGTTTTGTATTTCGATGACTTGTTGATCATGGGCAGTTCTTCCTCTATCATTGATTACTGTGAAGATTTCCTTATCTAACAAGTTTTCTATGACTGACTTAGGATTTCTTCATTACTTTCTTGGGATTCAAATTTCACAATCTAACTCAGGTATTGTGATTTTGTAGCCTAAGTATTCTCTTGATTTGTTTAGTCAATTTAATATGTCCGATTGTAAGCCTTCTCTTACTCCTTTCCTTTCGAGGTTAAGTTGGTTTCTGATTTCTCTACTCCTTTGGTTGATGGTACCCTCTATCGAAAATTGGTGGGGAGCTTGATTTACCTTAATCACACACATCTAGATCTATCATATGCCATTGGGATTGTGTTCAGATTCATGCAGGAGCCACATGAGTTGCATTGGAAAGAAATTAAGCAGATCCTTCATTACGTTCATGGAACTTACACTAATGGCATTCACTATCTTAGAGGAGTGGATATTGACTTGATTGGGTCCGGTGATTTAGATCATTAGAAATCTACCTCAAGCTATAGTTTTTATCTTGGTTCAAGTCCTTGTTAGTTGGTCTAGAAAGAAGCAGAACACAATTGTGATATCTTCTATAGAGGCAGAGTACAGAGGAGTAGTTAACACTACCACATAAGTTGTTTGGTTACAAGGTATCTTGATAGAATTTAGTATTCACTATTGGGCGGCCTACTATCATCTACTACGACAACATGAGCACCATCTTGATTTTTCAAAATCCAGTTCAACATCAGAGGACGAAGCACATTGAGATACATATGCATTTCATTCGGGAGTTGATCCATGATGACATCATCGATTTGTAGTATTGTTCAGACATCTGATATGGTTGTAGAAATTTTTACCAAACCCTTCATTGAGGCAAAGTATCTTCACTTGCGGTCTCTTCTTGGGGTGAGGTCTTCTGCAGAAGAACCCATCTTCTTCAAGATTTCTAGTTCTCTTTTCTTCTTCTAGAAAGATTGCAGTTTGTACATGAGTACCTTATTAGGCCTTTAGTTGTTGGGACTCATTTGACACATCTTTCTTAGGTTGTTTAGGAGTCTTTTATCTCTTGTAAGTGGATGTTTTCCTTAGTTTTTTTCCTCCATTACTTGAGATCCATTATACATGGGTACCTCATCAAGCCTAGTTGTTGGACCCATTCTTCTCTTCTTCTTCTTTCAAGAAGATGTTGTTTGTACATGGGTACCTTATAAGTCTTAGCAAAGCAGGCCCCATGACACATCTTTCTTAGTTTTCTAGGAGAGTTCTCTTTCAGTTCTGACTTTCCATGATCTCTACCTTAGCTTTGATGAAGGGTGGGTGTTGGTGTATATGACTAGACTTGTTGTCATTCGACATCTTGTCCACCTAGTTGGTTAGTCATCTCACTTAGTGAGAATAGGTCATAGTTGATTTGGCCATAGTTAAATATGTCATAGGGTTGTGTACATGTGTCATACACAGGAGTTACATAGCACTCACATATGTACCCTTTCATTCGATTTATGCATATGACAGTACTGGTTATCTTTTCTATACTTGTTATTTTGTTGCATGATTTTCCATTATTTCTCGAATCTTTTTTATTATGTTGGAGCTACCACATTACCGTTTGAGTGCAACTTCATCATGGTGCATAGTTTTCAGACGAATCTCGTGAAAACTCTTTCAATAACTCGAGGGTTGTTCCATATAGATATCTTCCTCTAGGTCTCCATGAACAAAGGAAATCTTAACATCCATCTAGTAGACTTCCCATCTATTCGCGACAATGATGGTGAGAGTCAATTGAATGGAATTCATCTTTGCAACCTGAGAAAAGGTCTAGGAGTAATCAACCCCGGCTACTTGGGAGAAACCCTTAGCTAAAATTCGCTCTTAAACTTCTCAATGTTCCCGTATGCGTCATACTTTTTTTGGTAAACCCACTTACACCGAATGATTTTTCTTGATTCGGAATAGGGGTGAGATCCCAAGTATCATTATTCATGAGTGAGGAATAATCCTCATCCATGGAATAATCCCACTCAAAAATCCCATAAGCCTCCCGAAAATATTGAGGGTGGAAGAGGAGGCGAAGAAGGAGTGGGGTCCGGTGAACTTGAACGAGTCTATATCTCCTCCAAAGGATCTCCAATCCACTCTCTAACACTCTACAAATTCTGTCTATGCCAGTGAGGACCAAGAGGAGGATCAAGCTCATAGTCTATATATTGTTTACTTGAGTGAGATGGGGCATAATCGTCATCATCTCTACTCTTTGTCAAAATTCGAAGACTCTAAAATATGAGGATCGGGAGGAGTAGGGGGTTAGGAAGAGGATCAAGTGGAGGAGGGGTCCCACCATACTCATCATCTAGAGATTCAAAATCACAATTAAAGAGGGGAAAAAGGACTCAAGAGAAGAGGAAGTGGAAGTTGACGATGACTCATCAAACCTCACACTTATCTCAATAAACAAATTATGAGTAGTAGAGTTGAACAATCGATATCCCTTAACACCATCAAGATAACCTAAAATATGTAAGGTTGGAACTATAGTTCCATAGCCTTATGTATCTTTTTGGAATCGGGTCATATCATTGGATCTAAAGACACGAAATTACTCTACATCAAGTTTGTGTCCAAATCAAGCTTTAAAGGGTGTCATCCCTCTTATGGCCTTGTGTGGAACACGATTCTAAATGTAATAAGCACGGTTCACTACTTCTTCAAATCAATACTGTGGAGGAAGAGATTTCAAGTGAACCATACAAGTGGCAATCTCCTTAAGTGTTTAGTTCTTTCATTCGGCAACTATCATTGTGTGAAGGGTTGAAGCAATTGTGCACTCGCAAAGTAATCCCTTAAAGGTACAAAATTCATCAAACATGTTGCTCATATATTCACCTCTATTATTAGTTTAAAGAACCTTGATATATATTTCACCTTATTTCTCAAAGAAGAGCCTTAAAGTCCTAAAAGTGATTGAAAACTTTAGACTTTTGCTTAAGAAAATACACCCAAGTATAACATGAAAAACATCAATAAAGGTTAGAATGTAGAGAGCTCTAGTAAACAAAGGAGATGGGAATGGGCTAGAAATGTGACTATGAACAAGATCAAAATGACTATATGTTCTCCAATATTTTCCTTTACAAATACTTTCTTCGGGTGCTTCCCGAGGGCACAACCCTCACAAAGACCCTTAGGAAAATTAATGTTGGGAAAGTTGTTAACCATCTCGTTTTATCTTAATCGCTCAAGGTAACGATAGTTAAGATGGCCAAAATGCTCATGTAATAGTTTGTTAGCCTCATCTCGCACGAGTAAGCAAGGTAGTGGACATAAAATTAGAAGTAACGGGAGAAGATATACAATCTGTAAATGGTGATCCACCTTTCCCTCAACCATGGTGGAGTCAAAGTGAAGCTCATGTATAATCACTGAGTTAGGACCAAATTCCACTCACATTCCTTCACCAAGGTGAGTGATTTGGTAAATCGATGGGATATTGGTAGAGATATTAGGAACACTCAACACCGTGTTTAATGTTCCACTGTCCATCTCTACCAATACACTATTAGAACCCGACACGGTAGTATCATCACCCACCATGATTTGTGACATGCTACATGGCTCGACATCGAGAACTCAACATGCAAATAGCCCATGTGGTGCGAGGAATTGGAATTAATGATCCATGTCGATGAAGGAGCTACTCTAGCTACAAGGGCCTTTCCTTTCTTCTTCTCAGATTTAGACTCCTTTACTTTAGAAGACTCACCTTCAGAGCATTTTGTTTGATCGACTCAAGAACACCTATGTTATTTTTATCAATTAAATGAGTTAGGTTATCATTTTTTCTCATACATTGATGCTCTTTATGTCCAGTCTTATTGCAATAAGATTACTTACACTTTTCTTCTTTGCTTTGGGCTCAAAAGAAGTGTTAATGGTGGGTTTAGTTTGGGTTTGGTTGGTCTTGGTTTCCTTCTTGGGTTGGTCCTTTTTCTCTTTATTCTTTTATTGTTTCTTTTCCTTTCCCTTACCAATACTTTCTACAAGTTCAAGTGAATTAGATTTGAGAGTCCCCATTTGAATGAGTTTGTCCTATTCTCGAATGATTTGGGATAAAATCTATTAAATGAGGGAATTTTCCAAGCACTACCAAGAGCTTCTTTCATGACATGGAAGATTGAAAAAGATGGAGTATTTGGGACCTAAATTAGAAAGAATCGACAAGATAAACTAGGCATCTTTTTTCTCAACTCCACATTCCTTTAAGAGAATTCTAGTGTGTACAAACTTAGAGAAGAGGGCATGTAGGTTATCAAATTTTATAGGATTTAATCCTAGCAGTTCATTCTCCAACTCGTGCACTCTCATATCATCTTGCTTCCCAAACATATCATCAAGAAATTTCCAAGCTCCATCGGGTGTTAAGAAAGATTTGATGTGGAAGAGAAATTCATGAGAGATGGACATACAGAGAAGACCCAAGGCCTCATCGCATTGGTTTTGTTAGAAATTATAGGAACTAAGAGGGAGGGTGAATCAATTATCTTTAAAATTTTGAAGCAATTTACATTTGTTTAATTATCTATACTTAACTATCTTAACCATGAAAATCATGAACATTCAACCATGAGAGATAAAGAGCAACAAACACACATGAGCACATGAGGAGAGATGGTTCGATGTGGGGAACCCATCAAGGGAAAAACCCACTAAAACTAGAGAAATAGCTTGGAAAATTGTCCTATAAAGTTACAATGATTTCACCATATGGTGAGCACCCACTCACCTTGAAGCACCCACTCCAATACAAATCCAAGAACCCACTTGACAATTTTGACAAGTACCCACTTGTTAGGAACTACCCACTTCCAAATTGTTGAGCAACAACTCAGACTTGAATCATAATAATTATATCACCTTCACCACCTTTTTGCTTTCATCAACATATTGTGATCCCTATTTCAACTCTACTTTCTTCTCTTCTCTTCTCCTAATTTTCCATAGTTTCAATACCTTTACACTCTTCTCACTTTTACAAGACTAGAAAACAAATATCCTTACTTTCAACAACATTTACATGCTAAAAATGAGCTTATATAAACAAAACATGACTCCTTGAGATGACCCTTGACCTTTCACTTACAATGACTCTTCAAATAACTCATTTTCCATATGTATAATCGCATGAAAAGGACTTTACAAAAAAATTGCCTCAAAATATGTCTTCTTGCATCCGGCATGTAATGCTTATGTATTCATGATTTGTAGGCTCTTCTAAGGATTATCTAATATCAAATGAAGAAGTCTGAAGCCTTTACAATTTTCTCGACATCCTACCACATCGACAAACATTCCATCTACCTCCATCAACCGGTTTCAGAATCGACAAACTATTGTTTTGTCTTATCTTTCATGTTGGAATCTTTATTTTGAGAAAAGAGAATAGGTTGACACTTTTCCTTATCATGCAAGCATGTTACAAACACTTCAAATATTCTTTGTAACCTCCTTTCAACCTTCATACCTCGCCATTTACCTTCAAGTTCTCACAAGAGCACACAAGAGAGAATGGTTAGTACAAACTTGCAATTCAAGATTAAGGCAACCCATAAGATTAAATCATGATAGATACTTATGAGAATCAATGTTGTAAAGAGTATACACATCATAGAGAACTTGGAGTTCATCATGCCGCACCTTGAAGTCTCTTCTTCATCCATTCAAAAATTCTTTCATGCACATAGTTTTGAAGAGCTAACCCTCGTGAATGTCTTGATCACTTGCAGAGAATGGAGTTCTAGACCTTCCAAGAAACTTGATCATGATAGGAGCAGGTTTTACACCACCTTCAACTGATTTAGAAAGTGCAAAGTATTCTCATTTCCTTCATAGAACATGCATTGAAGTAGGGAGACATAGTTTTGTAAGCACAAATTTATATCTTCATAGTTTGTGCAACCACACATACTTTATTAATTTTTCATGACCTTAAAGTCACATTCCATATGTGGTTAAGATGTTGTTCATTACCTTAGGCATGAGTTTTGCTTCATTCCATAAAGAATGACTCAAACTTGCATGGTTTTCAAGTTACACAAAACTAGGGTTTTGACCTTCAAGACCCAGTCTTGTTCCATAAAGGATCTTAGTATGTTGAAACACCCTTTCATGATTTATCTTTGCATGAACACTTTAAGAAATGCACGTAATCTATCTCTAACTATTTTTGTGTATGATTTGTGGAGAGAAATCCATAAGAGTAACTCAGATTTTCAGTCTTATTGACTAGGTATTTAGGGCAGTCAAGTATGAGTGAAACTAAGACTTTAAAACTCATCACCAAAGAAAAATATTTTCTCAAACATGTTTCTCCATACCTATAGAGATTTTCCATACACTTCTTACACCTTAGCTACCAACATTCACACAAGAACTCTTTCATCTCATTATGATTGGTTATTGCATACATAGCCTTCTAGCGGTAAGAAGGAGAAATGCACCCAAATTTAAAAAAATTCTCACACAACTTGCTCAAAAAACTTTGTGAGCATATAGAGGGCACCATGAGATCTCAGAACAGTAAATTTTTCTTCATGAAACACTCAAGCCACACATGTACCTATAATTTTCTATAAAACCACTATTTTTCTATTTCGTATAGTCACACTGTAAATGCAAAATACCACCAAAATGTGCTTGAGAGAGTCATATACACTTCTAAGTAGGTTTCATAGCTTTCTTACATGATTTTATGCCCAAAAACTTCATTTTACCTCTATCGCTCTAGGATGAGGGTTTGGAGGGTTTCAAACTAGGTCAAAATTCCCTACAAAAATTATTCTATGATTTATCTTAACAATCCCTCACAATTTAGAACAGGTGCTAAGAAGTTAGGGTGCTTAATTTGCATTTTCCAAAAACCTAGTTTTGGAAAACTTCCATAACTTGCACAAAACACCTCCTTAGGTCCTAAAATTTTGACCACACTTTCACAACTCACTCCTCCATGAATTCCAATGATCGCTTTGTCATAGTTTGCTCCAAAATTCTGTGTCCCATCTCATTTGTGTAGCATTAGTTCTCTAGTCCCTGAGCAAGAATGCTAATCATACTTGTATAAGTGTGTGATTCACCTTCTTAGTCACTTGTGAAGCTTTTTACACCTCATATACCACCATATTATGCTTATGTCATGTTTGTTTTGCATCATCATGCCTTGGCTCAACAATCTCACTTGTCTACTAGGCATGTCTTACTTAAAAACCTCAAAATGATCAACTTCATGCCCTATATGCTTGATTCTTAACCTGAGACTCCTCCTATGGATGATATTCCAGCTCATACTACTCCAAAAATGCTTTCCTGTTTTTCCTTGATTCATTTCTCAAGTTTCCATGCCACCCTACTTGATTTAGGACCAAGATTAAGCTTAGACCTACCCGACTCTTCATGAATTTGACCATGTTGACCTATTACAGACACATTAAGCACCTCACACACATCTCATTGACCATGTTTGACCTTATGAAGCCTTCATACAACCTTGGGAAGACACATTCACACAACTCACTTATTTTACCATGTACCTAGATCATGTTTGCATACCATGACATCATGATTTGACATCTGAGACTACTTGGGGACACTTTGACATCAATGGAAACTTGACATCAATGACAACATTTTGACATATTTCCTAATAGGTTTAACCACTTAGATTTTTGGACTCATCATCGAGTTCGGCCTCTACTCACATGGTGATGCGTAACAACCCTTTATCCCTTAGTTTAATAATCATCTTCAATCTCCATTCAAAGAAATTAAATGGCGTAATCAAAGGAACTCGAAAGAGCATCCATCGCAGAAAGAGAGAGAGAGAGAGAAGAAATGCATAAATAAAGAAAGAATCACAACCATCCTAGAACAATAGTATCACTCCCTTGTTTTGCGGCACTTTATAGTTTACTACGTTGATCACAATCAGGTGTGAATGTACGTCGTGAAACATGTCACCACTCACTTTGTAGTCAAAGTAATAATGCGCAAGTGTAGAGACTATAATCAAGTTTTGGTGATCATGAAAGTTCAACACCGCAAAGAAGCACAAAATGATGATAAAAAAGTGAAGGGGGGAGAAAATAAGTCATGTGTGAGAAAAAATGTCTCACATGGCAACATAAACCCCTTTTGCCGCAAGGTTGTGGTGCACACGCTCACTAGCCCACAAGCAATAAAAGGAACGATATAATGCAAAAGGAGGACTTGAATCAAGTCCAAAAGCCTCCATGATGTAAGAAAAGCTCCATAAAGTAAAAAAGCCTCCAAATGGTGCTATACACTCCACAAAAGATTAGTAGCAAAAACATCCAATTACGCTATTTTCCGCAATTTTAATTTTCCCAATTAATTTAATTTAAATAATTAAAGGATATTAAAAATACAAAAATAATTCTAATTAAACAAGCCCCCTAATTAAATTACCTCCTAATTAGCTAGGTGACCTTACCCTTTAATTAACAAATTGATCTACCTTTAAATTAATAACAAGCCTTCCTTTTAAATTAAAATGAGCCCACTTAATAATTATAATAAAAGTTAACTTAATAAAAAAAAATTAGACTACATAACAAAATAACCTAAAGTTTTCAAACTAAGAAAAACTAATAATAAAAATGTGGGCTTTTAAAAATGAAGCAGAAACGGTAAAAGGGAAAGGGACATGTCGGTAAACATGGCAAAGGAGGTCGGGACGGGCCCGACACGTGGAGGGAGCTCGAATGGTGAGAGGGCGAGTTGATAAGGAGAGTTACAAGGTAGGTTGATGAGTCAAACAACCACGTAACACACGCCACAAGACAACAAGTAGGGAAAAGGCAAGGTGAAGCATGCAAGGCAGTGCACGCAATGGTTGGAGCTAGACATGTGGTCGAGCAAGACACGTAGGGCACGACGTAAGTAAACACGTGTGAGAAGAGATGGGGCAAGTTGTGAGCATAGGCACAGTTCTATGTCCAAGTAAATGCCAACCAGGTAGAACACACCAAAGGACATTCCAAGGTGAACATCAACATATAGCACACATGTTTAAGGGATCGAACGAGCCTAAACAAGAAGGGAAAGGAAAATAGAGCGCACATCATAGGTAGAGAGAGGTGAGACAAGATGGCGGTGGGGAGGCAAGAGACCTAATGCAAGGATGATGGATTGAGAAAGAAACAACTCATTGAAAGTTAAAGAATAACTCGCAACCAATGTAAAATTGAATCACCAAAGAACAAGTCAAGCCACCAAAGGAACCAACTCGCCGAGTAGGTGAGGGAGCTCATCGATCTCTCGTAGCATCTCGACCGAGCCAGAGAGGGGCCAATCAAACGGGGTAACCAAAAATGCATGACAACAAGGAAGGAGGCAAAAAGTTAGTTCAAATTGAAAATTTTCCAGAAAATTAAGATTTTAATGAAAAATAAATCTGATAAAACCATAAATAAACCTATCTCTAAATAGCTTTCCTCCAAGTTAGTTATATAACTAGTTAAACTGGTAGAAATCCCTTAAAATTGCACATGCACAAATCCAAGATAGTACAAAATCCAAAAACAAGGCTATTAAAACTAGTTGACAAGATTCTAAAAACAACAAAAACTTGCACACGAAAAGCACGAAAAATGAAACCAAAAGTAATTAGAAACCAGATAAAAACAAGTTCATGTTTACCAAAAACGCCCGATATCATGTGAGATTGTTCTATGAGGATCAAGATGAAACCATGTGCACATCAAGAGGTTGCACTCCAATGGTAATGTGAAAGCTCTAAGTAATCAGAAAATGAAATCAAACAAGGAAAATCATGTATAAAAGAATAAGTCCACTCATTCTCATAGATCAAAAAAGGGTACATATGGGAGTGATGTGTAACTCCTATGCTTGGACAATTATTCCCTCCATGAGGGAAAGAGGAGTTACGATTCCAAAATGGAATGTAACTCCTATGATGTCATTGACGCATATGACAATGATAGATTTTATGATAGAATCTGCCATGTGTCCTATAACTCATACGATGTATGATCTCACCTAAGTGAGATGACTCACCATGTGAGGTGGAAAAGATCCCAAGTGATGATGAGGTAAGTCACACACCCCAAAAGATACTTAGATTCTAATTGGGTGGTGATCTTCATCATCGGAAATCTACCTCCGGATACAACATTTATCTTGGTTTAGGTCCTGCCAGGTTGGTCAAGCAAGAAGAAGAACGCAATTGTTATATATTCTACAGAGGCAAAATATAAGGGAACAATCAATGTTGCCACAAAAGCTATTTGGTTATAGGGGATTCTATCAGAGTTCAACATTCATTTTTGGTGGCCTACCATCATCTATTGTGAAAATTTTAACACTATCTCCGTCTACATAAATTTGTTTTAGCATCATCGATGAAGCACATCGAGATACATATGCACTTCATCAGGGATTTGATTCTTAGAGACATCATTGATTTGTAGTATTGTTCGACTTCATATCAAATTACATACATATTTACCAAAACCTTTATTGAATCCAAGTTTCTTCACTTGCACTCTCTACTTGGGGTGAGGTCTACTACTATAACACATCTACTTTGGGCTTTCTAGTCATCTTATCCTCCTCCTCTTCTTCTAAAAAGATTACAATTTTTACATGGGTACATTATCGTGCCTTTTACCGGGACCTATTGACACATCTTTCTTAGTTTTTTAGGGGAGTCTTCTATCTCTCGTAAGTGGATGTTTTTATTTATTTCTTTAGGTTTTCCTCCATTACTTTAGATCTTCATTATACATGGGTAGCTCATCAGGCATTGATGTTGAGACCTATTTATCTTTCTCGAATTTCCATGCCTCATCTTAAGCTTTAATGAAGAGGGGTGTTGGTGTGAGGGGGTATTATTTACCTTTTATTTATTTATTAGGTTAATTACCTCACCCATGGTGAGTCATCTCACTTAGGTGAGTCATAAGTATTTTAGGGAGTTATATGACATATGAAAGATTCTGATATAAATTTTTCATATGCATCATAGTGTCATTGTCATATGCTAGTTACATGCCTTTCTCGCATCAGTAACTCCTCTCTCCATTTTTGGAGTATGAAAAGTCCAGGCATGGGAGTTACACAACACTCCCTCATATGTACTTCATTTTTGATCTATGAGCATGAGTAGACCATTTTTCTTATGCACAAGTTCCTTGAGATATTTTTCTTGCCTGAGTATTACGTGTTTTCATTTAGAGTGCAACTCCATCGATGTGCACGCATTTTGGGTTATCTTCGTGCCCTCTTTCAAAAAAATGAGTTAAAAAGTGATTCAGAGCACACAAAAGAAAATATATTTCTACTATTAGTGGAGATTTCAAGCTATTACAAGTGGCATGGTAGAGAAAAGAAGCAAAAAGTAGTCAAAGTGACAAGTTGGTGGAGGAAATAGGCTATTCTAAGCTCAGATACACTCTCAACCATTATTAACGTGGAGTTTGAGATTTCCTAGTAGAACAAGGAACTTTAGGGCATGAACAACCCTAGAGTAAATCAAGGAGGGTTCCAAACAAGGCACGTGAAAAGGATGAGACGAGAGGAGGCACATGATATTAGATTTGGGAAAAAATGAGGTCCTTCAAGTAAAGTGAGTATAGGTAGTTTGGAATAATCAATGTTGGGAGAATGGAAGGGTAACTTATAGTTATCGGGAGCTTGAGGTAGAAGAAGTAGAGTGAAAAATAGTCAAGGAGTTAGAAGAATGTAAATCCATAGTTAAAGCCAACACTTTTTCCAAGAAAATAATAAGGGTGCAAAGACCATAAAATTCAAGAAGAAAGGGAAGTCAAAAGTAAAATTTTCGTGCCAATACCACCCCTAAATCTAGAAATGTGGTATCCAAAAAAAAAATTTGGAAGGATAAAGTTGGAAAACTAAGGTGAAATTATGTAAGATTGTATATTTCAACCATCACACACCGAGTTTGGAAGGAACTTTGTTACAATATCTTCTTTGACAAACAAACAAGAAGATTGTCGAAAGAGGTATCATTTTTTATGGCAACATGAAGCAAAAAGCTTTAAAAGGCCAGGATCTTATATCTTTATGTTTTTCATACTTTAGCAAGCCCACGAGCTAATTCAATACCTAATTTTGTGCACCGATGAATGTCATTTCTACTTCACGGGCAAGTGTGTGAGAATAACCATCATTCTCATTAGCGAGGCAACCGAGTTAGTAAACAATGTGGATGATTTGGGGTTGGAGTTTCACAATAATGATTAGATATAAAATACTTCAAACCTTCTACATTATAAGAAAGGAGGGACACCTTTACAATTTCTAATATTGAGGATCCAAGAAGTATTAGGAAATATAAGTTAGTGCTTCACATATGTATGGGTGAATAATAATTATGAGAGTAATTATTATCTTGTAAATGGTAAGTTAGTAATTTATTATAGATGATTCTATTAAAACAACTATAACAAATATATGTATGTTGTTGTGTGACTTTAACAACTCACATTAATGTGTTTGGAAAAGAGATTCCTCGAGGAGTAGTTAAATCTACTTCCTAAAATATAGGAAAGCTATTCACGTATATTTGTAAAAGGTTTCGTATGATCTTAATTAAACTTCCGATTATTGTGTTCAAATCCAAAACTACATTTGGTATCATAGCAAGAATGGCGTATCTCTGATATTTTGTGAGGGGCATATTCAATTTGTTTATTGCCTTTGGTTCATGGTTCAAACATACTATAAAGAGCTCTCTATTTAATTCTTATTAGATCTACGGTTGGGACGTATCTAGAGCTACCTGACTGTTATGCTAACCTTTGGATCCAAAAATATCCATGCTCTCATCATATTATGTCTGAACCGATCATTTTTAATACTCAATCTCTCCCATAAAGGCCACGGTTTTGTGGTAATTTTCACCAATTTCAGAGTGTTACAAGAAGGGATTTTATAACTGCACATTGATCAAATCGTGTAACTCGCAGACCAAGTTTGAAAGTATGCGGCCTAATGGTGTGTAAAAATCGAAACATAATCACGCGGATTATAGTCCATTAGTATATATATGGTCCTAATCTTTTATCTAATGTGGTAAATATTTTTATAGTCGGTTGTTCCAAAGTTGGACATTTAGTGTCTTTAATGCAGTTTAGTGATTATTTGTTTGTTTATTTATTTCCTCATGTGGAGTCCTTTTTAAATAGATTTTATTTGTAAGATCATTATGTTTTGTTTTTAAGTCAAAGTATGTCAATTAATCATGTGTCAATAGTTGTTTAATATAAGTGTCATTTAATCTAAAGTTAGATTAAATAATGTTATTGTTTGTCAAGTCTAAATCAACAAAATCGTTTGAGACAATTAAATGTGTCGATTCAAAACCGCTATCGGGTCTTTAGAGTTCTTGTAAGTATGTCATTATTATTATTTTGTTATCGTAGCGTCCTTGTCAAAAAGTCGTCCAAAAATAAAAAAATGAATCATTGTAAAAGTTCTAAAAATAAAAAAAATCACCTCACTTTTTGATAATTGGACGCATTTTTGCTTGTATGCGACGTCCATCTTATGGGGGTTAATTATTCTAAGATCCTCAAATTCAGATCAAGTTGAGCTAGCAAAGCATGTTACTAGAGGAAAGAGCCATTGGAGATTAGAGGTCAATCGGTGACTTCTTGTTAGTCGCCAACGATGAGGCCGTTTCATGTGTGGGGACATTTTTGTGGTGTGAGTTTTGTTTTTCAATTGTGCTTCATTTTAGTTTTTTAGCTTTTCAGTGTGGTGCGTATTGTGGATGCTGAAAAAATGATTGTATTGATTGAGAGCAGATAAGCGCAGAGATCCTTTGATTGTCGTACTTTGTTGGAAGATGATTTTTCAGTTAATACGTTCATTGGAAATGGTGATCATGTGCAACAAGATCCGATCAATAGTACGCAATTTGGTATGATTTTATTTTTAGTGTTCCTTGTGTGAATAATGGAAATTTCACATTTTGGGGGTGGACATAACACTAATGTTCCATTTCCATTCTGCTCCCAAACCGGCTAAAGTCAAGGGCAACTTCTAGTGGCAGTGGTAGTTTCCTATGTTGTTCGAGATCGAGTGGTAGCGATCGACAACAGTGACTAAAATTAAGAACATTGCAATTCTTATAGGATGTAATGTGAAATCTTTCCAATATATGTTCTATTGTTAGTTTTGTAATAAGCGAGTTGTGATTCCTATATACTTCCCTAATGTACAAGCATAGTGGCAAACAAAAACACCTAGAGTAAGTCAGTTCATGGATCTTGAAAGGTTTTGTGGGAGGATCAGAAAACCACCCGAGGTGGACAGTTGATGGGGCTTGTTCACGTCAAGGTTTGTGGTAAGCTTGTTTAAAACCATGGAAGGAGAGAGCCTTTCTTTTGATCAAGATCATGAGTCACATAGTAGGACATGTTTCACAAGGGTGATCATACTGCAGATTGAGTGTGTGAATGTTTTTCTACCATGTTCACATTAAGGGGGAATGTTAGGAAATATAAGTTAGTGCTTCACGAGATGTATGGGTGAATAATAATTATGAGATTAATTATTTTTTTGTACGTGGTAAGTTATTTATTTGTTATATTAAAATAACTATAACAAATATATGTTGTTGTGTAAGTTTAACAACTCACACTAATAGTGTTTGGAAGAGAGATTCGTGGAGGAGTAGTTAAAGCTACTTCCTTAAATATAGGAAATATGTTCCTAAATATTTGTAAAAGGTTTTGTATGATCTTAATTAAGTTTATGATTATTGTGTTAAAACTTTGAATTATGATCCAAAACTACAGGAACAAGGGTTGTATCGTGCCTCCAAACTTCCATGTTGGTTGGCATAGAGAGATGGGTAGAAATAAACAAAATGTTTCTCTATATTACCCACAAAATGGAAAAGGGATGTGTTATAGCCTCTCCAATTACATAAAAGAGAGCATTGAAAAATACGCAGAGAATACACATAAAAGCATAGGAAAGTTTATTTTTGGCATGATCCTCCCATCGCCAAGTATTCAATATAATAGGTGTGGCGAAGGGAAGTGAAACCAAGATGGATACACCTTATGGAGAAGAACTTAGTTCTTGAGTGATACAAGGATTTATTGGCTCCAACCGCCTTGAATAATGAATAAAAGCCAAGATCCAAAACTGGATAAGGAATTTGAGGGATGTCTTGTAAGAATATTGGTGAGTACCACAACAACTATTAGAAGTGGTATAAGTAGAAGAAAATTTCATTGTGATGGAACACTACTCCTGGCATCATTTAAAATGAAGAGTGAAGATTTTTCCCATTGGGAAAAGTTTCATTTCACCTTCACAATAGAATATTTTTTGTAATCGATTAACCAAATCAAGAATGTAAAGAAGATAAATATAGATGCACCGAAGATTGATACAGAGTACACGCATAACCTCTCGCACAAAATATAAATATGTAGGAAAAAATGTATGTAGAGACATACAAAACAAATGACTATGCAATCAAACTGTGGAGACGATAGTAGTAGGTGACCAAGAGGTAAGCTTGTTCTACTACTTGAAGTTGAAGAAAAATAATAAGATAGGTAACACACAGAATTTGAGGAGGTTGATGAAGAAATGCGTGTACCTCCGAGGAGGAAGACAAAAATTCCCAAGATAGGGAAAAAAACAAATACATTAAAATTTCCTCCAACTATTAAAGACCATCACATAGAAAATGAGGAGAAAGAGGAGGAACGTGACTCTAATAATGTTCCTCTAATAAGAAAAAATGTGAAGCTTAGATATAATAGAAACTTCTATGCATGGTATCTGGGTTAACAAGCAACATAGGAAAAGAAGAAAACCCAATTTGAAACCCACATGCCGAAGGAGATGGAAACTAAGACCAAGTTTAGTCATAATATATGCACACACCTATAGAGAAGGGGAGAAGATGAAACAATTGTGCCAATTATTTATACTCCCCAATAATACCGTCTCCTATCAAAATTCTTGCATTCATGGAAGTCATTCTAGAAAGTAGTCAAGATCTTGAGGACTTTGGAACCAAAATTACTATGCCTCCAAAAAAAAAATTATGGAGAGGAGGAAAACAAGGAAGAGGAGGAGGAGAAAATTGATGAAGAATAATAGGAAAAGCAAGAGGATGTGGGAACTAGACATGAAGAAAAATATACATAGTGTTGTGTGGACAAGGGAAATGAAAGAGTTGACGGATCGTATCGGAAACTGTGCACCACAATGAAGTTGCACTCTAGTTGAATCATAATGGCTCCAACGTAATCACAAGGAAGAATCGATCAACAACTAAATAACTTGCATAATATAACAAAGCTTGCACATGTAGAGAAAAGATAGCGGAGTGTCTTGGCATACTCATAAATGTCAAATGAAGGGATACATATAGGGTGTTGAGTAACCCTAGTGCATGACTCAATAACAAACCCTAAACCTAACCCATGTGAGATGACCCTCCATATGTGAGTGGAGGACACATAGGATAACTCACACCAACACCCCCTTCATCAAAGTTGGGGTAACAGCTATGATGAGTCAGATGGAAAGAGAAGACACTCCTAAACAACTAAGAAAGATGTGTCAATGGGGCCCGGCAACTAAAGGCTTGATAAGGTGCCCATATACAAACAACATCTTCCTAGAAGAAGAAAAAAGGACTACATAGCCCGAAGAAGATAAGAAATTCTGCAGAAGACCTCACCCTAAGAAGAGACTATAAGTGAAGAAACTTCATCTCAATGAAGGGCTTGGTAAATAAATTTGCAATCTGATCAGCTGTATGAATGTACTGAATGTCGATGATACCATCATGAATAAGCTCTCGTATGAAGTGCATATGGATCTCAATGTGCTTCATCCGCTGATGTTGAACTGGATTTCTACAAATAGAGATAGTGCTCATGTTATCACAAAGTAGATAATGGTAGGCCGCCAAAGGTGGATGCCAAACTCTGTCAGAATACCCTGTAGCCAAATACCTTATATGGTAGCATTAACTCGCTCCTCTATATTCTCGCCTCTATAGATGATATCATAATTGCATTCGCTTCTTGCTAGACCAACTAATAAGACCCAAACCAAGAGAGAATCGTAGCTAGAAGTAGATTTCCGATGATCTAAGTCACCGGCCCAATTAGAATCTGTGAACCCAATCAAGTCAATATCCACCCCTCCATGATAGTGAATGCCATCAGTATAGGTGCCATAAACATAATGAAGGATTTCATATAGCTGCTTTCCAATGCAACTCATGTGGCTCCTGCATGAATCTAGACACGATCCCAACAACATACGATAAATCCAGATGAGTGTGAGTCAAGTAAATCAAGCTCCCCACCAACTGTCGATAAAGGGTACCATCAACCAAGGGAGTAGAGCAATCAGAAACTAGCTAACCCTGGAAAGAAAAGGAGTAGGAGAAGACTTGTAATCAAACATCTGAAAATGAGCTAGCAAATCAAGAGCATACTTAGGTTGCGAAATCAAAATTCTCGAGTCAAATTGTGAAATTTGGATCCCAAGAAAGTAATGAAGCAAACCTAAGTCATTCATGGAAAACCTATTGGCCAAGGTGATCTTCACATAATCAATAATAGAGGAAGAACTGCCTGTGATCAAAAATTCATCAACATAGAGAACAAGAATGAGTATGGAGTCATCTTGCCGTAGAATATAAATATTTGGATCAGGGTGACACCTAATAAACCCTGATGTAAGTAAAAAGGAGTCCATCTTGGCATACCAAGCCCGAGGGGCTTATTTAAGGCCATAAAGAGACTTCTTTAACTTACAAATGAGGGAGGGATTATGGACATAACCTCGAAGGTTGTTCCATGTAGATCTCTTCCTCTAGGTCCCCATGAATGAAGGCACTATTAATGTCCATTTTATGGACTTTCCATCCGCTTGTTGTGGCAATGGCTAGGGTCAGCCAAATAGAAGTCATCTTTGCAATCGGAACAAAGGTTTGGGTATAATCAACCCTAGCTATCTGGGAGAAACCCTTAGCTACTAATCGTTTCTAAACTTTTTGATATCTCCATCTACTCCATACTTTGTTCGAAACACCCACTTACACCGAACAATTTTTCTTCCTTTCGGAAGAGGGGTGAGATCCCAAGTATCATTCTTCATGAGAGAGGAATACTCCTCATCCATGGTAGAATCCCACTCAGAATACCAGAAGCCTCCCAAAAATACTGTGGATTAGAAGCAGAAGTGAAGAAAGAGTGGGGTCTAATGAAATCTGAGTGAGTATGTCTCATATCCGAAGTATCTCCAACTAAATCTCTAGCACTTTGCAAAGTTTTCCTAGCCCAAAGAGGACCAAGAGGATCAGGCTCTGAGTCAGAAGATTCTTCACTTGAGTGAGAAGGGACATAGTCCTCATCATCACTCCTATCGAATCGAAGACTCAGAGGTCCGATGGTCGGGAGGATCGGAAGAGGAGCATGCTCAACAAGTATCATCATCCGATGAGTCGAATCCGAATCGAGTCAAGAACCTCAATAGGTGGAGAAGTAGAAGTCAAAGAAGACTCATCGAACTTAACACTTCTCTTAATATATAGCTTATGAGAAGTAGGATTTATCAATCAATATCCCTTCACGCCATCAGATACCCTACAAAGATACAAGGTTTGGATTGTGGTTCCAAAGCCTTGCGTTTCTTTTTGGGAATCTGAGCCATAGCCTTGGATCCAAAGACTCGAAAGTGCTCAACATAGGTTTCATGGCCCAACCCAGGCTTCAAAGGGTGTCATCCCTCTTACTCGCCTTGTGTGGAACACGGTTCGAATGTAATTAGCACAATTCACTACTTCAAGCCGCAATACTACAGAGGAAGAGACTTGAGTGAATCATACAAGTGGCCATCTCTTTAAGACTACGGTTCTTTCATTCTGCTACTCCATTTTGTGAAGGCTATATGTAACTATATGCTACAAGGAGATCCCTTCAAAAGTACGTAAATCCATAAACCTATTGTTTGCACATATTCACCTCCATTGTCGGTTCAAAGAACCTTGATAGACGTTTCGCTCTGTTTCTCAAAGAAGAGTCTTAAAGTCCGAAAAGTTTAAAGACTTCAAACTTAAGCTTAAGAAAATATACCCAAGTATATCACGAATAGTCATCAATGAAGGTTAGCACATAAAGTGCTCTAGTAAACGAAGGAGATGGAAATGGACCAGAAATATCATCTGTGAACAAGATCCAAGGGACGAGTAGCTCTCTCGGGATTTTCCTTTGTCAAAGTTCTTTTTAGGATGATTTCCAAGGGTAAAACCTCACAAAGACCCTTAGAAAACTTGACGTGGGGTAACCCGTTGACCATTTCGTTTTGGCTCAATTGTTCAAGGTAGCGATAATTTAGATGTCTGAATCACTCATTCCATAGCTTACTAACCTCATTTGCATGAGTAAGCAAAGCAGTGGGCATAGAATTAGAAGTAAAGTAGGAAAAGGTATACAACCGTGAATGGTGATTCGCCTTTCCCTCAGCCATTGTAGTGTCATTGTTAAGCTCATGAATAATCACCGAGTTAGGATCAAATTCAACTCACATTCCTTCACCAAGGTGAGTAATTTGGTAAACCGATAGGAGATTGGCAGAGAGATCGAAACGCTTAATACTTGGTTGAATGTTCCCCATCCATCTCTACCGATCCAATACCGAAACCGGCATTGTCATGTCATTACCCATCATGATTTGGGACATCCCACAAGGCTCGATGTTGGAGAACTCAACATGTGAAGAACCTATGTGGTGCGAGGCACCAAAATCTATAATCCATGTCGATGAAGGAGCAACTTTGGCTACAAGGGCCTTTCCTTTCTTCTTATCAGATTTAGAACCTTTTGCAGTGGAAGACTCGGCCTTTGGAGCATTTTGTTTGATAGACTCAGGAACACCAATTTTATTTTTCTCAAGTAATTGAGTAAGGTGATCAATTTGTTTTCTCATACACGTATGCTCTTTATGACCAGGCTTCTTGCAATAGGAACACAAATACCTGTCTTTCTGTGCTCTAGGCTCAGAAGTCGAAGCGTTCGTGTTATTTTTAGTATCGGTCTTGGTTTCTTTCTTAGGTTGATCCTTTTTTTCTTTCTTCTTTTCAGTCTTCTTTTCCTTACTAGTACTTGCTACAAGGGCATGTGATTTGGACTTGAGAGACCCCATTTGAATGAGTTTTTCTTGTTCTCAAATGAGTTGGGACGAAAACAGTCAAAGGAGGGCATATTCCAATCCTTGCCCAAGGCAAATTTTGTAGCGTAAAAAGTTGACACAAAGACAGAATATTCAGGACCTAACTTAGAGAGAATCAACAAGATCAATTGAGAATCTTTCTTCTCTACTTGACATTCCTTTAACAACGATCTAGTGTGGAAAAACTTTGAGAAGAATGCTTATAGGTTTTCAAAATCACTAGGATTTAACCCTAGTAGTTCATTTTCCAACTCATGCGCTCTCATGTCATCGTGTTGTCCAAACATTTCATCTAACGTTGTCCATGTAGACTTAGGTGTTTCAGATGACTCAATGTGGAAGAGCAAGTCGGGAGAAACAGACATGCAAAGAAGACCTAAAGCTTCATCACTGTGGTTTAACCACTTAGATTTTTCATGTTCGTCATGGTTGGTTCAATCGATTTCCCATGGTGATGCGGAATAACCCTTTACCCCTTAGTTTCATTATTATTTTCGATCTCCATTCGAAAAAAGTTGAATGGCGTAAGCAAAGGAATTGAAAGTGCATCCATAGTGAAAAGAGAGAAGAAATGCAGAAAAGAAACACAACCACCCAGGACAATATAATAACCCCCTGCTTTTAGCACTTTATAGTTTAGTGCGTTGAATACAATTGGGTCCAAGCGTGTGTCTAGAAACACTTGGTAACTCACCTTGCAATCAGCATAATAATGTGCAAGAGAGGAGACCACAATCGTGTTTCGGGAAGCGCAACAAAGTGACACCATACATAAGCACAATTGTAAAAACTAGGAAGGAGGTGAAATCAAATCCTGGTTGTGAGAAAAAGCGTCTCATGTCACAAATGATACCCCCTTGCTGCAAACTGTGGCGGATGCGCTCACTAGTCACAAGCAATAATAAGGGTAAAAAAATACAATGGTTTAGATGAACTCAAGATGAGTCCCGATGATCTTTAGAATGTCGAAAAAGCACGCGGAAGACAGAAGGTGCTCAGAGTGTCACTGCACACTTGAGTGCATGATTAGTAAAAAAATGACAATAACGTGTTTAAAAATTTACCGTTTGGAAACGTCCGATTTAGCTAATTTTAAAGCAATTAGGACTTTTAAAAGAACGACAAATTAACGTTTTTAAAAAATGATTTTAAATAATTTACTAATCGAAAATGATAGGATCGTAATTAATAAAAACTAGATTTAAAATAAATCCAATTAATTACGATTAATTTAAATAAGATCAAAAAAAATCCTAATTAAATATTAAAAAAACTTTTAATTAAGATCTAGTGCAAAATTAGATCCTAATTAAATATTTAAAAACTTTCCGTTTTTTTAAATCAATTTTAAATTAAATAAAATTAATTTCTAGTAATATTAAAAAGCATAATACCACGTAGATTCATTAATAAAAGAAAAAAGGTTTCTATATTAAAAAACTTACGGTGATACCAATATAAAAGGCTTTTTTTGTTTTAATTAGAAAGTAATTAAAAATGGAAAGTATTAAAAAAACTTACAAAGGAGATTAATAATCATTTTGAGTTTTGTTTTAAAAAAGAAAGTATTTAAAATACTTACCAAACTCCAAAAAAAAACGTGGATTTAGAAGATGCACAGTCCGGGAAGAAGGTGCAGTTTGCGGCAGATCTGAGTGTTGGAGAGGGAGGAGGAGACCCGATAGACCACGTGTAGGCTTGCACAGGTTGCGGTTGGAAGAAAATGCGGCCACAATTGGGAGGGAACACGTCCTAAAAAAATGCAGGCAGAGGGGGCAGCCACAAGCGGATGAGCACGAGCAAACACGTCCTCAAAAAAATGCAGGGTAAACACGAGCCAAAGGGAAAAAGCACAAACTCGGCTTCGGCTTGCAAGAAGGAAACCCGAAAGAATCCGGTGGTGAATGAAGGAGCTTGTTGAGCTAAAAACCAGTCCTTCAAATTTTGAATATTAAACTTGTATTCTGCAAAATACCATGCAAACATAGAAGAGAGACCAAAAACAAAGATATAGAAATTTCGAGTTTAATAAAAAAATTTAAAAACCAGAAAAAAAAACCTCTATTTTAACTGATCTTTGAATTTAGCTATAGTTAGCTAAATGTAGCTATAAAACCCCTGAAAGCTTCAGGAATACCTGCACATGCACGAAGAACACAAAAACTTTCCAAGAGCAAGAAGTTAAATATGTTAGCAAGGAAAAACCAGAATATAATGATCAAAAACTTGCATGAGGAGTTTACAAAAATGAAAAAACAAGAGTAATCACAACTAAAAAAACGAGTGCATGTTTACCCGATCTCAGCTCTGATACCATGAAAGAGTTGATGGATCGTATCGAATCGTGCACCACGATGAAGTTGTACTCTAGTTGAATCATAATGGCTCCAACATAATCACAAGGAAGAATCGATCAACAACTGAATAACTTGCATAACAGAACAAAGCTTGCACATGTAGAGAAAAGACAATGAGTGTCTTGGCATACTCATAAATGTCAAATGAAGGGATACATATAGGGTGCTGAGTAACCCTAGTGCATGACTCAATAAACCCTAAAAACCCTAAACCTAACCCATGTGAGATGACCCTCCATATGTGAGTGGAGGACACATAGGATAACTCACACCAACAAGAAAGGGCATGCAATATGAGGAAGAAGATGAAGAGGATACAGAAATGATAATAAACAATAACCTCTTCGGTCCATTTACTTATGGTTCTAGAAGGGTAAGACCAAAGAAAAAATTTAATATTCAAATTACCTAAAAGATATGGTCGCGACAACAATGAAAAAAAATTGTTATCCTTTAATTTGGATGTTTGCACTTATGAGCCTCAATACAAGATCCCTTAACCCATCTTGTACAAATTACCCGATGGAATTAAGAGAAGAGTGGGAGTGGCATTCGAGGACACTTTCCATATGTTGGAGACTAAAGTGAGATGTGTTACTAAATATTGTTGGAGATGTTGTCTAACAAAACCTCTTCAATAGCTCAAACAATTGAATACAAAGGAGAGAGTATAGGATTTGACCAAGGATCTCAAGAGAAAAAAAAAGATAGAGAAGCTAGCTAAGGAACATAAAGAACATATTGAGAAACACATGCACATTGATATGAAGGTGCTCAATTTACGTCAAACATTGGCACCAATGAACCTCGGTTGACTAAGGCACTACCAAAGGATCTAAAAGAGGTGTGGATAAGTTATAAAATTAATCAAAATTATCCTAAATATAAGAGAAGTAGAACGGGATAGTTGTGTACAACATAGAAAGGAAGAAAAAGAAAAAGAAAGAGCTTTGTGTGGAAAAACTAAAAACTTATGTGGACTTGGTCACAGTGATCCTAGAGGACAATATGGAGTAAAAATGTTCCATAAACTTCCCAAGATCATCACAACACAAAATTTGACTTTGAGACCCTTTCGACTACTATTTCAATGTTGTAAACTGAGTCCAGACGCACATCCTGGTGGTATGTTTGGTCAAAGTTTGGTCAACAATGGTCAACATTGGTCAACAAAAATGAATGATTTTGAAATCATCTAATTTCAACACCATTGCATAGAGCTCGCCAAGACCTTTCCGATGCATTTTTAACGGACCAAATCTGAGTCCGTATGTGAAAGTTATGACCGGTCAAAGTTCGGTTAATTGGTGGTCAACAACCGAAGGATGCGCCAAATGGACAAATGACATGGTGACACGTGGCACAACTGCACATTAGCTGCATTTGACACATGGAAAAGCTACATGTGATCACATGGATTTATTATTTATACACGTGGCATTAAAGGTGGGTTTATGGTTTTTACCCATGTAAAAGGTTTTATAATCTTTTTAAAAAAAAAAAAAGTCCACGTGAAAACAAATTTTGGTGGATAAAGCCTATTAAAAAGGCTTGCATATAATGTGGGATTTTGCCCCACATAAAGTTTCTCCATCCATGTGAAGAGTGGATATTACTAGAAATTGCACATGAGTCAGACAACTTACGCCGATGAGGATAACATTATTAAGTTTTTTCGAGGTGTAATTTGTTGTAACAAATATTCTATGATCTATGATAGATGTTTGAAAGAAGAACATATGTTGCATTCTGCTAAACAGTTCACGTGCCTTTATGTAAGGTTTCACATTTTGCATACATGTCTACCAAAACATTTGCAACTACATATAACAAAATTCCTCTATATTTTATGTTTTGATGGTTGTCCATACCTGTTCGAGAGCTCTTATGTTGTCACAAGTTGGGAGTACACTGACAAATTTAAACTGATCGGGTTGGAGGCCTATTTGTTGAATACGGTGAAACAAGGTGAGGAGTATGCTAGCAAATGTAAATAGGAAACTATGTGTAGTTGTAGAAGCTGATGAATATGTAAAGAGGGAGTAGAAGTGGGTGGATAAGAACAAAAAGATTGAGGCCTCATTTATAGAAGCGTAGAGATGCTCTTCCGCTACAACATCTTGGGTATCATTGACAGGTGTTTGAATCTCTTCTACCCACCAAACAAAGAGATGATTCCCACAAGTGTGTGGATAATTTTCAAGCAGCACTTGCTTAGCCATGAAATACACATTCCCAGCCCTAACGACACCTGCAACTCTATGGTGTGTTTCTGCGGGACTCGTTGCACCAGATTAGCCCTATGATGTGCCCGCAGGCCTTCAATGTCACCGACCGCCCCACCATGTGACTGCCTCGCCCTCCATCATTGCTCTTTAGGATAGCTGTAGAACGCCTACTTATTCTCGAGTGTTCTAACTATTGAAAATTAGTAACTTAGTTGATTATTGGTTTTTGTTAATAAGTTAATGAAATGGAAGAGGTGAATGAAAGATCAGACAAAACGAATGAGATTTATAGCCGGGATTGCGAGCTCATGGGGCTAACATGGTTATTAGGTAAGAAAAAAATGGTCTACATTCCCTCTGTTTCAGCAGCTTTCCAGCCTTAATGTACAGTGGTCTTCCGCCCCATGTGACCATGTGCAAAGTGCCAACTGGCTTTACCACCAGGGTTATGGCATTACTGAGCTCTCCTTCACGACGTAGGTCAGGGAAGTAAGGCCATGCGAGGACAAGACCAACATCACCATATCCACCTCTATTTATAATTCCAACACCGTGGTATCCTTCCCGTACTGTAATTATGAACAAGTTTGTCGTGACCATTTGGACTTGCGACTGTGGAACACCCTCCTCAATGTCGCCCATAACTCCCATCACGCCTGCATAGATTTTACCCATGATGATATCACATCGGCCACTCCTAAAAGCAAGGGCATGAGAGAATGGCCATTTCCAATTGCATAATATCATTTAAAGGATGTCGAGTCAAAAATGAAGATCTAGAATAGTAAATATCTAGGACTTTAGAAAAATATTTAAAATCAGTCAACATGTAATTTTAAGACAACAAACATTAGAACAACCAAAATTTGACACTTTCTAGCTGACATCTTGAAAGGTAGATGCCTACCCACGAATAACTTGAAAAACGCCTCTTTCAACTTCAAAATAATTAGAATAACTAAAAACTTTACATTGTCAATGGTGGTGATGTTGTTTAGTATCAGATTTACACATTAATTTATTGGAATTTGTTAGGAAATTGGACACATGTTTGTCTGTTGCTTTCATAACAGTGCATGGTAATATACACACAAATAAATGTTTGTAATATCCCTTCTTAAATTGCAGGGTTGTGAGCGAAATTCAGACGAGACGACAATAGAATGTGGGATATACATATATCCTCTTGCGTCAGTCATCATCTCATAAATGAATTATGCCGTGGACTTAATTTATGCAAAACAACAGTTTGAGCTTTGAAGATGGTTTAAGTGCAAATGTCTATTTGCTTTTCGAATTCTTCCAACTGTTTAAACAACTGCCCACTCTCGCAAATGTTATTTCTGTAATTTATTCCCAACTCTACCATTTTTTAATTCTCTTGACCGACTTGAATCCCCCAAATAACCATGGACATGGAAATAATTTTTATTTGATGCAGAGTGCGACCGCGGATCTTCCGACGGACAAGGTGGTGACAATCGAGGATGCGCAGAAGATAAAGGAGAGTGAAGCAAAGGCAAAGCGTGAGTGGAGATGTGAATCCAGGTGGTGTGGGAGAGACAATGGAGGCCGCCGCTCGAATCAACTAAGCATGACTTCCTCACTTTCCGCAGTAACCACAAATATGATTATATATACATGTTTTTGTATAGCCTCTCACCACAGGGCCGATTGGGATCTTAGTTAGACTTGTGAATCTGAGAGCGTAGAGAAAATGTGTGTATAAAATTTTGAAAACTTAATCTAGGGAATACAAACTGGTAGTTAAGAATATGTGCCGTAGCCAGCAACAGAGCACAACAATCTCCATGCCTTTCCCCCAAATTTAATGCTTGCAGAAATTATACCAAGCTCACCTTGTAGACGATCTACGAGCACCTTGAGGCTCTACATATTCTTCAAGTCCCTATTTCCATTACAGAGCTCTCCTTCATGGTGCAGGTCAGGGAAGTAAGGCCATAAATTTCACTCATGATGGTCTCCCAAAAGCAAGGGCACCAAAGAATGGTTATTGCCAAGTCTAAAATGTCAATTAAAGGATGTGGAGTCATTGATGAATATCTAGAATAGCAAATATTTAGAACTGTAGAAAAATATCTAAAATCCGGCAACCTGTAAAGTTAAGCCACCGGAATTTGACACTTTCTAGCCAAGGCATCTTCAAAGGTGGACGCCTACCGGTGAACAAATTATGGGGTTGATTTTTTAAAAAATATGGCTTAAGCTTATTTAAAAGCTTAAAAAGAATCAATCCCTATTAAACCTCTCAAAGCTTATTAAGGCTATGATATTATTTGAAACAATTTAAAATTTGGTGGCCAAATTATTATTATGCCATGGGGAATTTGGCTAAGCCCAATCCATTGAGGATTATTATGGGCTCTTTAAAAATAAGCCACGGATATTATCAAATATCCTTATATTTCGGGCTCCTAATCAATATAAATAGGGGACCCAGGTACATTGTAAAAACACACAACTCTAAGCTATTTTCTTAGAGCTTAAAGGAGGGGGAGAATATTTTGGAGAACTATTTATAAGTCCTATTATTATTAATTTTAGGCATATATGGTGGTGTTATAATGTGTGGCCATAATAAAATGTGAAGGCCCACATTTTTGAGAAATAAGTCCTATATTATTATAGGCACATTTGGAGCAAATTCATAAAGGCCTATTTATAGGCATTTGCATAAGTCCTATTATATTATTTAATAGGCATTATTATGAAGAAGAAGCTCCGAGTTTCTCTCTGAAGCAGTGTTCCATGCCCGAGTCGAGGAGGATGACATGAAGTTTGAAGGCGATCGTAGAGGTGATATTATGGAGACAAAAGACCTATTTTAATATAGGCATTATGGAGAGATACTAAGACCTATTTTTATAGGCATATTGAGGACCGATATTATTTGTTATCTAAGCAAAATGAAGATAAGACCTATTATTTTTAATAGGCAAAATATTGTTATTGGGAGTTATTCAAACTACCCAATAGGCCACATTTGAGCCACACTTCAGAATGCAGAGCTGGAGAATTGGATCGGGATGCCATTCTAAGACCAATCAGTATACCAAAGGACTTTTTTCGTGAAGAAGAATACTTGGATCGAATCGCTATAAGTCGGTAGTGACTTGGTGTTCATGTTCATGTTCCATTTTGTATTCAGTATTATCTTGCTTAGATTGTATTATTTGTTGTAGTCATTAAGTGGATAATATATCGGTTCTATTAATGAACCCGAAGACGTAGGCATTTTTTCGAACTCCGTTATCAACCTTTTGTGCGGTGTATTTTAATTCTTGCATTTCTTTAAGTTGATTTTAATGGGGTAAGTTTGGAAAAGAATTTAATGCCTATAGGGGTCCATGGTCGAGTTAAAAATTTCGGTCAATTTTCATAACACCGAGGCTTGGAGAAACGATTTGTATATGTGGATAAGGTGGTGAAAGGATTCTTTAAGAAATCCAAAATTATTGATGCGTGGCTGTTCTAAAGGTCCAAAAATAAAATTCCTGGAAGTACAAATGAATAACAATGAAACTGATAAGGTTTGACAAGATAAACTCTAACAAGACATTGAGAATATAGAAGATGGTATTAGCACAATAAATGACAAGATCAAGTAGTGGTTGGGAGAGATATAGGTGAACAAGAAATATGCCACGTGCTCATCAAACTACCACCATCGGTATGTAGTTGCACCTTTTTAACTCTCTTTGCAAGTAAAAATATATATAACAATATTTTGCAAAGCCAACCACTATGAGGATTACTATCAACCTTTATTGATGTATACATGAAAATACCCACATGCTTAGAACCACACAACTTGATAAAATCTGCAAGATCATGGTCATACGATAAACGATGGAAAAAAATCAATGGAAACATAGATCAACAAAAGCAATTGTTAGAGTATTTCCCCACACTACAATCACCCCTACTATTGGGTCAACAATATATGAGGAATTATGTTTCACAGAGCTCTTGCTATACAAACCCTTACATAATAATCCAGATGACATAAACATATGTAAAGAAACCTTAACCCATAATTGGGCTCTATTCCTACCGACATATCAGCGTTGGCATATAGAACATGCAACTCTTACTACCACCTACAACTTCGATACAATTAGCTATGAAGCAGACATGCCAGAAACAAAACTACTACAAATGGAGGCACATGAACTATTCTCGTGCCTACACCCAACATGGACCCTCAACAACAATGACCTAGATCTACTTGGTAAGCGTGACTTTGATCTTACTCATAGTTGGCCACAAACAAAAATGGGAAACACAATACAAGAATCAGGGCTAACTTTTATAGAGGCTACTCATATCACCAATACAACCATTCCAACCATGACTCCCCCTATTACAATTGCTTACAATTTATCAAAACAACAAAGTCGAGCACTCCAAATAATCATCACACATGCATTTATAGAGCCCACCTTAGCACCCCTCTACATGATAATCCAAGACACAACCGGCAGCACAGGAAATCATACTTAATACGAAAAATTACAAATAAGCTCCACATGTTGCTGTCAATTCATATGCACGCCAACTACTTCTTTTAGCTCCCATGGGTATAACAACATTTAACATTAGTGCCACCACTATACATTCCGCTCTTCACATCCCCATCTCGAGGTTACATCCCTCGAGGTCCAACGCTTGCTAATTTCCGAGGAAGAAATGCGAAACGTGGCATATATTTTGATTGATGAGATGAGCTTTCGTCGGGCGAAACCGCTAGACCATATAAGTAATCACTTACAAGAGGCATTCCCTAGTTGTAAGTACAAGTCATTGGGGGTCGTTCGGTCATACTCATTGGTGATCTCGCATAGCTCCCGATTAAAGATACTCTATTGTACATTCAGCAGCACTTACGAACACATGTTATGGTTATAATGCATAACAACAATAATGTTAACCACCAACTTCCAATGATAAGGTGCTAACACTACTCATCTCATTTTCAAAACCCCGCTACAAAATATCAAGAATGCAATTGCCACAAAAGAAGATTGGAACCTTCGATGTCTCAGGACTCCAATGCACATCTCCCCTACATAACATGACTATTTTAAAGATGTAAACCACATATACGTTGCCAATGCGTTGGCCACTCTACACAATAAACATAGGATGTGGGCGCTCAACCTACCAATTGCACCGAGAAAAAGTAGAACAAACCGACATACTAAATCAGACACAACAAACAATATGCAACTTGAAAGTACACTCCTCTTTTGCTAGGGTGAAGAAGCAATACTGACTATAAATTTATGGGTACAAGATGGCCTTATAAATGACACTTGGGGCTAGGTCATTACTATAATGTATGCCCCAAGTTACTGACTCCCCAACTTTTCCATTGTATGTATTTGTCGATATTAAAAACTACACAAGTCCAACATGGGACACAACAAACTCCGCTGTCAGTTCCACCAATCACAAGAGGCACTTGTTATCAGGTCCCTCCGAAAATGGCGTGGGCACTAACAATTCACAATTCACAGGGGCTAACCCCTGACAAGGCAACCATTGATATAGAGCACACCAAACGACAATGCCTAACTTTTTGACCCTCTCGCACGTGTGTGCTCTTTAAGACTTACAAATTTTTCCCTGCAATCACCTTCGACCAATACAAACGACTACAAGAAGATGGACATGCCTAAGCTTGGCTACAAGCAGAGACACTCCTCCAACATTGCCCCTCTCCCTATACAACTCATGTAAGTACATCCACTAAACCTTACACTATTGCGCATATCTTCCATGCGTGCTTTATACATCTCCCTATGGAGTCCAAATACTTCATTACATAATGCACAATTATGATCTACCTCACCATGTGTTTCTAACATACAAACTCTATCCAATCCATATGCAGGTACCCTAAAGATGACAAACAAATTCTACAACATAACTACGTGTATTAACAATGACAATGCTACATACAACGCCTATTATTTGAATGTGTAGTAGACCACTACCAAGTGGCATACTTATGGTCGAAGATATATTTTCCCAATGCTGCTCACCCAAAAAAATTAGAGCAAGAACATCAAGTGCTACAACAAACAACAATTGCGAAATGAGGATGCTCAAAAAAATCTCAGAGAAAAACCACCCCATAAATAACCACCTACATACAATGTAAACCTCTATAGGCCTTCAAATAGGTATACCGACAATTTTGTAACGTGTAAATATATCTATCATTCTCTGAAACGAAAGCATTTACATTACATAACACATATTTGCACACAACTACAAATGAGCTTGCCAACAATCTGGTACTCACTTTCATTCACAAATTTTATTGTTCCCCCACTATGTTATATTTACACATAACTCTACACTGTAGGCCCACACCAGTACTGTATCTTATTACTCCTACGGTTTCCTACCACTACAATTGACTTTATAAATAAACATTCGTGATCGGATGCTTCAACCCAATCAATTCATAGGATTAATGTTATTATATCTAATTTGAATGTAGCTTGCAATGGTGGATGACGATGGATTTTTTGTGTAACACGTCAATTTTTATAGCTTTAACAACTATAATAATATAATATGTTAAAGATAAACGATTTGAGCTTATTACACGACACCGATGGGCACTTGCCGTTACATGTCCAAATGTCTCACCTTTAGATTTCTTTTTCTACCCTTACACTTAATCAACCTTGAAAGTATGTTTTATTAGTCGCCATGACTTTAAACCGTTTCACTATTAAACACACAATTGTCCCGCTTATTTCATTTGTGTACATGATATCATATTACTACTTTGGCCTCTTATTTGTTTACCACATGTGCATGATCTACCAATCATACATTCCAAACAAATATTGCAACCACTATTAGAGGTCAACAAAATACTATTCAAACGCTTTTATGCAATATTAAAGGGCTCATGTGCACCGATTCCTTGCCCTACAAAATTCATGCATCAAAGCTTCTTAATTGATTTTTGACCTAACATTTACAATATTTTTATTAGGGTTTCTATATTGCACTTTTCTCTTTGGACAACGACTCAATTCAATCCTCTTGCATGCAAAATGAATAGAGCCAACTCATTTACCTAAAACATCAACACATTTACATCAAACTCACCAACAAAACATCACAATGCTCGGATCTATATCTAAACAATAATATTGTTGCATCCTACTAACATCTTAAACGTTTTAGAAGACCTACTATAATATTTATGAGAACTTACTTCCTAACATAGTCTCGAAATCTCTCAAACCGTCACAATGTTTAAAAAATCCACCCTTCTCTTTCTTCTCTAGAACATCTAGACAAGAGAAATCTACATCCATGGGCCACTCAAGACTAAGATCAATTAAGGGCATGGTCCCATGGAGGGGCTTGGGCTCTTATTTTCTTGCAGCAAAAGGTCCCATGCTTATTTTTAAAGCCAGCTACGGGAAATAATACAATCTAGGCCTAAAAAATAGGAGCTCCACTTTTTTAGCACCCTAAACTTAAGAGGTTGCTCGAGGGGAGTGGGAATTTCCCCTACAATTTAGTGTCGATAGAATCTAATATACATTCCCGCCATTATTTTTTGGAGATTTTAGAGAGAAATATAATTTTATATACCTACAAATAACCATAAAAATCCATTGGGATCCTATAATATCTCGGGTATTGTTGAGGAAACTAATAAAAAATCATGGGACCTTAAAACTACTAAAATGCTCCTAAATTTTCTCAGCAACACCCACTGAGATATTTATGGAGCCCCCCTTCCATGGGACCATGCTCTAAAAGATCATGTTGCCCCGCCATCTCCTCAAACAATGAAAACCAAAGATCTTTTAAATGCGCAAAGCCCTCTAAACAACTACACGCTACAAAACAAGTTCCGCGTGGTCGATAACATAAAATTGCTCTCATTTACATATAAACCACTTCCCACAACATCCCTTCCACTCGGTCCCATTTCGGCGTAGACTTGCTCCTCATCGAGCAACCACTAGTTTAAATTTAAATTCATATACAAATGTAGATCCGGACCAAACTCCAAACCCGGTGCTCCGTAACATGTAATGTATTTATTATCGCCGAAGGTAAGTAAATTGCTTTCACCATAGCTATTAATTATTTTCTCATAATCAATAACAATATGCCACCTATCATATTTATTGTGTTTTGTAAAGTGTATATGAAATATTTGTGGGAATATTTTGTTTCCTTTATTAAAGAATATTCCATTATTTTTGTTTTCTAGAGTTCTCATCATAAATTTTAGTGGAAAAAACAATAGTCGGTACATAGATTTGATGGATGGGTGGTCAGCATACAAGGAAAAGTGTGCGGCGGGGTAAATAGGGAAGGGACCCCATAACCGAAAGTGGTCCAATGATTGAGAGTGTTTTTTGTTTTGGAACCTTTGGTAGAAACTTATTTCCTCAAAAATTAAATGAAAAATGACATAAATATGTTCATATTTTTTTAGTTATTGTGAACTTTGTTAGGTATTATTATTTCAATATTTAAGTGTAAATACATGTCATTCTCACTAAATAAAGTGCACATCTGTAAGTTAATACACTACATGTTAATATAAAGAGGTTATTTCAACATCAACTATTGGTGCCATTTAAGTTTTTTAAGGCTCCAACATATACAATGTTAAAAAATTATTTGTCATGATAATAAATATATTTGCTTTCAATACTAAATTCACTTGCTTACATCATATTATATTTTTATGTACATACATCTATCCTAGTAACAAATTTAAAAGGCTCATCAAAGTCCAACTATTTATATTGATTTTGACAAATTCAAATCCATATCTACAATTTATTCATCCAAAATCTCCCAACCTCAATGTCATCTTCTATATTAAATGCAAGCACTGCAAACAAGAAAAGTGTTGTAAGGCTCACTATTTACAAAAAAATCACAATTAATGAAGGATTGAACAAGATTTCAAAAATATAATTAATAATTTCACAATCAAAGTGATGTATTTCCCACTCCATCTCCACTTAACTCTCTCACCCAATAGAATTCGAGTGCATGGATCAACTAAAGTGTCAAATATAACAAAGAAATTGTTTTATTTACTTTACCAATCCATGTCAAACTCCCCTCACCGATAGAAATCAAGCACACAGATCAAACATGGATCCAACTTTTTGAGTAAAATCTATAAATAGTAGAGCTGGGTCATATACTTCTTTCCTATTCAAAAAAATATTTGATTTGATTTACATTTCTTTGTGCAAAAACTAAAACTTACTTGTTCTTTTTGACGATTCACATCTTCTTGTTGTCTGAAAAGGTCGCTAACTAGCCAGGGCAATCTCTTCCATCTTTGTGCAAAAGTTGCTAACTAGCCAAGTGCAATATCTTCCATTTCCTATTTATTTACATCTTGGTAATCTTGTTCAATCCTTCATTAATTATATTGTATAGAAGTTTATATTGTACCTCAAAATAGATAGTTTACCATTAAAATTGTTATGAACAATAATGGCTGATTTAAATAGTTTATAAGCAGCTCATTATTATTCGTAACAATTTTAATGATAAAATCACTAAATTTACAGTGAATCCTGTGTTTTTTCAATTGATCATCTGTCATTATTCATAACCTGCTCTTTCATGGAAATAAAATATTTACTGCAGTTCTGTTAAAAATTTACTGCAGTTTTGCTAGAAATTTACTGTAAGTTTTGCTTAAAATATACATGCATTTAAATAGTGTAACCCTTCCATTTCACGAGGCATTTCACTTCGCACATAGCTCATTGAAAACATAATCCAGATGAAAAGCCACAAGGTTGCCATGAAGGAAATCTTTTGGTAATAAAGTACGCAGAAAGAGAACGGTGAAACTGTAATTTCAAGCCATTATTGGATTGGCAGAAGCATTTCAGAAAACTTGAAACTATAATTTCTGGCCATTATTGGATTGGCAGGTGCATTTCAAAAAACATTAAATTAAGCTGTCCAAACTTTAAAGCAAAGGATTTGAGAAAACATGCAAATGATGGATGTATTTTCAAAAACCCTATATTAATATCAGTTTTGACGCAGAAACAAAATCATTTTGCTCTCTAGACAAGATATTTCTGAACATAAAACATGTGTAATTTATAACTTATTCGTACATAATGTGACATGTGGAAAATAACCTATACAAAATGTGAAAAATGTAACATTTTAAACTAGTGACCCAAAACTGTTAATTTTTAGAACCACTTGTTATTAGTTTAATACTTTATAAATGCTTATTTGTTTGGTAAATGGTGCACATAAAATATTGTCAGCTGTAATCAATGTCACATATCACTGATCACATGGGAATGCATTTATTTCTGCCAGGTGTTTAATTGTGCTTAATTGTGTGGCAGAACTACTTGTGTTGGGACGGTGATCAAGCACGTGTTGGGGCATATTTCATAATGGCATGTGCAAAGCAAAATTGCCAAAAGACCGATTAGAAAAATGAGGAGTAGGCTGCGAGAGGGGGTGAAGTTTACAAATATCTCTTTTGATGAGGATAACATAGTCGACAAACAACCTCGAAAAACCACCACCACGTGAATCAAGGAAGAATCGGTCAAGAGCCAAAGCAAGCACAAAATTTTGCCTTCATCAATGCAGCGAATATACATAAGAAAAGAACAGCTTCCAATAAAATGAGGCATCCGCCAAAAGGCAAAGAATTTTCTTTTGATGAGAATATCACAGCTGCCCAAGATCCTGAAATCAACCTTACTAATCCAACTGTGGAAGTAACTGGAAGTACTGCTATAACAAAGAAAGTATACATAAGAGGGCAATGGACAAAAGCTGACATGAAAGCAGCCTTAAGGGACGTGGAAGAAAATGGAATGTCCACGCGGCAAGCAACAACTAAGTGGGGAATCCCTAGTACAAATGTGACTGATTGGTTGTATGGAAAAAGAACCAGTAAGAGGAAGGGACCTCCAACTGTTTTAATAGATGAAGAAGAGAAAGAAATTGTTACCTGGTGCCAAGATATGGCTGAACTTGGCCATGGTCTTGAAGTCATTCACCTAAAGGCCTATGTAGCGCACATGTGCCAATGCAGACCAAACCCATTCAAAGATGGCTGCCAGGAAAGTCATGGTGGTATGGATTTTGAAGACGTCATCTTGACTTGACAATAAGAACTACAGAAGGCCTTGACCGAGATAGAGCAGTCATGTTAAGGCCAAGAATTGTTGCTGCTTTTTATGATAACTTGCAAAAAATGTATGCTGCAAATCAAGTATGGGCCAGACAAAATATGGAACTGTGATGAAACTGGTGTTCAAGCAGGCAGGAATTGTGGCATGCGTGTCATTGCTAAGTTGGGATGTAGAAGTGTTCCACATATTATGTCAAAAAGTAGGGAATGGATTACCATATTATGTTGTGTTAATGCAGCAGGACAAAGCATTCCTGGATTTTATCTTTTCAAAGCAAAGAGACAACTGAAGAACTATATAGTTGGATGTGAACCTGGAGCATGCATGGCAGCCCAACCACATGCTTGGATGACAAAAGAGTTGTTTATGAATTGGTTACATCATTTTGCAAGATCAGTTCCAGGTGGGGTTTCACCAAAAAATAGGCATCTTCTCATATTTGATGGTCATGGCAGCCATGTAGCTTTAGGCACAATCCAAGAGGCTAGAAATTTAGGCATTGACCTTGTGACTCTACCAGCACATACTAGCCATAAGCTTCAGCCATTAGATGTTAGTGTGTTCTCTCCATTCAAGAACTACTTTAAAATAGTGAGGTCTAGATGGATGGCAAGGAACCCAGGTCTTGAAATAAGGAGGACAGAATTGGCAAAACTTGGCAGTCAAGCTTTCCAACTTGCACTTACACCTGAAAATATCAAGGCGGAGTTTTCAGAGGACAGGTATATGGCCACTAGATCAAAATGCTCTTTCCAATGATATGAGGCCAAGTGAGGCCTTTGATGTTGAAGAAGATGAGGTGGCAGCTGTTGAAAACATATTGAGGATGGCGGGAGTGGAAGATGCAGATGTGCAACGTTGTTTAGAAGAACTTGCAAAAAATGTGGTAGGTAATGAGGAAAACCAAAAAACAAGGGAAGAGCATGTTGAGTCTACATGTTTTGGCATGCCTTCAGATTTTCACCTTAGTTCAGCAACTCATGTGAGCCAAACACAAGAAGCTACAGATATTGATGATAGCATGAGCTTACCAACACAATTCAGTGCACCTGAATGGATTAAAGAAGGGGCTGCTAACCTGGGCATGCAAATTGATTTCAACAATGAGGAAGTTTCAACTTCTATGCCATCTCCTCCCTCACCTCTTCCAAGCGAGGTGGTGCACTATTATGCTAACACATCGGAGTGGGGAGATCATGATGCAAATGGTTTAGATACAGGAAATTTTGAAGCTGATGACTTTTTAGCCAGTCAAGACAACCAAGAGGTGATCTGCAACCAAGATGGGAACAACCAAGCATATAAACCAGTAAGCAAATTCTTAAAACTGCCAATTGAGAAGGTTCACACCCATGTACGGCTAAATGATGATGCAATTAGAATTGGAAGGCAATCTCAAATACTTACCTCTGATGACTACTTGCATTTACTTCAAGAACAAGAGACAAGAAAAAAAGAAATTGAAGATTTGAAGGCAAGGAAAAGGGAGCAGGCAAATGAAAGGAAAGCACAAAGGTTAATAGAAAAAGAAAAGAAGGGGCAACTTAAAATTGAAAGAGAATTGAAAAGGCAGAAAAAGGAAGAGGCACAGTTACAACGAAAAAAGGAGAATGAGTTGAAAAAGGAGCAGGCCAAAATCTCCAAAGAGCATGATAAACGGATGAAGGAATGGCAACAACGACAAAAGGATTCGACGACAAAATAGGCGATTGAGTAGTCCCTCAAATCCCTACGATCAACATCATATTTTGTTGAGCATGTATAACACATTCATGTCTGCTTTTTCTTCCATTTTTAATAACCAATCTATTGCCCATCTTCTCCTACAAGCAATGTTACAAATTCTGGAATTTTAGATCAAGCGTTGTTTAGTCAGACTGGCCAACTTTCAGAAGCTAATGCAAATGTTCAGGGTACACCTCCTACCATGCTACCTACTGCAGTTCAATCTGTGAATGCTACCACATCAGAGAATCACAACGAAGTGCAACCTCCACCATTTCCAGGATTTTGGCCAAACTATTAAGTGAAAAGTTGTACAAATTTTGGTTTACATAACCTTCTTAGTAAGCATTAGTAAATTTTGTCGAGCTTGTAACAGAATTCCGTAATGGTAGCTAGGATTTCACATATTTTCACAAATATGTAGAATGCATAATATAAGTCCTTAGACCTTAAACAAATATGTTATCAAATATGTAATCGAATGCCTTATGAAAGAGTGAAGTAGATATTGATAAATGTTATATATGTAAAACTTCTGGAAGTTTTCTTTGCTGTAATTTTTCTGGAAGAATGTATCTAAAATTTTGAAATGGAAAACAATATACTGTAATGGTATGTCAAAGAACTCAAATTTATGCCATTCAATCTAACAATTGCACATAATATCAATATATCATTACCATATCTAAAATATTGTTTTCCATTTCAATATGTTAAATACAATATTCCAGAATATTACAGCAAAGAAAACTTCTCGCTGTAATTTTATGAAATATTGTATCTAAAATATTGAATTTGGAATTGTGTTTATTATGGCATGTTTTGTGAAGTTCAGAGATTCTAAAAATATTAGTAATTTCTTTATTTGATATTAACATCTCATTCAATCTCAATTCTTTAAAATAGATCATTGCCTTAGCAAGGTCACACTCGACCTTACCTGCTTGAATGGAACTTTAATTCTGCGAAGGCGATGCATGGACATGTTAGTGCAGTGGGAATGCCGAAATTTGCAATTGTTACTTTAGAAACCCATGAAACTCCTATCGAAGACGTGAAACATGTGCAGCTGCAAGGGAAAGACATTCTTGGTTGTGTGAGTGAGAAAAAAATACAAATTTATTCAGTAGCAACTTACAAAATTCCTGCAGACAAATTAGTGTCAACAAATTAAAATTTCTTGTTAAAAAGATAGTTCAAAGAAGAAGTATTGTCAAATTCCCAAAATATAATGTGTTTAAAAACACATTTTTGCATACTGTTTTTTTACCGAGATACAGTTTGTGCCTGTCTATTTTAATGATGCCTCCATGAGAGCCACCAGAGATGCTGCTGAGCTCGTTGGGGTGCAGAGTTTATATGTTTAAGAGATGCTGCTAGACTGAATCGGGGAAAACGCAAGCAAACCGGTCCAATCTGCAGGCCGTAGTCTCTGATGACTCAATCAAAAGATGCGTTTATGACTGTTTTAGAAAATGAAGGAGCAGAAATTGACCAGCATCCTGCAAACAACCTTCACACAATCAGTCTTAAAAAAATGATAGTCACCATTCATATTTCCACAGCAAGATTGAAGACATGAAAATAATGAGAATGTTATCAATCTCTTCGAATGCTTGGCCTCATTTGGAAGGTTTTTTTCTAGCGTCGCTGTGTATATAACCAACTGTATATCATGTACGCTACGCCGCGGAAAAGAAAACAACACCCAGGACGGAGGAGAAGAAGTATTACTTACAGGACGACGGAGAAGAAGGCGAAGAACAAAGCCACGGAGAAGGCGGTGGCGACCTTTGGGTCATTGTCCATCGATAAAGATCGGTTGTATTGCTTGGCAATTGTGATGCTTTTGGTCACGCGTCCCATCTCTGCATCTTTGCCGCCGCCCTCTGTAACAAAACGATTCCGTCGCTAAAAGAAATCGCCACCATTTTTTTTCATTTTTGAAGAATTCAGTGAAGTACTTACCTGGAAGAGATTTGGTATTGATGGAGGTACTTTTTCTGAATTTGCCGAGGCCCCGAGAGGCGCAGGGCCTGCAACCACATCGTCCCAAAGCTGATCTAAGAGTCCCATTGCGAACAGAGCTTAACCAGGCCAGAGGACTTGAAGCTTATGAAATGGACAGAGGACTTGAATCATCCTCTATTTCATGTGTCGGCGCGGTTTTGTGAAGCATGTAAGTCCAACTGTGCCTTAGGTGAGTGTCTTATGGCCTGATCTCTGCAAGCGGCGGTGCTTGATCTTACGGCCGAACGCATGGCGGAGGCCAGCTCTAGAACCACCCGTTAACACCATCTTCTTCCACCATTGCAGGCGCACAGTTTTCCTTCCAGTCTATTGCCGGTTCCAACATGGATAACTACGCTGTCAACTACTTCTGCCACACAGTTAAGCACTTGGCGACAATGAATTCATTCCCATGTGATCGGCGATAGGTGACATTGATCACAGCTGACAATATTTACTGCGCACCATATCCCAAAGAAATAAGCATTTATCAAGCATTAAATTGATAACAAGTGGTTCTAAAATTCGACAGTTATCGGTCACTAGTTCAAATGTTACATTTTTTCACATTATGTATAGGTTATTTTCCACAATGCACATTAGGTATGAACAAGTTATAAATTTCACATATTTATGTTTTTAAATTCTTCGTCTATTCGATTGATGGTTTTTCGAAGGCTTAATCGGGCACTTATATGTCTATACACACCCTCAAACTTAGAGTGCTCGGTTATGGGGTCCCTTCCCTACTTCCAACAAACACATTAAATGTTGCAGTAGGTATCTGTCATAACATTGCTACCACCAAATGTCATACACACAACACTGTATAATTGTTATTGGTTAGAGAATTTGATTTATGATTGCAAATATTTGCACACAGACCAAACAATTTTCAACAATGGCACTGATTTTTTATTAGAATATATACTTAGCTTATGTTGTATAGGAGTATTTACAGCAGAACTAGATTTTGTTGAAAATTGAGGGAATACAATAAGATCTGGTTTTTCATGGATGCTAGTGAATGTCGGATTAGACGGTGAGGGAAGCCTTCTTGCAGCTGGTTAATGGTTGAATCTTCTCCGTGTAATACCGAGTTGGGTCATGAATATTACGCTTGCTATTGTTCTTTCCTTCCACCTTGGGTTTCGAAAAGATCAAGGTAAAGAAAGAAAAATTACCATTATTTTATGCTTTCAGGTGGGCGTCTGTCTCACAAGTTTCATTCAACAAAGTGTAAAGGTAATATTTGTGGCATGGAACCGTTGCATGTGAAGAGATGTGCAGGATGGAAAGAATGATGGCCTGGCCTCGGTACATGATGTAATTTTTATTTCAAAGAGATGCAATTTTTAAAAACCTATATTGGCTACGGATTGATCATGTTCAATCACTAAACGAGTGATTTTTCCATCCTATGCATGCTATAAATGGTTGGATTGACGCATGAAAATTTAATTTTCTCCATCACAGACACTGACTTGCTTGTTTACATTGGTGGGTGTTGTAGTCGCAAGGGGAGCTCGCTTTTTAACATGGTTTTCACAATGTTTTCATATACTAACACGCCCAGTCTGAAAGATTTCAGTTTTTCCACTTTTATAAAAAAAAAGCTTGATTTCCTACTTCCTTTTCCATTTATTAAAATATATGTTGCAAGATTGTTTAGACCACACCCTCTAAACATGTCCACTGCTAGGCATATTACCATTATATGTACACTGCTAGGCATATTACCATTATATGTACACTTTAGCAATACCATTTACGTCAATTCAATCTTTCCTGATACAATATTTTTTCATGTTTGAATAAACCTTCTATTTTCTGTAGTACCCACTTTGTTGTGCATAGCCAAGTTTAATTTACACCAACACCCACTTCCATTATAGCAATTTTTTTTTATCAACTGATTATTTATTTTCCTTCACAAAATTCATTCATGGCGAGGATAAATCCTTCGAAGATTTCTGGCTCATTCAATCCTTTTGACCCAAATTATGAAGCCTATAAAAACCCTATTCATGCAAAGTTGCCCCAGAAAAGAAGTATAAAAATCCCTTCAACGACGAAGATGATGAAGTCTTTATCAAATGTTTCCACTTCGAATCACATAAGGGTTCTCCGCAGCTCATTGAAACCCCTTTAACGATGATAAACAAGAAGAAAAACCCAAGAAAGGTAATCTCATTTCCAAGCTTGAAAACAACACATTGTTCATTAATAAGAACACCAATTAGAGAGCCCTGATTTGTACAAAAATTAAGCAATATTTTCCAGCCATTTCAATGAGTAGTTTGCAAGATAATCATAAAGCTTAGTCAAACTTATATTTTTGAAATGATTGTCATTGTGAAGGTACGCTTTTGACTTTCTCGGGTTTCTATTCCCGCCAACCCTTCCTAATTTCCTTTAATGTCCATTCCTAAAAAAAAAACAACTTATCCAGTTTTTTTTTTTTTCCATATTTTTTTCATCTTTCAAGAGCTTCATATGCAGTGCTAATACATTTTCTCTTGTCACAGAGCCACATTTTTGGCTTCTTTTGGCAACTTACATTGTAGCATTAGATGAAATAACAACACTAAGTGTAATAAGCTAGGTGTAACACCTACTATGCTATCTTCAAAAGAAATCTCTTTGTCAAAGTAAAGTTTTAAGCAATAGAATTGAGAAAAGCATCTTTGTAGAAATGGCATAAAGTATAGCACATACGACAATTTTATTGAGAATAGATGTTCTAGGTTAGTTGTCTAAATATTTGCATGGTTATAGTTGTGTTTTCGCCTATCTTATTGTCTTGCTTTCACGTGTAGTTCAACAATTTATTTGCAAAAGTTTGAGGGTATTTTTGTCCGTGTTTTATGGATTTGCAAATAATATTAATTGCTTCTTCTACTAAAACATTATTTTATATCTTTTTATAAAATATGGCAAGATATCTTTTCCTTCTTCAAACAATGTTTTTTTGTTTCTTTTCATAAACTATGGCAAAGTATCTTGTCCTTCTTCAAAGAGTTCTTAGACAAACAATGCTCACATAGACAAGTTACTATACATTTTACATATAATTTTATTCAATCACACATGATTACAAAAGTGAAAACTCTTCTTCTATCTCGTTTATGCTTTGGTGTAGATAAAATATTCCATTCGCAAACCAATATTTTAACACCATCGTTCACTTTTACATTTATTTTAAAAAATCACATATATAATTCTTCTCGCTCCATCCCACAAAGCATCACCTTCGGCAGTATTTGCCATATCACGGCCTTATTAAAATTTGATATAATTATCAATGATATTTCGCGTCAACCTTGAACCGACGATGCAACTTAAAAAATTGAGTTCTTCCTCCCCGATAAGATGGCTGAAACAGAAAATACCCTCCAAAAATACCTAAACCGAAGTAGAAGTCAGCACTTGAAATTCTTTTCGAATGGATGAAAGCAACGGTAGATTTAAAGATGGATGGGATGGAATTCTGCTGCATTAACAGAAACATAAATATACATAAAATGCAATCAGGCTCGGAATTGAAGAGCACAACTTTTCTTTCCTTTTTCAAGGATTCGATGGATGCCTACTTTTATCAGTTTTCTGCATCATCCTCTTTCTTTTACCCAGTCTGGATGCTACAAATGTGAAAAGTAGCATACCACTCGGCCCTCCCGTTGAAGATGCTAGAGTGGCCATGGAAAATGAAGTAGAAGAAGTTTTTGACAAGACCGAGCAAATGGGCAGTGCGATTTCGGCTGATGGTGAAGTGGGTTTGGAGGAATTGTCTCAATGCATTCAATCAGGCCAGGGAAGAAGCACTGTGGAGCGCTGGATGGAATGCATAAACTCACTCTCTCCACATGCCCACATGGATGTTTTGCCGTTTCCCACACAAGAAATTTCATCCACCGATGAAGAAAAATGCAAGGATTTAACAAATTTGCAAGAGAAAAGCGAGAACGAGATGGACCAAGAGGCCTCTGTAGATTTTTTTACGGTCCAATGCCACCCACGAGTTCCAAAGATAGGAGATTAAATCAGAAATAAAAGCGGGTGTGGAATCTGATCACCGCAATGGGCCAATTATTGATAACTTTAAGAATGGGTATCCAGAACCGCCGCCCTTAGAAGAGGCGAAGTACGAAGTGCCCAAAACAAAGAGTTCAAACACTGCGTGCACTGAAATGACCACAGAAGCAGGGCTTGGTGGATCGGACGTCGAGAAACCAGAGTATGCAGATGGCGGCAAGCTCCTCAAGCTCCTCAAAGGGTAAATATCCCTCCGTTTTTTCTTCAGCTCAGGATATTGCCTAATTTTACTTTCTGTCAATGTTTTGCATGCAATTGGCAAAAAGGTAAATGTTGATTTTAGGTCCCGGCCAATCTGAATGCCTATATGCTCAAATTTTGTAACCGTGGGTTTGAACTTGTGATCAAGTTCAGGAGTTAACCAAACCTTGCCAATCTACTTACCCCAGTACATTTACAGCATTGGGGGAGGCTTTTAGCTGTAAACCTGTGACCAAGTTAGGGAGTAAAACCAAACCCTGCCAATCCACCTACACCTGTACATTCATGACGTTAGGGAGGGTTTCAGTTGTCAGTGCCTAATAGTACACAACAATGCAATAATAGAGAACTGTAAGGGAACAATAGAGGTCTGTAAAGGAATTTTCAACCGCCACGACATGTCAAATGCATCCCCAAAAAGAACATAGTTACCTTAAGACTCCGAGACAACAAAAATTTCCTGGGTTTAGGGATGGTGGGGGATGGCTATTAAAATAATATATAAAATTTATGTATATTACAAATATAATATAAATAAATTAAGACATAAATTTAAAAACCTAAGGATTGAAACCATTAATCCAATAATGTATTACATAAGTTAAAATCCAATATTTATTATTGAGTCATTGACATAGAATTGAGATACATTGATAGTGATACAATGATACATCAACAATAAACATGCACATTGCAGCCTCAAAGTTGAGAGTCATGACAATAAAAAACAAAAGACTTTTGACTCAAGAGTCAAAAGTACATGATGATGATACATTTTACAATATTGGGCTTCATGAAGTTCTTTGGGGGTCTATCATCTGCAGGATAGAAGGATGAAGATCGTATCCCCTTGACATACTTAGTAACAAGTGTAACATGTAATAAATCATAACTGGCATTCTTTGGAGTTTACTTCGGAATGATCGGGAATGGTTCATCAAACGATCGATAAGTGTGCATGTATTAATACCAAAACTGGGCAAGTAACACCTAGATACCCCTGTCACGAATACATGAGCTCTAAGAATGAATGAAATGTGACTTTGGGCGGACTTACATGTATTCGTGATGGTAGGAACCTAGGAATCAATCGGTAAATGGGGGCCGCCCCTATAATCTGTGCGAAGGACCAAGTGAGCACCTGTGGGAATCTGAAAATTGTGGGAGCCTTTGACGAGTACCTACCCGAAGGGGCCCCTTAGAGTCACTTTTGGATGAGGCCCAAAGGTGTGGAAAAAAATGGGCGGGAAAAATGGTAAAAAATGGTGGGTGGCGTTTCTCCGATTAATGGGCAAGCGCAATGTTGTCAAGGCTTTGACGGGGCGGTTTCTTACCAGGTTCTGGATGATCCAAACCTAGAAGCACGGGGCAATAATACTAATTCTAGATGAATATAGCATTATCACAACAAGTGGAAAAGTCTAACCACTTAAAAAATAAGACAAAATCGGATACAACAAGGGAGATAAAACCAAAAAAACTTTAAAAAGTCGGATGTTCATAGAAAAGGATTAAAGTCGGTTGAGTCGCACAAGGGAGCGACTAGCATCCACATCGTAGCCGCGACTGGTGGACTGCCTTCATCCCCGGAGGCCCCCGCGAGATGCGTGAAGGAAGCTAGGCCCGTCGCTCGATCCTCCGAACAAGAGGAGTTCCAGAGGTTGAGACTATCTAGAGGGAAAGAACCCGAGTGGCCCGAAGAGCGGAGCCGACTGTCTTTGGAGCCAGCGGTTCGTGCCCATCTAGATGACCTCTTGAGGACCTTACGCCTCCATAAGGGTGAGGGGGAGAGTAGTAAGCACCCAAGGGGGACGGACCGACAGGGTGATACCTGGCCCCGTCTTTGCCGAAACTCAACGGATACCCCAATTGGTAATGTAAGGTCCCCACCCTCCACGACTGGGACTAAGGTGAAGCGTGGGGGGTGTTCCGATGTCGCCCGAGACATACCTAAGGATTGCTTGCAACGCCCAAAGGGAACCCTTAATGGGTGGGCGCGAATAGTGAGCCTCGGTTACAGTGGTCAGCCCTCGGGCTCTCAGGCTATCACTGGGCTCAAGGAGGTGGGGATAAACTCTACTCCTCCACGCCGTTTCGATGGGATCCCTCTTCGTTTACCTCTCGAGGTCCTAAGGACGGCACTACAGTATGGGAAAGATTACCTCACGATTGTCGTGTGGGGTGCGGGGCACTTGTCTAGTTGCGCGTTTGGTTCTGAGCTCAAGGTTTGCGTAGGGCCTTTGTGGTCCTCTGTGATTAAGTGGTCCAGAGTTGTGGATAAGTGGTGCGGGGTTCTGTTCGTTTTGATGTCTTTGTTCCCTTGAGCTCGGCTTCTGGTATCATTTCTCGGCTTAAGAGATGGTACCCGTCTTGGTTTGTCCGGTTGCATAGGTCTTTCCGCGTGCGGGCGCGGAATAGGAGTCTCCTGCGTCGCCCCTCTGATCAATCCCTAGTCAAGGGACGAACAGCGAAAGGTACGTGCTTTGCCTCTTGGAACGTGAATGGGTTCATGTCCAAAAAGCATGAAATCTTTCAATGTATTGAGTCGGAGGGATGGGGAATCCTTGGAGTGCAAGAGTCTAGGGTGTGGGAGGATCGTTGGCCAATCTCGATTCCTGGTATGTGTGTCTTTCAAGTGAGGGGGGTAGCTAGAGAGATTGGTCAACCGGGGGTGGCTTTGGCAGTCAGCAGGCAGTTCCGCTCTTTTCAGATTGGGGCAGGTGATCCGTTTCAGGTGTGGGCTCAAGTCTCCCATGAGAAGTTGGGAAATGTGGCTTGGGTGTTTGGCAGTGTCTATGTCCCTCAGCGTGGGCATGGACTCTGTAGGAAGCAAGTTTTTGGGAAAATTAAAGAGTCGATCAGCGACTTTCGGAGGTCTATGGCCACTCCCCTCTTGTGATTCTGGGGGATTGGAACACACCCCTTGATAAAATGGAAAAATGGGCCCGAAAACTTGGTCTACATGTTCTGCCAGTGATGGGGGACCGTCGAACCTTCCACTCACGCCTGGGGCGGGGAATCAGTGCACCGGATCATATAATTGTGAACCAAAGGGCCTGTGAACTAGTTACCCATGGTAGGGTGCGTAGGATTGATGGTTCGGATCACTGGCCCGTGCAGGCAAAGTTTAGGGACCTGAGGCTCGTAGAGGGTGGTGGCGATGGCAAGAGGGACGTCAAGAAGCGGCTTCTCGAGACCGAGTCTCGATCAAGAGAGATGATATAAGGTTGTCGAACAGATGGTGAGTCTTTAGAGAATCTTGATCGGATATTGGTGTGGAAAAAATGGCGGAATATAAAATCAAGAAGTTGATGAAGTTTCTTGGCAAGTTCTACGAGAAGATGTTGGAGCGGTGGGGACTGGAGGGGCCCCTAGGCCGCGTTGTGGCTTTCGAATAAAATCCAAGATTAAGAAGCTCATTGGGTGGCGCAAAAGATGCTACTCTAGAGTGCTGAAGGCGAGGCTGGGATCAAAGGCCTGTGAAGAGGCAATTCTTGATTGGCAGAAGGCAGTGAAAGCTTTCAAAGATCCCTGCAACCGGGAGAACTGGATGGCTTTCCAGAAGAACTTGGTTAAGGGGAAAAAGCTCATGGTAGAAAACAGACAAAAGGAACTTTGGAATTGGCTGAAAGCCTTCATGGGAAGAGGGGACAAAGGGAAGTGTAATGCCCAACCAATGAGGAATGCTGATGGTGATCTCATCACGAACCCCTCGGAGGTCTTAGAGAGTTGGAAAACTCACTACATGAAACTTCTTGGCGACCCCTCGGCTAAAGATAGACAACATTGGGAGGAATTCCTTTAGTGGAGCACCCCCCTCTGACGTCTATTAATGGCCCCATTGGGTGGAAAGAATTCCGTGTAGTTGTGAAAAGTCTGGAATACCACAAGGCTGCTGGTGAGGATGGGCTTCCCCCGGAGTGGTTCAAGGCTGTGTTGGGTCAGAAGAAGTGAGGCAGAAGCGGCAGGTGGCAGAAGTCAAGGCAGAGAAGAGTCCTCTGGTGAAGGCCTGCTTAAAGGTTATGAACTGCATTTGGGAGCATGGGGTGATTCCCAAAGATTTTAACGCAGCAGTGCTAGTTTCCATCCCTAAGAAGGGTGACCTAACACTTCATGACAACTATAGGGGTATTTCCCTTATAAATGTGATGCTTAAAATCCTCACAAGTGTAGTCATTAAGAGAATAGAGAAGGAACTTGAGGAAAGAAAGTTCTTCTCTAAAAGTCAAGCCGGGTTCAGGAGGAATGAAGAGTGTGTGGGCCAGGTTGCAGCGCTCCATGAAATTGCCTTAAGGCGGATGGCCAAAATCAAGAAACCCACGTATGTGGCGTTTATTGACTTCAAGAAGGCCTATGATATGGTTCCGCATGAAGCTTTGTTTAGAAAACTTCGTGCGGCAGGAGTTGAGGAAGGCCCTCCACTTCATTCAGGAGTTATACAATGGTTCCTCTGTTCGGGTTAGATATGATGGCTTGCTTTCCTCCCAAATCCCAGTTAAAGAGGAGTAAGACAGGGGTGCCCTGCCTCGCCTACACTTTTCAATATCTTCATAAATGACATTATGCAGGATCTTGAAGGATTGGGTGTCAAGGTATTGGTGGTCTTACCGAAGTGGTGGTTTGGGCTTCTCGGAAGTAGAACCCTGCATGGGATTCGACACTTCTTGGCTTCTCGAAGAGTTCCCACATGGTCTAAGATCCTCACTTTCAAAGCGTTGGTCTTCCCTGTTCTCACCTTTGGGGCTGAAGTGATAGGAATGTTTGATGTGGCCAAGCAGAGTGCCCTGCAGAAAGTGGTTGTGGAAGGGATGAGGTGGATGCTTGGGAAGTCCTCCACTTCTAACATGGTGGGGCAGGCGGTTATGCACCGTGAGCTTAATATCTGCCCCGTTTCAGTTTTCAATGCAGGGCAAAGGGCCCGAGCCCTTGAGAAGTATGGCGGTCTTAAGACAGTTATTTCAGATCTGGTGAACCATAACCCGCCGTGCAGGGTGGGAGAGATGGACTTGGATTCATAGGACCACTAAGTGGATGAAGAGGAATGTTCCTAAAGCCAACAATAGTAAAATGGTCCGGGAAGAGGCTTGGGAAGCTTGGGAGAGCAAGTTTAGGCTCCAAGGTTCGCTAAGATTTTATAAGGATTGCAAGTTGGATGAGACCCAGTGCTTCATCAAGCGAGCGCAGAGATTTGAGAATGTGTCGGCTGAAGCTGTCTGCTGGCTGTTAAATGCCAGAGTGGGGGGTATTTTTCTTAGTAGTCGAGCCTCTAGGATGGGGGTGTTGGATCCTGCCCTTTGTTCTTTGTGCCCGTTGTGCGGGGGTGAAGGGGGGGACTCCCTCCTACATCTCCTTGTGAAGTGCCCGCATGTCAGGTTGCGAGAGACCAGATCGCAGCCTGGTTTTCAAGAAGTACTGCATGAGCTTTGTTGCGTCGCCCCATCTGTTGCCGGTGAGAAGGACTTGCTCTCGATACTCCTTGGTGGGGAGTGTTGCGGTCGGCGTCTATCGTATTGGTTAGGCGATCGTTCGCATCGGAGGGGAACTGCGAGCTTTGTGCTCGTAGCTAACCTCCTGGCTGTGGCACTACCCCTTTATCAGAAAGCCCTGCAGGGTTGGATGAGGGGGGGAAATGCCGCAGTTCACCCCTTCCGGGGTTCCGGGTAGCCTAACCACTAATGAGCCAACGCACGATTGTGTAGGGCAATGCCTTCCCGTCAGGCACACAGCTGGAAGAGTTTCTCTTTCACTTGGCCCCTGTCCTTCGGGACTGGGGAGATTAGCCGCGAGGCCTCCTTAAGGCTGGGTGGAAGCAATACGGTGTTCACCAGGAGCATTCCCTGGAGACTCCCACCTGCATGGTGGGGTCGGTATCGCTAATTGCATACAACAGATGATGTATGTTACTCAGCAGGGAGGTAACAGAGATCAGGTTTCACTGTTGTGTGCAAGATCAGAGTCGTAATCTGAAGTCGAGGGGTGATTCCCGAAGACTGCGCTTGCCCCTGACCGTCCTGAGCAAGGAGCTCTTCCAGTTTAGGAAAATCAGGAAAATTTACAATATGATCATTAATCAAAACGAGAAGAGTACACATGTCATAACCAAAATGGCAAAAACTAAAACATGGTCCACAACTCAATAACTAGAGTCACCCTATGAAGGAATACTTGTGAACTGCTCCTCATTTATGGAACTATCGGCATCATCTTCATCTTGTAAGGGGATCCCAACCAATCTCTTATGCTCCTCCTGATCATCGTCAATTTGCCTCGAATCCTCAGGATCTACATCCCATTGCAAGGTGGGCTCTCCTTGTACTAGTTTGTATTAGGATAGGTTAGGTTAGGTGTTTTTTTTTTAAAAGTGTTTTTATTTATTTTTGATGCTAAAATGCTGAACTGGCACAGGGACGCTGGGACGTCCCTCTACTATCCCGGAGATGTCATGGCATCCCCTTTGGCGTCCCTTGGATCTTGAAGCACCCGAACGTTCCCAAAGACAAGGAACATCCCTGGATGTTCCTTCATTTTTCAACTAAGGGTGCGTTGGGGGATGTTTCATCCCTGTCCCCAAGTCCTTGAAATGCCCAGACATCTGAAACGGCATGGAGATGGGGGTGCACAGTCCCTCTTAACACTAAAAAGAATAAGAAGATGCTTTGGCCCAATGAAAGCCATTGCCATGGATGCAAAACCATTGCAAGTCTGATGTAGGAGCATCCTAGAAGATTCAAATTGATGTTTTCTAGGTGTGAGTAGGTGTAGAAGAGTGTGCGTTAATTGGTAGAATGTGTGTGTAGTTCTAGAATTCAAAATTTGGCTTGAAGAATAGTGTTTTCAATTTTCGCCAAAACTACCAATTTGAAAATTTGAATTTGTAAAGGCATTTTGGGAGGCGTTTCTCATGTTATGATGCAATGTAATAAAGTGGGACATCATATAGGAGTCTTAGGAAGCTGATACATGTGTTTGGAAGGACTCTCATATCCTCATTTGTCTTGTATTGGGCCATCTTGGTCAAAGTCTAAGAATGAAGACAAAAATTGAGAAGGTGAAGAGTCATGAGAGGCAAGAAGACCAAATAGTATGCCAAAAGAGGTAGATGGAAGGTTAGGGGCATAGAGAAGAGTCATTTGAGGAGCCACAAGATCTACATATAGTACTTCTATGTAGGAGATAGGTAGAGAGTAGCAAGAGAGTAGCAGGTCATAGCAAGAAAGGAGGAGAAAACACATGTTGTAAGCCATTCCAAGAAGAAAGATCAATAAAGAAGACTTGTTCAAGCATTTGCACATGATAAGGCATCTTAAGTATGTGTGTTTGATGTATCCTTGCAAGTCGAAATTGATCTAAGTATGCTCTTTTGTTAGTTTGTTGTGACAGACCCTGTTTTAGGCCATTTCTATGTATGCACAGTTAGCTAAACTTGCATTTTCTTCATTTAGGAGATTAGTCAAGGCTTGAAACTGATAGGGAAGATGGAGGAGGTTGGCACAGTCCTGTAGAAGCCAAAATCAGCCTTTGAAACCACCTAAAACTCAAGATATGTCAAAAATACAGCTCTCGGCCTTTGTACAGTTCAACTAGGGTTTTGGACACAAAAATCACCATAACTCAAAAACGAACCCACCAAAACTCTTGAAATTTTGAGGATAGATGCATGGAGATGTTTATGAGGTTTTGAAACTAGTTTCAAGTGTTTTGGAGGTCTGTAGATAAAGTTATGCCCAAAACACAGTCAACGAGCATGTAGGTAAGAGTTTTGGAAAGGTTTAGAAAGACTAAAAAATGCATAACTTTGAAATGAATGATTCAAATGAGATAAAACTTTGTAGGAATGTTGAATAGGATGTTTATGACCTGTAAAAGTTGATTTCAAGGTTTGGAGGCACCTGGAGAGAGAGTTATGATCAAAACTCAGTCAAACTGTCCTGTTTGACCCCCTTGCGGACTGTCATGAATATCTTGAGTTAGGAGCCATGTTTGAGGGTGATATTTGTTGGAAAATGATATAGACTAGCCCTAGATAAATAGTTAAAAGTTTGGTAAAGAGAAATTTTGGGGAAACCTTCAACCGTACAAGCAAAATCAGATGAAATTCTGAGTCAGGAAACCTCTTTGTTTAGAATTAGGTGTTGGACGGACTGTCATAAACCCAGCCCTATAGAAGGACTTGTAGAGGCTCATATTTGGTTGGAAGGGGTCTAGAAATACCCTAGATCATTAGTTGAGAAGGGTGAAGTTCAAAAATTAGTAGAAGACTAGTTATTTGGGTCAAGAAAACTTGTCAAGAAAACATATCAGATTAGCCCTCCATTGTGAGTTGGAAGAGTTGATATCAATCCTTTGGTGTCATAGTGTACCCCTGACTAGCCCTCTGCATTATTTGGTATGAGAGTAGTAAGTTCCTTGGAAGAAAGCAAGAGAGATTATATGAAATTTTAGATTAGAAGTTTGAGAGAGAAAGAAGGAAGTGTTAAGAAGTTTGAAAGCAAGTGGTGGTATGAGAAGCCCTATAGTCCATTGAGGCTTGAGAAAGTGAGAGAATGAGCAGTAAAAGCTCAAGAAGTAGTTCCAAGGTGAAAAAGACTTGGAAGTAGGTGTCAAAAGACCAAGTAGAGACTTTGGGTGAGACATAAGAAGCAAGATGGAATAGACTTGCTTGGGAGAGAGAAAAAGTGGAGAAGGCACATTGAGGCCTTGAGAGAAAAGGTGATAAGAGGTTGAAAAGAGTCATAATGAAGGGCTTGGTTGAAATGGAATGCCACAAGAAGATGAAGGGAGATACAAAGAAGAGAGAGTTGGTTATGGAAGAAGAGATTGTAGAGTTGAAGAAGATGGTAGAGGAGCTAAAGATTAGGATGGAAATAATAGAGGAAGAGAATCAAGGATACGGTTGGAGAATAAGAAAGAAGGTGAAGTGGCCTATAGAGCTACTTGTGGAAAGAAGGAGAAGAAAGAGACTAGTTGTCTTGAGAAAGGAAGAAATGAGAAAGCGAAATACCTATAAAGGCAAGCAAGAAGACAGTGATCAGCACCTTGAGGAAGATGAGATAGTGATGGAAGAGGATATGGAGACTAACATTTACTATCCTGAAGGAGTGATGTTAGGAGAAGAAGTCCAACAAGAAGAAAAAGGAGGAGTTGTTTCAAGGAGCATCTCAAGGGGCTATTTGGCCTCAAACTTTTCATTCTAATATTGCTTTTGAATGTGTGTATGCAGGTTTGCAAATTGGTGAGATGATGGCATTAGAAAGTGCCTTGAATAGAGAATCATTTGGGCCCTTGTGCAGGATCATTGAAAGAAGATATGAAGCACCTAATGGAGTGCTTGTGGAGCTGAGACAAAGAGATAAAATCAATGGAGAAGAATCAAAGTCAAACATCCTCATTCTAGAGGATCAGCAGTTGAGCAAAGAAGAGAATATCTTGACAAGGAATCTAGAGAACAAAAGAACTAGTGAAGAAGAAAAGGAGCAGATCAAGGATGGAAGAAGGCATGATGAAGAGAATGATAATGCAGCTGAGGAAGAGATGATCTGGCAGCAGATCATGCAAGAGTCAGAGACCTCAAATCTCTTGGGAGATGAAGAAGATACCAGGAAGGCTGAGTTTGAACTAATGAAGCTCTTAAGGGAAGGTAAGGAAACAAATAAAGATGATGAACATATTGAAGCAACAAAGAGGAAGCTATGGGAGGATGATAAGAAGATAGAATTTGATCAGAAGTAGATAGAATTTGATCAGAAGTTGCAGCTGATGAGTGAAGATGAAGAGGATGGGCAAAATAGAGAAGACAATGAGAAGAATGAAGACCAAAGAAGCATACAAGAAGCTGAGAAAGCAAAGCAACAATATGAAGAAGCAAGTGAAGCTACAACTGAGCATAAAGGATTCAGAAAGAGAGGCAAGTTGAAGAAAAGCGAAGATTCGAAGAAAAGGAAGAAGAAAATTATTTGAGCTGGAGCTCAAATCTTTCCATTGAGGAGTATGATGCGGGAGCATCGTAGAAGATTTAAATTGATGTTTTCTAAGTGTGAGTAGGTGTAGAAGAGTGTGTGTTGATTGGTAGAATGTATGTGTAATTCTAGAATTCAATTTTTAGTTGTAGAAGTGTGTTTTCAATTTTCCGCCAAAATTACCAATTTGAAAATTTGAACTTGCAAAGGCATTTTGGGGGACTTTTCTCATGTTGTGATGCAATGTAATGAAGTGGGATATCATATGGGAGTCTTAGGAAGTTGAAACACGCTTGTGGAAGGACTATCATGTCCTCATTTGTCTTATATTGAACCATCTTGGTCAAAGTCTAGGAATGAAGACAAAATTGAGAAGGTGAAGGGTCATGAGAGGCAAGAAGACAAATAGTACGCCAACAGAGGTAGATGGAAGGTCAGGGGTCATAAGGGAGAGTCAGTTGAGGAGCCACAAGCTCTACATATAGTAGTTCTATGTAGGAGATAGGTAGAGAGTAGCAAGAGAGTAGCAGGTCATAGCAAGAAAGGAGGAGAAAACACATGTTGTAAGCCATTCCAAGAAGAAAGAACAATAAAGAAGACTTGTTTAAGCATTTGCATGTGATAAGGCATCTTAAGTATGTGTGTTTGATGTATCCTTGCAAGTAAAAATTGATCTAAGCATGCTCTTTTGTTAGTTTCTTACGACAGATCCTGTTTTAGGCCATTTCTATGCATGCACAGTCAACTAAACTTACATTTTATTCATTTAGGAGATTAGTCAAGGCTTGAAATTGATAGGGAAGATGGAGGAGGTTGGCACAGTCCCGTAGAAGCCAAAATCAGCCTTTGAAACCACCTAAAACTCGAGATATGCGAAAAATACAACTCTCGGCCTATGTACAGTTCAACTAGGGTCTTGGACACAAAAGGCACCATAACTCAAAAATGAACCCACCAACACTCCAAATTTTTGTGGATAGATACATGGAGATGTTTATGAGGGCTTGAAACTAGTTTGAAGTGTTTTGGAGGTCTGTAGAGAAAGTTATGCCCAAAACAGAGTCAACAGGTCCGTAGGTTTAGAAGGACTAAAAATGCATAACTTTGAAATGAATGATTCAAATGAGATGAGACTTTGTAGGAATGTTGAATAGGGTGTTTATGACCTGTAAAAGTTGACTTCAAGGTTTGGAGGCACTTGGAGAGAGAGTTATGATCAAAACTTGGTCAAACTGTTCTGTTTGACCCCCTTATGGACTGTCATGAATGTCTTGAGTTAGGAGTCATGTTTGAGGGTGCTATTTGTTGGAAAATGATATATACTAGCCCTAGATAAATAGTTGAAAGTTTGGTGAAGAGAAATGTTGGGGAAGACTTTCAACCGTACAAGCAAAGTTAGATGAAATTCTGAGTCAGGAAACCTCTTTGTTCAGAATTAGGTGTTGGACGGACTGTCATAAACCCAACCCTATAGAAGGACTTGTAGAGGCTCATATTTGGCTGGAAGGGGTCTAGAAATACCCTAGATCAATAGTTGAGAAGGGTGAAGCCCAAAAATTTGTAGAAAACTAGTTATTGGGGTCAAGAAAACTTGTCAAGGAAGCATATCAGATTAACCCTCTGTTGTGAGTTGGAAGAGTCAATATCAATCCTTTGGTATCATAGTGTACCCCTGACTAGCCCTTTGCATCAAAGTCCCACTTATTGGATAAACTTCAGACCAGGTTGATACGTGTTTACACTGGTAAGTGCTTTTTATCTTACATGCAAGAATTAATTTAATGGCTCAGTGGTGGTCAAAATTGTTGTTCACCATTTGGGGCAAACCGGGATGATGCTTAGGAAAGGATGAGTTAAGTGTAGCATTGGTGGTGAATGCAATTCTAGATTACCTATTTTTAGATTTGAACTATCGTTATCGTTCAACAAAATGAAGTTGAAATTTGAAGATGGTAATGGGCTGGAAACACTTTTAGTGTAGTTATTTTGATTGATGTTTAAGGAAAAATAGAACCTTTGAAATAAGAAATTGAGGCCCCTCATACTCAATGCTCTAATCCATTAATTCAATTGTGGCATATAAAATGTTAGAGCCCGATGCCTCCTACTGGATTTGCCTGGAGACCTGCCTCATTAACTTATCTTGTTCCACTTGGTGTGCACAAGCCAGTGACCTTTTCTCTTGATTCAATATTGGTTTTAACTCCTCCCATCTCAGTATCAAGTGTTGAGCACTAGCAGACAGCATTGACAATTATTTTCATTCCTGTTGTTTATATTTGTTTTACTTTTTTCAATAATTCAATAAAACAAATCTATAAATCAGAAATAAACCGTACAAGAAAAATACAGATATCATTGAGGTTCCTCAAGGAAATGAACCTCCAGATAGAGGTGATCATAATAGTAGTTTAGATATGTGATGTTCATGAAGATTCTGTCAACTATTACAAGGAATTGAAATGCCCACTCAGAAAAGAAGAAGACAAAGTGAGACGACTTCGCTGGAATGGCAAACATTAGTCTTTTAACGAGTAAAAAAAAGGTTGACATCTAAGAAAACAGGGCTTTACGTTGGTTTATTGAAAGGGCTTATGGAAGAAGAAAACATGCAGCTGCATGAGCAGATGAGAACTAATGTTGATTCAAACAGTAGCTCAGTTGAGGGTCAAGTCTTTTATAGCAAAGTTTCATTGATGTTTAAGCTTTCATATGGGGGATAAAATTGCACTGTGAAACATATACTAAAATAAAAAAATCCCACATCAAAGGAGTAAGCATCCCCAGAAAATAATGTTAGAATAATTTGCTGATGCAAAACATATAACACATAGTTTTATATTTGGCTGAGATAATAGTTTGTTCTACTAGATCCTTCTATCGAGCTAGACTTTTCTGGTGTGGGTCTTTTTAAGTCCTGTTCCACTTTAGTACTCGAGCTAGTCTTTTTGGTGTGGGTCTTTTTAAGTCATGTTCCACTTTAGGACTAACACTTGATTCATAATCATCGGTAGGAATCCAAATATTACTAGTATCAGTAGGTGTACCATCTTTTGAGAAATATGGAACTTTCTCATCTATTTTCATGTCTCTACTTATAACAACCTTATTTGTAGAGATATCTAGTAATCTATATGCTTTGGATTGCTCACTATATTGGGGAAACAAGCAGTGCAAAGCAATGAACAGGTAAATTTTACTTAAAATGTAGTTGTTTCAAGATAATTGAGCCATATAAATAGCTCATACACGCTACAATCTAGGAAGATAGGCATAACAACCTTTGAACGGAAAGCCTGAATAAGCTTCATCCGTAACCTTAAAAGTAAAACAATAGCAAAACAGACTATTATCCAAGCCAAAAAAAACACTACGTGTTATATGTTTCACATCAGCAAATAATTCTAACAAATAACCTTCTCCATGTCGAAGAAAGAAAAATATGGCACTATATGAGACCTTTCAATTATACCCAAAAACACTTAGATGGGATGATAACTCCAAAAAGACGAACTGCAGTTTTACTGGCACCATATAGAAAAATGACATTGTATCTTGAGCGTAGTCAACACGGTATCAAGGGGGAGTCTGAATTCATGCAGTAGCAAAACAAAGTAAGTTTTCGATACAAATTGCACATGTTAGATCACCAGTATTCTTTTAATCCTTGAGCTTGAGGGGGTCATCCCATGCTCGATATTGTCAAACCATGTCTGGAAATTCCTAGTATTCTTGTAAAAGAGTTCGATGTCTCAATTTTCTTTTTAAAAATGTTCTTCTCATTGTTAATTAAATTTGTTTCTCACAGGTATCTATATTCTACATAGAACAGAGTGAGAAGCGAAGAAAACATATTGATTTTTGTGTCTTGAGCAAAAAGATGCTATATGTCTCTATGAAATTAGTTCTCTTGTATTAGTCTTTGTTTGCTGGAAATGTTTTATAAATTAAAACTTTTACGAATGTGAATTAATTGGTATTAGAATAAGTTCATTTCCTCAGAAGAAAGGGATGAATTTGTAGTGTTTTGACTATAATTTATATGGCTTCTAGAAATATGGATACTGGAAAACCGCTTGGCTCTCTAGATCACCATATTTCCTTCGACGCTTATGTTGAAAATATAAAAGTGGTGATGGAAAATGATGTAGAGCAGGTCAGAGAAGAAGTATTTGGCAAATTCAAGCAAACGGACAGCACAATTTTGATTGATAGTGAAGTGGATTTGGAGGACTTGTCTCATTGCATTCAAGCAGGCCAGGAAAGGAGCACTGTGCATCGCTGGATGGAATGCATAAATTTTCTGTCTCCAGATATCCCCACGGGTGTTTTTCGACTTCCCATAGAAGATGTTTCATATACTGACAAGGAAAAATTCCAGGACATAACAAATTTACAGGAGCCAAGCATGAAAGCGGAGTATGAAGAGATTTCAGGGGCACTGGATGCTTCTCTGTGCGTTAGCAGACTGCAAATTTCTTGTGCCGATTCTGTACATTCTAAAGTCACCCATGAATTCCAAGGGCATGAAATTAAATCGGAAATAGAAGAATTAGCTGCCGAATCTGATTATCTAAATGCTAGGAATGGGTCAATTACTGACGACATTAACAATGGGCATCCTAAACTGCTCACCTTAGAAGAGGCAGAGTATGATGTACCCAAAACAACGAATTTAACAACTATTTACCCTGAAATGAAAGCAGAGGCAGGACCCGATGGATTGGATGCCAAGAAATTAGAAAGTGCAGATAGCAGTCAGCTTTTCAAAGAGTAATTGTCTTTCCCTTTTTTCAGTACATTGTCCTAATTGTAGTTACTTTCAATCAATATTTTTCTTTGCAAATTAGTTGATCTACCTTTTTCATTTGAAGACAATTTGATGGATGAATATTTCCTTCACTTTTCTGCTTCAATCTATTTTTTAACCCAGACTGGATGCTACGAATACGGAAAGTGCTATCCCACTCAGCCCTCTCGATGCTTCTGTCGATGATCCCAGTGTGGCCATCGAAAATGATGTAGTAGAAGATTTTGGCAAAGCCAAGCAAGGGGGCGGTTCAATTTTGGCTGATAGTGATGTGGGTTTGGAGGAGTTGTCTGAGTGTATTCAAGCAGGCCAGGAAAGGACCACTTTGGAGCGCTGGATGGAATGCATAAATTCACTCTCTCCACATACTCCCATGGATGTTTTGCCACTTCTCACAGATGAAACTTCATGTTCTGAAGAGGAAAAATGTGAAGATTTTACAAATTGGCAGGAGCAAAGCAAGAATTTAACAACTGTTTACCCTGAAATGAAAGCAGAGGCAGGACCCGATGGATTGGATGCCAAGAATGTAGAATCTGCAGACAGCAGTAGGCATCTCAAAGGGTATTATCCTTCTCTTTTTTTCAGTACTTTGTACTACTTGTAGTTACTTTCAATCAATATTTTTCATGCATTTTTCTTTGAAAAATAGTTGATCTACCTTGTTCTTTTGAAGTCAATTTGATGGATGGATAGTTTACTTCACTTTTCTGCTTCATTCTTTTTCTTTCACCCAGACTGGATGCTACAAATATGGAAAGTGGCATCCGACTCAGGCCTCTGGATGGTTACGTGGATGATTCCAGTGTGGCCATGGGAAATGATGTGGTAGAATTTTATAGCAAAGGCAACCAAGTGGGCAGTGCAATTTTGGTTGCTAGTGTTGTGGGTTTGGAGGAGTTGTCTGAGTGTATTCAAGCAGGCCAGGAAAGGACCACTGTGGGGCGCTGGATGGAATGTATAAATTCACTCTCTCCACATACTCCTGTGGATGTTTTGCCACTTTCCACACATGAAACTTCATGTACCGAAGAGAAAAATTGCGAGGATTTTACAAATTGGCTGGAGCAAAGCAAGGAAAAGATGGACCAAGAGGCCTCAGGTGCAGTGGAGGGTTCTGTAAATTTCATACATTCTAAGGTCGACCATGCTTTCCACAAACTGGAAATTAAATCAGAAATAGAAGAGTGTGTGGAATCTGATTCCCTCAAAGGATCAACTGACAACATCAAGAATGGGTCTCTAGAACTGTACCCCTTAGAAAAAGTGAAGTATGAAGTACCCAAAATGAAGAATTCAATAGCTGCATACCCTGAAATGACCACAGACGCATGGCATGGTGGCTTGGATATTGAGGAACCAGAATCTGCAGGTAGCAGCAAGATTCTCAAGCTTCTCAAAGGGTAATCATTCTTTTATTTATGAACATTGCCCTCATTATAATTACTTTGTCAATATTTTTCATTCACTTCGGTAAAATGGCAAAGGTTGTTTTCTAGGGTGCAGCCATTCCAGACACCAACTGGGCATATATATTGTTCAAATTTTGTACCCTTGGGTTTCGGGGTGTGACCATGTCCAGAGTAAACCAAACCTTGCCAATCCACCTACACCCTAAGTACATTCGTGAGAACGGCATTGGGGTAGGGTACAGCTGTCAGTATCTACTAAAAATAATAACACAATGATAGAGAAAAGTAAAGAAATCTGTAACCAGCCATGACATATGTCCAAGGCAGCCATAAACAAAGTTTCTAGGGCTCAATGATGAAAGCCAGTGCCATGGATTCAAGAACATTGAAAGTCTTACTCATTGGTGCATTTAAGTCCTGGTTTATAAGGGTCTATGATAGTTTGAACTTTACAAAAAATGAAAATATTCTGACACAAGAGTCAGACTAACAGCTGAATGTTGGTCAAAACTGTTGCTCTTCCCATTTTGGGTCAACGTTGGAAAGATGATCAACAATGGTGAATGCAATCCTGTATTACACATGTTTAGAAGTATTATTCCTATGTGCTCAGCATTCTGAAAATAGAATTCCAAAATGATAATTGGCTATAAGTAATTCATGTTTATATTTATGTAGTTCCTTTATATTGATTTTTTTGTAGTTTTGTGATTGAATACTATATAGTATGTTAGATCATGATGTGTCAAATGGGATTTACTCAGAGACTTGCCTCATTACTAATTATGCCGAGAGGCATTCTACAATGGCAGCTGGGTGGTGGTGGTGGGCTGTAATGTCCGTGAGTGTGTTCACTTTTAATTCCGACCTTAAATTTGACATCTATTTGAATATCACTAAGATCTTTTTCCTTTTTTTGGAGAAGATCAAAAAATTGTAATATCTTGGCCATATGGTGGAATTTGGAGCCCTTTTTTTTCCAGAAATATTTTTCGAGCCTTACACATTAGTGTAGCTAGATTGACACCATTTGTCACCATTTTGTGGGAAATTCGTCAAGAAGAAAATGAAGTTATTAATAATTGTAGTATGCTAAAAATCCAAGATAAGGGCCTTGAGATTGATATCTCTCACTGTTTTTTAGATAGTGTATTTAAGATATCTATACTAGCCCTATTGAACATGGTGTGCACATACCGGTGACCTTTCTCTTGATTCAATATTGGTGTTTAACTCCTTCCATCTCTATATTAAGTGAAAAGCAGACAACATTGACATTTCATTTTTTTTTTTAATAATAAATAAAATCATGTATTACTATATAATAAATTGTACAAGAAAAGTACAAATATTATGGCGGTTCATTAGGAAATGAACCTTCGGATAGAGGTGGTCTTAATTGCCGTTCAAATGTGTGATGGTTGTTAAGTTCCCTTGAACTATTACAAGGGATTGAATTATGTACATTGAAAACAAGAAGACATTTGAGATCCTCCCATATATCCATCTGTAAATACAAAAAAAGTGCAAATTCTTTTGATAAGTGGAAAGCGTTGGTGTACGGGAAACAATGCTTTATGTTGGTTAATGGCCGTGTTTTAAAAACCGGACAAACTGGAACCGGAACCGGCCGGTTCGACCGGTTCAACATATTTAGACATGAACCGGTTAAAAAACCGGACTGTTCGACCGGTTTGGTACTGAACCGGCCGGTTTTGTAAGGAACCGGCCGGTTTAGTACCAAACGATCGAACCGGTCCGGTTTCATCCTGAACCGGCCGAGTCATGTAAAGATGCATGCATACAACACTGAGTATAAAAAATTCAATTTTTATTCAAAATTTCTGCTTATAACAACTTTCTTACTTGGAGTTTGTGCCATTTTTCTATAAACACCTTTCTTACCTGTTATATAGTATATACATGAGAAAAATTTGCATATTTTGTGTGTAATAGTTGGAATCATGGTTTCTAATCTTTCAAATATATTGTTTTCTTTAAAAATGTACTTTTTATGTGTTTTTTAGTAAACCGGTTCATAGAGTTTGAACCGGTTTGGTTCTGGTCGGTTCGGTCGGTCCAACCCTTGACTGGTTCGAGTCCGGTTCTGATTTTTAAAACATTGGTTGATGGAAGGGACTTATGAAAGCAGAAAACATGCAGATGCATGAGCAGGTGAGAAATAATGTTGATTCAAATAGCAGCTCAGCTGATGGCAAGTCTTGTATAGCAAAGTTTCATTGATGTTTGAGCTCTAATACAGAGGAAAACATTTCAGTGTGAACAGTGAAACATATATCAAAGTTTAGCAAATCCCACTTCAAAGGAATACACATCCCGAAAATAACCTTCTCCTATGTCACAGGATGAAAACTACTGGATCCCTGACAGTCATAATAAAAATCATAATAACAGACAATACTTGTCCGGGTATGACAGTCATAATAATAATCAGTAAAAAAACAGAGGTAAACAAATTAAAAACAAGAAAGAAAACACATGACTAACCAAACTGCTGCTAGTCCTACTGCATCTGGTTCTAATGAACCAAGTGCTCATTTAGATGCTCTCAATGAAGAGCAATATGATGTTTCTTTCGAGTAGTTCTTAAGTTTGACTAGGACCATGGACTATTATCATATGTTGGGCAGATAATATAAACCTATGTGATAATATCATTTGTCAAGACTCATTTAATATTTTGAATTTACAATTATCACTATCAACAGCGTTTGTTTTTTTGTTTACTTTGCACATATAGACGTTGGTATTATGGTTAATTTTGTTGATTTTATATTTTTAATACTTTTATTGTTTTTGTACACAAGTACCCACGATCCCGAAAAAATGGCTAACCTCATGTTGGTAATTGTAGACACTAAAATCTGGTAACTTGTCCTTGTGCAATGCCAAGTTTGACCTTGTATCCTTGCTAAGACAAATGCTCACATTTGGAATCCAATATCATCATCTCTCTAGCCATTCTACAACTTGTTTATCTTTACATCATCCTCTGTCGACAAATTTGGAAATATTATTCAATCAAAGAGGCATAAAACATTTGATATTCATTGCACAACTTTCAATTTAGGAGTTTCTCTCTCTGTTTTAAGCCCGTCTGAAGGGTCATGATGTGGGGTCCGGTCTTGACCAACGTATACGGTCCTGCTCCTTCTCAATCACCGACTCTGCTTTCGATGCTAAATCATTCTTTGGGTCATTTCATCTTCCTAGGGTTGGCCTTATCATAATATCTCGCCTACAAAAGACTATATAAGCAAGTCATTATCACATTCTAACTCACCTGACATTCTTACAAACTCCTATTGCAAACATCATTCCAAAATCACTCAAAGGTTCCTAAATCTGCTCAAATCAGTTGCACAACATCTATGACAGGTCCTACCACAAGTTTGAAGCACTTAACCAGGTCAAGGAGTCTAGCTTCACCCATTTACAAGTATGCAAAGATCACAGAGCCAAGTCCTAAGCAAGAACAAAGCCACTTCAAGCATTGTAGAAGTGTTTCAATCAACACAAGTGAAATGTCCCTCTTTCTCGAATAATGGCATCGAAGACCTTTGGCCCATTCTGTCTACTCGACGGCCAAAGGGTGTGTGCAAGGGTGACTTAAGTCACAATAAATTTTTATAAGTGCCTAAAAGAAAATATAAGAAAATATTAAAGCACTTATAAATAATTGTTGTAATCTCTAGGTGGGTGCATAGGTCTAATATTATATTTGTATCCTCCCTAGGATGATTGGCGACTTGTCTTGGAGTGAATATATGGGCTGCCTAGAAGGGAAATAGACCCAAAACTATTTTGTATTCCCCTAGGCAAAAATGTGACTTGGATAGATGAGAGTTGTGGGACTTATGTTTAGAGATAATCACCACTTGTGATTGGTGATTATGGAGGTTCCTTTTGGGCCATTTCTCCTATATAAGGGAGAGGTCGACTTGAAGAGGAACATCTCTTACTCATTTTATCAAACTCTGAATTTTGTCTAAGCTTTGTGCTTGTTGAAAAACTCTAGAGGACGAAAACCCTTTGAGAGAAAGAGAGAGATTTTCACACAGGGAATCTTATTGTGCTTACAAGGGAATTTCAGTATTTTCCAGCTGTTGATATTGGGTTTTGGGCAATAAAGGGACTGAAGAATTATTGCAGCTGTGTCATTACATTTTCTTTATGTGGAGCGACCTATATGGAGGCTGATTGGTATTGCATATGTAATATTTGAGGCCGGAATGCTACTGTCCTCTGTTTATCAGTACTTCAGAGCTTTAAATAACCTACATTCAGTATTTTTGGAGCTGTCTAAGGTACCTTTTACAATACTTTAAGTCTGCAGATTTCTGGGTGCAGTTACAGCTTATTTATGTGCTCAAAATTCAGATTTGTTCTCTATAATAAACCACTAAAATTCTGAGTTGTTATGGCAAGGATAGATACGGCTGGGTATTGTTTTATGTGAGTTTTCATCATCAAACTTAGTCGCCATTATTAGGAAATAATCTACATCAGTTTGGGATTCATTCATAGGGCTTGCTATTATATTCTTACTACTTTGGAATAAGAAATCATCAAATTAATTGCTAGCTGAGTTGGTTCTCATGATATCTTGAGTCACTTTTCAACACTGAAGGTTTTGATCTGCTGTACTAAAGTCTGTGTATCTTTTATTAATTTGGGCATGAGTGTGGAATTGCTTAGAATCCATTGAAGGGTCGAAGTGTCCCATTTAGGGGACATTACAACAAGGGTTAGGTCATATAGCTGAGTCACACCACATCTCACTACTACCGTCTTGGGTAGATCTTATACATCGAGGATATGTAGTGCAACTTGGGATTGGTTCAGCGGTTGGGAGTCGATTGCCTAGGGTTGTCTAGACTCACGCACACGTGTTTTTCTCCTTTGGTTTGTTGATGAAAGGTTTTACGGGTTATTAGGGTTTCTACTTTGTTGCAAATCATTACAAGTCATCTTGAGATTGTGTGAAGAAGAGTGACACACAACAAACATCAGTTCCAAACAAGCGAAGCACCCAAAAAGTTGCGAGCTCCACTATCTCTTGGTCCAAGACTATACTGATCCTTTTCCTAGACCATACAATCTTTTTCTAAGATCCAAACTTCCATTTTCTCCTATTCCTTTGTCACGGTACACTAAGATCATTCCAAAATCTTCCTAAGCAAGCTAATTCTTTCTTCCCTCTTGTGTTTTGAGCAAGTTACTTATTGTTTATCATTTGCTTAGTTCATTTCAAGTTGGAATGCATTATTTTGGTCATGCATAATTGATGTTGGAAGTTAATTAGATTAGAATAGTCTACTGTTACACATCCTTACATCCTTTTCATTAGGAAATCTAATTAGGGTGTGAATAGTAACTTAGCCTAAAACACTAGGGTGGGATGACAATTATGAAAAAATGAACTGCAATTTCATTGGTATCGTATGGAGGAAATGACATTAAATATTGAGCTCAGTCAATTTTTCACCAAGGGGGTTTGAATTATAGCGTAGCTAAACAAATATCATTTTATGTACAAAGTGCATATGTTAGACCACTATAATACTTTAGTCCAAGCTTGAGGGGATCATGCCCATGCTGAATTTTATGAAGCTCTCCTTGAAATTCCTAATATTCTAAAAAGTGTTGGGTTTCTTGTTTTGTGTTGGATGTTCCTCCCGTTTGTTAAATAGTTTTTTTAGTCATAGATACGTGCATTTGTCATAGAGGAGAGTGCGAAAAGAACCGGATTAAATTTTGTGTCAGAGTGACTACAAAGATGCCTTATTTCTCAATGAAATTAATTTGTTATCTCATAATACCAGTTCTCTTGTATTAGTCTTTGCTTGCTAGAAATTATTTAAATTTTTGAACATACACAAATATGACTAGTTTGGTATTAGAATGAAGATTGTCTCGATTGGAGAAATGGGAAAATTTACCAATTTAGAGTATTTCAACTTTGTGTTTGTGTGGCTGTTAGAAATATAGAATCTGGGATACTACTCGGTCCCTTAGATTGCCTTGCCTGAGATGGTTATCTAAAAAAATCTAGAATGGCTATGGAGATGGTGTACAACAGGTCGAGTATTTGGTTTTGGCAAAACCAAACAACAGGGCATTGCAATTTTGGTTGATAATGAAATAGCTTCATGATTTAACCCATATTAAAATACTACAAAGTGGATAAATATCCAAATTAGGTTAGAAATCTAGAGATTAATGTTCAATCAGACTTTATGAATAAATACAGTGACATTTAGATCTAACAGAACATGTAAATGCAATAAAGAAAGATTATTCGATTAAGCACATGCCAAAATACAATAATACACAAGAAGATAGATTGACTTAGCTTTTGGATGTCTCCTAGATGTTATGGATATGGAATTAGGGAAAATAAAGCGTAATTGGTTGAACTTGCTTTGTCTTAGATTATGGACCCTGAAACCTCGCTGGACGTTGGTGCTAGTGTCTAACGTTACTTTTCACCTTCTAAACAAATTGAGTTGCTTCTTCACTTTGGCTACGAGATCCTTCCCTGCACTCTCCCTATTTCTAGAGTCTTTGCACGTGCACTTGTAATGATCAAAACCTTAATTCTCCTGCACTAGCACTTCAAGTATACAATTAGATAAAGGGTTTTGTGCTGTTGGAGTTGGACTGCCCTCCATTATTGACTCTAACCAAGCATTGCACTACATTGCCCAAATGAGGGGCTTAAACTCCATGTAGTTCTCCTAGTGCTTGTGCAAGTGTGAATGCAATCTAGAAAGACATCCCCCTATGTTTGCCCTTGTGCCTCAACACAAATAACAAACGTAGCTATGGATAGAATGTACCTTTCATGATAGATAAAGTACTACTGATAGAGTTTTGAAGTAAAATGCCTAAGTAGAGTGCTTGTAAATAGAAACCCTTGAAGTGCCCTTTGGTGTATAGGTGCTTGATAACACTTGATAAGACTTTGGAATGCTTTTGACTTGGCTTGGGATGCTCTTGGAAGAGTGTGGAGTGCTTCAAACTTGCTTAGGGCTTGCTTGTTGATGTCTGCTCTTGATTTAGGGAAGTTTAGGGCAGCTTTGCTAGAGATTTGGAGATGATCAAGTGTGCTTTGCTATTTCCAAGTAGGAGCTAGATGATTGCCAGTGTTGCCCAATTTTTAAAAATGAGAGTGTTTGATTCACTTTTATACCTTTCCACAAGATATAATTTCACATTAAGGCTGACCTAGAAAGGGGAATTAGGATAAAGTTAAGAAATATGGTCGTTAAGAAGCAGAGGACACTAGTGCCCAACGGATACTAGTGCCCAGCTCAGGACACAAGCACCGAGCTCCGGACACTAGTGTCGCCTTTGGATGGTAGTGTCATAGAAGACAAAAGCCATAATGAGAATCTGGGAGAGGCTTGTCGAGTAGGTAAGAAATGTTTATAAACATTTAGAGCTGTCTTGTAGGTTTCGAGCAACTAAATGAAAGAATGTGGAGTATTTGCAAACCTTCGGAGAGGGAATAATAATGTATATACGCTCTGTTTGTGTGCACGAGTCGTAATTAAGGGATATAAGCCAAATTAGTAATTATCAAACACCTAATTACTGATTTAGGTGTCTACATTTGCCCCCCTTTAATATAGTAAACGGAATTTGTTAGGTTAAAGGAAATGTGTACCCGAGTGTGTAGAAACACTTTGTTTTTGCTGGATTTGTTTGATTGCTGAGTGTTTGAGATGCTACACAATGCCTCCAAGTGTGAAACCTACAACACACGAGTGTAGGCAATGTCCGTATAATGAAAATCGAATCTTTAACTCTAAATATTATTGAAATTGTCATTTGTAAAAGTAGAGAGAAGCAAGGAAGGAGTACACTTGTATGTGTGGAGCTAACTTTGCTCTATAGATGGAGAAGACCATGCCCCTTACCAATGGTGTAAGGAGATGGAGATTGTAACAAACACCATGGAGAATTGTGGGGTGATCAAGTTCCCAATTTGAAAATAGAAAAACATGAATAAAATAAATAGGGAGGTTGGTGCGTTGAATATCCAACACTCAAAGAAGAGTGGAACCACATGGGCCCACAATTATAATGCCCCGGAATGTTGGGTTTCACAACCCTAATGCATCTTCTCTAATAAACCACACACCTACTGCAGATGGATCTAGGTTTGTAAATTCTTGATTGTCTTGAATTTATTGAAAAGAAATAAGTATGTAAGGTATTAATGCCTCCCTGCATATATAATAATTGCACCGAATCCCTAACTTTGTATCTGCATAATAATCACACCCCTTGCATTTGTAATTAATGCATTGAATTTATAATTTGTAAATGCCTTAGTAATGCCCCCGCATTTGTAAAAATGCGGCAAACTTGTAATGTATGTAACTTTGTAATTTGTCCTTGTAATTTTGTCCCTATATATTCCATCGATATTTTGAAATAACCCCATTGAATGCCCCTTCCTTTGAGACGAGTGAGTTGTCATGTAGATTGCCCAACTCAAAAAAATAAAAATGTATCCAATAATCATCATATAGAAGGAGGTTGTAGGTGGCCACAATGTAGAACCGACCCGTATGGAAAGTGCATGATATAGATCATGGCACATAGAAGATAGCAAACGCAACCAACATGCAAGTATACAAGGTCACACATAAAGTCATGCACAATGTCACGCATATGGCACATAACAAGGCCACATGCCCGCGCATAAGGGACATGAAAGTGCCCCATAGACATAATAGTCCAAGGGCCGTAGAAGCGAAGGCTATTGAGGCTGCTAATAAGGGACACCGAAGTTTCGTACACATATAATAGGCCAAAGGCCGCACACACACAAGACAAACAATGAGCAATCCAATGTGTAAAGAAGTAATAGATCGTAGGCGAAAGGCGCGTAGAGCAAGATATACTAGTCTTGTACCACTCACATTTGCTAGTCCCAAAATTTACGATAAATAACATATATCACCATGTGGACATAACCAAGAGATGTGAAATAGAAATTATGAAATAGAACAATAACACCAAATCATGTAGAATATGCCCCTAGTTAACAAGGCGAATGGGTGAAAGGCAAGTCCAACATCTGTAATCATGTAGAACCATGTGTATCTTGCATCATGCTCACAGACCTTATGAAATGCGTGTGTATAGAATATAAAATACGCTATCTATCAAACCACGTGACAAACAACATGTGTAAAGTAGAAATTAGCAAATCAAATCATGCTTAGGTAACATTTTGCATGCCCCAATACTTTGGAGAACCCCGAAATGTGTAGATAGAATTGTTGTTGCTGCACTCGAAGAGGTAACGTAATATGTCAATAGATCCATAGGTAGCTCGAGAAGTAGGTTGTAAATGTTGCTCATTGTATCCCATAGATTTAAGTAATGTCATGGTATATAAATGTTCACAAGAACCATTATCAATGGTAACACTGCGAATAACTTGTTGATTGACATAAGCTTGAATGTATAGTGTATTTTTAACCAAAGCATTAGCTATAATTTCACTTTCACTGAATGTAATAGTAGGCCGTGGAGGATGTGTGTTGTACACATGATGAACCTCGGGATTTTCTTTAGGCTTTGTCGTATGTTGAGGTAATGGATCATTGAAAATTTTAAGCTTTGCATTCTCATTGATTTGTAGCTTAGGCTGTGCTTGATTTGTGTCAATTTCAATTGTTTTCTTATCGATGAGATCTTGAATGATATGCTTTAGCTTGAAACATTGATTTGTAGAATGGCCTTTACAACGATGATAGTCACAATACACATTTGCATTAAATGATCTTGATTGAGGCTTGCTTTGCGCCAACCTCGATAAGCAGATCGAGACACATGAGGTTACACTCAAACAAGTGTTTTGGTACAATATGCAGAGCTGATAGTAGCCGTGTGAATTGTCGCTTAGGAGGGGATTGTAATTGAAGCTTAGTTGGTTGAGATATAGCATTGATTGTTACTTTTTCTTCATTCTTATTGTTGTTAGATTTAGCTTCAAAACCTTGACTTAGTATTGGGTGCATATCAAAGCTTGTTCATTGCTATAAGCTTGACTTCTCTATCCTTTAGGGTATGACATAATTCATTGAAAGATCATAAGTTTGAAAACATGACAGACTTCTGTAAAAGGTGCTAGCAAACTTTGTGTGAATAAATCCTAGAGCTCATCATCCACAAGTGGATTGTTCATCTTAGTAAGCATCGTCTTGTAATGTAACACATAAGCTCAAATAACTTCATTGGTTCTTGCTTAAGTTTTTCCATATGAGTGTAAGACACTTTCTCACCAATATTAATTTAAAAGTGAGCTAATAATTGATCGACCAATGGATTAAAGGCCCTAATAGATTGGAGAGGGAGGTCATAGAACCATTGTAAAGCATAATCCTTTAGACTTTGTGGAAATAGCTTGGTAAGAAGCGTATCATTGTCGGCATAGTCTAGACAAGCTGTATGAAAGGAGTGAAGATGCTGTTCCAGATCTCCTTCACCTTCGTAGATAGGAAGCTTAGGAGCAACAATTCCTAGAGGCAAAGGATAGGAGGAGACCTCTAGTGCCAGTGGATTATGGAGTAAAGTGTGTGAATCCATAACATGTAAATTCTTAGACACACCTTGCTCTGCCTGCAACACCTTAGCTTGCAAATAAAAAATGGTCTGCAGGGAATCTGCAACAGATGAGGTATGCAAGGGTCTATGTGTGTGCATGAGAGTAGATGTAAAAGTAGTAGAAGTAGGTGGAATAGACATAAGAATTTATTTACTAAGGGTGCCCCTATACCAAGGGTAAATGTAGGCATGATAGATGCAGGAACATGCACATTAGATGTGGGTGGACAACATGTAGATGTTTTCGTGATTTCATCCCTAACAATGTATAACAAAGAGTCAACTTGGTCTAGGTTATTATTAAGAAATTCTGTGAAGTCTTGCTCATCCACTTCATCAAAGGTGTTGGGATTGTGAGTTTGATTGACCACTTCTTGAGAAGGTTCAACAATGATAGCCATGACAGAGTCAAAACGGGTGCTTAATTTGATAATACTTTGAAAGATCCCTAGATGGATCCTCCTTACACTCCAATGAGTTTTTATATCAAACAAAACAGCAAATACAGATTTATGTATTTTATGGCAATTTCCCTAATGCAGATCTGGAAAATGCGACTAGGGTTTAATAGAGATGTCAATGTAAATAACACCCAATAATAATACTTTTGATTTCTAATGACTGCCCAGATATTTAGAGACTGAATTATACAGAAAACTGAACTTATTACAGCCCAAAATAACCCAGAAAATCAGATCTGAAGTCTGTTATTATTCAGCCTGGAAATCTTCAAAATACACTTCAGAAAATGATAAAAAGTACAGCAATTGGTTTACAGTATTATGGCAAACATTTGACAAATATTTTTGGATGAAAATACCTCTGGAATCGCTGCCAAACTGCTTACATTAGGTCGACCCAACTGCTGATTGAAAATCACTGAAAATCACCTTCAAACCTCTTCACAAACACTGCTGAACTGAACCTGGAAATCTGATGAATAATGCTGGAAATTTCTGAGTGAAATCCCCTCTCAATCCCTTGGGGTTTTCGTCCGCAAGAGATAAATCCACAAGGGTTTTCGTCCGCAAGAGATAAATCCACAAGGGTTTTCGTCCTTGGAATTTCTGATAAAAGCTTAGAGCTCTTAACAATGCAAAAGATGATAATAAAAATCTGGATGCCTCCATACAAGTCGACTTGTTCTTATAAAGGGAAATTAGCCCAACTACCACCTCTAACCCAGCCAATCAAATTATTTCACTCCCCTATGCTGGTCGCATTTTCCTCTTTTGGGCTTAGTGGCACGATTTCCCAAAAATGACTCCCAAAGCAAGTCGCACTTTTCCTTTCAAATACAATTACTTTTAATTGTATTTTGGTGTTGACATTTTAATTTATTATTAAACTTTATTATTTATTATATGTGCTTTTCATAATATTATTATTTTTAAAACAATAGCACAATATAATAAAATAATAAAGCTTAGTCACCCTAGAAACCCCCTTGGCCGTCGGGTAGACAAAAAGGGCCAAAGGTCTTCGTCCAAGCTTATTCGGAAAGAGGGGACATTACATACTTACATGGGTCATCGTTGGCTAGAATAGTATAATCATGTCCCTCATGGAAGAATTTGACGCATCTATGTAGTGTAGAGGGTATAGCTTCCATATCATGAATCCATGGTCTTCCCAATAAGAGATTATAAAGGAGGGGAGCATCTATGATGTTAAATGTAGTAGCATAGCATCAAACCTAGGCAGTCATGAGATAAATCTCCCTCATTTAACCGGTGAGGCTCCCGTGTCAGATTTGTCAATAAAAATGTGTTATTACCTATCAGGGGTTTTACTTTAACCACTTAGTTCATGAACCATAACTAAGAAGTTCTGCAGCAAGTAAGCAGTTGTTTAAGAAAGGAAAATTATAGAAGAAGGAAGTAAAGGAAATACAGAGAAGAAATGGGGAAGATGTGCATCCCAATTAGTAGATAGCAGAGCTAATTGCATGCACATAGAAGAAACTTAATAGATATGAACACAAAATTATAAAACAAAGGCAGCTCTAGATCCAGATCTATAATAACACAAAGTTTACTAAGAGATCTAAGATTAAAAGCAAGAAACAAAGTACACCGTGACACAAAGTTCTCCGGAAACCTGCTCCTTTGTATTCCTTTGCTCCAAGTTGCTCTCAGGGGTTCAACACAAAGTCTAGAACACAAGATTGCTGCTTACAAATTCTGATCGATCATTAACCCGGAGGTTCTTCTCCTACTTATAGAATGTAGGAGGGAAAGTACAAATGGAAAACTCAAACTGAACTAAAGCATGAACAAGTAAAGATGACATTTGGCAATCATCCTCAACTAACTTCTTCTTAAGTGACACATGTATCACTTAACTAATAGAATGGTTCCACATGACTTCAAGTAATGGTTGTAAAACCAATAACTTAGAAGTTTTACAATTTCATCAGGAACATAGAAAATAGAAGAAGAAAGAATAGAAGAAGTCATGCCAGCTGTAATGTCTACATCTTCTTGTTCTGATATCTGATATACTTGTCGAACATATAATTCAACATTCTTCCATCTGTTTTAGCCACTGCTTCTTTCTCTGTCCTGAATTGCAACAACCCTTCATTCAACACTTTGATGCACGCTTCCACATCTTCCAAGCTCGGCCCAAAACCTGCATGATATGCACTGCATGCCACGATCTCTTGATAGAATTCATCGTGAAAGGTTTGGTAGCTTTATCAATTCTCTTTTGTACCATCAGGAGAGACCCTTCCAGGGAATTAGGCACCTCGTTAGAAACAATCCGCACGTAAGAAGTAACGCCTCCGACCACATCCTCTTCCGTGAAAGAAATGATCTTTGTCGGGTAAGGATGACGTCCTACTTTCAAGTGCCTGCATCTTTTCCGACAAAACTCTCTGCAGATTTCCAAGCGGAAGATCTGCAAATTCTAATTGCTTCCCCTTCTCAGTGATCCATCAAGTACAATGTTCCAATCAATACATCTCCGTGACTTGTTGATCTTGGCCAAAATACTCGGGTTACTCTCTGCAATTTGTATTCATACCTTCTATGTTTGCCATCGATTGCTTTAGTTGATTCTTTGCATCGTTCATAACCTTTAGGTGGTGGCACTTCCCCAAGTTGTCAGAAGCTTGACGAATAATCAAATCCTTCCATTCGTCGATAGCCTTTACTTGATTGCTTGCGTCTTCCATTTCTGCATAAGATGATCACTCACCTTGCGAAATGAAATTTGAATAGAAGGTTTAGCAACCTTGGCTATGATCTCACATAATTGAGATACTTGCTTCTGTGACTCTTCTTTCTCGCCTTCTCCTTTGTCGAGCCTAAGGAATAAAGCATCTATCGATGTCTGCGTGTCTGCTTGATCCTTCGGTGGTGGCTTGGCCAGAGTGGTACTTTGGTCACTTTGTCACATCTCTTGCCGTGAGCTCCTCTTCTATCTTTCCTTCTGCCAGAATTGATATCTCAGCAAACTTCTCTCCCGAATTCTCGATGATCAACCTAGAAGTTGCTTTAGCAACTTTAGGCCTTCTCTTCTTCTCGCTAGATCTGGAGTAGGCTGCAAGTCGTGCTCCTCTAAGTTCATCTCCATTCTCGCTTGCACAGAACACAAGCTGCAAAGCTAACCATTAGAAATTACTTCTCGGAGAGTGAGAAGTCGGAGTGTACTACCATCTCCCGCTCTGCATCCTCTCTGTCAGAAAGTGCCACAGTGTTATGGCTGCCATCTTCCGAGTCATCAAGGACAAAGCCCTTTCAAATTCCGCCATTCGGCTTCAGCGTATCCTCTGGAGCAGGGCTGAGCGAAGTGGTGAGGGGAGAAGATGAATGTCGTTGGATTCGGTGGAAGCATGGAAGCATCCTGCTTCTTTGCGGTGCTGATAGTTGGTGAAGCATTGGAGTCTTTGGAGAAGCTGGAGTTAAAGTCATGGTCGTAGAAGTGATCCTCTCCTTGGATTGAGATCTTTATGCACTTTGACTTCTCGACTTTCTGTTGCTTTCTCCTCGTGCTTTCGCTTGAGGAATCTCTGCGCCGAAGTTGCCGTGACTTGATTCATCGATGCTTCATCAAGGCAATATCCCTTCGTCGTGACAGTTTGAAGTATTCACCAACACTGACTCTCGACCTTTCTTGATTGTGTTTGCGACCTCCTATGTTATTCTGCGGTATGGCTTTATCTCCTCCCATTTGATGGTAAGTGTCAAGTACCACATTCCCATCATCTTTAAGATCCGCATGAGTATCGCGCTAGTCAAAGTCGAACACTTGCTTTGTTGATAGCTTTGCTGAAATCTTTCTTTCTAACCTCGTACTCACTTTTGCACTTCATCCAGAAATCTTCTAATGAAGGCACATGTAAATCTTCTTTGGGAGAGATTGTCTTCTGGCTACTCGAATGGATCGAAGTTCAGCCGTGCGAGGAAGAACTCTTGCTCATACTCGGATAACATTTGCACTTCCATCCCTCGAGCTCTGTGAATGCTAATGTCGGTGTAATATCCACAGTGATTGGGAAGAAGCCCGTAGACTTGTGCGCTTTGGTGAAGGTCATGTAACTCCACAAGTTGCCTGCTCAGCTCCATGGCGATCAATCTATCATTCGGATACCTAGGCATCTTTGTTGGTTCTCCAGAAAAGCCCGTAACCCTGAGGTATGTGAAATCTGCAAATTGAATGAATAGACTTCCAATCTTGGACACGGCTTCCCACGCTTCCTTGCTTACCCTGTTGGCCTTCAAGTCTTTGTCTAGCCTGCAGATGAAATCGTAGAAGAAGTCATCGTTGATCACTTTGAAGTCTTTCTCGCATGCAGGTGCAGTAAGCTGCGGGTAGCATTCGAAAATGGGGTCCTTGGAAAGAACACCACATCTATCCAGCTTGGAAAAGACGCCTTGTGAAGCTGCAGCATACACCAAGTATGAAGTCATCTTGAAGCTGAAAGTATGCTTCACGTTCCGGAGTTGCTCACCGATGTTGTTGCTAATAATTTCCGACCAATTGATTATGGAATCAACCTTGTTGATTTCAATGGTCCTGATGAAAGCATACATCCATGTACGGAAAGTGTAGGCATTCGCTTTGCCATTCATCCTGCATAACAATTTGACGACATCATCTACCTCCTGCACCAAATTGGACCGTGGAAGAGTTCTCGGGAACTTTGAAGGAGATCTAGGCTTCTTCATGAATTGGCTATTCATGATATGCTCACGCAATCGACTCTATGCTTCTCCCATCTCATCGGCATCACGAATGCTAATAGAAGTCACCACCTTTTTATGACTTTGGAATCTTCAAACAATAATTGATGAACTCTGCGTCCAAACGAATTATTGTCTTTCCCGAAGCATCACGCACTGATCTGGATGAAGGATGATAAGATCTAGCGCACTCCATCATGAACTCTGGCAATTGGGCTGTACATGGAAAAGCTGCAGCTCGGATAATTCCACTGCTTTTGACCGCACGCATGAGTGAAGTCTTTCCCGCTCTGGATCTATCTATCAAATCGGCAAGAGGTTCCGGGCCTAGATCTGTGTCTCCTATGTCTGCAAGTTTGGAAGCAATGCATGACTCCATCGTGCTTTCTTTTTCATCTCTTTTCGCCATAGCTTTGTCTATCTTCTATCTTCGTCGAATAATTCTTTTTCTTCTTACTTGGCCGGATTTCTTCAATACTGGTGCAGATCTGGACAATTCTTCAGATTCGGAGGATATTTGCAATGTGTTGGACATTGATAAAAACTCTTTTCTTTTGTAAAGCACCTGTAATGAATTCCTGCAATTTATTCAGACAAAAATGGCCACCGGAGCATGAATAGTGAATTTAAATTGTAAAAATCTGCACTTTTCAAGCTTGCTGCCCCAAAAATGGTGTTTAATTTGCACATAAAGAGAGCATGAATCCTTTGATCAACACACGAGCTCTGTAACACCTGTGGAAACAATTATGCAGACAAAGATCAACCTCCTCTAAAGCATGCGCCAAATCTGGAAGCTTTTAGCCTTGTTGTCACCTTGTCTGAGCAAAATCCTTCCTCTAATGGGGGCGCACTTTTCCACTTGGCTGCAATTCTTTACCTGTGATTTGAATAATTCACCCATATGGCTGCCCATGCTTATATAACCTTCACAATTCTATAATTAATAATTGCCCTAACAATTAAAGGCAATTAATTAATTAAAAATCATGCTTTTCTCTTTTAAAAATAGCATGTTTAAGGACAGCCATCCAATAAATTAAATTAATCCAATTTAATCCTTCACACATCACTTCACTTAAGCTTCACAGTGTGCTTTGACCATAGCCACTGAAAATAGAAATTAATTTAATGTTTTAATGCCTTAAAAAACATTAAATAATACCCAAATGGGGCGCACTTTTTGAGAGGAAGAGGGCAGCCATTAAATAAATTAAATTTAATGCTTTTAAATCCTTTCTTTTATTTCAACTTTGACTTGTTGACTTCCTCCAAGCTTGGGCGCACTTTTTGAGAGAATAGATTAATTAAAATAATCAATTTAAGGCTGCCATTCTCTCACCAAAGGGGGCGCACTTTTTTGCACATGTAATTCTATTTTTAAGAATTTTTCCACAATGGGATTCTTTACCCTGCAAAGCAGGCACAAAATCCCATGATCACTTAAGTGTTTTGACTTTGACAATGGGATTATTTACCCTGCAAGGCAAGCACTAAAATCCCATGATTTCACTTAAGTCACTTTCCTTTTATTTTATCATGGGAATTTTTACCCTGCAAGGCAGGCAATAAATTCCCACCTGCCTGTAGCCTCTATTTTTCCCACTGCAGCTTAAGTGACTTTTATAACACGGGAAAAAGTACCCTGCTAGGCAGGTATAAAATTCCCCCTCCCTGCGGCTTATATTTTCCCCTTGCGGCTTAAATCCTTTGTTTTCCAAAAATGTGCCCATCCCCATGAGGGGCACTGCATGCGACTTTGCTTTTCCCGGTGATCCGGACCTCCGATGGCGACTTCCTCACGGGCATAATGTGCGTATATGTTTTCCATTTGCTCTAGGCCAAAAATCGGGCTTACCGTGCAAAGGAATTGTTAGAGAAATTTCACGAAAGCGAAGCAGGACACCACAAAAACATGAAAAATTGCCAAAAGTTACAAATAAAGCCCAAAACTTAATACAAGTTAAAACCCTTCTGGCACATAGGAATAATAACATATTCGCTCATAATAGAGTTAAAACAGAGCGCAAATAGCCTCATACGGGGCTCAAAATAATTAAATACAAATTTCCCGTAAACAAATCCGAATGAGAATAAAACAATTTTGGGCATCTGGGTGTTTGGCGAAAAAGGCTAATATGGCTCTTTGGGATTATCTTGACGCAATATAAGAACTTTCAGGCAATAAAAACACAAAACGACCCATTATTTTAAAAGTACGAAATTTTTTCGAATAGGGTAGTCGCAGATTTCAGGGTGAAATCTGAGTGACACCAAGAAATAAATGATAGAGTGGAGTAGACAAGCTATATAACAAAAGAAAATCTTAATAAAGAACTAGGGTTTGAGATAGGAAGCCCATGGTGACCCTAAGAAGCAACAAGGATATTCAAACTCTAGGGTAAATATGTAAATTCAAATTTAGGATACAAAAATTAGAATGGAAATCTAAAAACCCTAGAAGATGAGAATTGAAACCCTAAAGGGAAAAGGAAGTTGGATTCGATCAATAAAGGGGTTCACCAAATGATTTAACCCATATTAGAATAATACAAAGTTGGTAAATATCCTAATTAGGTTAGAAATTTAGAGATTAATGTTAAATCAAACTTTATGGATAAATACAAGGACATTCAAATCGATAGAACATGTAAATGCAATAAAGAAAGATTATTCGATTCAACACTTCCCAAAATATAGTAATACACAGAAGATAGATTGACTTAGCTTTTTGGATGTCTCATAGACGTTTTGTATCGAAATTAGGGAAAACAAATTGCAACCAGCTGAACTTGCTTCGTCTTGGATTCACGGACCTTAAAGCTTGTTGGATGCTAGTGCCAAGCTTGGACACATACTCAAGGCTCGACACAAGTGCTAGGTGCTCATTATCTTTTTGGCACTACTTTTCAATTTCTATACAAATTGAGTTGCTTTGTCATTGACTATAGATCTTTCTTGTACTTTCGTTGTTTCCAGATTCTTTGTGCATGCACTGTAATGATCAAAACCCTAATTATCTTGCATTAGCACTTCAAGCACATGATTAGATAACAAAGAAGGGTTTTGTGCATGGTGGATTTGGACTGACCTTGGTGGCCAACCCCTTGTTGACTTTGAGTAAACACTCGCACTACTTTGCCCAAATGAGGGGCACAAACTCCATGTAATTCTCTTAGTGCTCGTGCAAGTGTGAATGCAATCTAGAAGTCATCCCCTTATGTTTGCCCTTGTGCCCCAATACAAATAATGGGTGTAACTATATATAAAGTGTACTCTTTATAATTGATACAATGCTGCAATAGAGTGTTGAAGTAAAGTGCCTAAGTAGAGTGCTTGTAAATAGAAACCCTTGACGTGCCCTTTGGTGTATAGATGCTTGATAACTCTTGATAAGACTTTGGAATTCTTTTGAGTTGGCTTGGGATGCTCTTGGATGTAATGTCCCCTTTTTCGAATTAGTCCCATTTGAAGACTTCTTGCCCATTTTTCTTCCGTGGCCAAGAAGAAATTGAACAAGGGAAGTCCTTGGGTTTCATTTATGTTTTCTTTCATTACTATTAATGTTTTTCTTTTGTATTTTCCTCTCTAAGGCAGGTCGGTTGGGTTGGAGAGCTCCCAAAGTGAAAATAGAAAATAAAGCAAGCTTCCAAGAGGTCGGTCTTGGGGTAATTCATCCCTTAGACCTTTGGCGCCACCAAAGGGGTATAAAAGGAGTCACATAGGCTCATTTTCATCATCAATTTTGGCATATACACTTTTCTACTTGGTTTTAGGGCTGATTGCTCTAATCCAATTCCACTAAGGGGCGAAAATCCATTAGTGTGGCATCCAAGGAGGACGAAACCCTTCCTTGTGGCATATTGGAGAACAAAAACTCTCCAAGTTGGTGGTGTGAAGGCAATTATTGAAGACCATCTTGTTGGTTTGCAACTAGGGCATCAAGGAGAAGTCATTTCAAGGGTTTTTGCATTGTTTGGAGCCCCTCTCCTAGGGAGCGACTAGGGTTAGAGTGCATTTGGGTGCCTTCTAGGGCACAAAACTTCATTATAAGTTGATATTTAGATTTCTCATATTTTATAAGGCTGGTATCTTCCATATTTTGTAATTGTTGGGGTTTGGAGACCTCATTTTTAGCTATTTTTGTGGACTGCACTTCTGCTGTCATAAAATAAATTGCAGCTGGGTATTATTTCAGATTTGACACATGTTTTGGGTTGTTTTGGCTTGGTATTGGTTCCATTAATTATATATAATTTGGAGAAGCATTGGTACATCTAATTTCAACTTGTTTGATGGGTGTTTGATGCCCTAAAATGCAAATTTCAGTTCGCTGCTAGGGTTTCAGTTAATTTTGGATCTGCTGTTATAAAAATCAGATTACATTCAGTTTGGGGTTTGTGTGATTTCTTTGTTTGTGTGTTTCAGCCCTAGAAGGGACATTACATTGTATCAAGAGTTTAGAGGGCTTCAAACGTTTCTTAGGGCTAGATAACTAATCTCTGCTCTGATGATTTAGGAAGTTTAGGACAGCTTTGCTACGGAAAGATTTGGAGATGAAGACTAAACGTGCTTTTGCTATTTCCAAAAGGAGCTAGATGATTGTCAATGTTTCTCAATCATTTTGAATACGAGAATGTTTGATTTGCTTGTATACCTTTTACGGGATATAATTTCACATTAAGGCCGACCTAGAAAGGAAAATTAGGATAAAGTTAAATAACCTAATCGTTGAGAAGAAGAGGACACTAGTATCTGAAGGCGCTAGTGTCCTATTGAACAAAGGAAGTGTCTAGAAGACAAAAGCCGTAATGAGAGCCTTGGAAGAGGCCTAACATGAGGTAAGAGATATTTATAAACATTTAGATTAGTCTTTTAGGTTTCTAAGCAGCTGAGTGAGAGAATGAGTATGTGCAAGCTTTATGAGAGGGAATGATAATGCATGTACGTTTGTTGTGTGCGCATGAAAATGGGAAAGTTGTATTTAAGGGATATAAGCCAAATCAGTAATCATCAAGCACCTAATTACCAAATTTAGGTGTCTACACTTTGGAGAAGTTGCCTTAATGCATTGAAAGTTGGATGGGATGCATAAATTCATTGTCTCTACATAATCCCATGGATGCTTTGCCATTTCTCATGAATAAAATTCATCTTGATGAGGAAATTTGCAAGGATTTAACAAATTTGCAAAATACGAGCAATTTGTTAATACAGAGAAGGAGATGCCTAAGGTGCTTGTAAGCTTTTTGTGTGCCTTATCGGGCTGCAGATTTTTTCTTTGGGTTTTGTACATTCTAAAGCCACCCCTGAATTTTGAGGAAATGAAATTAAATCAGAATTAGAAGAGATAGTATTGGAATTTGATGATCACATTGGTAGAAATGAGCTAGTTAATGACACAATCAATGATGGGTACCCAAAGCTGCCCGCCTTAGAAGAAAGGTAGAGTATGAAACCCAAAACAAAGAATTCAACTACTACTTACCCAAAAATGACCACCGAGGCAATAACCGATGGATTAAACTTTGAGAAACCAGAATCTACAAATAGCATTGAAGCTCTTCAAGATTCTCAAAAGGTAACTACTAATTTTCCTTCCTTTTTTCGGTGTATCGTCTTGATTGTTGTCACATTCAATCACTAACTTTTGTGCCTTTTTCTTGAAAATAAGTCGGATGTTGAAGTTATTTGTGCCATTAGTCGCATCTAAAATAATGAGAAGGGCAGAGGTGAAGTTTTTCAATTGTGTAATGTCCCCTTTTTCAAACTAATTCATTTCGAAGACTTCTAGCGCATTCCACTTCCCGTGGTCCGGAAGGAAAAGGTGAACAAGAGAAGTATTTGTTTATATTTTAGTCCTTTTTTGTGAGCATTTACTTTTTCTTTTAGTGTTTTCCTTTCATAAGGCTAGCTTGCTGGGTTGGAGGAATTAAAAGCAAATTAAAAGAAAAGCAAGTTTCTTTATGAGGTCTGGTCACGGGGAAACTCCCTCATGGAGGTTTGGCGCCACTAACGAATGATATAAAAGGGGTCATTTAGGCTAATTTTGGGAATGCATCTTTATTATAATTTTACATTACTTGGTTTTGGGGCGATTGCTCTATTTCGATTCCACTAGAGGGCTGAAATCCTTTGCGGGTGTGGCTTCACAAGGAAGACGAAACCCTTCCTTGATAATTGGAGAACGAAACTCTTCAATTAATTGTTTCAAGTGCTTCAAAGAGGTGGATAAGGCCTTTCAGTGAGGATTTGGTTCTAAGGTGAAATTCAGCCCTCTTCTAGGGGAGCGACCACCTTGGGGAAGAGATTGGTGGTTTCTTGGGTACAACACTACTCAACTCAGCTATCATTGCATTCTCCATTTTTGGCAGAAGAATCTACTTTGTACTTCATTTCTAGGGCTTGAAATCATTCATTTCCAAACATTTCATAAGGGCACACTCTGCTGTCATTTATTTAGTTTCCAGATTGTGTTTAGAGGCTGATTTCTTGGTTAATAATTTTCTAAAACATTCCTAAAGTGCAATATGGAAATTGTGAATGGTGAATGTCATGAAACGTCTTTGGCTGTTGTTCTAAAATTTCAGACGTTTCTTGGAAGTTTCACTGCATTTTGGGACGATTTTGCAGATTATATATTATAAGAGTTTATTCAGTTTGCAGTTGTGTTACTTCACTTAATCTTTTCAAATATAGCCTATATTTCATTACGCTCAGAGAATTTTCCAAACCTGAAATAAGTTAGAGTGTGTTTATTTACATAAAGTTGTTAAAATTATACTAACAAGGAGGTACATTAAACAAACCTAAAGATAGTTTGGGTCATAATAGTAATTTAGGAAGAATCTAGAAACCAAGAAATGCCGGGCTAGCAAGCAAGTTTTGACTCAATTATATTCTTGCTCCTTAGAATAGGCTTGGAATCCTCAATCAAATGAATGAATAATAATAACAACAAATTTTGATTCATGGATGCATGACATATGATTATGAAGAAAATCTAGATGACATATTCAGCCAATCTAGATTATAATCATGTATATATGAAATATTGAAATTTTAACCATGTCTGAATGATGAATATATAGAACATCAATGAATACAAAATATTTTGAGTGGTTTATCACTTATGGTCCATGGACTAAAATTTGAAAATGAGTACTATGTATATATATTTATATTTTTAATTTTTTATAATATATTGGTAAGGATTTTTTGTATTTTTGTACCCAAGGTTTTTTTGAAAATTGGCGTTTTTGTGTTTGGACCAATTACTGCACTACACTGCACCTGCCTCTATATACTTGAGATATTGTGAATGGTGATATTTTGATGAATTATTGCTTTTTCCTTGCTCAATCGAGATTCTGCTATTCTATTTTCTAGTTGGCTGATATAAAAATCAAAATATTTAAGTTTGGAATTGTGTTATTTTGTTGCTTTTCATTCAGCCCTAGAAAGGGACATTCATGTGTATGTGTGTATGCTTTTCGGTCTTCCGAGCTTGAGGGTTTTCAAGCAAGAAGATAAAATCGGATAATTTTTTTGGTGATGTTAGATTTGAAAGGCTTGCCCTAGGGAAAGAAAGATTGGCAAATAAGATGGCACAATTGATCCATGCCATGCAAAACCTAAATGGTGAAGGAAGCTCGTCAAAGGCAAGCTATAATATTTAGCCACCAAGAATTGCGAGTGATTCTTCATCTAGGTCATTCCAACCTACCTTCCTCCCAAGAAAAGAAGTCATTTTAGTGGTTGAAAAACATCATTCAGTGGGTCATAACATTGTGGCCAACTATGAGAAGTATAGGGCTCTTCTAGTTGAGATTCGTGATACCCTATCGCAGAATTCATAGGAGTGAGCAAAGAAAGAGCAAGGCAAAGACTTAGGTATCAAGCAATGCAAAAGATTTTCAACATACATGGAGAAAGGAAGAGGAGAACTTCCATGTTGCAATGGCGGAACAAGAAGAAAAATAAGGGCTGCAAGTAATGGAGAGAGAACAGCCCATGGAGGAATCTACCATGCCAAAGGAAAATGGGAAAGATGTTCTAGCCAAAGAGGAAAATATTCTCCCTTGGTGATAAGGCAAGAAGAAGAAATCATAAAACAAGAACAAAAGAAGACCAATATGCAAGTGTGAAGGTAAAGATTCTTTGACAATAAATGATGTTTTATTGATTTCCAATGATTGCATGTGGTGGCAAGATGGTGAAGGAAAATCAGATCTACAAGAGGTTCTTGAGGCTAAGATTCGAGGATGACCTTGTTGAGAGGCATGCCTTCAAAAGGAGGCCTCACCTTATACTCATGTTGGTTTTCAGTCTGCTGGAATTTACATATCAGCAACAAATGGTAAGCAAACTAATTTATTGCATCACCCTCACACTATGTATTTGCAAGGTTTTGATCATCATGAGAATTATTCTAACAAAGATGTGAGGATGAAGGGTACTAAAGGGAAAAAGGATATTTTCCAAGAGGCCCTAACCATCTTCCAAGCATTCTGAAGATTGAACCAAAGAAGGAAGAATTCAATTTGCATAGTTATGATAATGATCAGCTTGCTGGAATTTTCAAAACAGCAGCTCATAAGAGACAAGTTGAGGGTGTTCATGACTTTGGCAAGGATCACAAAGAGGCTCCATGCATGTGCCAACAAAATATGGATGAAGTCAAGGTGGGAAGAGCTTCACTAGTTGAATATGAAGAGATCTCAACCATGCTTCATTCGGACAAAAGAAGATGAACAAGTGGAGGACAACCCAAGGTATGATATTGAAAATTACATTTCAGTTTTTTGGTCTCTTACTATGTCACTGCCATACTTGTGTCACCATGGGCAGCTTGTTGAAAAGAATGAGCCTATGTCAAGTTTGATGCTTCATAGTATAATGGGTGGTCATCATGGACAACATAGTGGACACGGTGATAAAGTGAAGAACACTCTAAGGGGTGATTTCTATGTGAATTATAATGAAGATACAGATTTGGTACTTGGAGTGCCATGGCTACACTCTTTGGGTAAATTTACCCAAGACTACCAAATCATGGAGTTGAGGCTCAAGCTTGATGGCCAAGAGGTTGTGCTTCCAAGCATGACACATGGGATTCCTCAAGTTGCTACAGCCAAGAGAGGGGAAGAACTTCTGGAAGAAGGCAAGACATATGGGCAACACATAATGAGGTAAAACCTACAATTTTATTTTCAAAACAACAGTCATGTTATAAGGATTTTGAATTCCTAATTGATAAGCAGGCTCTTGGAGGGAGTGCTCCAATAAAAGTAGAAGTTAAGTTCATGAATTTTGTGTTTGAAATTGAGCAGGATGGTTGTTATCTTGTTATTCGAGCATTATAACTCAGCTGGGATTTGGAGGAATGATTGGAAGTAATGAAGGAGTCTTGATTTGTGGGACTTCAAGCATGTTTTCATGTGTTTTTGTACTGTTGTTATAGACATTCCCAGCTTGTCCAATATTTTGTTTGGTGCCATACAAAAGAGGACAGTCATGAGAAGGGATAGTTTCCAATCTTTCAGAGCATTTTCAGTCAATAATGACTCATTCCCAAGCCCCACTACATTGTTTTTGAGGAGATTCATGAAGGGCTTTCAGTTTGACAGCTGCTGTACTTTTTTTTCATTCGCTGTCCACAACAATTTCAGCTCCCTATCCATTTTGTTGACAACCGGAGATAAGTATCCAACCATGAGGATGAAGGGTTTCCAATCTACTATCATCATTGATGTGTTTTCAGCTGTCATAAGAAGGATCCCAGCCACTATCCTTCTGATTTTGGGGGACAAAACACATGGTTACAACTGTGTTTGGGACAGCCTGGGTGAACTTTTGAATATCCATCACTTGAGTGGAGAAAATGAGATGATTACAAGCCATGAAAGAGAGCTAGCTTCCATACCTACGGGCATGAAGAAATGATATTGAGAGCTCTTGTTTCTTTTAATGTGTTTGTTCTTTGTGTAGGCACAAGAATAAAGAAGAAAGAACAATTGAATTTGTTATCCATCCGAGCATATGGATGAAGAATATGGGACTGCAGCTGAAGATGAAGATGCCATAATGGAGGATGGCAAGTTTGTGGATGCAAAAGGTCTCAATTTGCATAGAAATAGAGTCCCTCCAATACTTGGATTGGGAGTGAAACATAAAGGCTTTGAGGAAGGTACAACCCAACCTAGGACAACAGGAAGAGGGCAGCCTAGACCATCTTTTGGGCAGCCACAGAGGCCACTATAACAAGGTAACTCTAGGTGTTTGGATCAGTTTTGCATGATGCTCAAGCTTGCCTTTCCAAGTTTGTTGTTGAGTGAAGAATGTAATCAAGAGTTGGGGAATGAGGTGTTGTCTACCCCAAGTGAGAAGGGAAGTATTTTTATGGCAGCCATGAGCCAAACTACCATCATTGATACTGCTGTCATCATTTATAGCAGCCCCCACCTAATTTCAGTTGCATTTGTATTTGGGAATATGGAGTGTTCTTCCACCTTAGTTGACAAGGATGGAACAAAGAATGAGGATGCCACATTGGGACATGGATTAGCTTGTCAAGCTGCTGATTATTTATTAATTTCTTGCTTTATGACTGAGATTACAGCAGTTTGGAAGGTTTTTTATACAACTGAGTATGCAAAGGAAGAAGTTGTTACTATTGTTTTTGAAGATGAAGGGGACTTCAATGAAGAAAGGCAATGGGTGTCAGAGTTTGTTTGGGCAAAAGCTCCTTCATTTGACAGGCACAGGATCTAGACTATGGGGATGCTACAACATGTTCCTTCACCTTGGTATGATGACACTTGGGCATGAGAGCTTGCAATTGCTTGAGGGCAAACAATTTCGGGAAGGGAGGACTGTAATGTCCCCTTTTTCGAACTAATTCATTTTAAGACTTCTAGCCCATTCCACTTCCCGTGGGCCGAAGAAGAAGGTGAACAAGGGAAGTATTTGTTTATGTTTTTAGTCTTTTTCGTGAGCATTTATTTTTTCTTTCAGTGGTTTCTCTTTATGAGCTAGGTCATTGGGTTGGAGGAATTAAAAAACAAATTAAAAGATAAAGCAACTTCTTTATGAGGTCGATCATGGGGAAACTCCCTCATGGGGTTTGGCGCCACCTAAAGGATATAAAAGGGGTCACTTAGGCTCATTTTGGGCATGCATCTTTATTATAATTTTACATTACTTGGTTTTGGGGCTAATTGCTCTATTTCATTCCACTAGAGGGTGGAAATCCTTTGGTGTGGCTTCACAAGGAAAACGAAACCCTTCCTTGATAATTGGAGAATGAAAACTCTTCAATTAATTGTTCAAGTGCTTCAAAGAGGTGGATAAGGCCTATTTTCAGTGAGGGTTTGGTTCTAAGGTGAAATTCAGCCCCTCTCCTAGGGGAGCGACCCACCTTGGGAAGAGATTGGTGGTTTTTAGGGCACGACATTGCTCAACTCAGCCATCATTGCATTCTCCATATTTTTGGCAGTCGGAATCTACTTTGTACTTCATTTTTAGGGCTTGGAATCATTCATTTCCAGCCATTTCATAAGGGCATACTCTGCTGTCATTTATTTAATTTCCAGCTGTGTTTAGAGGCTGATTTCTTGGTTAATATTTTTCTAAAATATTCCTAAAGTGTCTCTATATACTTAAGATATTGTGAATGGTAATATTTTGATGAATTGTTGCTTTTTCCTTGCAGCTGTTCTAAAAATCAGACTGCTGTTCACTTCTGTTCTATTTTCTAGTTGGCTGATATAAAAATCAAAATATATTTCAGTTTGGATTTGTGTTATTTCGTTGCTTTTCAGTTTAGCCCTAGAAAGGGACATTACAAATTGTCGGTACTTAATAATAAACAATAACACAATAATAGAAAACAATAAAGAAATTTGCAATCAACCATTACATCTGTCAAAGGTGGCCCCAAACATAGCATGAAGGGATCAATAAAAGGCTCAATTAAAGCCACCGCCATGTATATAGAAATATTGCTTTGTTCCACGTGGATGCGTCCCTGGTCAATTCTTTAGGAAACGTGTCTTCTAAGGGTTGGTTACTTGGGAATGAATTGGAGACATCCCCAAGTCGCCCTCTTTTCAAAATACCCATTGAGGACATCCAATTACTTGTTCACTTCGCAAACGTGTTAGCTGTGGGTGCCAACTAAAAAAATAAAATAATACTTTAAAAAAATAAAAATTTAACCCTAAACCTATTCGTTTTTTAATCCTAACATTCACTAAGTATTCATGAGTTGAACTTTAAGACAAAGGTTGTGTATGAACACTTTTTTTTTTGTGTAATTGTAAGGAGTTTTGGTTTGCATCGAAAGTTTTGTGTATGTGTGAGGAATGAATTCAACAATTTTTGTGTAGTTTTGAGTTTTGTATTTTCATGTTGACATTTTGTGCTACTATTAATCAGAAAATCAATGGTGACATCAAAATTGTCTATTGAAGTTTTAAATATTAATTTTGAAGAATATATTTAATAAATAGTATGTAATTTATGTATGAATATATACCTATATATAACTACCCCAAGAGGTGTAATGTACAATGATAGTTGGGGGTGGTGGTGGAATTTAATGTCTACGAGTGGGTTGCCAACCTTAAATTTGACAACCATTTGACCATCATTGGGCAATTTTCCTTCTTGCTTGGAGGAGGCAATCAAAATAGGCGTACAAATGGAGGCCATATCAGTAGCCTCATAAACAATACAATCAATATTCCTATTCATTAAGCAGAATCTAAATTAAGAATAGTCCTAATATCTTCTTGAATCTTATTAGACCACCATAAAGGAGGTGGTCCATAGCAAAGGATATCATTGTTGTCCAAGGCCCAATTCGCTAATCCATCCGCAACTTTATTTTCTGTCGAGGAATATGTTTGAAAAGAATTTGCCAGAAGTTATGCTGCAATTTTGGATTTGATCAATTTCTTTTGCAAGTCGCCAATTGGGAGGATATCCATTATTAGATTTGCTAAGTAAATTCATCATGATTTTGGAATCAGATTGAACCTTGATCTTTTGCCATCCTATTTTGATAGCTTCTTGCATTCCTCTACGAATAGCTCTTATTTCTGCCAGATTATTCGTAGAGATACCCATATTTTCCACAAAGATAAAGCATACCTCTCCTTGTCCATTACGCCCAATTCCTCCCATGGCGGTTCTCCCAGGATTGCCCCTAGAAGCACCATCAGTATTGAGAATACCATGATAATCAGTTGGATCCCTGTCTGAAACAATATTTTGTGTAGTGATCTTTGCATGAAAGCGAGGCATAGTAGCCTCCTTAGGGTCCAAAGAAAGTTGTTTGTATATATGATCCCATTGTGGAGTTGACTGAGCAGGAAGCGAGATCTTATGTTTAAGGCTTTCTGTGAAATTGGATTTAATTCTTTCCCAAACATATATAGCTTCTTTGCTGGTTTGTCGGAAAATTCTATAGTTTCTTTCCTTCCATGTATTCCATAATAGAAGGGAAATGCCACTCCACATAGCTGGAAGCATATTTTGTCCTTTAGGTATGGCTTCCTTCCATGTGCCATAATATTTCCAAGGGATTCACAACTGTTCCATTGAAGCTTAAACACCAAAGCCAAATGTTGCCATAAAGGTGAGACCCATGGGCAATGAAAGAAGAGATGATCTATAGTTTCCTCAGCTTGTGTACAAAGCTCACATCTAAATGGGCCATTAAGTCCTCTCTTTTTAAGCCTTTCACCAGTTAGGAGCCTTTTATGTGTGAGAAGCCAAAGGAAGAAACTAACCTTGGGCCATAACCCTGGCTGCCATATATGCTTAAACAAGGTTTGATCTGGATGTGGTTGTGCTTTCATTAAAAAGGTATATCCTGAGGAAACCTCATATTTCCCGAAGAAGAGCTGCATCCACACCCAATTTCATCAGGCTCAGAGGAGAAAAGAAGAGCTCGATCCCTCAAAATCTGATTCAACAAAATCTGTTGTTCTTGGGCAATCCTTGTAGGCCATTCACTAATAGGAATCCAACAATTATCAACTCCCCAGGGTCGATTAGTTGGTTGAATATACTTTGCTATCTTGATCCAGCCCTGGGCTTGCATATGCTCCATAATTGATTGAAGCTGAGGAAAGAGTGTAATAATTGGGGGTTTTCCATCCCAAGAATCTGTCCAAAAGTTTGCTAATTGGCCATTATGAACAATCCAAAACAACTGCTTTTTAATTAAATTTTCCCCTCTTTTGATAAACATTAATGCTGGAGAACCTTTATTCGGAAGAGTTGTTCTAATAATCTTTTCAGGACAGCTGTTTTCCGCATATTTACCACGGAAATTTACAGCCCAAAGGTCATCAGGATAAACAATAAGTCTCCAATAGAGTTTTGCCGCTAAGGCTATATTCTGATGAATGGAAGACCTAAAACCTAATCCCCCTCTTTTTGGGCTTACAAAGAGATGTCCATTTGACCAAAGACCACTTTTTCTTTTCCGAGTCCCACTCCATAGAAACCTCTGACAAAGAGAATCCATCTTTTTAAGATTGTACCAGGGATGTTTACCACTGAGGCAACATAAATCGGCATAGCTTGAAGGACTGATTTGATGAGAGTCATCCTTCCTCCTGTTGATAACCACTTATTTGTCCATTTCTGCAATTTTTGTTCAACTCTGTCAACAAGCCATTGCCAATCCCTTAGCTTTCTAGGGGATAAAGGAACACCCAAATATCTGAGAGGGAATGTTCCTTTCTGGAATTGGAGAATATGCAGGATCTGATCTTCTTGTCTTTGAGAACAATAGAAAAAGAAAATATTGGATTTTCCATTATTTATTAGCTGACTTGTGGCTGAAGAAAATGTATGGATGATCTTATGAATTTGTTTGGCTTCTGCCACATTAGCGCTGCCCATCATAGAGGAATCATCAACAAATTGCAGATATGATAGTGGTTTTACTGATTTTAGCCAATTGTATTCCTTGAATTTTTTTCTCCTGACAAGCTTTTTTGCTCAACCTGCCCAAACATTCAGCGAGGATAATGAAAAGAAAAGGGGATAGAGGGTCTCCTTGCCTTATACCCCTGAAGCACCAAAATATGCCGAGGGAGATCCATTAATTAAGACAACAAAAGATGCAGTAGAAAAGCAGGCTCTAACCCAGTGAATCCAGTCAAGGGAAAACCCAAATCGTTCCAAGACTTTACAAAGAAAGTTCCAGTCCACCCTGTCATATGCCTTTGATAAATCTAATCTGATGAACATTGCCGGCCTTTTCTGCATTTCCATTGAGTGTAAAATTTCCTGAGCAAGAACTATCTCATCATGAATATGTCTTCTGGAACAAATCCCCCTTGTTCAGGGGATATTATTTTTGACAGGAATGGCTTTAATCTTTCAGCAATAACTTTTGTTATTATCTTGTACACCACATTACATAGAGCTATAGGTCTGAATCCCGAAATATCTTCTACCTCTCTTGCTTTAGGTATGAGGGCTATGAATGTCCTATTCAACTCTTTAAGCATGGTCTTCACTATCCTCGCTTCCTCCACCACCTGTAACAAATCTGATTTTATAGTTTCCCAAAATGCTTGAAAGAATTCTATAGAAACCCATCAGGGCCCGGGTTTCGCCTTTCGCATGGAAAACACTATGTGTTTGAGCTCCTCCTCCGAGACTGGTTGGATCAACTTATCATTATCCTCAAGTTTTATATGAATAGGAATCAGATCTAACAATTGTTCTTGAGCATTTCTATCCAACGCTTGTTCCACAAAAAAATGTTGGAAGTATTGGCTCGCCACCTTCTGCATACCTTTCATAGAAATTTTCTTAGCTCCTCCTTGCGTGGAAAGGCATTAAAGGTGGTTTTGAGCTTTCCTATCTAATAAAGATTTATGGAAGAAGGTTGAGTTTTTGTCTCCCTCCTTCAGCCATTGAATTCTGGATTTTTGTTTATACATGATTTCTTCTCTAATTTCCCATTCCTTAAGATCTGCCTTCAAATTGCATTCTTTCTTAAAAAGATCCATAGACATACCTGAATTTCTATGAATATCATTAATGTTCCCAAGCTCACCTAAGATCCGAGCTTTTTCTTTAGCAATATCACCAAATCCATTCCAGTTCCAATTCTGAAGTTGAAATTTTAGGTACTTCAGTCTTTGGGCAAACATATACATCTGTGTTCCATGCCTAGGCCTTCCTTCCATCCACCACTTACGAACTAGATCTTGAATATCAGCATGACGAAGCCACATCAATTGAAATCTGAATGGAGCTTTGGGATGAATAGTTTTCCTATTTCCAAGCAAACAGGCCAATGATCAGATCCACTGTTATTAAGTATCCGTGCTTTAGGAGCACATCCTCTCATCCAACATTCTTTAGAAACAATGAATCGATCCAATCTTTCTAGAATACATTCATGTCCTGTCTTCTATTAGACCATGTCATTATCCCATTGTCCGTAGGAACATCCACTAGATTATGAGTCATTATGAACTGCTGCAACTCTGTTGAGCTGACATCCAAATGATTATTTCCTCCCTGCTTTTATGAAAGATTAATAATAGTATTAAAGTCTCCTCCCATTATAAGCGGAGTGTGTGGGAAAGAGCGTATGATGTAGTCCATTCCTCTCCTGTGTTGCCTTTTATCCTCCACTGATACTGGGGCATATATATTACACAGTATGAACTGCTGGTCTTCCATCTTGTCATGCACATGTAAACAAATAATTCCTTTCATGGCACATGAATTAATAACAGAAATTACCTTAGGATCCCATAGTGTAATTTGACCTCCAAAGCACCAGCTGAACTAATAGAAATATGTTGAGATTAGGGCCACATGTTATTAGCAAGAGTAGATACTAACTCCATAGAAGCTTTTGTTTCCTGAATACTTACCATAGCTGGCTTATTTAATGCAATCATCCTTTTAAGCTCTTGAAACTTGGAAGGGGATCCCTTCAAACCTCTAATATTCCAGGTGATAATTTTCATTGTGTTGGGTGTTGGAGATATTGGGACAAGTCTCTAATTGCTCACCTTTTGTCCTTCTTGCTGAATTTTAGTCTGATTGGGTTTCCTTCCCGCTTTAGTGTTATTATCCACTTTAATTTTTTTTTTTTCCTGTTCCACTTCGAATAATAGATCTTCATGATGTGTTCTGGAGTTTTCCTTAATTACTAATGCTTTGCCCAAATCTTTCTTTTCCTTTGAATTCTGATTCTCTTCCTGAACTTTGTCATTTAACTTAGTTTTCCTTTGATAACTCCTTAACCCTGTCTAAACATTATCATTATTAGGATTGGCTTGGAAAACTACCATTTGATTCTGTATATCCATTGGTTGCGGATTAACTATTGTTGTTGGTTTATCTGGTTGGGTTTCTGGGACATGTGATTCCATCAAGTCTTCCAAGTTTTCTTCTTCATTTTCCTCCTGAAGACTGGAATATCTATTAGAATTGCTAATTCCAACCTGTTCCTTCAGGCTTTTTTATTACTTGCTTCTTCTTCGGAGTGACAAATTCATCTTTGTTTTTTCCCCATCCTTTGGTTCTGGAATTTTAGCAGCACAATCTTTCAGTAAATGTCCATATTCTTGACAGATTCGGCAACGAAAGGGATATTCTTATAATCCACCGCTTGTTCCCATTTTTTTGTTTCAATCTCCAAAGAGATTTTGGCCGGTAGTGGATTATTTAGATCCATGAGGACACATATCCTAGCATAAATCATTTGTTCTAGTTGAATCGTAGCATTCGCTATCATCATAAATTTGCCCAATGTATTACCAATAGCCATTAGAACAGTTTGATTCCAAGATTTCTGCTGGTAAACCATACAATCGAACCCAAACAAGAGCCACCGAAGGTAGTTCTTCCTCAGGTTTGAACATAGGGTGCCAGGGTTTCATAAATAAACCTACACGACCCATAAACCATGGGCCTCCTTGGAATACATATTCCCTGTCTATTGCAGAAGTAAAAACTAGCAAAAAATAACCATTAGGGCACACAAAAAGGAGATCTCACCTTTTATTTGCCATGTTTTCTTCGCCCATTCTTTGAGACTTGTCAGTGGGGGACGAAAGCCAAGAAATCTGATAATCAACCCACGATTCTCTAATTCATGTATATTGTCTTGCACATCTTCCTTCTTAAGTTGGATAACTGGAACTCCATCATTTGCAAGCATACAGACCCTTATCATTTTTCCGAGGGTCGAATTTTGGCATTTGGAGTGGCAGTTTCTAAAAATTCCTGTTGGACGTATTGGATGACGAGGGACCTCGTAGTGCATCCCTAAAAGATACTTTTCCTCCATTTGAAGACGTTGTCTTCTTTGATGTTTCCATGGTAAATATAAAGACGCATGGTGATGAAATACAGATGAAAATCGAAAACCCTACAAGGAGAAACTTTATAATGGCAGAGTTCGTGGTAAAACACAGGCCCTATCTTGACCCTCGAGGGTCGAGATGGGGGTGAAAAACAAAAATGCGACTCTAAAAACCTATACGGGAACTTTGTGGACAAGAAGATGGAGTCATTAATCGGTGAAGAGCTCTTCAATGGGTGAAATGATGTGACAAATCCAAGGTAGGTGCCTCAAGATTGATACATCTCGATATTTTTCAGATTAATCTATTTGAGCTAGTTCTATTTTTTGGTACTCCACTATAGTTGCATGGGAGGCCCATTGACACATCGAGTGTAGGTGGATTGGCAAGGTTTGGTTTACTTTCGAGCTTGATCATGAGATCTAAACCCAAGAGTACAAAATTTGAGCTTCATAAAGGCAAATGGAAATGAATCCCCTTGTGGGCTTTCACAAGCGGGGCCTCATATGCCAAATTGGTGTTTTACTTGGTTGTGACCTAGAAAATAACATAAAGGTGTTCATTGTTTTTATTTGTACTTCAAAAAAATGAAATTCTTTTACACAAGTCGGTTTAATTGCTGAAAAGGTGATCAAAGCTGTTGCTCTTCACCATTTGGGTCAACCTTAGGAAGATGCTCAATAATGTACAAGTTAGTTACATCAATGGTGATGAATACAATCCTATTTTAGAAGAACTATTCTTATGTGCTTAACATTAGGAAGTTGAAATTTCAAGATGGTAATGAGCCGCAAATATATGAGTTAGTTAGAGCAATGATGATGAATGCAATCCTGTTTTACAAGAACTATTCTCATGTGCCGAACATTATGAAATTGGAATTTTAACATGGTAATGAGTTGCGTAAATACCGTGTTTAGTTTTTTTTTTTGGAAGAAAACCATCACCCATTATATTGATATAAAATTTGAAATACATACTCTACCATGCCAAGCATGGAAGCTATTAGCCATATCTCTAGCATTATAAACAAAAATAACAAGATAAACAATCATTGATAAGAGTCAAGGTTTGTGATTTTCCTGATTTCTTCTTGAATCTTAGTTGACCACCATAGAGGGGGTGACCCATAGCAGAGGATATCCTTGTTGTCAAGAGCCCAATTTGCCAATCTATCTGCAACTTTATTCTGCTGTCTGGGGATGTAGGTAAACTGAATTTCTTGAAGCTTTTGCTGTAGATTTCTTATTTCACAAATCTCCTTAGCAATTCTCCATTGTGGAGGATATCCATTACTAGAATTACTCAATAAGTTCATCATGATTCTGGAATCCGATTGGATTTTGATCTTTGCCAACCTATTTTAATAGCTTCTTGTATTCCTCTACGGATGGCCTTAATTTCAGCCATATTATTGGTAGAAATACCCAAGTTTTCAGCAAATAAGAAATGAACTTCTCCTTCTCTGTTACGGCCAATCCCTCCCATAGCTGTTCTGCCAGGATTACCCCTAGAAGCACCATCTGTATTTATCACCCCATCATAGATCTTCCCATCCTGCACTTGGGTATCATTCGCTACTATCTTTTTCTTGTGAAAACGAGGCATGGTGGCTTCCTTAGGATCCAAAGAAAGCTGATGGAAGATATGCTCCCATTCTTGAGATGGTTGATCAAGTAGGGATACTTTATGTTTGAGGCTTTCTGTCAAGTTACTTTTTATTTTTTCCCAAACATATATAACTTCTCTGCTAGTTTGTTGAAATATTCTATAATTCCGCTCTTTCCATGTGTTCCAGAGAAGTAGTGAAATACCACTCCAAACAACTGGGGTCAAATTTTGTCCTTTGGGAATTGCTTTCTTCCAAGTATCATTAATCTGAGCAAGGGATCCCAAACTGTTCCAGTGAAGTTTAAACAACCGAGCCAATTGTGTCCACAATATAGAAACCCATGGGCATTGAAAGAAAAGATGATCCAATGTTTCCTCATCTTGAGTGCAAAGTTCACATCTAAAAGGTCCTCTGAAACCTCTTTTTTGGAGTCTATCTCCAATTAAAAGTCTTTTGTGAATGATAAGCCACATGAAGAAACTTACCTTAGGCCATATCTCTGGTTGCCATATACGCTGGAACAAGGCTTTTTGAGGATGAGAGCAACTTATAATGAGGGATGCATATCCAGAAGAAACATCATATTTCCCTGAAGAGCTGCCTCCCCATCCTAGTTCATCCGGATCTGCCGAAAATAGAAGAGCTCTTCCTGTTAGAATATTGTTCAACCGGTCCTGATCTTCCTTCTCAATCCTCGTGGGCCAATCCAAAAGAGGTCTCCACTGTGTCTCATTACCCCAGGGCTGAATTTTTGTGTGTGAATGTAATGACTTATCTTGATCCATCCCTTCGCTTGCATTTGTTCCTTAATAGGATGAAGTTGAGGAAAGATTGATAAAATTGGGGGTTGACCTTCCCATGAGTCCGTCCAAAAATTAGCCGAATGACCATTGTGAACTATCCAGAAAAGCTGTTTTTGATCAATTTTCTCCCGTTTAATGAACTTTAATGTTGGAGATCCATTATTAGGAAGAGCAGTCCTGATTATCCTCTCTGGTCGACTACTTTCCGCATATTTACCTCTGAAATTAACAACCCATAGATCATCAGGACAACTTATGAGCCTCCAAGTATAATTTGGCAGCCAAAGCTATATTCTGTTGGGTGGATAACTGAAAGCCCAACCCACCATGTTGTTTTGGTTTGCAGAGAGATGTCCATTTAACCAATGCCCACTTTTTCTTTTCTTGAGCCCCACTCCATAGAATTTTTGACATATGGAATCCATCTTTTTAAAATAGTACTTGGAATATTCAAAACAGACGCCACATAAATCGGCATCGCTTGGAGAACCGCCTTAATAAGAGTCATCCTTCCTCCTGTAGATAACCATTTGTTTGTCCATTTTTGGATTTTCTGTTCAAATCTGTCAATTAACCATTTCCAATCTTTGGGTTTGTTGGGAGCTAAAGGAATACCCAAATATTTCACTGGTAGAGTTCCTTTCTGGAATTGAAGAATTTGCAAAATTTGTTCTTCTTGTCGTTGAGAACAATGGAAGAAGTAAATATTGGATTTTCCATTATTTATACTTTGACCAGTGGCAGATGAAAAGGTTTGAAGAATCTTTTGAATGTGCTTGGCTTTTGTTGTAGTAGCTCGACCCATCATTGAAGAATCATCCACAAACTGAAGGAGTGGTAAAGGTTGGACATTTTTGGCTAATTTCACTCCATTAATATTCTTTTCCTGACACGCTTTTCGACTCAATCTTCCCAAACATTCAGCAAGTATGATAAATAGGAAAGGGGATAACGGATCACCTTGCCTTATTCCCCTAGATGCTCCAAAAAATTCCGATGGTGATCCATTAACTAAAACAACGAAAGAAACAAAAGAGAAGCATGTGTGACCCATTGTATCCAATCTGGTGAGAAGCCAAAGTGCTCCAAAACTTTGCTAAGGAAAGTCCAATCCACCCGGTCATAAGCTTTAGATAAATCCAACCTGATGAACATTGATGACATTTTCTAGATTTCCATTGAGTGCAAAATTTCTTGAGCAAAACATGATTTCATCATGAATATGTCTCCCTAGTACAAATCCACCTTGTTTTGGTGAAATAATTTTTTTCAGAAAAGGTTTCAATCTCTCTGCTATAAGTTTTGTTATTATCTTATACACCACATTGCATAGAGCTATAGGACGGAATCTAGATATATCTTCAACCTCTCTAGCTTTAGGTATGAGAGCTATAAAGGTTTTATTCAACTCTTTGAGAATGGTTTTGGCTGTCCTCGCTTCTTCCACCACCTGTAGTAAATCAAATTTAATGATTTCCCAAAAGGCTTGAAAGAATTCGATCGGAAATCCATCTGGCCCCAGTGTTTTACCTTTCTGCATGGTAAATACTATCTTTCGAAGCTCCTCTTCTGTGACTGGTTGGGTTAGCTTCTCATTATCATGCTGGCTAATTTGTTTGGGAAGCAGATCTAAAAGCTTTTGTTGAGCTATCACATCCAAAGATTGTGCCGAAAATAATTGTTGAAAGTACTCACTAGCTACTTGTTTCATACCTTTCATTGAAGATTCCTTGGCCCCACCTTCTTTTGATAAAAAATGAAAGTAATTATGAGCTCTTCTAGCTAATAATGACTTATGAAAGAATGAAGAATTTTTATCACCTTCCTTTAGCCATTGAATTCTAGACTTTTGTTTGCACATGATTTCTTCGCGGATTTCCCATTCTTTGAGTTCTTCCTTGAGGCTGCATTCCTGCTTAAAGAGGTCCATAGTAATACTTGATGTACGGTGTACCTCATTAATCCTTTCCAGCTCTTTTTAGATTTTCTCTTTTTCTTTTGCTATATCCCCAAAACCTGTCCAATTCCATTTCTTAAGTTGAACCTTGAGGTATTTCAGCTTTTTGACAAATTTAAACATATTTGTTCCATGCCTAGGACTTCCTTCCATCCACCATTTCCGAACAAGATCATGGATATCAGCATGACGAAGCCACATTAGCTGAAATCTGAAAGGAGTTTTGACATGAAGAGTTTTGCCTATTTGTAGACATACCGGCCAATGGTCAGATCCGCTATTATCAAGAATCCATGCTTTAGGAGCTTCTCCATTTAGCCACCATTCTTCTGAAATTAGAAAACGGTCCAGCCTTTCTAGAATACAATGGGGTCCTGTCTTCTGTTAGTCCATGTCATTATCCCATTTTCAGTAGGCACATCTACTAAATTATGAGCTCTGTATGAACTGGTTTAACTCATTTGAACTAGCGTCCAAATGAGTCTTACCTCCTTGTTTTTTTGACAGGTTTAGAATAGTGTTAAAATCTCCTCCAAAATGACCGGAAGGTGAGGGAAAGACCATATTATATAGTCCATACCTTTCCTCTTGTTGTCTCTTTTCTTCTACAGACGTAGGAGCATATACATTACAAACCAGGAATTGCTGATTTTCCTCTTTGTTATGAGCATGTAAACAAATCATTCCTTTCAAAGCACATGAATTGAGAACAGAAATTGACCGTGGGTCCCAAAGAATAATTTGACCTCCAGAAGCCCCAAAGGAATTAATAGAGATATGTTGGGACTGGGCCACATATTATCTGCCATTGTGGATATGAGATTCATGGATGCTTTTGTTTCTTGGATACTAACCATTGATGGTTGTTGTGTTGCAATCATTCTTTTAATCTCCTGAAACTTTGAAGGACAACCCTTCAAACCTCTGATATTCCATGTTATTATCTTCATTGAGAAGGCTTTTGGAGGTATTGGGTTAGATCTCTAGTTGTTCCTGAATTACTCAGCTTTTGTCCTTGTTGAATCTTAAGCTGATTGGATTTCCTTCCCATTTTTATATTGGCATCTACTTTGAATTTCTTATGCTGCTCCTGTTCCACTCCTAGAGATTGTTCTTCCTGGTATGACTTATTTTTTTCCTTGACTATTAAAGCTTTTTCTAGGTTCTCCATTTCTTTTGGGTCTTGATACTGTTCCTGAAACTTTCATTAACTTGGTTTTCCTTTGGTAGCTTTTTAGTCCTGGCTGGGCTTTATCATTATTAGGATTAGCCTGGAAGACCACCATTTGATTCTGAATATCCATTGGTTGCGAGATAACTGCTGTTGTTGTTGGTTTGTCTAGCTGAGTTTTTGGAACCTGTGATTCCATCATATCTTCCACTTTTTCTTCTTTGTTTTCCTCCTAAAGGCTAGCATATCTGTTAGAGTTGCTGATTCCAGCTTGTTCCTTTTCAGACTTTTTAGTTACTTGCTTCTTCTTCGGAGTAATAAATTCATCTTTATTTTTCTCCCCCTCCTTTGAATCTGGCATTTTAGCAGTGCAATCTTTCACTAGATGTCCGTATTCATGACAGATTCGGCACCAGAAAGGGATGTTCTCATAATCCACCATTTGTTCCCATTTTTCAGTTTCAATCTCCAAAGAAATTTTGGCTGGAAGTGGGTTATTTAGATCCATGAGAACACAGATCCTGGCATAGATCATCTGTTCCAACTGGATCGTAGCATCAGCTATCATCATAAATTTGCCCAATGTGTTGCCAATAGCCATAAGAACAATTTGATTCCAGTATTCCATTGGTAACCCATACAATCGCACCCAAACAGGAGCCACCGAAGGTAGCTCTTCCTTTGGTTTGAACATAGGATGCCATGGTTTCATAAATAAACCTGCACGACCCATAAACCATGGTCCTCCTTGGAATACATACTCCCTATCTATTGCTGAAGTAAAAACCACCAGAAAATAACCATTAGGGCACACAGAAAGTGTAAACTCACCTTTTGTTTGCCACGTTTTCTTTGCCCATTCTTTGAGACTTGGCAATGGGGGACGAAAACCAAGAAATCTGATAATCAATCCGTGATTCTCTAGTTCGTGAATATTGTCTTGCACATCTTCCTTCTTGAGTTGAATGACTAGAACACCATCAGTCACTCTTAGACATCCCTTATCATTCTTTCTAGGGTCAAAAATAGGCATTCAAAGTGGCAATTTTTGAAAATTCCTGTTGCTCGTATTTGATGTTGAGGGACTGCGTAATGCATCCCTAAATGAAGGTTTACCTCCACTTGCAGATGAAGCTAGCTTCTTTGCATTTTCCATGGTGGAAAGGATAGACGGGCAGATAGTTAACACAGAGGAAAGGAGCACAATACAGAAGGGAATGATCTACAGTAATAGAAAACTCGCAAGGGCAGAGATCGAAGATAAAAGCAAGCCCTTTCCCGACCTCCGTGGGTCGAGATAAGGAAAAAAACTAAAATGCGACTGTTAAAAACCTCAGCTGTGATTCTCGACCAGATTCGAGATTGTGAAAATGATCGCTGTGTTAGATATGCCAGTCGTGGCAAGGGCTGCGTTCATGGGTTCGAGCAATTTCTCTCTTGTATTTGATTTCTAGATTTTTGTCAGCTAATTGAAAACAATCAGAATTCAAATACATTCAAAACCAGATTTTACACAGCTGGAAATTAATTAATATTCAAACCCTGAACTGCTGCAATTTTCCTGTTTAGTTATTTTGATTGAAGACTAAGCTACACCTTTTACCTTGCCATTGGAAAGTTGAAGCCCATTACATTTAAATTCTCTGATCCGTTTATGCAATTGCGGCATAGAGCATGATGCCTCCAATGGGTTTTACTTTATTTAGTAATCCTATTGCACATGGTATGCACATGCCTGTGCCCTTTTCTGTCGATTCAATATTGGTGTTTAGATCCTGTTGTGTTTCTAACAGGAACTTGCTGTTACTACTGAGGAAAAATTGTACTTAACATTTGGTTCTGAAAAGTCAGCTAAAAACCTGAAAATATTGAAATAATTACAGTAAACCCAGCTCTGAAACTTAAATATGAACTGGAAACTGAAATCAGATAATTAAATAATCAAGCTATGTTGGTCATGTATTACCCTTTATCTATAAAGAAACATAGTCATAGGTTCTCAATATTTGCCCCAGCAAGAAGAGAATCAAGGTATGGATTTGCAGGATGATGATAGTAATAGAGTCTTCTTAGCCATTGGACGGCCGTGATCATCACAATGAAGTTTAAATAGTGTCATGGAATGTGGTATTGAAAACATCAAACTTGATGAATATGATTCTTCTGGAATTGACTATGTAAAGAAATTATTTTCCTACATTTTGGATCTCACTGTTGGATCCATCTTCCAGGGACTGAAAGGTGAAGCCAATGCTTGAATAGGAGGAAAACCAGCCGAAGAATAAATAACATTGTATAGTGATACAAACAAGAGCAAGGGTGGGGTTGGAGGGAGGTCGGCTCAAGAGAGGAAGACGATTAACAATGAAAAATAGAATTGAAAGAAAAATAAAATAAACTTAAAATTCAAATTAGAATTGGACAAAATATAAAATTAATATTATAATTAAAAATTGGAATGACAAAAGGCAAAACCTAACTTTGAAGTGGGAAACAAAACCCTGGTATAGCTCTTTGTTTGATTCCATTAGAATTTTATTAGGTTTTATTTAGTTCTCTTACTTTATCATTGTATCATTGTATTTTGTTTCTCGATTTGAAGTTAGGTTTTGCCTTTTTGTCATTTCGATTTTTAAGTTTAATTTTTGTCCAATTCTAATTTGGATTTTAATTTAGTTTTAATTTTCCTTCAATTCTATTTTTCATTGTTTAATCATCTTCCCTCTCTTAGGCCGACTCCCCCTCCAACTCCCATTTTGCTCTCGTTTGTATCACTATACAATATTATTTAAGCTCTGGCTGGTCTTCCTCCTTTTCAAGAATTGGCATCACCCTTCACTCCCTTGAAGATGGATCTAATGGTATGATCTGAAACATTGGAAAATAATTTCTTTACCCAATCAATTCTAGAAGAATCATATTTGTTATTTCAATGTGAAAATCCAAATCTCAAAACCAAAATCAAACTTGATGTTGTGATGTTTCAGGCAGTGAAAGTTTCACATTAGGGAATTTATGCTTCCCTCAGCAATGTTTGGGACATACAAGAATTAATGCACAGGCAGTAAATTGTTACACTGCAATAGCTTGTATTGTAATGGGGCAAATAGAATACGGTGAGATCCTTCTAATATCATGAGGTCCCATGCTAACAATATTGAACAATATCTAACAATATATCTAATACGCCACCCTCTTAATGATTAAATCAGATACAATCTAGAGAATTTAGTCTTTAGGTTGGTCATATGATTAAGTTTAGACATGAACTCAACAAGTATGTAATCCTGCAGCCAATGCAGCAAACATCGCTTAGTGTCCCTATGGTCGCCATTCCATCTCACGAGAATGCGTGGGTAACTAGCTGTTGCAACCATCAAGCTCAATATTGGGTTCACTTTGATGTGACTCCATGTGCAAATATATGTCCCTTGAATGCTTCATTCTTCTTCTGTTTGTTGTTAGAGTGATCATTTCTAACACTAATATATTATCATATTATATCCAAGGCTGCACAACAATCTAATACTGAGCAATTGCGACACTCTGCCCAACCTGTTCATCAGTTGTTACAGTTCAGATCTGTTCCAGGATAAGCGTAAATCAGCTAAGTCTTCTATCTCTCCTATTTTCTTACAAGATTGCATCATTAGAGTGTTTAGCATTTGTATTCTACTGTATTTTATCATATTAGTGACTCTGAAATTATATTTAATTCTATATTTATTAAATCATGCCCCTACCTCACACCATAACTATGGTGGCCAATTGAATGTGTGGAGGTACAATTTTAACAATCGCTTCGTGTCTTGGATGGGACTGTTCATCCCCTATGTTTCTACCATTCCTTTTTGCAGCATGATCTTTCCTTTAGCCTCCAAAAATTTCCAGCGAGGGGATTTCCATCTCTAATACTCTGACAAGTACCACTTTTTCAAGTGCCTCTTAAATGTGTCATTTCTCAGACATGCCTCAGGTCCATGTCCATTATTGGACGTCACTAGCCTCCACTCATCATAGAGTGCTTCCACATCAGGATACCTTGTCACTTGAACACTTAGTTTGATGCACCATAGATTGGAAGTATTCTCCTTGGCTCCTTGACCTTGACCCAATATTATCCATCTCAATAGATGATATGCTTTACATTTTATTAGCCCAAGATCAATTTATGATTTTCCAAGCAATCTATTACATTTTGAGGGCTAGAATAGGAATTATTAGTCAGGAAAATATGTCCATCAATCTCGACGGTCAAATATGTAGACAACTTGCTGTTAGTATTCAACTTCAAAGATCTACAATAAGTTACAATCACGTGGCAACTTTTAGGTGAAGTACATTTTGCCACAAAATCTGTGAAAGATATCTCTACAATCAAACAAATTGTTTGACATCACCCTTATTCCCATGCTTACATATTCTATTTTGTAATGATGCAAATTTATCTATACCATTGGCCAAACTCACAAGGAATTTGTGGCCTTCTATCCGGATTTCTTGCATCAAGGCCTCAAGTTCCACATTCATGACATCTTTCTATGGAGGCTTTCCTTTGGCCTCTTCAGATTTGTTAGGCTCAAATAACTGGGAAATAACTGTTGGATGGTTTGGTCCAGGAGAGGAGTGTCGTGCTGTAATGTTTTATGCATTATAATTATGACTAATGAATCGCTTGTGACTGATGTGCGCATTTTTGTGAGTGGATGAGCAGTGCTATGAGGAGAGCAAGTCTTATGGTAGGACTAGGGTATAATAATCAGGCTCAAAATAGGTGCACAAGTCATGATTTGGGGATTAAGTCAATACTAACATTAACAAGTGATAAATTACTAAATTTATGTGTATACATTTGCTCCCCATTTAAGTTGGGCTATGAAATTTAATTGCTTAAAGAAAAATATACCTAAGTGTGTAAACACACTTAGCCTTTGCTCGATTGTTTGCTTGCTTGAGATGCTTGGGTGGTTACAAGATTCCAAAGAGAAAACATGAAACATAGAGTGTAGTCAATTTGCATATAGAAAAAATTGAAATTGAAAGTTGAAAATCAAAAGAGAACAAAGCATTGAAGAAAGAAAGAAGAAGAAAAAATTATATTATTGCCACAAATGACCAAAAATAGGTCAATGGGACTGAAGGATACAACCATTAACAATAGAAAATTCTAGGAAGAGAGAATCCTAGAGGTGAACCAACGAAATAAAGTACAAAGACAAAATAGAGTAGCGTTGCACTAACACAAATGGCAAAGAAACCAATACAAATCGTAATGAGGGGAGAACAAAATCCCCAAAAGCATGTGAAAAGAGAAGCGTAGGCAAAATTCATCGAATGTCTGTTTGTGCCTAAAGTGGATGAATCATCTCGAGCCATTATTGATCATCGTGAGAGAGATCGATAATGTTGTCTCGACAAGTATACAAGGTCAAAGGAGCCAGGTTGGGGATCTTAAGAGGAAGCAAGACGCTTCGTAGAATCTTCTCTAACATCAAGGCCGTGTAACTCCCATAGTAGAAAAGAAGCTTGTAATATCAACTTGCCCCTTTGGCGGTGAGGCAATTGGCAAGTAGTAGATCCATGTAATTGGAGAGGGGCAAAGTTCACTCCAATGGGATAGAGCGAGCCACGATGCCGAGAGATAGCAGGCTTGGAGATCTAAGTAGTAGTGATGCGCTAAGAGAAGCATTGCCTAACTGATCTATCAGCTTTGATGTGTGATGTACCGGTGTCTAAAGGACGCTTAGTGTTGCCAATCACCTCAATGGGCTATAAAAAGAGGTGATCAATGTGGGAGCTCTAGAGCCTCAGGCTCCTCCCGCCAATCACCTAAATAGGTTGAAAGAAAGAGGTGATCAATATGGGAGCTCTAGAGCCTCTAGGCTCCTGCTGTAGGGATTTGTGCCGGAAGGTGACAACCTCGCGAAGATAAAGTCGGGCATTGCTGGTCTGTATATTTGAAGAAAGTAGCTAGAGTGTTGTTTGAGTTGTTGTAGAGATAGTGATATCTTCCCTGGATCTCATAATAAATGAGGCATCTAAAAATGAAGTGGTCCTCGGTCTCCGTCTCTTGCGGGGGCAAAGACGACATATCCAGCTCTGACGGAGAATGTGGTGGGCTGTTTTGACATGTAATTGGTGGGAACAAACTCTCATCTGGCCAACGGGAAACCTCAAGTCATGAGACCAATGTTACTGGAGATAGTGAGGGTGACGAATAATACTGTCCATCACTTGTAAGAAATGATCGTCATAGAAAGCAAGCCTGGGACTAAGCGGTTCATGGGGGGAGATCCATGTGGTCTTGATATATTGTCTGTAGATGTCCTCTCTTTGCAACCCTAATGATGATGTCCTTAGTGAGGAGCTTGGGAGGGGCATCTATGGAATACAAGAAAGGGGGTAGCTGTCGATAGAAAGAAGGAGCTACCTAATCTCAAAGTACCAATAGTGTTGACGTTTGGTGGGGACTAGTGAAGCAATCCTCTCTGAAGAGCAAAGTGCTAAACAGGATACCTCTCATGACCAGAAGTTGAGTCCCCTAGGGATCTGAGTTTGTGGATGTAGAAAGTAAGCTTGAAGATAGTCTCAAGGTGTAGTGGGTTGGCACAAATTCAGCTTGGATGATGCACTGAGGAACTACCCACTAGCAATGATTTCCTCTTGGTTCTTCTACCTGGGGACTCCGAGTTTATTTGTGGGCTTTTCGTGATCCTTCGTGTGCTCATGGTCTATGGCGACCATCTTCTCTACTCCACAACCTCCTTTGCCGGTGTAATACTCTTACGCACTTCTGTCTTTCTCAGGTGACTTCTCTCTTCACCCTTTGCTCAACTCATGAACTCTCTCCACGCGTTTTCTCTTGTGCATCGTTTGGCGTACTCCCACACATGTTTCACCTTCACTTTTGCGCTCTACTCGTGCGATCTCTTTGTGCTTCTGCAAACGCCTTTCCTTCCCTCAACGCTCCACTAGTGCTTTCTTTCGTGCGATCTTCTTTCGGCTGTTGACTCTTTTCTAGACGTTCACCTCCTTCTTTTGGACATTTTGCACCACAAGACCCTATCTCCTCCGGTGCCCTTCTTACGTATCCTCCAAAGTATAGTCTTCACACCATTTAACTCCAACACTTTCTCCAACATCTCCGCAACTGTTACATCTGAATAATCCTTTCTTCTTGGCAACATCTTGCCCTCATGTGCAAGATTTCAGTCTCTTTTGACCGCTACACTCTAGGATCTTTTCTTACGTTCTCTATCGACTTTTCTCACAATGATGGAGAACACAAACTTCCTTGCTAGTTGCTTCACCTTCAGCGTTTCTACAAGCTATTCCGCTTCTTTCGCTCACACGGGAAAGTAGCCCGCTCATATACCACTTGATGGCTACGGTGGTATCGTGACGACCTTGGGCAGTTAGCAAAGTCCAACACTGTGAACAAAACACTAAAGTTTCTTTTATTGACTTAATGGCCTTTATGACATCTACATGTAATTGCTTTTGTGGAGCTTACTGACTCTCATGGAGTATTTCAGATTTTTGGTGTCTCTCCCAAAGACCTGTCCTAGACTAGATCTTGTGCGTTACTAGCACATTCAACAACCTCGGCTGAGGTTGTCTTCCATGTTCTCCCATCCCTTCTTTGGCCCTTTCACGCTCTCACGCTCTTGCTTATTGCGCTTCTTTCGTTGTTGCCGTTATACCCCTCGATGAACTCGTCCTTGTCATATAGTTGCACCTTCTGTTTCTCTCTCCGTGTTGGCTCCTTCCGTTTAGATTCAAATTTGAACTTGAGTTCATTAATACTCTGAGCTATTTAGGTGCCACGTTGCGATCTGTAGTGCCACGTCCACCTAGTCATTGGTCTTTTCGGCATTAGGTATATGTCACCACCTGGAATAGACATTTATGACATGTCCATTATTTTCGCCAACTACCCATTCTATCGCGCACTCTTTGCTTGCACTCTGTGGCCATGCCTTTATCTTCTTTTGCCGAGCACTTATACACTCGAGTTTTGTCTTCAACATCTCTGCGGATTGTCTAAGGGAATTCCAGGCCTTTTCTCAATCATCGCGCGTTTCTTTGAAGTTTGGCTGCTGTGCAAACCTTTTTTCCATCCTTTTGCGCATTTAACACATCCTTTTGTATTTTGCATAACTCCTTCACAATTCCCATGCACCTCCTTCCTATCAAGTTGAGCCAAAACTCCACTGCGCCACCAATTTTTTAAATTAGAGAGTAAGAAGAAGGGTGTCACAGGTGCCTAGCCACCTCAAGAACCTTCCACCCCACTGGACCACAATGGTATTGGCGGATCTAGGTTCCAAATGTGAAAACTTATGCAAAGATGAAAGGGAATGAAGACAGCCCCCTCACCGTGCATTGTATGGTTGCCAATGTATCAAATATGCAAAGTTGAAAGGGAATGAAGCACACTCATGCCGCCACATTCATGCCCAACCCACATTACGTACCAAAATATAGTAAACTTTGTTTTGGTAGTGTATCTGTCCCTAAATATTTACGAGAGATTTGTAAAAACTTGAATGTCCCTGAAAATTCTGAATCGAATGTCAAAAAGTTGCCCAAGATGGTATTGTCCATTTAGGAATAGTAACGTCTGTCGGTTCCATCCTTGCTGAATGGTTTTGTTTAGAGTGAAATTCTATAAGTGATTTTTATCCGTTCTATTCTTGTTCATGTATCCCTATATTGGTCCACTTTGCATCTTGTAAATTGTAATATGTCGTGCTTGAATTGCACTAAATGCCCCCTCTTTTGAGATGAGTGAGATATTCTGTAGATCGCTCGATTCAAAAGAATTGAAGTGTGTCCATGTCAGATGTAGCATATAGTCATTGTTGGATTATATAAAAGATAGTTGTAGGTGGTCACCATCACAGGCCCAGGCTCTAAGAGAGTGCATGGTAGAAACCATGACACAAAGAGATAGCATACACAATAAGCATACAAGTATACAAGTATAGAAGCACATAAACATACAAGTACATCAATCAATGTCACATATACAATCATAGAAAAATTTAAAAGCTGCATCAAGGGACACAATAGCATTGGACACACAAACATGGACCCGATGACCGCATAAGCAAAGGCAATTGAGGCTGCCAACAAGGGACATCTAAGTGTTGCACACATAGAGAAGGCCAAAGGCCACACACACAAGACAAGTAGATAAACAATCAAATGTGTGATGATGAAGAGTAGGTAGTAATCAATAAAGCGCATGGAACAAGATGAACAATTCTTGCACAATTCATATGTGATAGTCCTAAATTTTTGGATAAATAACATATATCACAATATATAATATAAACATAACTAGGATGTGAAAGAGCATTGTATAATGAAACAATAACACTTGATAGTGTAGAAGATGCCCCCAAAGTAGCAAGGCGATTGGGTAAGAGGGAAAGTCCAACATCTTTGACTATGTAGAGTCCTGTGTATCCTACATCATGCTCACATTCCTCTTGAAACACGTGTGTAAAGAATAGAGAATACGTTAACTATCAAACCATGCGACAAACAACATATGTGAAGTAGAGAACTAGTAGATCAATACATGTTCGGGTCCTAATTTTGCGTCTTTGAGAATATTTGAATGTATTTAGATTAGTAGTTTTTTTGTATTTTGTGTTCTTAGAAATAGTGCAATAAGTGCTACCCTATGATGTGATCAATAGGGTGAGGGGAGGGATCTGCAAATGTAGGAGGATTGGGCCTCAAAGTCACATTGTGCATAATAGGAGTAGGATTTATCACTTTAAACCGAGGCTGTGGTGGGAGACACTTAGGCGAGTGATTACTTGTAGGGGAGACCTAGGACAAGGCTTCGGGAGATAAAACTTGTAGATATAACACGAGTAGGCTCAATAGGCATGGGTGAAGAAACCGTTGCTCTTGTAGAAGAAGTTATAAGAAAGGGGGCCTCTAAGGGATACCCTTAACCCTAACAACTTGATTGCAATATATGTATTTGACGCATTGATGGAAGAGAGAAGGAATAACTCTAAGCTTATGAATCAAGGGTAATCTAAAAGCATGTCACATGTTTTGAGAGTATCAATGACCAAGAAAGGTGTAGCCACACTAGCGGATTCCACTATAAGAGGGAGAACAATATGTCTAAGAGATTGATTAGGAGATTTTGCATTGAATTGGATATGTTGCTTAGTATAGCCCAAAGAGGTAAGTAACGTGAAGATACACGTGTTGTGCACTAGAACTGCTTTATCAACCAAGATATTGTGGATAAGTTGTTTATTGATAAAGGATCGAATATGTAGCGCATTAGAAATACCATCATCATCAAGTATGTCATTGTCATTAATAGGCCGAGTAGTCAAAGGAGAGTGAATTGTACCAATAAGAGAATCAAGCGGATGATCATATGTATCCTGGGAGGGGGTTGTGCCTTATATGCATGATGCACCTTCGAGTTGCTCTTAGATTCAGAATTGTGATGATTAGGAGGCAAGTAATTGAAGATATCGACCTTGAGATTCTCATTTACTTCTTTAGATTGCTTGCAGAGCAAAATCAACCTCAATAGTATTGCTTATCAATCATATCTTATATGACATGGCGAAGTTTGAAGCATTTCTCGGTAGAGTGTGCCCAATACATCTATGGTAGTCACAATGTGCATTGGAATCAAAATATTTGGTTTGATACTTGCATTTTGTAAGATCACATATGGAGAGGAGGGCAAGCGTGTGTGATTTCTCTTAGGAGAAGCTTGTAGTTGAAGCTTTGTAGTTTGAGATATGGCATTGATTGATCCAGAAACAGGGGTCATAAAACCGACTCAATTTTTCATGTTTCCTGGACACCATAAATTTTCCCAAGTACGCGATCAATGGTTAAATTAATTGCAAACACACACACAGAAAGGCAAAACCACAAAATCACATCAGCAATAAACACGAAATGATAACGGAGTTTGTCCCAAAATGGACTACGCCTCTAGGCTTGCTCAAAAGATGGATCGATAGATAACCAATGCAGAAAATACAAATTTCTTACATTAGTTTACTGCTCACGGTCAACAACATTGATTGACTTGGCTTTGGCTTCGGGCTTTGTTTGTCTCGACATCTTATGGATCCATAATAGAATTCTTGGATTGACAATAGTGATGATGCATCGTCTCTCTCGGATGGCGGCACAATGTCTCTATAACGGCACTTTGGCCTTTGAGGCGATGATATCGGCGTAGTTTGATCTTGTGACTTTCTGGTCTCCTTCGCAATAATGTCGATGAAATAAGAAGCTCTTCGGCTCTTAGCAATGATGTCGATAGACTCTTTGGTCTTCGTGTCGATTGTTAGCTTTTGAATTGTTGACGGCTCTCCAACACAAAGTGTCGATTGATAGCCTCTAACCTCTTGGCGACACTTGTTGGGTCCAAAATTCGACGACACATGGGATTGCGTCGTTTACAAGATCATTTAGGTTCTTGACCTTAATATTGTTGTTTACAAATTCGACTCTATGGTCGAAATGATAACAATGCCTCTAAAATGGGTTTTACGGGTGATCATTTCCGTTCTCAACTGTGAGTGGAATCTTCATTCTCGGGATTTTCATCAAGCAACTTTGAGAAAATCCCCGTCTTGTCTTTGTGAGCTCTTGGCTGTCTCCATGAGCTCTGCTCCATGAGTTTTGCCATGAAGCTGCTTCTCCACGAGCTTCTTGCGCTACTCCATGAGCTCTGCCACAAGCTCCTCTCATGAGCTTCTATGAGTTCCGTGCGCTACTCCATGCGCTCCACGAACTAGTCTTCGTGAGCTTCGTGACGCCCAACTTGATCTCCTCTTTGCGAGCTCCACTTTGTGCTCCTTCTAAAATGACTTGAGAGACTTGGAGTTGGTTGAATGAAAATGCCATGGAGCCGTGGCCTCTATATCGTACTCCAGGGCCTTTTTTTAAGGATTTATAATTTATCCTTTGTTGTACAAATTTCCGTAAAAGGAATTAAAATAGCCTTTGATAAGGCTTTAAAGGGATTAAATCCCCTATTATTCGCCACCTTTTATTTTGTATTTGGGAATAAAAATATAAGCCTTAATAAGTGTTGTCATACAAATGTGCAACACAAAAATTTCATATTTTCAAGCATGACAATGCAGACCTAAAGTGTCAAAACTTTGATTGTAAACCTTCTGAGTACTCTCCCGCATTAGTTCTTTCCCCATGTCGGCTTATTCCCATCTTTAAAGTACTCATGTGTGCTGTCCCAAACTTTCCCATGTGTTGAAAAGAGAACAAGTTCATTCAAGTGCTTCCGAGACAATATCTTTAAGGAGACTTTTCAAGTGACTCAAGAATCGCTATTTTAGTCTTTTTGAGGTAGGTGCACATCCTTTGTAGCGGAGATAAAGGCCCAAATTCATAGAGAGGTGTATTCATGAGCCAAGATCATTGTGCAAGTGATTTAGGAAGATTTTGGAAAGATTCAGAGGTTTAGGGACAAGTTTAGCGAAAGCGGGTTTTGAGGTGAAGGAGCTTGCAGTTCAAAAACAACACCTGAGCTTCGGGAAGTGATTCAGGGAGCTCCGTAAGGAGTTGGAGGTTGAACAAGACACCGTTGGAAAGGTATTTCAAAGTGCTAAATGATGGTGGTTTGGATCCTTCACAAGACACAATTCTGCCCACTATTTGTTTTCTGCATGCACAACCTACGATCCCGGGAAAAAGGCTATATTTGATGGGGTTGCAGGCAAAATCCAAGCATGAGACCCATCCCATCCATCTCAAAATGCTCTTCCCAGTCAATATCATGTAAAGAAGTTCTTGAAAAGAATTCCGGATGCTTAAAATATATTGCCGTCAAGTTGCTCGCCAAGGTATGCTTTGGGATTTAGTCATTTTACGGGTGGACACATGTAACTCCCAAGTGCGAGGCGTAATTTCTTGTCCCGATTGTCCCGTCCCCTTGGGACACTGAGGACACAAAATGTGCCTGACCCCAAGATAGCCCCTTAGATCATCATGTGACCCCGATGGAGCTCAAGTTAAGCCAGATAAGCCCCTTTGCTCTCATTTTCAGCTCTTCTCGTCATCGAATCCTAGAATGCCACTTGTCCTCACCAGGTGAGGGCGCATTTTCTTGCACCGTCTCGTCCCCTCGGGACAATTGGGACACAAAAATGCACCCAAGCCCAAGATTGACCCTTGGTTTTTCATATGACCCAGAAAGGTGCTCCGCAAGCCATTTTTCAGCCCCTTATCCTCTCTCGCCTCCATGCAAATGAGTATCCGCCACTTGTCATCACTAGAGTAGGCGCATTTTCTTGCACTTTGTGTCCCGTCCCATTGGGATAGTTGGGACACAAAATGCGCCCAAGCCTAGCCCTTAGTTTGGTCCTCCATGTGACCTAGTTCTAGCCCCTGTAAGTGCTTTTCGCTCACATCATTTCAATTTCCCATCAATCCAGGAAGGCGGTTGAGCTAGAAATTTGAGCATAGCATCCAAAAGAAAAGCCCGGAAGACGAAGAAGCCGATTTTCGACAATTCGAGGTGGGAGACCAATTTCTAAAAATAGTAAGTACCTCATGCTCGTACTTAATATAAATAGAAAATTTCTCAAAACAACAAAACCCTTCAAAACAACAAACTGAAATGGAAATCTAACAGGACTTAGGCCAAAAAGTAAAAAAGCGCGAAAAAACAAAAAACAACATTCTAAAAATAGAAAGTGCTTAAAAATGGCAGTGAAACCTCTCAGTGATGTTCCAAACATAATGAGAATTCCACAAAACTGATCTCGAGGCAAAAACAACCTTTCCCAAAATAGTAGCTCCTGGATCCCAATGGCTAAAAATAGAAAGTTCCAGTTTTGAGTGCAAAAAGTTGCAGTAGGCTCTGTTTTTAGTTATCTCGCCAATTTTTTTCGTCTTCACAGGGTTTTAAGATGGTTTCATAGCTCAAACAAGTTAACTCATCCTTCACAGAAGTCTTAAGGCATCAAATTTATGTCCAGGAGTAAGATGGAACACCGCAGGGCGTAGCAGTAAAACTTCAGGGGACATTGTGCGGTATGATAAATATTAAAAAGAGGGTCAAAAGCTCCATAGGTCATCATTTGTAAATCTTGATCGGGTCGAAAGCATGTGCTCTCCCCGATGAATTGTTTGAGTAAGCTCAGTGAGTTGTTCAAAATGAGTTGAGTTAATGAGCTCGTGAGCTGGGAGAGTTGGTTGAGTGAGCCAATTAGAGATGGTTGGATTAAGCTTCTCAAGACAAGAAGGGGTGATTCATATCAACATCTTTCTCCGCATAAACATCGGTATGTCTTCTCAAAGGTTAGAGCTTCCCCACGGTGATCAAGAATTAACCCCATGACAAGCTTCTACAAGTACTTCGGTGACCGACATTGTGGCAACTCCCCGAAGATCTGTTTCCATGGATTCAAGAAATGCTCAAAAGTGGGCCAAGAACAACGCAGCTCCTTCAAGGCGTTCCCAATTTCGCAGAAATCTCCGGAATGTTGAAGTCCAAATGAAGAAAGAAGGCCCATACAACTTCCCACTTTTTCAGTGGCACCTCAAGTAACCAATATGTTGAAGTTTTTAGGCCTAAGATTGATAATCCCATGGAGGAAATGACTCCATTAGACTATGAGTTGACCGCATCTCATTGGGTCAAGCTTCGCATGAGGGTGACTCTCATCTGTTCAAAGAATCCTCTTCCCGCCTTCTTGCTCGGAACGAAGAATACAAGAAAACAATTGTACAATTGGAGGGACAGGTAAAAGCTCTCAGTGCTTACATTCAACCCTTCTCGGAACTGAATCAACATCCTCTCTTGCGATCGAAGACATCCCTCCAATCAATAGTGTTGATCCAGATGCAATCAAGAAAGCACAAGGATACATGATGCAGGGAAGGCTAGCGAGAAATGGGTTGAGAAAATCATCGAGCAAGGAAAGGTATTGTTTCCGGGTGTCATTTCTCTCATCAAGTACATCCTTACAACTTTGTTGAAAGTCAAAGAAACAAAGGAGGAGTTTGCAAAAGAGGTCAATCATTTGGATGAGATGTTCCCATTGATGTCCGAGATGATCTCCTTCGACTCTCACACCCTCGTGAGTAAGAGCGTGTTCGCATCCATTGTAGAGAACTTGTCTCAGGTTTGGATCCGTGTCATGGATGTGAAATATGCAATGCTCAAGAATGCATTATCGAGTTGGACTCTTGTGGACAACATGCTTTCAAGATATTGAATGATGTCTACAATTGTGTTTAGAGGCTTGAGTTCCCCTCGCTCACTGAAGACTCATCATCAAAAGAACTCATTGTCTCATTCCAAGAGCTAATCAAGAAAGAGGTAGGTAACTCTCTCTCCTTCAATGAAGACAACTTAGAGTCCCTAGACAATATCAAAATTTGCATTGCTGCAATTGTAATGGATCACGAAGAATGGCTTCATCAATGTAAGAGGATCAATGATGTCCTCGAGAAAGATAAGTTGACAACATTGGGATAGCTCAATTCATCAAAGAATTCAAGGAACAGGAACCCACTCCATCGCAGGAGCTTCTTCATCGGATATGACAACCTCTCCCTTCTCTCTTTCTCCCTCTTCCTTCTCTCCCCTTTCTAATTCTTTGTTGGGCATAATCATTGTATTTTGTCTCATTCACTTAAGTGACTTCATAAAGTTACATTGTAAAAGTCCCTTTAATTTATAAAAGGGAACTTATTTCTCACTTCCTAGGAAGGTGAAAAGTCATGAGTTGAATGAGACCATGAAGAGTCATGTGGGGGGTAAGTGAAGAGTCAATTCATATTGTTATAAATTGGGATGGCTTCTCCATTCCAAAGGATCCTGAAAGTTAGAAATTCTTGGTAGCAATTGTGAATTGTTGTAGCTTGATTGAAGCTTTGTACTCATCACTACACATGAAATAAAGGCTACTTTTCTTCCATTTCCCTTTCTCATGTTTCTTCTATTTCTCTCTTATGCACTTTGCAAGCATAGTGATCCAGAAAAGAGCTTTGTATCTTTGATAAATGAATCTAAGAACTTTGTGTCGGGTTTGTCCTTCTCACTAGATAGCTTCATTGTTGCTTTCCTCTATATTGAATGTTGAACTACTCCGATTATTGGGTGCGAACTTTGCAATTTGCCTACTCACGACAATAATCTTCCTTTCCTAATTTCCCTCCACCTCTCATCGCTGTAATTTATTCCCTTGTACCTGTCTGCAAGCACTTGCCACCACGAGTTCGGTGGAGTGTTCTTGTGTGATCCCCGACCTATTTGGCTAACCCACAACATTTAGGTAAGGATTAGATTAGTTATGTTGGCTAGATTTTATGCGCATAGCTAAAACCTAGCAGGCGGTCATGAGATAAATCTTCCTCATTTACTTGGTGAGGCTCTCCGTGTAAGATTTTCATCAATTATGTATTGTAATAATTATCTGTGGGTTTTACTTTAACTGCGAAGCTCATGAACCATAGCTAAGCAATTCTACAGCAAGTAAGCAACTATAAAGAAATATTTGTAGAAGGGGGAATAGTTGAATACGGAAAGAAGGAGAAGAAGATGTGTAATCCAACCAATAGTTTACAGAGTTGGTCTCATACAGATAAAACAAATAGATCTCACAATACAGAATCAAAGGAAATTGAAAACTTCTAATCTAAATCTTAGACAATGCAAAGTTTATCTAAAGATTTACATAGAAGTAAGAAGCCAATGCACTATTGACACAAAGTTCTCTGGAAATCTGCCTCTGTTTAATTACTCAACTTTCAGAAAAGATATCAAGGGTTTCAACACAAAGTCTGGAACTCAAGAATGCTGATTACAAATTCTGATCTTCTAACCCGTAGGTTCTTCTTCTATTTATAGTGTATAGAAGGAAATTACAAATAGGAAAACAATAACTAAACTGACACATGCAAAAGCTATAAAGAAAACAATGGGAATATTTTCCTGAAATTTCTCTCTACATGATATGCATCTCGAAGACTAAATCAAAGCTTTGCATATCGCCACCTATTCTCACTTAAGGACCTTTTGAGATAGTTAAAAATAATGGATTTTAACCAATAACTTTAGTTTTAGAATTTTGTTCGAGAAAATAAGAATAAGAGAGGAAAGGGAAGAAGGAAGAAAATATGTCACCATCATACTCTATGCTTTTTCTTTGTTAAACCGAATATACTGTCAAACATGTGACTCAGTGTCTTCCCATCTTCCTTAACAACCGTTTCTTTCTCATTTTTAAACCGCAACAATCCTCTGGACAAAGCAGTAGTGTTAGCCTTTACCTTCTCCAAACCAGGCCCATACCCCTCAATATCTGCATGAAGCTTTACGAGTCTGCAATTGAATCTAACGTGAAAGGCATGATGACTTCATCAATCTTCTTTTGCACAACCAGAATAAATTCCTCACGGGAAGCAGACAACTCATTTGGAATGTTCTTTGGTACTTCCCCCATCTTGTTTTCCAGCAATTGCATCCTCTTCAACATAAGCTTGAGGATCTCCATGCGGAAGGAAACTGCTATCTCTAATTGCTTCCCCTTTTCTATCAATCCGTCAGGTACAATTTGCTTTGCAATTAGCACATCCTCTGGCAATGAATGTATCTTAGCTAAGGTATCTAGATGACTTTCAACAACTATGTTCTCATCTTCTATCCCTGTCATTAGTTCCTTTAGTTGAGATAATGCCCTGTGCATATTCTATAAGCTAGCTGGTATTTCCTCGAACTGCTCTAAAGTTTGGTGAATAATTTGCTCTTTCCATTGAGCAATAGCTTTAACACGGTTCCTTGCATCTTGATCTCTTCAACCAAACAATTCGCATTGCATATCTGTTCTGCACTAACATAGGTGAGAAGAAGGTTTGGCAACCTTAGTGATGATCTCACATAACTGGGAGATCTGCATCTGAAGCTTGTCTTTTTCTGCCTTCTCCTTGTCAAGTTTAAGGAATAAAGTGTCTATCAGTGTCTGTGTATCTTGCTTTAATCCTTCCGTGGTGATTTTCCCCAATGGTACTTTGGTCACCGATATGTTTGCATCATTAGCTCTCCCTTTTGTTTCCCTTCAGCTGGAACTGACAATTCAACGAACTTCTGCCCGATTCTTCAATAATCAACCTTGAAGTTATTTAATCACTTTAGACCTTTTTGCCTCTACCTCCCAAGCTCATAAGCAATTGCAAGTCTTCCTCTTCCAAGTTGATTTCTTCTCTAGCCTCTGGAACTATCTGCAGAGCCAACCAAGATGAGAAATTATTCTTTGGGGAATGAGAAGTCACCGAATGTACCACCATCTCATGCTCTGACTTTCTTTGCATCCGAATTCACCACAATGTTATGGCTGCCCTCTTCTGAATTGTCCAAAGACAATGCTCTTTCAAACTCTGCCATTTGTGCTTTCAACTTTTCCGTAGGGAGAGTTGAAGATCTGGGTGGCTGAGGAACAAATACGAATGATCTTTGGATTCAAAGGTGGAATAATAACATCTGTTTGAGGTCTTGGAGCTGTGGAAGTCTTTGTGAGTCGATTATTTGGAGAAACTTCATCGAAAGTAGCCTGGTATAATGGATGTAGACTTGCCTTTTTCCAGTACCCGAGACTTATTGTACATTTTGAGCTTCTCTGGCCTTCTGCTACTCTAACCTTCGTGTTTTCTCTTTCTTGGAATCCCCCTACAAAGAAATTCCCGTGATCCGGTTCATTAAAGCCTCATCAAGCAATACCCCTTTTAAGACCAATTTGAGGTGTTAACTAGGACTGCGGAAGACCTCTCCTCAATTGTGTGACAACCACCTACACTCTCCTGAAGAGCAGCTCTATCTCCTCCCATTTGATGATATGTGTCAAGTACCACATGCCCATCATCTGAGAGATTTGTAGGTATCCGTGCTAAACCATAGTCAGAAACCTGCTGCACTGATAACTGCTGAAATCTCTCTTTTTGACTTCATATTCGCTCCTGCACTTCATCCAAAAGTCTTCCAGTGAAGGTACATGTGAGTATTCTTGGGAGACTGTCCTCTTTGCTATCCCATATGGGTCAAAGTTCATTCGTGCTAGGAAGAACTCATGCTCATACCCAAAAAACATTTCTGCTTCAATTCCTTTGGCTTTATGGATGCTCTGACAACTATAATGACCCACTTGTGGAACTGGAAAGCTACCCATAGATTTGTGCCATTTTGACTGTAAGTCATGCAACTCTACGAGCTGCCTGCACAACTCCATGATGACCCACTTATCACTTGGGTATTTGGCAACTTAATTTGTTCTCCTGAGAAACCACTAACCCTGAGATATGTGAAGTCCGCAAACTGGATGAAGATACTGACCATCTTTGGGAGAGACACTTGCTAGTCTTCTTTGCTCACTCCGTTGGTCTTCAGATTACTATTTAATTTGCAAATGAATCCGTAGAAGAAGCCATCGTTGACTACCGTAATCCTTGTAGCATTTAGGAATTGTCAACTGCGGGAAGCACTCATAAATATGATCTTTTGACAATATGCCTCGTCTATCCAGTTTGGAAAATATCCCCGAGAAGCTGCTGTATATACAAGGTATGAAGTCATTTTGAAGTTGAATGTCGCCTCACACTTTGGAGTTGTTCATTGATGTTGTCACTGATGATCTCCACCCAATTAATTATCGAATCAACTCTGTTGATCTCAATGGTTCTCACAAAGGCATACATCCATGAGTGGAAGTTATTGGTATTAGCTTCCCCATTTATCCTGCAAAGCAATTTGGTGATATCATCAACTTCTTGCACAAGATTGGATCATGGAAGAGTCCTTGGGAATTTTGATGGTGCTGGGCTTCTTCATGTATCTGCTGTTCATTATACCCACACAATCTGCTTTATGCTTTTCCCATCTATTACCATCCTGCATGCTAATTGCAATCACCACTCGCCATGCCGGAAGCTTAAGGCAATAATTAATGAATGTGCATCAACTTGATGATTGTCTTCCTGCAAAGATCGGATGTCCTAGAAAGAGGATGATAAGACCTTGCACACTCCATAACAAACTCGGGCAATTGAGCTGTGACCGGAAATGCTAAAGCTTGAATAATCCCGCTACTTTTTATTGCCCGCATAAGAGATGATCTTCCGGTGGCTTTGGATTTTTAATCAAATCAGTGATAGGTTCAAGGCCCATGTCTGTATCATTGATTTCGGTAAGCCTGGAAACAATGCATGATTCTGCTGACCCTTCTCTTTCATCACGCTTCATCATGCCTGAAATAATCTTTGTCTGAGTTCTTTTTCTTTTATTTTTGCCAGAAGATCCTGCAATTGGATCAATTTGTGCAGATCCTGCAATTCCTTTTGATTCGGAAGATATATTTAATGTATCTGACATTGATTTTGACTTCTTTTCACCAATATGAGCACCTGTGATGAATACTTGCAAATGATTCAGACAAATATGGAGTCCATGGCATGAATGCTTAATTTCTATCACCAAAATCTGCTTATAAAGCCTGCTGCCCTAAAATTTGAGACTTTGCTTGCATGCCAAGCAAGCTAAAATATTATTTAATTCACCTGGGCACTTATACCAACATGCAGATGCTTTGAATAATAAAAAGAAAGCTTCTCGACCCTAGCGCCAAAATTGGAAGCTTCTGGCAATAAAAATATTCTTTAATGTAAATCACTCCTTCCCTTGGCACCAAAACTCTCCAGGGCAGCATGCTCCATCAAAAAGAATTGTCTCCTCCTTATGGCGTCCCATGCTTATATAGATAATTGCATGTTATATTTAATAATTGCTTCTTCCTATTTTTGGCAATTATTAATAATAAGTTATTTTTTCTCTCAATTTGGGCGCCCAAGTTTGCATGCTTTAGCTTGCTTTTCCATGTAATTCTTTTATTTATTTTTAGCATGCTTCTTTGTCTTCTCTTTAGCCCATCAATTTGCTTTGACTTTCCATCTATTTTTGGCGCCAACTTTAGCTAGGAATAATAAAAATAAATATCATTAAATGCATGCACTTATGCCAAGGTGGGTTGCACTTTTTGGCTAGAAGACATGCTAAAAATAAGAAGGCAAAGCAATGGGAATTTTTACCCTTCCAGGCAGCTCCAAAAATCCCATCTTTCACTTAAGTGATTTGTCTTTAATGATGGGAAAAACAACCTTCTAGGAAGGCATAAAATTCCCATCTTCCTTCCACTACCAAAATTCTCATCTTCCTTCCACCACCAAAATTCCCATTGGCAGCTTAAAACCTTCTTTCCAAAAAGTGTGACTTGCATAAAAAGAGCTTCTTTCTTAAAAATGTGACTTGCATGGGTGAATAAAACTTCCTTGATGGGAATTCTTACCCTTCCTGGCAGCCCCAAAATTCCCATTGGTACTTTAAGTGATTTATCTTTCATAATGGAAAAAAAAACCTTTAGGAAGGCTTAAAATTCCCATCTTCCTTCCACCACCAAAATTCCCATTGGCAGCTTAAAACCTTCCTTCCAAAAAGTGCGACTAGCATGGAAGAAGCTTATTTCACTTACATCCTTCCTTCTTTGTCAGAAATTAGCACTCCATGATTAATTTCTTCCCTTGTCTGAGGCCATGGATGACTTCCAAAACTTCCAGGCAAATAAACAGGCTATATAGAATGAACGAATGGATCAAGGGAATTTAACAGACAGACTGCGGAGAAAACCGAAAACAAACACAAAAGAAATAAATAAAAACAAAAAAACGCGTTGCGAAGTTGCGAGCAATTTTTAAAAATAATGCCGAATAGTTGGTCGTAAAAACTCTTCCCTGGTGAATACCCTACTGAGAGGCGGGAATACTGGCATGAAAATCTTCAACAGGGTTCAACTGCAACACAATTTATTTTAAACAGAACTTTATTTATTTAATAAATAATTAAATAAAATTCTCTCAGACAAAACCTGACGGAGGAATAAAACGAGTTTTAGCATGTGGGTATTTGTCGAAATTGGCTTATATGATTCTCTGGGAATACTTTAACGTAATGGAGACAACTGCAGGCAATAAAAACACAAAACGACCCATTACTTTGAAAAGAACGAAAATTTTAAAAAGGGGTAGTCCAAGATTTCAGGGTGAAATCTTGGGGACACCAAGTTATCATTCAATAATAGGAGCTGCACCATTGATACGAGAGGATGTAGCCTTGTGAGCGTTGGTGGAGACACCTAACTTGCCCCAACCGACAAATTTTCTCACTTGATAAGATAGGCTTAACCGTCATCATGTTAAATGCCCCCATACGGGGGCCACTAAAATAGCTTTAAAGCTTAGGGATATAGTTTATCCCACTAAAATCTCCACCGTAGCCTTTATAATAGGCTTGTTTTCATGGGTTCCTCCTTTATGCACTTGAGGTATATAATTGCCCCCTTCTTAGTGGTCCACGCGGGCTCCTCCTTGATTGGCGTTTGGAGGTGGGCGATATGTGTGGGTTTAAATTCCACATTGGTGGGAGAAGAAAAACCATGCGAAGCCTTTTTAAGGCTTTAATTGCCCTCTTTAATCGGTCAAAGGATCATCTTGTGTAATGCTTTGCGTGGCATGTATGACCGGTGGTTGGTTGGCATTAAGTGGCATATTATAATGCTCCACGTTGTGAGGTGGCCAATACGTTGAGTCATGTGCTCAACTCGATGGATAATCTCGTAGTGCTTGAAACTTGGTCACGAGCTCGCCCATGCAATTTTCCAAACTCGGTCCATGTAACTCGCCTTGCTAGCTCGATGAGCTACTTGGAAATATGGCAATAATGTGGTGTAATTGAAAACCACAATATAGTATGGTGGTCGGGTCCCCCTCTGAAGCAAGAGTGGACCCCATAATCTTTTTACGACCGTTGAAGACCGGAGGTGTAAAACTGAAAACCCAATTTCCATTCGCCAATATTTTGCACAACACCACTTGTTGACTTCACAACGGGCCACTTAGCGATTTTCGCATGATGTGCCCTTGCACTATTGTACTTGTTCTTGTTTGCCTATTGACATCGATCTTGCGCGAATGATATCTCCCGCATATGGTGTTTGTTTTGACCCGTTCAAAATGTGCGGGAAATCTGACTTCGAGCTCTTCCTTAAGCAACAAGTTCGGGGAGATTTAGGAAACCTTTGTTATATGAATGATCCTCAGGATCATGTGACAATTCTTCAGCTTTAACTTCGTTATCATTGGTTTTGCCTTGGAATTTGGATGTAGATGCATTAGGTTTGGGTAGACCCATACTCAAGCTTGTTTAGTGCTAGGAGCTTGACCTCCTACCCTTTTACTGAGTATGACATAGCTCATCAAAGGTTCAAAATTTGTCAAATATGACCAATTCTTGCAAAAGAGATAGGAGACTTTGAGTAAAGAGATCTTGAAGCTCATTGTCCACAAGGATGTTGCTCATTTTGGCAAGCATTGTCTTATAGTGCAAGAAAATCATCGATTGGTTCATTGAAGCCTTGTTCCCTTTTAGCCATTCTAGCATAGGAAACCTTATCACCAATGTTAATGGAGAAGTGTGCTAGAAATTTATTAGCTAACAAAAAGAAAGCCCTTACAGATTAAATAGGTAGGTCATGGAACCATTGCAAAGCATAATCCTTAAGACTTCTAAGAAAATGCTTAGTGAGAAGTTTGTCATTTTAGGTATAGTCTAAACAAGCTGTATGAAAAGAGCAAAGATGTTGCTTGGGATCCCCATTACCCTCATAGATAGGAAGCTTATGAGAGACAAACCCTAGGGGCAAAGGATAGTATGCCACCTCAAGTGCAAGCAGGTTATGGACTAATTGATTATAATCCATGACATTATAAGGTCTAGACACACCGTGGTCTAAGTGCAACACCCTAGTTTGCAAATCATAAATGAGAATAAATATTGTATGGATGCAACTACATTTGATAACTGATCACTTGATAATGCTTTGTAATGGCTTGACTTGGCTTTGAGGGCTCTTGGCTTGGGTAGCTTGACTCTTGATCCTGTTTTGAGTCCTTCCGATCTGTGTAGGGGCTGCTCTTAATGTCTGCTGCTAACCGGGAAATTTAGGAGAGCTTTGTATGCCTTTTGAGTGATATTTGCTTGTAAGTGCCAAGTGAATGCTAGATGAGTAAATGAGTGCATTTGACTTGCTTATATACGGTTTCGTAGGTATAATTTCACATTAAGGATAACCCATAGGAAAGTACCGACCCATAAAAGGTATAAAACTAAGAAAATGACTGTTGGGTGGCCTTGGACAAAACTGCTATTTTTGGACCAAACCCATTAGAACAATTTGGTTCAGGAGGGGAGTGTTGTGTTGTAATGTTTTGTACATGATGATTAGGACTAATGGACTGCTTGTGAATGATGTGAGAATTTCTGTGAGTGATTGAGCAGTGCTACGAGGAGAGCAAGTCTTGTTGTAGGACTAGGGTATATCAATTAGGCTCAAAATAGGTGCACAAGTCATGATTTAGGGATTAAACCAATATTGACATTATCAAGTGATAAATTACCAAATTTAGGTGTCTACACAATGTTAGAGGATGTTTTTTTCCCTATGTTCACAGTCTTATTATTATTATTTATCTTTCAAGTACGTAGGAATCAGGATTAATGAAGTGTTAAACAATGAGTCAATCAAAGTTTCATTATTTATTGAGAAAAAAGCGAGGAAACCCAAAAGGATGCACCTTTCTCATTCTCATTTCCTATGGTAATACAGAGAGCTGCCATTGTGTGAGAGCGTTTTGTGTTTTACAATAGAATTTGCAGAAGTAATTCATTTTGGGTGAGCAGGTGCCCCCATTTTCTGTTATCTCTTGTACTACATGATATCTTCTGCATTTCGTTTTTCTACAAATAGTTTAGGATCATAGCAGAGATGAAGGGTTGCAATGCGAATTTTCAACGCGATCTTGCCTACTATCAATGAATATCTTCTATGTAGTTGGAAGTAGAATATTTAGGGTCCCTTAGGAGATCCTCAATCAAGGTTTAGACTTTTAGTCAAACTCATTCCCAAGGGTAGCAAATGGGATCAACTAGACAGTTGGAAACCCATCACATTGCTCACTTCATCTCATAAAATAAGTGCTAAGGCTATAGCCTCAAATCTTAGGAAGGTTGTTTCAGGAATATAAGACTAGAACCCATTGGTTATATCAAAGGAAAGTCCATTAACTCATAATTGTATCCAGGTAAAAAGTGGATCTGAGGCAACTTGGTGATTCCCTGGCTGAGGTTTTGCCTTGGATATGGGTACAAGGAGGACAAAGGGTGATTATAGTAGCTCTGATCTCAAGCATTAAGATCAAAAAGAAATCTAGACAAAGCGATCATGGAACTTACTGAGATGATTCTGTTCTTTAGTTGTGATACTTTTGAATAGGGCAAGCCCTCTTGCTGGGTGACGGAAATTGGACTTTATTGGGCATGTACATGTGGTCTTTTGCGGTGGACCCCTTGCTCTCGTATGCTCTAGAGAATCCCTTGGGTCTCATGGGATTGCATGTAGGACGGATGCGACTAGAGTGGTTGTGCACGCTGGGAAGGGTGTGGTGTCAACACAGGGAGCCCTCCAGTGGTTGAGGTTAGAACTTAGGGTGTTAAGAAACTTGTGCATGGGGTGTGCCTTGAGAATCACTGGCTCAAAAAAACAATACTACATGCATCTGCATATTTAGTAACTACAATCAGAATTCAGTATAAGCCATGGTTTGCTTGCATATATAAATTGTTTTGAGATCTTTTAAAATAACATCTCTTATTTATAATTGCAAGACATCAAGATAGAGATTGAAGTGAGAATTGACTAAAATTTTAGAAATTTTAGTCAATTCTGACTGCCTTACGTACTCAGTTGTAATTTTTTTGTAAATACCACTGAATTGTTCTTCATTCTTTTGTACAGCCCTTGTTGCAAATATTGTTTTTGTTAATATATAAAGCATCTATTCAAAATAAACAGAAATATAAGAAATTTTGAAAAGCTGAAGAGGTTAACGAATGCCAACATACATATTTCCGACTTTGACCTGTCTCTCAAATCTGATCCAGAAAGCAGCAGTGCTCGTTAGAGCTGTGGCAGGAACAATTATCTTGTGGTGGTCTTTTGGCTAGGATTGATCTTACTTAGAACTGCAGTTTCTGCAGATTTCTTGGGCTCCTGCTTTCTAGAAGATATCCCATATTTTGTTTTATAGTAATGGTTTGTCTTGGTGACAGACTGGATACAGACTAAATACCCCCACACCCACCGCCACACCCACCCCGTCACCCCCTCCCCCAACAACCTCCAACCCCCATGACCCCCAACTTTTATCACTTCAGTTTGGTGTCAATTGGAGACATTCTTGCTGTTGTCTTTTTGCCCTTTTTTTTTTCAGTTGGAAGGAGTGGATGCATAGATATTAAAAATATATTTATCCATAACTAAATCAGTCAATGTAATTCATTCCTAATATCACTTTCATTGTCTCAAAATACAAGTCCAGGAAAGATTTATTTTAGGAAAGTCAAGAAACCTGGAAGTTATCTTAAATTTTTTTATCTGCTTTTGTTGATGTTGTCTTCAGTAAAATGCATTTGAACTCTGTCATAACTCTGAATTTTGTCATTTTTTCCAATTCAGGCTTTCCTAATGATAACCTGTTCAACCACTGAATTTTACTGGATTGCAAGTTCACTGATTTGAAATTCTATTGACTGATTTCTGCAGGTATGACATTTTGGGCTGCTTGCTGAGGAATGCCAAGCTTGTCACATTGGTTATCTCTGCTATACTTTTTGTTCCCTGGGGATTAAGCAAGATGGCTTATAAAAACTTGAGGATGATTTTACTTATTCTAACTGAAGCAAAACAAAAGTCAGTAGCAAAAATAATCAAAGTTTTGGGTTCCAGAGAAATAGAAACTTCATCAGTGTCTCCAAATGGACAAGAAACTGGAGAATCAATTGTTGATTCACCAAATGATCATCTACTTGGACCTCTTGGCTGTTATATTGGAATGGCAGTTGCTTCTGTTTTACCTGAGGTAAGCATGATGGGAAGTTAACCTGATACATGTTAAACATATAAATTTACAATTTTCCTAGTTAAATGGGGTGGTTCAGTATTGATACATTGTAGGGGCACATGATAAGCAAATTACGTCCGCTAAAAGGCTATGCAAGTTAGAGCATACCCAAACACAATCGCTCATTGTAGGGTAACGGGTTGCATTTGGCTGGACTAAAATCCTGGGAATTCTTTATTACACCCAATGCCACCCTTAAGCTTCTATATTATTTACCATTTACCTGGACGATTTCCTTCAAGAGAGGGCATCCTACCCTACTTGCCTTCGGGGCTTTACATTGTATTTGGACACTGTTTTTGTATGATTTATTAGAACAGTTTTTTGTTCATATCTCATGTGAATTTTTAATTTCATATCTAACACATGCTATCCATTGTATTGAATTGTGAATTAATCCATTTTATGTCACAATTTTCATATGAAATCTTGCTGGACATGATGCTAAGGTAAGATGGAGCATACCTTAAGCTATTCTAACAACAGGGTATGACAAGATAGGCTCCTTTTGATTGGAGCTTCTAGCCGACACAATCAAGACAACAAATGTTTACTAGGAGTTCAATGCCACGGAAAATGTTGTTATATTTGGGTTAGGTATTGGAATGGCACACAACAAAAACCATAGTTACCTAAGACTCCGGGATGGGGTTTCAGGATGGCAAAAATTTGGGGATGACTATTAAAATAATATATAAAATTATAAATATAAAAATATACAAATAAATTTAAAAAAATTTATGAATAGCAGTCTGTGACAGTCCAACATGTGCATTTGTGCTCGAAATTTTCTGTATTCATATATCACTCTTGATTCTTATTATGTCTTTGTAATACAATACAGTCGGGTTATGGTTAACTGGTAAATGTTTTGATCTATGCCTTACTGTTTTTATCATCTACACAACCTTTCTCTTCATATAGAATTATACATATAGGCTTTGTAAGTTTGTTAAGTGATTGGAGCTTCCAAAGTGAATTTTAATTAGATTTATAATTTTATACATACAGACTTTTTTTCAAATAGATATGAGTGGCTTCCAAAAACAATCTTTTACTACAAGAGTACAATAGATCCTCATCCTTCCCAAATTTATTTCATTTTCAAGTTTATTTGAGCCCAACACAATGGTGCAACTAGATTGAGGCCATCCATGACCAGACATCGGGAAATTTGCGGAGAAGGTGATCAAGTTGTGTGAAACCCTTCAATGGGCGAAATTATGTGACAAATTCAAGATAAGTGCCTTGAAACATCCCAAAATCAGATTCATCATCTGAAATAACAATATTAGCTTTAGTTTATTTTTTTATTTTAAAAAATCAGTTTTTAATGAGAAAACAACCAAAAAAAGAAAAGATGATGGGGATGTCTAGGCGTTCCCAACGTCTCCAAAAATAGAAAAACAGGGGGACATTTTTGAAATGTCCCCTAATATTCAGGGACGTCCCAGAGACACCCCCTGAAAACTGCTGCATAGGAAATGCGGGGTGGGGGCGTTTTCCCCCATCCCGTCGTCCCCAAAATGTCCCGGACATCTGTGGGGGACACATTCCCACGTAACTCTGGCAAAAACTCCATATTTTGTTCAAAACTTAGAATTGTATGAATGGTTTAGAGTTACGTAAGAAGCAGGAACATATCCGAGGCTTTGCAGATTAATAAAAGAAGTTTATGGTATGAAAAAATGAAGTGGCTGGTTTGGAAGTTGTTTTGCATAAATTAATAACCATTGGTTCATATTTTTCAATGCTCATTGTTATGAGACAAAAAACTTGAAAGATCTAGGAAGGTCATATTACAATGGCATTCTTTGGCTCATGTCCTTGAGTATCTGCCTGGCGTCTCTTTATCCTTTTAGATGTGGTATTATGTGCTCTTGTAGGTATGTAGATAGGTACAAAACCTCAGATTATTAATCATGAGATTATTTGGAAGCTGTGTTGCACCAAAATCGGAGATGGATCATGGGATGCTCAAGAAATGTGATTATAGGATGTGGGGAGAGCTGGTGTCAGATGTTGGCTGAAACATGGCGCAATCCTTTATAAAAAATGACAGGAAATGTGGAAACAGTAAGAAACTGTTAAAAATAACATTGGAAATGACAGGGAACTATATTTAAAACTTTACCCAAAAAAAGAATCAATATGCTGTTTGTCCCTCAAAACATTCTAGTTTAGCTGTTAACATTTTCAGGGTTTCCGTCCACTTGAGATGGAGCTTGTCTTGAAGCTTATTCGGGATATAGAAATAAGTACCCAACCTCTTTGTGATTCATAGTCTGGAAGGTTCCTCATCTAAATTGAAATACAAAACTTCATAAGCAAATACAAATTAAGGATTTGCATGTTGGTGCTGAAGACTTACCCCACTATTTGAGACTTAGGTTTTTCAAAAAATTAGCTCATTATATGAATGGCTAGAAGAGACTGATCTCTTCTTGTTGGGAATTGTCTGTGCATGCTTTTCCTATCGGTCCCTTCCAATGAAGTCTTAACATTATTGGAAGGACTATCAATCGAAATCACTTTTGAGCGATGTTATTTAGACTAAGAACATTTGATGGGATAATTATGTATGCATTTGAGCCAATCGCGATCTTGCACATAATATAGAATCAGCTGGTTGGAGGTTTGCTTGAAAAAGGTTGAGGCAGAAAAGGCTACAAATTAATATGGTGTCATTCTTTTGGTTTTAAATAGATTGTTTGATGGATATGTACTAGTGACTACTTTGATCCAATCATGATCTTGCATTCGCCCAATTATGATCTTGCAATTTATATTAAATCAGCTGGTTGGAGATTGCTTGAAAGTGTTGAGATAGAAGCTGCAATTAATATGGTGGTCATTCTCTTGGTTTTAATGGATTTTTGATGGGTATCTACTAGTGTCCGTAATCTAGGTGGATATTCCGCACAAGAACCATCAACATGAATCTTTTCAACTCCCAACATATAAGTGGTTAACTTCAATTTTATGTATATTTGTTTGCTAAAACAGAGATATAATGTATTGGAATTTAATGTTAGAGTAGGTATTTATCTTAGTTCATGTTCACCTAGGTATTTTATTTACCTTTATTGCATTTATCCTCACCCACTTATGTGTGTAGATATTTCTTTTATCTTATTCAGATATTAGGAGATATTATTTAGTTAGGTATAGTTCTTTCCTTGATCTATGGTATTGACTAGTTTTTTCCTTGATCTATGGTATTGACTAGATCCTTTATGTCTAGTTCTCTCCTAAATCTATGGTCTTGACTAGTTCTTTGATGACTAGTTATTTCCTTGATTTATGGCTTGATCTACGACCTTGGTGGTTCTTAGATTGTTATTCCTTGCCTATTTAAGCAAGGCCCATTCTCATTGATTGCATTGAGTTCCACTATAATATATGATATTGTTGCTCATTTGTTTTAAAAGTTTTATGTAAAGCTATTATGTCGAATTGCTTTCATCTTATTGATTGTGGTGTTTGATTAGCATCGTGTTCTTGGCAGTACGATGGTTATTGTTCCTTTCATTTAACTACAGATTGCTACAATAAACATGGAAGCTTAAGATAACACAAAGCACAAACTATGAACACAAGTATTTGACTTGGAGAAACCCAACATGGGAAAAAATCCATTTGGTTTGCACTATGTAATTCAAATGTACAATTTATCGCCAATACATAGCCTTCATGGACAAAATTCAATACAATCTATCAAACACTTGCGCCATCGCTTTGCATTATCACAACACTTCACAATATAGTTCACAATATTAAACCAATCACTTCCCGACCATAGATGGAAAACTCGCCAAAAACTCGCCGAGTTTTAAAAACTCGCCAAAAAACCTGCAAAACGGTTTAATCGCCTAAAAACTCGCCAAAATCGGAAAAAGAAAACTCGCCAAGTTTTGGCGAGTACTCGGCGAGTTCGTGCTAAATACTCGCCATACGCTGCTTTCACGCGTATACACGCTTTTCACACGCAAAAAACGTTGTTTTTACACGGTTTTGGCTCTTTAAAAGGCCCTCTACTCCCTCATTGTCACTCACACAACCATTTGAGCTTGCATTGCTTGTGTTGAGTGGATTTTGGAGCGAATTCGAGGAGAGAATTTGGAGATTTGCATTTGGAGGTAGGTTTTTTTTTTTAATTCTTTGAAGTTTTTCCAAATTTTGTGTATATTATTTAGGTTTTATAGATTCCTATTGTGATTCTAAATACATGTAATGTAAAATCGAATGCTTGTAATTTTTTTATACTCATTTGCAGCCAGAGGTATGTTTTTTTTTTTAACACAAATTCATTGTAAATTAGTTAAATTTTATGTATGTGTATTGTAATCGATTCGTTGTGTAATTCTAAATACATGTAATGTAAAATCGAATGCTTGTAATTTTTTTATACTCATTTGCGAAAATGAGGTATGTATATTTTTTTAATGCAAATTCATTGTAAATTAGTTAAATTTTATGTATGTGTATGTAATCGATTATTTGTGTAATTCTAAATACATGTAATGTAAAATTGAATGGAGGCATCAATCGTTTGAAATATCACCTTTCAACTATTGTTTGCCGAGATGTTACGGTTTGCCCCAACGTGTCGGAAGAGGCAAAGCGAGAGATTAGAGCAGAGCTGGCAGAGTTAGAGGAGAAGAAACTAGAGAAGGCAAGGCTGAAGGCAGCCATAGCACAAGCTATTAGACCTGGGGCTGCAATGGAAGAGGATTTAGACGATGATGCGGCAACAATTGTGGGCTCTACTCGTGGTCCACGCATACGAAGAGGAAGAGCCGGAAGAGGCACATCTTCATCGAGTTCGAGCAAAGGCATACCGAGTTTTTTTGTGGCAAGGAACACACCTGGAGCACAACCTTCATTGGAAGGTACAGCCTGGAACAAAGATATGCACGAGGAAGTGGATAAAGCTTGTGCAAATTTTTGGTACTACAACAACCTGCCGTTCAATGTGGCAAAGAGCCCATACTGGGAGTACTTGGTGACAACGTTGACAGTTGCAGGGAAAGGGTACAAGGCACCCTCTCCAAAAGATTTGAGTGGGAAATTACTTGAGGGTGCAATTGCAGATGCCACTACCATGCTAGAAGAGCACAAGAAACAATGGAAAAAATTCGGATGCACCATTCTTTCAGATGGGTGGACGGATGGAAGGAACCGCACCCTTGTTAATTTTTTAGCAGCTTCAAACGGTGAGATGGTGTTTTTAAAATCTATTGAGTGTTATGTAAAAGAGATAGAAGAGTGGTATTAGAGGTTGGTGTACAGAATGTTGTGCAAGTTGTCACAGACAATGCAGCAGCATATGTGGCGGCTGGGAGACTACTGCAGGAGAGACATCCATCACTCTTTTGGACTCCTTGTGCAGCTCATTGCATTGACCTTCTTTTGGAGGACATAGGCAAAATTGATTGGGTGAGGCCGGTTGTAGAAGATGCAAGATCTATAACGAAGTACATATACAATCACCCTTGGGTTCTGAGCTTGATGAGAGTACACACAAAGGGGAAAGAACTTGTTCGAGCCGGTGTCACAAGGTTTGCAACTAACTTCTTGACGTTGCAAAGTATTTCTAGTTTGTTGACATCTTTGAAACAAATGTTTGTGAGTCAAGCATGGCTAGACTCACAATATTCAAAGAAAGTTGACGGAGAGAGGGTTGCAAAGATAGTTTTTGATGATATCTTTGCAAAGAGAGCTATAGAGATCATCAAGGTAATTTCAAACTTCGATTTATATTTCATTCCTTTATTTTAATTTGTTAAATTATAAATATTAAATATATTGTTCTACTTTTCACTTTTTTATTTCATTTCTAATATGTATTGTAACTTGTAAGTTTGCAATCTTACATTTTAATTTGTGTGTAGGTGTCAGAGCCGTTGGTGAGAGTTTTGCGTTTGGTTGATGGGGAGCAAAACCCCATGGGGTTTGTATATGAGGCCATGGATAGGGCCAAAGAGTCTATCCAAAACTATTACAGGGGGATATCGTCAGATATGGTCCCTTTTGGGAGATTATTGATCGGAGGTGGAACAATCAACTCCACCAACCTATTCATGCAGCGGGGTACTACCTCAACCCCAAGTATTTCTACTCTGACAGCTTCACAGATGTGAACGGAGAGGTTATGGAGGGCCTTTCAACATGTATTGAGAGGATGATACCGGATGTTGAGACGAGGGACCTTGTCATTTTAGAGCTGCAGAGTTACAAACATGCTAGGGGGAGACTCTTTTCTTCGGTGCTAGCTATTCGAGGGAGAACCACACAATCACTAGGTAATAAAAATTAGAATGTTTACCAAGTTACTTATTAGTTACATATTTGATTTTATTAATTAATTATAAATTTTTGATTATCTTGTTTGTAGGTTCTTGGTGGGAGGATTGGGGAGGGAATACCCCAAATCTTCAAAAGTTAGCCCTCAAAATTCTATCTCAACCTTGTAGCACTTCTGGATGTGAACGCAATTGGAGTTTGTTTGAGGCCATTCACATGAAGAAGCGCAACAAGTTGACTCAAAAAGGCTCAATGACTTGGTTTTTGTGCAATACAATCTCGGCCGCACAAAAAAGTTGAGGCCACATCAAAGGAGCTCATTGATTTGGATGAGATAGATCCATACAGTGAGTGGACTGGGCAAGAAGAGGAAAACCCTGCGTTCACAAAGGACGAGATTGCTTCTTTTGAGAGGGAGGCTATGGAGGGAGAAGCACTAGCAGGACTCCGAGGAGATATTGGATTGGATGACATCTTTGGAGGTGATCTCCAACATGCAACAGAGGAGCCACCAAAGCACCACCATCTAGTTCCAGGATCGAGCCATTCGCAGCCTCAGGAGGAGCGTGGAGACGCAGCCGAGTGTGGGGACTAGTAGAGGCACTAGACCCTCTCCCCAATATTTCTCTAGATTGGGGAAGAGGAAAATGTAATTTATTGTATATTGTAACTTGCATAGATATGAAATTTATGATGATATTTTTCAATGTCAATCATCATAAATTCATATTACTTATTAGCCGGTTGTCGTATTCGCATGATGATGCGATTTTGTATTCAAATCTAATAGAAAATACTTCTCTAACATTTTATGGCCTCATTTGATACATTTTGTAGCTATGTGTTGCTTAAAATTTATGTTTTTAAAAGAAATTTGAGTATTTTTTAAGTTGCTTAGAGTATTCCCAGTATTGGCCGAATATTGGCGAGTTTTTGCGAAGTTTTTTTTTGGGGTCAAGCGAGTTTTGGATTTGGCGAGTTTTCCTACTATGCTTCCAACCATAAGAATAATGAGAAACTGAACATGGACCCAAACTTGCAATCTGCATACCTGAATCCAACTCTCACCCCTCTCACTCCCTCTCACTCCTCTCTCAATCCATTGTGTTCTACAGTTTACAAGCTTATGCCTTCTTGGACTTATAATGACACCAACTCCTTAATGCTCCTTCACTTGTAGTGATCTCTGCACTCTTCAAAGTGGATAAGTTTCTTTTTCAGCAAGAGAGATTACTGTACCCAGGCATCTCAGCTATGCAATCTCCATTTGCTCTCACTGAATGCTTGTGCCTTCCATAGATACCCGCACTTATACCCATGCCCCGGGAGACTCGCCGGGAGGTGAAACAAACAAGCAATTAGGAGAAGAAGTGTCTGCAACTTTTCCTCTGTTCGCACCTGCCACACTTGGTGAACCTGCTAAAAGCATATTTGACATTGGCAGAAACTCCACTTTGGATTTCCTCAAAAATCTACGGCCTGGCCATAAGTAGTTGTTCTAGGATGTCCTGTAGCTTAGGAAACCATAACGTTTGCATACAAACTCGAAGTCGGGTGCTTTTTTTTTTTTAATCAAAAGTATGTATTTTCTTTTAAGGGAACTCAAATATGTAATAAAAGCATATTGTTGATAAAGTCCATATTTTGTAGAAGCCTTTTAATTGGAAGCAATATGTTTTCTCGGGACTTTGGGAGCAAGAAGCTGCTGATTACTTTCCCTAGGATGTCCGGATCACGCTAGAATCTGATCTGCAACTTCCTTGTACCGATAAGTTTACATGAATAGTCTTACAACAGTGTTATACAAGCATGCATTACATAATTGAGAGTAGTGGATAATAACTAGTCAACATATGTAATGCCCCTTTCCGGGATCTAACTGAAACAAAAGGGAAATTGCACAAACCCCAATAGATAGTAAACTGAAAATTATGACAACCAACTGAAATTTATGACAACAAGGTACAGCAGTCTGATTTTTTATAACAACAAGGAAAATGCAATATCTCTCCAAAAATGCATCTTTTACACAATCCAAAGCATGTAGGGAACTTTAGAAATATTTTAGAACAAATATAAACCAAGAAATGAGCCTTCAAACCCCAACTGGAATTTATTTAATTAAATATAATAACAACAATGAACACCCTTACAAATATGGCTGGAAATGAAGGATTCCAAGCCCCAAATTGAAGTACAAATGTAGATTCCAGCTGCTAAAAATAGGAGAAACACAATGATGGCTGAATTTGAAGTTGCCGTGCCCTAGAAGACCCCAAACACCACCTTAGGGCAAGTCGCCACCCTAGGAGAGGGCTGGAAATGCCTTCAAAACTGAATACAACTCCTTATGAGATCACCTTGTTGCAAGCTTGAGGGTTTCATCCTCAAACTAGCCCCACTATTGAGAGGTTTCATTCTCAATAGGTTTTCCAAGAGGGTTTTCGTCCTCAATGGAAGAGAGAGATAGGAAGATGCTCCAACTCCAAGAGAAATAATTTCCAAAAGTATGCATAACCTCTTCCAAGCCAAGTAACCCCTTTAAATAGCTATAGGTGGTGCCAAAAAACCAATCAAAACCTTCTAAAGAAGACCGACCTCCTTGGGGACATAATAGTTCCTTTTTCTTCTATTTTTCATTTGGCTTTTCTCCTTTACCCAGCCGACTTGACTATACTTAGAAAATTACTAAAAAAGAATGCAAAACTCACAAAAGCAACTGAATGCAAGCTTTCCTTGCTCATTCCTTTTTGCCCATGGGAAGTGGAATGAGCTCAAGGTCTTCAAAGAGAACTAGCATTGAGAAGGGGACATTACAACATACAGTTTATTTGATCCAAAATTTGGATCAACTAGTGATTACTTTGAGGCAAGACTGTTTGGTATGGGGTACGGGTATGAGTACATTGAAATGACAATTTTTAAAACCCTCGGAGTACGGTATGCTTTTCAAGTACGTTTAATATATAAATATGTTTATAAAATTATAAATTTAAAGAAGCATTTGCATATTTATTGAAATTTAATACTCATAGAACTTAAAATCATTCATAGAACATGAAAACAAATTTCCAATACTTTGAGAATTGAGACTTGAGTTTGTATTGATTCATAATGTTCAAAACATAATAGTTAATAACATAGACTGTATTATAGATTTGATAATTCATTATTAATGCCTTAAGCTTGAGTTAGATGTCTCATTGGACATTAAAAAAACATTTAAAGTTTGTCGCTTGTAATATGTAACTAGCTTGGAAACCATAAGAAATTGTCCTCAATTCTTCTAAAATTGTGTTGTTATGTGTTCTCTATGCATTTTATACATTTATTCTCATCCTCCATAATTAGTCCAGTAGAGGGAGTTGTGAAAGAATTTTTGAGCATTTTATACATTTTGAACTGAGATTGAGGAAGCTTATAGAAAGCTTTAAGGTTTGTCCATTCCATCCACTTCCCAAATCTGTACAAGCCATGAAATATTTTAATTCCTTTCTCAAACCAAAGAAGGGCAGAACAACCTCTTGTCAAGGCAAGGATCTTGTCATTATATTTCTGATTCGATGAAATCGATTTGTAGGCTTGGCACCTAATATCAAATGAAGAGAAGATAGGCTGCCCAACCACCAAGTGCTTCACTTGTTCCCATGCCTTCCAAATTGACTGAAGAATAAAGGACCTATGAGGAGCAACAAGAAAGCCCCCAAATAGTAAGTCAACCAAATGAAGTCCTTTTCATCTCTCTCGACCCTTAGGAGCCTATTGGCAATATTGAATCTCACATGAACTTTCCAAAGTTCAATTCCAATCAAAGCCCTCATGTTTTATTTTTTTTTTGCACTTAAAAAAGAATAAAGCTTGTGGGTACTTTGTGAGTATGTACCCACAGATGCCCAGGTACTTCCAGTGCACGGAAATCCGTGCCTGGGCAATTGGCCGTGGGTGCACCACCCCACAACGTACTGAGGGCCATACTATACCCATACCCAGTCATTACCCAACCTAGTACGAGGGGTCTATAAATTTTCCGTGTAGTCTTGCTTTGAGGATTCGAGTAGAAAAGTAAACCTAGTCATGTTCTGTTGGAATGCGATCAAAGCTATATGGTGGATGAGATTATGGGCTCGAGGTTGTCATGAAGAATAGTGTTGTATTTGTTGTTTAGGATTTTGTAATTGTCGTGAAAGAATGACATCATGGTTAGTAGTGTCTATTAAGAAATAACTAGGCTTTGCGAGTGATTTGAGTAGTAATGATCACAACATAACTGATTTTGTAGAGGTTGTTTTGATACGAAGAAAATGTATTATATTTTTTGGCCATTGTAATTACATGATTAGGATGGGATGCATGAATGTGTTTGATATTGATGTTAGATGGTTCTATGCTTATTGAAAAGAATTCACCATTGTTTTTCTTGCTACATCATTTGCTGATTTCATCATTGCCACTTTCTTCAAAGAGAGAGGGAGAGGGAGACGGAAAGGGGAGAAGGAGAAGGAGAAGGGGAGGGAGAGGGGGAGAGAGAGAGGGAAGGGAAGGGAGAGAGGGACAAGAGAGAAGAGAGAGGGTGGCATAGAGAGGGAGAGGGATAAATGAAGGGGAGGCGCGGGGAAAGTGGAAGGAGAAGGGGAAGGGAAAGGGGAGAGGGAGGGATGGGACAAAGGAAAAGAGAGAGAGGGAGAGATAGAGAGACATCCCTTGTTTATCATCACGGGACACTCCCAACTTGTCTCTACCATCTAAACACCACCGATGAATAACACTAAATGAATCATAATGCCTCATGCGATGACTTCTCGGTGTGTCATGAGACCTCAGTGTCTTCATTAAACTAATGCCACATAGACTAAGTAAACCACTATCTCGATGCCTCATGGTCTTCAAGGATTTCATGATTAGCAATGCCTCCGGGTTAAAGGACGAGGGTATATATTTACTTAGGTATCAATATCCATTTGACTAGGGAAATGCCAAACCTATTAAAAGTGGGATTTACTCATCTCATATAATTCGAGAAATCAAGTGCATTTATTAAAGTTTGTGATAAGCAAGGGTAGTTGATGTCTAATCCTAGGCTCCATGATAGGGATGCTTTGGTGTCCCAGATTTCATCTTGAAATCTGAGACTACCCTATCCGAAAAAATTTCGTACTTTTAAAATAATGGGTCGTTTTGTGTTTTTATTGCCAGAAAGTTCTTGTATTGTGTCAAGATATTCCCAAGGAGCCATATTATCCATTTTCGCCAAATACCCAGATGCCTAAAATTGTTATATTCTGTCGTCGGGATTTGCCTGCGGGAAATTTGTATTTAATTATTTTGAGCCCCGTTTGAGGCAATTTGTGCTCTGGTTTAACTCTGTTGTGATCGTACATATCATTATTCCCATATACCAGTAGGGTTTTAACCAGGAATGAATCCTGGGCTTTATTTGTAACTTCTGGCAACGTTTTGTGTTTTTGTGTTTTTCTCGTTTTGTTTTCTGTGAAATTTCTCTGGATCAATTCCTTTGCCGGTTTGGCCTGATTCTTGGCCTGGAGTATTTGGAGATCACATACGCACATTGTGCCAGAAGGAATTTGCCATCGAAGGTCTGGTTCTCTGGGAAAAGACGAAGTCGTGCACCAAAAAGCCTCTTTTGGGCTGGCCGCATTTTTGGAAAAAGAGGGTTTGAAGTGGATCATGGGATTTTGGAAGCAGCAGGTAGGTGGGAATTTTGTACCTACCTAACAAGGTACTTTTTCCCATGGAAGCAACGTCACTTAAGTCACAATGGGAAAATTAGATTAGGTAGGTAGGTGGGAATTTCTTACCCGCCTGCAGGTAAAATCCCATTGTGGAATAAAAAAAATCACTTAAGTGAATCATGAGATTTTATTGCCTGCCTTGCAGGGTAAATAATCCCATTATGAAAGTCAAACGACTTAAGTGAATCATGGGATTTTAGGGCTGCCTTGCAGGGTAAATAATCCCATTGACATCTGACTTTTAAAAATAGAAATTCTTTATTCCAAAAAGTGCGACCCACCTTGGGTGAATAATAAATGCATTAAATAAATATTTGTTAATATTTATTCACCCAATTTTGGCGCCCAGGCTTGTGGAAAAGTCAACAGAGGTAAATGGACAAAAGGAGGTTGAAAATAGACTGTTCTAAAATTAAATAAATAATATTTATTTAATGCAGCCCCTTTATGTCAAAAAGTGCGCCCCTTTTGGGAGATAAATAATACTTTTTAAGTATTAAATGATTAAATTAATTCCTATTTTCAGTGGCTAAGGTCAAAGCATACTGTGAGGCTTGAGTTAAGTGGAAGCAGAAGTCTAAAATTAAATAAATTTAATTTATTTAATGGCAGCCATAAGCATGCACAAAATAGGCGCCCCATTTGAAGAGTGAAGCTTATTAATTAATTAATTAATTGCCAGAATAGGAAAGACATTAATTAATTATAGAATCATGAGGATTATATAAGCAGGGGCTGCCATAAGGATGAATTAATTAATTCACAAGCAGAGAAGTGCAGCCCAGAGGAAAAGTGCGCCCCATTTGAAGAGGATTTTTGCTCAAAAGAAGGTGAAATTAATGCTAAAAGCTTCTAGAATTGGCGCACAGGTTGAAGGAGGTTGATTTGTGTCTGGATAATTGTTTGCATAAGTGATACAGGTGCTCAGGTGAAGTTGGTAAAATTCATGCTTGCTTTGCATGCAAATAAAACATCAAATTTTGGGGCAAGCAGAGGCTTGAATTATGCAGATTTTTATGATTAAAATCCACTGTTCATGTTCGGTTGCCATCTTTGTCTGAATTAATTACAGGAATTCATTACAGGTGCTTTACAAAAGAAAGGAGCTTAAATCAATGTCCAATACATTGAATATATCCTCCGAATTTGAAGAATTATCCAGATCTGCACCAGTTTTGAAGAATTCGGCAAGATAAGGAGAAAAAGAATTATTCAGACAAAGATAGACACAACCATGGCAAAGAGGGATGAAAAAGAAAGCACAACGGAGTCATGCATCACTTCCAAATTCACAGACATTGGAGACACAGATCTAGGTCCGGAACCTCTTTCCGAATTGATTGACAGATCCAGAGTAGGAAAGACTTCCCTCATGCATGCAGTTAAAAGTAGTGGAATTATTCGAGCTGCAGCGTTTCCATACACAGCCCAGTTGCCAGAGTTCGTTATGGAGTGTGCTAGGTCTTACCATCCATCATCCAGATCAGTCCGAGATGCCACGGGAAAACAATAATCCGGTTGGACGACAAGTTCATCAATTATTGTTTGAAGATTCCGGCATGAAAGGTGGTGACTTCTATTAGCATTCAGGATGCCGGCAGCAGGTGGGAGAAGCATAGAGTTGACTGCGTGAACATAATGAACAACAAGATACATGAAGAAGCCCAGATCTCCTTCCAAGTTCCCAAGAACTCTTCCGCGGTCCAATCTGGTACAAGAGGTAGATGATATTGCCAAATTGTTATGCAGGATAAATGGCGAAGCAAATGCTCACACCTTCCACACATGGATGTATGCTTTCATCAGGACCATTGAAATCAACAAAGCGGATTCAATAATCAATTGGTCGAGAAATCATTAGCGACAACATTGGTGAGCAACTCCGGAACGTGAAGTGTACTTTCAGCTTCAAAATGACTTCCTATTTGGTATACGCAGCAGCCTTCACAAGGCATCTTCTCAAAGCTGGATAGATGTGGTGTTCTTTCCAAGGACCCCATTTTCGAGTGCTACCCACAGCTTACTGTACCTGCGTGCAGGAAAGATTTCAAAGTGGTCAATGATGGATTCTTCTACGAATTCATTTGCAGGCTGGATAGGGACCTAAAGGCCAACAGGGTGAGCAAGGAAGCATGGGAAGTTGTGTCCAGAATTGGTAGTCTCTTCATTCAGTTTGGATTTCACATACCTTAGGGTCACCGGATTTTCTAGAGAACCGGTTAAGTTGCCCATATATCCGAATGATAGATTGATCACCATGGAGCTGAGCAGACAACTTGTGGAGATGCACGACCTTCAGTCAAAACGACACAAGTCTACGGGCTTCTTCCCAATCACTGTGGGTCATTATAGTTGCCAGAGCATTCATAGAGCTCGAGGAATGGAGGCGGAGATGTTCTCTGAGTACGAGCAAGAGTTCTTCCGGCACGGCTGAACTTCGATCCATTTGGAGTAGCCAGGAAGACGATCTCCCAAGAGTACGCACATGTGCCTTCATTAGAGGATTTTTGGATGAAGTGCAAAAGTGAGTACGAGGTTAGAAAGAAAGATTTCAGCAAGCTATCAGCATGGCAAGTGTTCGACTTTGGACTAGCACGGATACCTGCGGATCTTAAAGATGATGGGAATGTGTTACTTGACACTTACCATCAAATGGGAGGAGATAGAGCCGTACTTCAGGAGAACGTAGGGGCTGCCATACGATTGAAGAAAGGTCTGCGCTGTTTTAGTGAATACTTCAAACTGGTTCGAAGGGATACTGCCTTGATGAAGCATTGATGAATCAAATCACGGCAACTTCGGCACAGAGATTCCCTCAAGAGGAAGCACGAAGGAGAAAGCAACAGAAGGCCCGAGAAGATGAAAGTGCACAAAAGATCTCAATCAAAAGAGAAGATCACTTCCACGGCTATGGCATTAGTTCCGGCCTCTCCAACATCCAATACTTCACCGATTGTTGCACCTCAGCAAGACACTTCCATGCCTCCACTGAATCCGGCAACATTCATCTTCTCTCTCTCACCACTCCATTCAAAGACTGCTCAGAAGAGACGTTGAATCAGCAGATGGCGAGTAAAAAAAGCTTTGTCCTTGGATGATTCAGAAGATGGCAGCCATAACACTGTAGCAATTTCTGATGGAGAGGAATCAGAGCGGGAGATAGTAGTACACTCAGCAACTTCTCATTCTCCGAGAAGTAATTTCTCAGAATGGTTGACTTCGCAGTTGGTTCCAGAAGCTAGAGTAGAAATGAACTTGGAGGAACACTACTTGCAGCTAGCTCTCTTGAGTCTAGGCGGAAAAGACAGAAAACCTAAAGTTGCTAAGGTAACTTCAAGGTTGATCATCGAGGAGTCGGGGCAGAAGTTTGCTGAGATGTCAATTTCGGCGGAAGGAAAGAAAGAGGATGAGCTCACGCAGAAGACATAACAGTAACCAAAGTACCCATCGGTCAAGCCACCACAGAAGGATTGAAGCAGGACACGCAGACATTGATAGATGCTCTATTCCTTAGGCTTGATAGAGAAAAGGCGGAGAAAGACGAACTTCAGAAGTAGGTATCTCAGTTGTGCGAGATCATTGCCAAGGTTGCTAAATCTTCCACTCAGCCCATTTCAGCTCAAGAGCAGGTGAGTGATCATCTGATGCAGGAGATGGAAGATGCAAGCAATCAGGTGAAAGCTATCGACGAATGGAAGAATCTGATTATTCGTCAAGCTTCTGTACAACTCGGAGAGGTGCCAGCCCGCCTGAAGGTTATGAATGATGCAGCAGATCAGCTGAAGCAACTAGTGACAAGCATAGTAGATATGAACACAGTTGCTGAGAGTAACTTGAGTACTTTGGCCGAAATCAATAAGTTGGGAGAAGTGTTGGTTGCGGAACAGATTGTACTGGACGGATCAGTTGAGAAGGGGAAAACCTGGAGTTTGTAGTATCTTTCCGTTTGGAGATCTGCGCAGAATTCTATTGAAGAGGATGCAGCACTTGAGAGTAAGACATCGTCTTTACCAGACAGTATCATTGCTTTCACTGAGGAGGAAGTGGTCGGAAATGTTACTTCATACGTACGGATCATTCCTAGCAAAGTGCCTAATTCCCTGGAAGGATCTCTTCTGATGGTACAAGGGAGAATTGATGGAGCTACTAAGCCTTTCACGATGAATTCCATTAGCAGACTGGTGGCACTGCAGTCGGATATTGCGAGGTTTGGGCCGAGCTTGGAGGATGTGGAAGCATGTATCAAGGTGTTGAACGAAGGATTGCTGCAGTTCAGGACAGAAAAAAGGAAGCTGTGGCTAAGATAGATGGGAAGATGCTGAATTACATGTTCGACAAGTATATTCAGTATCAGAACAAAAAGAAGATATAAATGTTACAGCTGGCTTGACTTCTTCTATTCTTTCTTCTTCTATTTTCCACGTTCCCGGATGAAATTGTAAAACTTTGAAGTTATTGGTTTTGAAACCATTGCTTTAAGTTATGTGGAACAATTCTATTAGTTAAGTGATAGATGTGTCACTTAAGGAGGAGTTAGTGGAGGATGATTGCCAAATGTCATCTTTACTTCTTGTTTATGTTTCAGTTCAGTTGAGTTTCCATTTGTACTTTCCCTTCTACATTCTATAAGTAGAAGAAGAACCTCTCGGGTTAATGATTAGAATTTGTAAGCAACATTCTTGTGTTCCAGACTTTGTGCCAAAACCCCTGATAGCCACTTGAAGCAAAGGATATAAAGGAGCAGGTTTTCGGAGAACTTTGTGTCACGGTGCAATTTGTTTCTAGCTTTCTATCTTAGATCTTCTAATAGACTTTGTGTTATTTTAGATCTAGATCTGAAGTGCCTTTGCTTATAATTTTGTGCGTTGATATCTATTGGTTTCTTCTATGTGCATGCAATCAACTCTGTTATCTATTGATTGGGATGCACATCTTCCCCATTTCTTCCCTGTGTTTTACTATTTTCTTCCTCTATAAATATTTCCTTTCTTAAACAATGCTTACTTACTTGCTACAGAACTATACAACTATGGTTCATGAGCTGAATAGTTAAAGTAAAACCCCATATAGATACTAGCATATTTTAATTGACAAATCTGACACATGGGAGCCTCACCGGTAAATGAGGGAGATTTATCTCATGACTGCCTAGGTTTTATGCTATGTAGAAAATCTAGCCAACAGATGCTATCCACGACCTCGGTCAAATTTAGCACAATGGGGGATCCATACTTGAATTACGAATTGAAATGTACTGCTATCCATTGTTAGTCTCAATAAAGGAGGGTCTTTCTCACCATCAATTGAATAGCTTTGAGTCATGGAGGGCTTCTCAACTTATTCCTTCCTCATCTTTGAGGCTTTTGATTTAGAACTAGCACTATTATGACTTTTCCACTTTTTTAAATCTATTGTTGCAGTACAACCCTATTTATAGTGATAGATCTGAGTTGATTGCTTCTCTGAGAGGCATTGTTGGCATGAAATCAATCTTTGGTTTAAGACCCAAAGACAAAAAATGATTGAAATATTTGGGATCAGCTTTTCATAAATTGATAAGATAGGTACATGGAATGAATTGGCAGCCGCTAAAATTGATTTAGGTAGGGGTAGACGAGCATATGACCCAGGGATTATAGGAGGCTATTTTATAGAAACATGATCAACCATCAACATTTTGTTTCAAGGCTACTTCTTCTTGCTGCTACCAACCACCGAGAGAACAAAAAAATTTGAACCTTAAAAACCTTCATCCCCTTATAATAAATTCTTCTCTTGCTTATGACAAACCGAGTCAAAATTTTTCGCCACTAATTATGTTGATGTTGTATATAATGTGCAGTTGCATAGGAAAGAGAAAATGTCAAGTTTATGCTTAAAAGTAAATAGTTTTCTTAAATTTATAGGTTGATATGTAATGTCCCCTTCTAGGACAAGTTAGGAAATAACATAAATCTGATCACACACTGCTGGAAAATAATTAACATTCAAACCCCAACTGCTGCAATTTTCCAAAATTCATATCTTTGGCTAGAGAAGTCCAAATGAGCTGAAATTTTAGATATTGGGCCACAAAAATATGAAGAATAATATGCAAAAATCATATTTCATACAGCCAACACGAAACCCTAATTTTGCCCTAAAAATTAGGTTGCTTAACACATTTAGGGCATCAAATCAACTCCCAAAAATTATAAAATTACTTCCTCCTTATTCCTCCTAATTAATTAACCAAATTGATCCTAGGAAGATTAGATCTTCATAGTCCGACCTCAAATAACCCAATGTCGGCAATAATACAACCCAGAATGGGATTGGAGTATGCCAAAGTGGTGGGTTAGATGGGAGAACTAATTAGAACTCTAATAACATCCAGATCTGATTTTTAGCAGCAGTTAATTAATTAATAAATCACCTAGAACAGCTGAAACTTTAAAAATTAATATCTCACAAAATACTTGGAGTTTTGGCATGAAACGAATTGCACAATAAAGTAGAAATCATGAGCTTTCAAATGAACTAACAAACTGAATTTTTGAGTTGAAACCCACTCAAATCTGCCCTTGAAATCTGCCTCCAAGTCGCTAGGGTTAGAATAAAATATTTAAATAATTTCCAGCTCACAAAACCCTTCCAAAACACTCAAATAATCAGCCCTTGCATCTGAAATAATTAATTAGACACAACAACAAATAGATCTAGCATAAACAACCTCAAAACATGATAGATCACACCCCAAACCAAGTCGATTTGCCTCTAATAAATTGCAGCAATAATAACAGTCACAAAGTACCACAAACCCTTCACAAAAATGCAGATTTATCCTCCAAATAAATACGCCAATACCCAAGACCAAGTCGCCAATGCTAGAATGAATATACCATGCATAAACACATTCAACACAAGAGAGCACAATGGAGAGAACAATGGAGTCTTCAATATTCTTCAATAATAGATCCAAATGAGAGAGCACAATGCAAGAACTAGGGCATACATCCCAATACTCCAAGCATGGAGTGAAATCAAATGATCAATCAACATAACCCCACTAGAGAAAATGCGACCTCCTTTTATAGAGTTAAGGGGTGCAATATCCAATGACTGACCTTTTCCCTTTTGGAGGGAAAACATAAACTCTCATTATAAAATAAAGTCTCTAATAAACTAAGACTATGTGCACTTTATTATTTTTAATTAAATAATAAAAACAACTATCCTATGTGCACATTAACTAAAGAGCCCTCCAAGGGGTTACAAAATAGATAACAAACATCTTAGGACAAATTTCGAGCTCATTCCTCGAACCCATTGGGTTGAGGGTCTTCAAATCTTCAATGTGGAAAATGTCCCGAAAAGGGGACATTACATGATATCATTAACGAGTATTGTGGTGTCATAAATGCATTGTTACGATAAGTGATGTCACTATTTCTCCACCTACCGAATTTGGATACTTTGTTTTGTATCGTGTAATCGTAAACTCTCCCTGGTCATAACTTTGAAAATGCAATTGATGGCTTCTACGAAATGTAAGTCTAATCTAATCTGTAAGAACATCTCTTCCATTCAAATGACTCACCACCCTCAACAAGCCTAGATTTTTCGACAAAAATTGAGGTTTTCACAGTGTCTTCCTCTAGTGATCTGTTAGACCATCCAACAAGATACTTGTTAGTTTCTTTATTTTGCATTTAGTTGTTCTTTATTCTATATTTTTACTGGATCATGAGGTTATTGTTATAGTTCTTCAACATCTCATAGGTAGGAAGAACATTGCCGTATCTTACCCAAGTTTTTCTTTAGAAATCTTATATGGAATATTGAATGCAATTCTACATGGGTGGAACTTTAAGGGTTCATATGTTGATCTCACAACAACTTATTTTTAGCTTGTGATTTTCCAGTACTCTTTATATGCTCATTTTATGATTAATGTATTTATTGCAACATTTGATATGATACCCTAGCTTTACCTTTAAAGCTTTTTGAAGGTATAGTGTACTTGGTTTAAGGGGTTCAAATCTATATGTTGCCTTAAATGTTGTCCTGCATGTGTCTGAATGTACATGATTGCTGTGGATATAGATGATCAATAGGAAATAAAATCTATCTCAATCATAGCAATGATTTACATGAAACAAAAATTGATCCCATGATAGAGAGTATATATAAACAAGTATACACATGCTCAAAACCATAGCAATTGCGTTCTTTAAACTATGAAATTCACAAAAGGTTCAAAAAATGTGAAATACGTTCAAGTTAAAGAAAGTTAGGAAAAACGAGAAAAATGACAGATTTCTTTCCAAGCAAATACTAGAAAACACGTAGAGCTTCTGTCATGTAGAATTTTTGATTCAAGGCTAATTAAGGTTAGTTGGTCATAGTTGACCCACTCTCAAAAAATGAGGGTTTAATATGTACAACCCAAAAAACAAGAAAATGTGTTTGTTTTTCAATTTGGACATGTTTTGCTATCTTGCACAAAACCATATGGAACAATAATACAAGTTCATTATCTGCATATGTAATGTACATTGTTTCCGTGTAATATTGGCTTTGATGATTTTTGGAGAGAGCTCCTTCAGTATGCATTAGTCAAATACATATAGATCGGTAATGGTGGGTATGCATGTTGGACACAACCAGCCATATGTAATCATACAAGAATCAAAATTTTGAAATAGTCCTATGTACATTACACACGATTTAATCTTCACCTTTCTTAATTCATATGCTTTTATTCATAATCAACACATGTATAAAAACGATTTGAGTGCAGCCTCACTGGTCCACTCTCTTCTCCTAAGGGCCATGTGCACCTCGACCTCCGTGGCAGCTTGTGCCACCTGCGAAGTCTTGCAGTACCCTTGCACGCTTGTGCAACACCGAGCAGCATGCTGCGCAATTCTCAATCGCTGTGCAGGACCTTTTGAACTCAACAGCCACATGGCAGCATCGTACTGCTTTGCGCCATGTCAAATGCCACTTCCCGAGGCCGCACCCCATTAGAGCAACTGCCAGCATATCATGTGCCCAAAAGTCCAATTGTCACACTTGCAAGAAGGCAAATCATCAACTGTTATAGAAGATGTACTGTTTTGTAATCATTCCCTTTTGTAACTGTTTTCTTGTAATGATATTTTAAGCTATTCGACCCTAAGGGGTTATCAGTCACTAATGTTAGCATGCTTTGAGTATCTAGCATTGAATGATCATTTGTGTTTTCATGAAAGTCTAGCAAATCAGTTAGAAAGTGCTTCCCCTTTGCTGATCACCGGAATTTTTACTCTCAGCCTTGCTGAACATTGACCGTCTATGTACCATATGCTATTCTTTTTCATTGAATAGAAGTTGCACTATTATGCAAATATTCGTCATTCAAATGTGTTTCATTTACTACAGTTAAGGTTTCCATTGCATGTTCTGTAAACACATGATTCATTGGCTAGGTTATTGTGTTGCCCTCTGTGCCAACATCCTAGGCCCTATGGTACAGATTATTGGTATCAGAATAAGAGTTTTCATATATCTGTAAGCACATGAGCACAATATAAACGACATCCACTCGATTCTATTTCAACTTTCAGGGTATCCAGAGGAAAGTCATAGCAAGAGCAAGATTGTTGATGCCCAAAAACAATTCATTGCAGCATCCTTAGATGTCCGGAACTTGATTCAGGATGCCCTTGAGGAGCAGTGCACTGACCTCTTTGGCCAATTTAGTGAACCCACAATGCAACTTGGTCCAACAACTTCCCACTCTTTTGCATAGCTTGCCCTTCCATTTTTTTAGCATTAAAGCCCTTTCAAAGTTCAAGTCAATCTCAACATTCTAGTGTTCAAAGGTAAAATCGATGCTACAACATTGGATGGTTGGATTCGGAAATTGGAGTTCTACTTCTTGGTCAATTATTTTATTGACTCAAAGATCACCTTCATACCATAAGATGGCCTTTTCAGTGTGGGAAACCTACAATGTGCAATGTGAGAAAAGCTTCAATCCTATTGAGACATGTAGTTCATTTGTCAGCACCGTGCAAGAGTATGACCCCCTCAAACACTACAAGCACGAACATGTGAAGTTCCAGTAATTGCATGAGTGTAAGGAGTAGTCAATTCAAGACTACACCAATGTGTTACATGACTGCAACATGCATCTATGTGAGGACACAACAAAGCAACATAAGGTGCTGAAGTACACCAAAGGACTCTCATCTTATATATATGCCAAGATGGAGTTCTTGACCAAGCATAACACATCACTTACAAGATCAAGGCTAAGGCAAAGATAAAGAAAATGTTTTCCTCTTCATCATGTACTTGTGATTGACGCACCATCAAATCCACATGTATAGAATCACAACATGCTATGCAAAAGAGAGTAGTAGAAATCGACTGTGCAACTTCAAGAGGCTACAACGCGTATTGCTTCAGACAAAGGCAAGAGGAAACAAGGTGACTATAGGTGCCATTGACATTGCACAAGCTCCCACAACGATTCTGAATGCTGCACACAACAATCATTGATTGTGCAATCTACTCGAGGCCCTGTGCAAGAAGACACTGATCCAAAGGCAACTTGTCTGAGCTCCCACACCACTGCCATAAACACCTAGGAGCTAGAATGCCTCTTCCACACAAACTGTCTAGTCAATGGTCAACAAATTCATGTCATCATCGATGATGAAAGACAAAAGAACATCATTGCACAAGATGCTGTCCAATGCCTAGGTCTTACTACTGAAGCACATCCTCGACCACACTCATTGGGATGGCTATAGTAGGGGAAAGATATTTAAGTTCGAATACTGCAATTTCACCTACAAAGTCAAACCTAGAAAAACAATTACTTGTGGTGCTGCTCCACTAGAGGTCTGTGACATTCTTCTTGGAAGAGTGTGTGTGTATGATTGCAATGGTATGTATTAAGCTAAGCCACAATGTTGGACAATCCATGTTGGCCGCCACATCTTCAACATTTTGGTGTCACATTCAAGGACCAAAGTCACTTCGGTATCTGCCAAAAAATGCCGCAAGCTTGTTTCACACATGCTAAAGTTTTTGTTACTTATGGTTTGGCCCAAGGCACTTGCGCACCCAAACAAGCAAGCAACGACAGTGCACCATGCTGCTCAATCATTGTAGCCACAACAACTTGACAAGTTGCTGCAGCATCATGGGGATGCCTTTGAAGAGCTAAAGGGTCATCCCACATGCTGCGTGGTAAAGCATTAGATTGATTTGGTTCATGGATCCCCTCTTCTGATTATTCCACCATACTTCTGGTCCATTTGGGGAACGATGAAATTCAGTGCCAAATCTAAGAGATCCTTGAGCAATGCAAGAGGCTCCTCTCCTTGTGGAAGGCTGATAGTCATTGCACCAAAGAAATATGGTACATGGTGCTTGTGCATTGAAGATGGCACGCTCAACAAGATAACTATGAAGAATTGATATTCAAAGATTGTGCCATGACGACCTTTTGTATTAGCTTCGAGCTGTACAATATTACACCAAGATCAACCTGAAGTCAGATTACCATCAAGTACCAATCCATCTTGACGATAACCTTTAAAAAAATATTGGATTGTACTAATGGTTGGTTTTGCCTTTCAACCTGACCAATGCACCTGATGAATGACATACTTAGGCCATTCACTAGCTTCTTCGTCATCATCTACTTGGATGACAAACTCATCATCAACAAGACTTGGGAGGAACATGTGGAGCGCGTCTCACATGCCCTAAACACATTGCACAAACACATGTTTCTAGCCGACTTAACCAAGTGTGCATTTGGTGTTTTCCACATTCAATATCCAGGTTCTGTCATTGATTGTGTAGGCAACCATATAGATCCAAAGAAGATCAAAGTGATAAAAGAGTGGTCAACTATGTGTAATCTTGTCTAGTTGAGTTTTCTTGGACTTTCTTACTTCTATTGTAGGTCGTCCTTGGTTTCTCACACATATGATGGCCACTCAACCAGATCATGCGTGTGAAAGTTGCATTCCTATATACATCCATGCAACAATGCATAGTCGAGGAGCTAAAGTAATGCCTCTGTGTTGTGCCCTCTTGGCAATGCTTAACATTGTCCACCCTTTTAAGATCGAGACTGGTGCTAACTATGCACTTGGCGTAATACTCACACAACATGGATATCTAATTGCCTATCACTAAAAAATATTCAGTGACATCGTTCAATGTTATGCCACCTACGAGAAAGAGCTGCATGCCATTTTTCAAGTACTCAATCAATTGTGCCACTACATCTTGGGTAAGGATACAATATACAAAGTAAGTTGGAGAACACACGCCACATGAGGTGGATTCCATACTTGTAGCAATTCCATTTGGTGATCAAGCACAAGAAGGGTAAAGACAACAAGGTAGCTCATCACCTTATTTATCCTCCATAGCGGGTGCTCATCATGGTGCTTCACACGTGCGCCCACAACCTATCTAATTGGGTATCTCTACACTTAGCAATTTTCGTGCAAGCCTATATCGCCCTTTTGTAGGGTGGACAAGTTCATGAATCCTAGATGTATGACAAGCTTCTCTATAAGCACGGACATCTCTATGTTATTGATGGCACTCCTTGCCAAAGAATCATTTGGGAGGCACACTACACCAAGACAGTGGGACACTTCGGTGTTATCAAAATATTGACAGCGCTACAACAACACTTCTACTAGCCTTGCATGTGCACATACATCAAGTGGCACAAGTATTGCATTCCCAGTTGTATAGCAAAACCCATGAACAAAAAGTTGGGCCTTTCCACACCTTTTGTCAGTTCCATCTAGCCCACATGGGAATCTTTCAGCATGGATTTCATGTCTAGACTAGCTATGACTAATTTTGTGTTCGCTATAGTGGATAGCTTTTCAAAGATGGCTATTATGGTTGCTTGCAAGAAGAGCATAAATGTGTAAGTGACTGCATCATTTTTTCAATCATGTTTGGGATCACATTTGACTGCTGACATCCATCGAATGTTAGTCAATTCTGACATTCATTGTGGGTTATGATGGATAAACAGCTAGATTGGTCCATAACATTTCATCCTTATACATATGGACAAACACAAATTGTCAACTGCACACTTTTCCATTTGTTGCGCATGTACAACTACGCACATCCATACACTTAGGATGACAATTTAATACATCCAACATAGCTCTTCATGGTTCTATGAGGCACTGTTGTATCGTGACATGTCTTTGGTTCTAGCCAACGACACCCCTAGACATCCTAATGCACGCCAACTAGCACAAAGTTGTGTATAAAGGGAAAGGAAGTGGACAAGGTGTAGAAGTTTTTGCAACACATGCAACATGTTCACCAACAAGTTCAACACTCTTGCACCAACATTAGAAGTGCAAAGAGCGCCATGGTGGACATTGCACACCCAAGGAGTTCAAGGTGGGTGATAAGACCTAGTTGCACCTTTAGAAGGAACACTTTAAGGGTTCTAATAGAAGGATCAAGCCTCTATGCTATAGTCCTTATACCCTATTGTGCACAATTGGAAAGAATGTTTTTGTCGTTGATACTTCGCAATACTTGTGTATTCTTCCAATAGTCAATGTGGAACTCCTTGAGCCATATTTTTACCTTTTCTTGAGCTAGTAGCAATTAAACATTCCTTTAGATATGGATGCTAAACACTTGCAAATGATGCCAAAGGATCAAATCATTGAAGTCACAACGATGCCCACTCGCCAAGGCACACATCAGTTGTTCAAAGTGTTCAAGGTAGAACAATAGGCTGATTAGGCTAAGTGGTACAACCTCCAACAAGTTCTAGTTCAGTTCCCACAATTTATTGAAGATGTGACGGGGACCATCACTCAAGAAAAGGTGAATGGACTGAGTGCAGCCACAACGGTCTGTGCTCTTCTCCTAAGGGCCTTCCACAACCCAACCTCCGCAACAACTCGTGCCACCTATGCAGTCTTGTGGTACCTTTGCAAGCTCACATAACGCTGAGTAACATACCACATAGTTCTCAATCGCCACATAGGACCTTCCAAACTCAGCAGCCACATGGCAACGTCTCGCTGCTTTGTGCCATGTTAGATGGCACTTCTTGAGCTTATGCCACATCAGAGCACCTATCAACATGCTGCTTGGTTGGATGTCCACCTGTCACACCTGCAAGAAGGTGAACCATCAACCATTATGGAAGATAAACCATTTCGTAATCTTTCCTTTTGTAATTGGTTTCTCATAATGATATATACCAAGGTATTTGACATTAAATTGATGTCAATCACGCATGCTAGCATGCCTTCAGAATCGAGCATCAAATGGTCATCTGTAACGCGTTCTCCCTTAGCGGGTGATCATAAAAACACGTCTAATTTTTTTGACATACAATAATAAAAAATGAAATCCATAATCACCCCTTCGAGTTAGGAAGGAAACGATACTCATGCTTTCCTAAACCAACTTAACATTCATGCACTTTAAGAGGTGTACAATGTCAATATTAGCTTATTATTATTCAAGTCCATTTCACCTTAATTCTTTTTTTTTTTCCTAGTATATTAGGCTTCTACTTGAAACAAGTGAACTAAATGTATAATCACCGAATGTTAATTTTGAGTAGGTTTTTGTTATTTAATCATCCATTAATACATAAAACATATCGTTAAATTCTAAGCAAGTGAATCTGCAATTCTAATTCACTGCCACCATACATATAATCAAGTATAATTTGTTTCGATTTTATTAATCAAGTTAATTTATTCCTTGCCTATCTATTTTCATTACGCCAAATAATGAAAATCCATCACACTAATTTTAACTACAATGTTTAATCCCGTTTGCTAGCGCTATACTACTATAGGTTCAACATCCATAAAATATAAATACATTCTATTTACTTAACCATTAATGACTATGATCTAAGGTTTTCACCATTTAGACATGAACTACTTAAGAAAACCATCTTTCATAACAATACAAACATAAAATATTTTAATAGTTTATAATATTGTTGTCATGCTAAATGTCTAGCATGCAAAATTTTAAATTTTAGTCATGACAACCAAACCCACACTTGAAATTCCCTTTCCGATCAATGTAAACCTTTCCTCGACCAACATTTCAATTGTGTCACCCTCATTCGGTCGAGAGGAACGTGCTAACATGATTTTCAAGTGTGTTTCATGTGCATGAAGTGTACTTAGCTTGATTCTTGAAGTTATTGAGATCTATGAAAGAACAATGCTCTCGAAGGCTTCAAAAGGGCTATTTTTGGTCTTTTTGTCACTAGTGAACATCCTCCGGAAGCTTACAGGGAAAATTCAAATCATTTGGGAGTTGTATGGGAGAGAAATGAAGTTGTCCAAGGCAGTTTAGGAAGATTCGTGGAGATAATTGAGGTCAAGAACAAGTTAAGCAAAACTAGGTCTTTTTGGGCAAGGCATTGGGAAATGCATGTTCCAAAGAAGCTAGTCACCTTGTTCAAAGGGTTTTAGGAGCCTCGTAAAGTGTTGGGAGCTCATATCCCAAGCATTGGAAAGATGACAAAGCCTACTTCATGGTGCAATAATCAAGGAAGAATTTTGGGAGTATAAAAATGCGAGAAACTTGTCCATCTAGTGCAACACAAGAGTCTTTCTACAAGGTGGAACTTGCTCGAAGGGTTTCAGACACCTCGGGAAGAGTTAGGAGCCTAACCAAAGGTCAAAGTGGGGTACATTGGACCCTCCTCATGGTCCATGTGTTGGATTTTATCATACTCATTCTAGACTCCGGTGGCAACTCCGCTTATTGGCGCACACGCATGGGCAAAAGTGGAAAGTGGACTGAAAAGGAAAATTGCAAGATGAATCAGGTCTTGAAAATGGTGGTAATGGATTCAGTGGGTCCTTTGGAGTCAAAATCATATAAGGTTGGCCCTCGAACTCCATGTCTTGCTCCTGGCCCAAAATTTCACTCCTTAGTCTATTTTCATGTTGAAGATTGATGACATCAACATTCTAAGAAGCTTGGGCGGGGTTTTGGAGACTTGATGTCCCTTTGTCCTTTGTCCCAACGTGCAAGGGGACATGGGGGACACCAAAGTGCGCTCCCCTATGGATTAGTTGTTTTCGTCACTTAAAAGACAACTTTAGGTGTTAGAAAAAGGTTATAAACTCACCTTAAGTTGGATTTGGCCCCTTTTTCATGAGAGATAGACCCTTGGTGGCCATTTGAACGTGTGATGTCCCTTTGTCCCTTTGTCCCAACTGCTAAGGGGACATGGGGGACACAAAAATGTGCTCCCCCTATGGAGGCAACATTTCGTCACTTAAAAGTGACAACTTGAGTGCTAGGGAGGTGTTATAAACTCACATGTTTCACAAATTTTGGCACCATGCTTATGATGCAAACATCCATGGCGCATTTTTGAGGGGGTGATGTCCTTGGTCCCTTTGTCCTCTATTTTTAGGGTGCAACCACACCTCTAACCTCCACTAGACCCGTGTTAGCCAATTTGAATTTAAGTTGGGTTAAGATGTGCAAATGGGAGGGAAAACAAATTTGAAAAAATAAATCCATTTAACTCCATACTTAACCATTTTTGAGCCTCATTTGTGTTATTTTATCTCCCTCATTGTTGTTGGTATGATGCCAAAATTTCTTCAAACAACCCCATGCCCAAAACCTTCTTTTGCTCATATCTCCCAAACCCCATGTCCGTTTGCCATGAAATTTTAACTATAGATTCCTTGCAAAAACGCCTTTAAGAAGAGTATTTACATGCCTCCATTAATGCTCTATATCATTTTCTACAACATTTGAAATTTTAAGCCAAAAATACTCATTTCTCAGATCTACAAAAACCTGATGATTGAAATCCTCCAAAAATTGGAGCAAAGCCTCCTTGTGAATTAAGAAATTTTTGAGACTGATTTCATTCCAATCCGACATTGTGAAGACCCATTTCTAAAAATAGTAAGCCTTCCTAAGCCTCATTGCTATAAATAGTAAGTGTTGCAAACAATTCATTCTCAGAGTTGCCATTGCCCTTTGAACATCAGAGAAACTCAAAATTGCCAAATTAAGCAACTGGTAACCAAAATGGACTTCTCAAAATAAGGCTTACTAAAAATAATAAGTGTCGGGATATTGGTCATAAAACAAGGATGTTGAGCCCCTCATGCTGAAGAAAGAGTGCTGGATATGTTCGGGACAATTGTGGAACATCACAATGGTTTGACGGGCTCAAAAGTTCACAGTTTGCACCTTCAATTGAGTATGGGAGCCACTTCTATATTTAGTAATGATAAGGTTCATAGACACCTTGGCTTGCCACCACTCAAACCTAGATGAAAAATGATGCTAGACCACGAGAGGAAAGTGATGCCAAACAAAGTATGCAAAGGTGAACCTTAATTCTCCATCATCTTCCCCACATCTAGCATTGAGATGTGTTTGATCAAGTATGATATTGAATGTGGGGGCCTCTTCCTTCCCCATTCAAAGAAGAATACCTCCTCAATCAAGAATAAGTGAACAAGAAGGTGTTTGAGTCTCTAAGGTTGATTCCATTCCATGGAGGAGGCATCTTTTTCAGAAAGTGAGATTTGAAGATCAAATGAGTCATGAAGAGGAAAGTGAGGTTCTCATTCCAACTCCGATCTTGTGCTTAGCTCTCTTTCCAAGGATAGGGGACATCATATGAATCACACCATGACAAGGAATAGATCAGAGTAAGTCAATGTGTGTGAAAGATGGTCACTTGGACAATGGGTGAAATTAAGAACATCATGAGGTATGTGAAGGATTTGAAACATCAATAACTCTATTGAAATTCAGGTCATCAAGGAAATGGTCATCAGGAGCATGACAAGAGAAGATCACCATGAGTGATCTTGGCAGTCATCTCAAGTTCACAAACAATACATATCTCATGATAGTGTTTTTGAACACTCATTCAAATGCCTTGAAGTGTATCTGCATCTCATCGAAGGAGGAATTTGTAACCACAGTGTTCTAATTCAACAGATGGTCGAGGGCAAGGAAATTCATTCATGATTCATCAGAAGTAGATTTTTCATCAACAAGAGATTTCCTGTCTCCGGATTTCCACTTCTTTTTGTATCTTTTTCTCTTCATTCTCTCTCAGGTCCCCAGATTTCACCCTGAAATCTGGGACTACCCTATGTAAAATTTTTCGTACTTTTAAAATAATGGGTCGTTTTGTGTTTTTATTGCCAGAAAGTGTCTGTATTGTGTCGAGATATTCCCATAGAGTCATATTAGCCAATTTCGCCAAATACCCAGATGCCCAAAATCGTTATATTCTGTCGTTGGGGTTTGCTGCGGGAAATTTGTATTTAATTATTCTGAGCCCCGTTTGAGGTAAATTGTGCTCCGGTTTAACCCTGTTGTGGTCTTACATGTCAATATTCCCATATACCAGTAGGGTTTTAACCAGGAATGAATCCTGGGCTTTATTTGTGACTTCTGGCAACGTTTTGCGTTTTGGTGTTTTCCCATTTTGTTTTCTATGAAATTTCTCTAGGTCAATTCCTTTGCCGGTTTAATTTGATTTCTTTCTGGAGTATCTGGAGATCACCTATGGACGTTATGCCAAAAGGAATTTGTCACAGGAGGTTTGGTTCTCTTTGAAAAGACGAAGTCATGCACGAAAAAGCTTCTTCTGGGTAGGTCGCATTTTTGGGAAAAGAAGGTTTTAAGCTACAATGAGATTTTTTGGTAGTGAGCGGTGGAAATATGTGCACTAGAGAGTACTTTTTCCCATGGAAGCAACGCCACTTAAGTCACTGATGGAAAATTAGAGGCAGCAGGCAAGCGGGAATTTCTTACCTACCTTGCAGGGTGAAAATTCCCATTGTGAAATAAAAGAAAATCACTTAAGGCATTGATGGGAATTTCTTACCTGCCTTGCAGGGTAAATAATCCCATTATGAAAGTCAAACAACTTAAGTGGATCATGGGATTTTTGGAGCTGCGGTGCAGGGTGAATAATCCCATTGAAAATTGGCTTTTAAAAATAGAAATGGGCCATGTCAAAAAGTGCGACCCCTTTTGGAATAGAGGGGCAACTTTAATGGCATTAATTAATTAAATTCTTTTCCAAATTTGGCGCCCAAGCATGGAGAAAAGTCAACAAAGAAGAAGAGGATAAGGGAATTTAGAAATAGAATTCTAAAATTAAATAAATATAATTTATTTAATGCAGCCCCCTTCATGTCAAAAAGTGCGACCCATATTGAGGAGGAATAATACTTTTTAAAGTATTAATTGATGTAATTAATTCCTATTTTTAGTGGATGAGGTCAAAGCACACTGTGAAGTCAAAGTGGACTGGAAGTAGAGAGCTAAAATTAAATAAATTTAATTTATTTAATGGCAGCCATGAGCATGCACAAAATAGGCACCCAAATTGAAGAGAAAAACATGTTAATTAATTAATTAATTGCCAGGAATAGGAGAGACAATTATTAATTATAGAATGGTGAAGATTATATAAGAAGGGGCTGCCATAATGATGAATTAATTAATTCTTTAGCAAGGAAGTGCAGCCTGACAAATTTGGCGCCCAATTAAGGAGGAATTTTGCACAGAAGGTGTTTTTACTGTTGGAAGGCTTCAAAGTTTGATGCCTAGGTTTGAAAGAGCTTGAATTAAGTCTGATTAATTGTCTGCATAGTGGTACAGGTGCTCAAGAATTCATTATAGGTGCTTTTATAAGAGAAAGGGAGCTTAAATCAATGTCCAATACATTGAACATATCCTCGAATCTGAAGAAATCTCTAGATCTACACCGGTTGTAAAGAATTCCGGCCGAATAAAGAGAAAAAGAATTGCTCAGACAAAGACAGATTCGGCCATGGCAAAGCGGGATGAAAAAGAAAGCTCAACAGAGTCATGCATCACTTCTAAGTTTGCTGACATTGGAGATACAAATCTAGGTCCAGAACCTCTTTCCGAATTGATTGACAGATCCAGAGCTGGAAAGACTTCTCTCATGCGTGCAGTCAAAAGCAGTGGAATTATTCGAGCTGCAACATTTCCATTCACAGCCCAGTTGCCAGAATTCGTCATGGAGTGTGCTAGGTCTTACCACCCATTATCTAGATCAGTCCAAGATGCTACGGGAAGACAATAATCCGGCTGGATGCAGTTCATCAATTATTGTCTGAAGATTCCAGCACGACAGGTGGTGACTACTATTAGCATACAGGATGCCGACAACAGATGGGAAAAACATAAAGTTGACTGTGTGGGCATAATGAACAACAGATACATGAAGAAGCCTAGATCTCCATCCAAGTTCTCGAGAACTCTTCCACGGTCCAATCTGGTACAAGAGGTGGATGATATTGCCAAATTGTTATGCAGGGTAAATGGCGAAGCTAACGCTCACAACTTCCGCACATGGATGTATGCTTTCATCAGGACCATTGAAATCAACAAAGTAGATTCAATAATCAATTGGTCGGAAATCATTAGTGACAACATTGGTGAGCAGCTCCGGAATGTGAGGCGTACTTACAGCTTCAAAATGACTTCGTATTTGGTATATGTAGCAGCTTCACAGGGTGTCTTCTCCAAGCTGGATAGACGTGGTGTGCTTTCCAAGGATCCTATTTTCGAGTGCTATCCACAACTTACTATGCCCGCATGCAATAAAGATTACAAGGTGGTCAACGATGGATTCTTCTATGGATTCATTTGCAGGTTGGACGGCGATCTAAAGGCCAACAGGGTGAGCAAGGAAGCGTGGGAAGTTGTGTCCAGGATTGGCAGTATCTTCATCCAGTTTGCGGATTTTACATACCTCAGGGTCACCGGCTTTTCGGGAGAACCAGTTAAGTTGCCCAGATACCCAAGTGATAGATTGGTCATCATGGAGTTAAGCAGACAACTCGTGGAGATGCATGACCTATAGTCGAAACGACACAAGTCTACAGGCTTCTTCCCGATCACAGTGGGCTATTACAACTGCCAGAGTATTCATAAAGCTCGAGGAATTGAAGCAGAAATGTTCTCTGAGTACGAGCAAGAGTTCTTCCCAGCATGGCTAAACTTCGATCCATTTGGAGTGGCAAAGAAGACAATCTCCAGGAATACGCGCATGTGCCTTCATTGGAAGATTTCTGGATGAAGTGCAAAAGCGAGTACGAGGTTAGAAAGAAAGATTTCAGCAGGTTATCAGTGTGGTAAGTGTTTGACTTTGGATTAGCACGGATACCTGCGGATCTTAAAGATGATGGGCCTGTGTTACTTGACACATACCATCGGATGGGAGGAGATAGAGTTGTACTTCAGGAGAGCGTAGGTGGCTGCCATACGATCGAGGAAAGGTCTGCCGCCGTTCTGGTCAATACTTCAAACTGGTTGCTGACGAAGGGATATTGCCTTGATGAAGCATTGATGAATCAAATCACGGGCAACTTCGGCACAAGAGATTCCCTCAAGAGGAAGCATGAAGGAGAAAGCAAAGAAAAGGCCTGAAAAGATTAAAGTGCACAGAAGGTCTCATTCGAAGGAGAAGATCACTTATACTGGTATGGTGTTAGTTCGGCTTCTCCAACATCAAGTACTTCACCGATTGTCGCACCTCAGCTAGATACTGCCATTCCTCGTTGATCCGGCAACATTCATCTTTTCTCCTCAGCCACTCCGTTCAGCGCCTCTTCCTGAAGAAACGTTGAAGCTGCAGATGGTAGAATTTGAAAGAGCTTTGTCTTTGGATAATTCAGAGGATGGCAGCCACAACACTGTAGCGGTTTCAGATGGAGAGGAATCAGAGCGCGAGATAGTGGTACACTCGGCAACTTCTCATTCTCCGAGAAGTAATTTCTCAAAATGGTTGGCTTCGCAATTGGTTCCAGAGGCTAGAGAGGAAATCAACTTGGAGGAACACGACTTGCAGCTGCTCCTGAATCTAGGCGGAAAAGACAGAAAACCTAAAGTTGCTAAGGTAACTTCAAGGTTGATCATTGAAGAGTTGGGGCAGAAGTTCGCCAAGGTGTCAGTTCCAGCAGAAGGAAAGAAGAAGGATGAGCTCATAAAGCATAAGATATAACAGTGACTACAGTACCCATAGGTCAAGCCACCACAAAAGGATTGAAGCAAGACACGCAGACATTGATAGATGCTCTATTCCTTAGGCTTGACAAAGAAAAGGCGGAGAAAGTTGAACTTCAAAAGCAGGTATCTCAGTTGTGCGAGATTATTGCCAAGGTTGCCAAATCTTCCATTCAGCCAATTTCAGACAAAAGCAGGTGAGTGATCATTTGATGTAGGAAGTGGAAGATGCAAGTAACTAAGTTAAAGCTATCGATGAATGGAAGAGTCTAATCATTTGCCAAGCTTCTATACAACTCGGAGAGGTGCTGCCTACCTAAAGGTTATGAAAGATGCATCAGATCAGCTGAAGCAACTGGTGACAAGCACGATAGATATGAACATAGTTGTTGAGAGTAACCTGAGTACTTTGGCTGAAATAAATAAGCTGCCGAGAGAGGTGTTGATTGTGGAATGAATTGTGCCTGACATGGATCAGTTGAGAAGGGGAAGCAGCTTGAGTTTGCAGTATCTTTCCGTTTGGAGATCTGCAGAATTATGCTGAAAAGGATGTAGGCACTCGAGAGTATGGCATCATCTTTACCAGACAATGTCATTGCTTTCACCAATGAGGAAGTGGTTGGAAACGTTTCTTCATACATGGGGATCATTCCTTGCAAAGTGCCCGATTCACTGGAGGGATCTCTTTTGATGGTGCAAGGAGAATTGATGGAGCTGTTAGGCCTTTCACGATGGATTCCATCAGTAAGTTGGTGACGTTGCAGTCAGATATTGAGAAGTTCGGGCCTAGCTTGGAGGATGTGGAAGCGTGCATCAGGGTATTGAACGAAGGCTTGCTGCAATTCAAGACAAAAAAGGAAGTTGTGGCTAAGATAGATGGGAAGTTGTTGAATTACATGTTCGACAAGTATATTCAAGTATCAAAACAAAAAGAAGATGTAGATGTTACAGCTGGCGAATCTTTCTTCTTCTACTCTTTCTTCTTCTATTTTTCACGTTCCCGGATATAATTGTAAAACTTTAAAGTTATTGGTTTTGAAACCATTACTTTAAGTTATGTGGAACGATTCTATTAGTTAAGTGACAAATGTGTATAAGTTTGACTATGGATCCGGATGCATGTCACTTGAAGAGGAATTAGAGGAAGATGATTGCCAGATGTTATCTTTACTTCTTGTTTATGTTCTAGTTCAGTTGAGTTTCCCATTTGTATTTTCCCTTCTACATTCTATAAGTAGAGGAAGAACCTTCAGGTTAAGGATCAAAATTTGTAAGCAACATTCTTGTGTTCCAGACTTTGTGTTGAAGCCCCTGATAGCTATTTGAAGCAAAGGAATAGAAAAGAGCAGATTTTCGGAGAACTTTGTGTCACGGTGCATTTTGTTTCTAGCTTTTTGTCTTAGATCTACTTATAAACTTTGTGTTATTTTAGATCTGGATCTGAAAGTTGCCTTTGTTTATAATTTTGAGTGTTAATATCTATTGGTTCTGTCTATGTGCATGCAATCAACTCTGTAATCTATTGATTGGGTTGCACATTTTCCCTCTTTCTTTCCGTGTTTTTATTATTTCCTTCATTAGATATTTTCTTTCTTTACATGTTGCTTACTTACTTGCTGCAAAACTATACAGCTATGGTTCATGAGTTGCATGGTTAAAGTAAAACCCCTAAATAGATACTAGCATACTTTATCGACAAATCTTACATGGGAGCCTCACCGGTAAATGAGGGAGATTTATCTTATGACTGCCTAGGTTTTCAGTTATGCAGGAAATCTAGCCAACACTCTCTCTACTTTCTAATTCTCCATTGTAAATTGTACTTTATGGCTCTTTTGTCCTATTCACTTAAGTGACCATTGTAATTTTCATTGTAAAAGTCCCCTTTTCATTAATAAGAAAGGGGCTTATTTTTCTTTCCTAGAGGAATGTGAAAGGTCACAAGTGGTGGGACTATGAAAGGTCATGTGGGGGTAGATGAAGAGATGGATTGTAAAGCTATAAATTGGAATGACTTCTCCATTCCAAAGGGTTAGATTTTCTTGGTTGATATCTCCCATTGTCTTACTACAAGCAAGAAACGTAATTCTTCTATCTCCTTGTCTTATGTTTTCCTCTCCATCTCAACTTTACTCCATGAGCATGGTTACTTGTGCAATATTATGCAAATGAACTTGAATTTATTTGTGTTTTGTTCCTCTTTCCTTAACATTGTGTCTTCCCATTCTAAACTTGGAAATATTCTGGTTTTATGTCAATCAACTCAATTTGCTATTAATTGAGTAAAACCATCTTCTCACTTTCTCCCCTCTCCATACACAGGAACATCTTCCCTCCACCTCGCTTTTACACTGCTTTGGTTTAGTGGAGTATTCTTGTGTGATCCCCTGGTCGAAAGGCCACCCATGATGGTTAGAGTAGTGTAAATATTTCATGTTTTCAATAAATGGAGCTGCCCCATTCCTAAGCAGAGGGACCTAGTCCTAGAGCATTGGTGAAAATCCCTAATTTTCCCTTGTGACAAATTATTTCGCCAACAACTACGTAAACAACTATGAACTAACAAAGTTTATAAATTCCATTCTCATAACATTTACATAAATCTCAATAGAAATACAATGAAACAATTTTTACCATTCAATTCCATTACAAGAGTTGTAGAGAACCGTTCTGTTGTCCAACTGCAGTGAGAGAAAGAGTATCATCGGAGCGCTTTACCTAACCACGAGCCATACGATTCCCTGCACACCTCTCAATTCTTGAGAGTGGCCCTACCCTTCACGAGAAGGAAGATGTGGTAATCAATGAGGAAAGAGAGAGTCTCATGTGTAAGTAGTTACCCGATCAACTGGTAAACATCAAGGGGTAGGAATAATATACATCCTAAAATCATAACCTGATGATTTTGCTTTTGGCCAAAAGTCTACAGATATCAGTAGGTACCCACCTAATCCCTGAAATCCATCAGAATGCTAGAGCATGAATAATCTAAAGTGATAATTCAAGAGGGTTTCTGAGTGTCACTTCTCAACCTACCTTGTGTCCCCTCTTAGCATTCGTCATATGTGATTCTACGCACTAGGTTATCTATCACCCCTAAGTTTAACACATCTCTCTACTATACTCTCTTCTCAACTGGAAATTTTACAACAAAACATTCTCTATCCCTAAGTTACAAATGGTTAATTTTGTTAGAACTCAGACATCAATCCTTCCGAGTGTCCCATACCTCTTGTTCAAGTTAATGCTGCTAGGGTTCTAGTTGAGTTTATTTATCTCTGGTATTTCTAACAACCTGTGATCAGAATATTAGTAGTACAATCTTCATAGGTGTTCATGGGTTTTTCTTCGCTATCCAGAGTTAGGGGGCCAACCATAACTCCCCATGAGGCTGACATGTTTCCTTATTTCATTTGGTTGATACACCATAGAAGTAATATATGTGTATCCTCTTACTTCCCAGTTACAGTCCTTTTAACTTAAGTAACGATATTCTTAATCCTTAGTTATAACTTAAAGTTTACCTCTTTTCTATTCCTAAGTGGAGATGTTAACTTTATACCCTTGTCCACTTCCATGATCCCTTTATTCATAGCTTAACATGTTCTCAAGATGCATGCCCATGTGTCATAGTTCCTAGTTTGACCATACATCTTGTAATTTCACCTATGACATAAAACATATATGATCGTTATATATATTTCGTGTTATTTGCAAAACATATTACTTCGTAATTATAACATGATATAACTATTTTTACTTAAGAGGGTTTCACAAAATTTTCTAGTTCTTTTAGGTGGAAGAAACCTTTTTAATATCGTATTATAATATTACGTAAGTATAAACCTTGTTGCTCCATGATATCCGTGTTACTCTTTTCATAAGATTATTTTTAATCCAATTACCTTCATTCGTTACCTAAGGACAACTAAAGGTAAGAAGAGTATATAAACTATTGTCTGCTTTTTTTTTCCCAAAGTTTACACATGTTTTCATGATAAACACATTTACTTTTTTACGAACAATATCATAATTCCAATAAAGTCATTTTATTGAACTTTCGTCGCCTTATTATTTTTATTTCAGGGTCATTATCCGTAAATGATCTCATAATATGTCATATGTTTTTAATATTTAGATCTCTAAAATAATAAGTCTCGATTAAGAATTAATATGTTTATCAAACGAGTGTGGTAGTTGAATCCAGAGCTCGGTTCCACAAACTTTTGCTCCAAAATCATGTTGTCATGGAGTTATGCCAGCCAAGATATTGACATGATTTAAATTGACACTGTTTTTCGGTTATCTAGATGAACCATTCCAGTATACGCTAAGTTTGAAACCCCCTAGCAAATCATTACTGCCCGAAGATTTAATCAATACACCAACATATTTAACTAATCAATTATTGAAGCATAACAATTTAGAGAAGAAAGTGGAACCTGATTACGATGCTTTCGGGGTTCCTCTTAACCGCTGTTTACACTTTACTCCAACTCTGCTACACGTCCCAGCTCCCTTCATTTCCCAAAACTCCCTAATTATATCTCTCTCCCGTCAAGTCTTCTTTCCCCCTCCTAATAGCTCCTTATTTCTCCTCTTTTCTCTTTTTTATTATTCCTCCAGCTGCTACTATATTCTTCCCTCTCCTAGACATCCTCTCTCCTGCTGCTGTTGTCTATTACCTTGGATGTCCTCTTCTTCCTGCTGCTGCCTCCTCCCCTGGATGTCTTACCTTTTTCTTTTATCTAAGCTGCTTAATTCCCTCATCTCCTGGACGTCCTCTTTACGTATCCTATGCTGCATGTCCTCTCCTCTCAACTCTGCATTTGACTCCTGCTGCCTGTCCACACACCTGCGATTTTCCCAAAAACTCCTTTTATTAATATCTCCCTCTTGTACCCGCCGTGGGTGTGGAGTTTACTCCAAATTCCCCATCTCAATCTCTCGTTCACTCCAGTTAAAGGCTATAATTTCAAGTTCTATCCCTTTTAATTTGTTTTTCCCCTCCATATAGGAAAAGGCGACAGCCCACTCAACTTCCAGGTGTGAGATTTTAGTGGAAGTGCCAATTCATATCCTAATGCTAAGAATAGGAGTCTTAATTTTTAGTGGCGGTTTGAATTTAAATATAATTCCTATATATATATATATGGCTTTAATCTTCCAACTCCAAAAGTGTTGAATATATAATGAACCATTCGGTTTGGGCAGTTAATGAATGAACCAAGTTATAACCGATGACTGCATTTGTAACCGTCATCCCTACATGTAAATAAAAACTTTTCCTGTGACATTTCAACAGTGCAATTTGCCTTCTCACCTCTTTCTTAATTTCCCCCTCTGCTAACATTGGTATCAGAGCATTAAGTTAATCGCCATTAGAGGAAGATGACTTGTAGAGAGGTGTGTGTGAGGTCGATGAGGCAAAACGTGGCAAGAGCAAAATCGTGGGCAAAGTCGAAGGTTACCAGTTGCGAGGGAGAGAAGACTGTTTTTTAAGGGGGTTACCAGTTGCGAGGGTAGAGAAGACTGTTTTTTTGAGGGGGTTACCAGTCGCAAGGGCAGAAAACCTATTTTCGAGGGCAAATATAGTTGTCAGGAAGAAAAATGAGTGAAAACGATGGCAGAGAAGTAATTGCGATTTTACCAGATTGCGAATCTAGTCAATTCCTATTGCTGTCTCCCTATTCGCTGGAAAGTTGTATGGAGTTTGAGCATTTCTGAGTAGTCGTGAATATTCCCAAAGGGTATATTTTTCCTCCTTTGTTGTTCATGTGTCACGTATTTTGATAAGAAACTTATTCTATTTGCTGGAGTGGGCAACATATTATTTTATTATTTCCATTACTTTGGAATAATAAAATGGAAAATATTTCAAACCTAATTTTGTCGGACTCGCAAAAATTAATGGGCACAAATTTCAATGTATGGAGCCATAAGATTTTGACGCTTGCAGAATTTCGTGATTGTGATAAGATAATCACGGGTAGCGAAGGCAGACCTGCTACAAACTTTGCGGATTATGACAAACGTCATAAGGAAGCTCTTTTGCTTCTCAAGTTGTCGGTGTCGGATGATATGATACCGGAAGTGTGGAATGCCATTGTGGCAAGCATGTTATGGATGAATCTGAAAGACAAATATCAGGGACGTCAGAGAAAGAAAGAGCAGTTTTATACCTCAAAAATACATTGTTTGCTTTGAAGTTACAAGAAGGTGGATTGCTATCTGAGCACCTACTTTGGATGAAATACCTCCAAGACTAGTTATCCTCCATAATTAAAAAGGTGGACGATGATGATATGGTGGCTTTGGTTCTAAATAGCTTTCCTTCTTCATATGAGTCATTTGTAGAGGCACTTCTTTTAATGGATGAGAGTCAAACTCTTACGTTTGACAAGTTGAGTTCCTACCTATTGCAAAAGGAATGAAGACAGACATGCTCAAGACTCCAGTGCTGGACAATCTAAGAGCGCTTTTACTACTCATTCAAAGGAAAGTGGAAAGCGACAAGTTGAGGCATCCACTTCCTCTCCTAAACATCAAGTGAAATGATACTCTCATCACAAACATGGTCATGTGAAGGATTGTCGGAAACGACTCAATGCCTTGAAGAAGCGAAGGGGTAGAGGCACATGTGGCTACAGCTGAACACGTCGAGAAGATGAGTATGCTCTCATGGCATCTTGCGGTAATGGAAGCCCTACTCGGTCTTTGGTTCTTTGATTCCGGAGCATCACGTCATTTCACATCTCAAAAAGATTGTTATTTTAATTTTCATTCATGTTCTTCTGATTTAGTTACTTTAGGGGATGCGACATCACATGCTGCAAATTGTATTGGGGATGTCTATATTATGTTAAATAATAATACCAAACTGTTTGTCAAAATGTTAGATATGTACCTAACATGAATAAGAATTTGTTATCTATCAGTCAACTAACTGATAATCCTAATATCTCTGTAAACGTTTTTGGAAAACAATGTATTGTGTCTAACATGAAGCAAAATAAGGTTGTTGCCCTAGGAATTGGGCATGGTGGTCTATATAGACTTGTTGATCTGCCACGGTCAACTTGCATGCCTTAGTTGTGGAAGGCAATACTAGTGTTTTATGGCACGAAAGATATGGCCATCTCAACCTTTAGTATCTAGCCCGCCTTCATAGAGCCAACATGGTTGGTTTGCCTCATATCCAGGAAAAACAGGATGTGTGTTGGCTGTTTTGTAGGAAAACAGAAGCGAAGCCTTTTCCCACTGAAGGTGTTTGGTGTGCAAAGGGGCTCTTGGATCTTGTGCATGCAGATCTATGTGAGCCATTGTGGAAGACTCCCACAGTCCTTGGTGCACGTTATTTTCTCTTGCTAGTGGATGATCATTCTTGGAAAATGTGGGTCTATTTTTGAAGAAGTCTGATTGCTTTGCTTCTTTTGTCAAATTCAAGGCCTTGGTGGAGAATCAAACCAGCCGGCGGATCAAGACTTTGTGATCCGAGAATGGGGTTAGTTCACCTCTAAATAGTTAAAGAAGGGATTACGTCGAGTTGTGACCCCTTATACCCCTGACAAGAAAGAAGCAAGTCAAGCCGATTTAACCCCTTATACCCCTGATAGAATGGGGTGGTAGAACAACGAAACAAAACCATCATGGAGATGGCAAGGTGCATGATGCACAATCGAGGAGTGCCATATAAGTATTGGGGAGAAGTCATGTGCACAGGTTGTATATATTTTCAATCGAGAGTTGTTAACACACCGGAAGAGGCTTGGTCTTGGTGTCCCTAGATTTCATCATGAAATCTGTGACTACCCTATCCAAAAAAATTTCGTACTTTTAAAATAATGGGTCGTGTTTTTATTGCCAGAAAGTTCTTGTATTGCGTCAAGATATTCCCAAAGAGCCATATTAGCCATTTTCGCCAAATACCCAGATGCCCAAAATTGTTATATTCTATCGTTGGGATTTGTCTGCGGGAAATTTGTATTTAATTATTTTGAGCCCGTTTGAGGCAATTAGCGCTCCGTTTTAACCTGTTGTGATCGAACATATCATTATTCCCTTATGCACTGAAGGATTTTAACAAGGAATAAGTTTGGGCTTTATTTGTGACTTTTGACAATTTTTCATGTATTTGTGTTTTCCGTTTCGTTTTACGTGAAATTTCTCTAGATCAATTCCTTTGCGGTTTGGCCGATTCTTGGCAAGTAATTGGGGATCATATCGCACGTTATGCCGGAGAAAGTCACCATCGGAGTCCGGTTCTTTGGGAAAAAAATGAAGTCGTGCACAAAAAAGCCCCTGCGGGGTTGGGCGCATTTTTGGAAAACAAAGGATTTAAGCTGCAGTGGGAAAAATAGAAGCGATGGCGAGGTAGGGGAATTTTGTACACTGGCGAGGTACTTTTTTCCATGATAGAAAATTCACTTAAGCTGCAGTGGGAAAATTAGAGGCGCCAGGCAGGCAAAGGGAATTTATTACTGCCTTGCAGGGTAAAAATTCCCATGGTGAAATAAAAGAAAAGTGACTTAAGTGAAATCATGGGATTTTATTGCTTGCCATGCAGGTAAATAATCCCATTGTCAAAGTCAAATCACTTAAGTGGATCATGGGATTTCCGGGGCTGCCTTGCAAGGTAAAAATTCCCATTGCCATGTGTTTTTAAAAATAGAATTCTATTATGCTAAAAAGTGCGACCCACCTTGGGTGAATAATAATGCATTAAATAAATATTTGTTAATATTTATTCACCCAATTTTGGCACCCAGGCTTGTGGAAAAGTCAACAAAGGGAAGTGGACAAAAAAATTTAAAAATAGAATTCCAAAATTAAATAAATTTAATTTATTTAATGCAGCCCCTTTTGAGAAGGAAATAATACTTTTTAAAGTATTAATTGATTAAATTAAATTCTATTTTCAGTGGCTATGGTCAAAGCACACTGTGAAGCTTAAGTGAAGTGAAGAGTGGATGATTAAATTGATTAAATTTAATTTAATGGATGGTTGTCCTTAAACATGCTATTTTAACATATCAGTTAAAGAGAAAAGCATGATTTTTAATTAATTAATTGCCAAGAATAAGAAGGGCAATTATTAATTATAGAATTATGAGGGTTATATAAGCATGGGCTGCCATAAGGATGAATTATTTAATTCACAGGTAAAGAAGTGCAGCCCGGAGGAAAAGTGCGCCCCATTTGAAGAGGATTTTGCTCAGACAAAAGTGAAATCAAGGCTAAAAGCTTCCAATTTTGGCGCATGCTTTGAAGAAGGTTGATTTGTGTTTGCATAATTGTTTGCATAGGTGATACTACAGTGCTCGGGTGATGTTGGTAAAATTCATGCTTGCTTTGCATGCAATTAAAACGTCAAATTTTGGGGCAGCGAGGCTTGAATTATGCAGATTTTGTGATTAAAATTCACTTGTGCATGCTCGGTTGCCATCTTTATGCGAATTAATTGCGGGAGTTAGATACAGGTGCTTTTATAAAGAAAATGAACTTATATCAATGTCAATACATTGAATATTTCCTCCGAATCGAAGGATTATCCAGATCTGCACACGATTTTGAAGAATTCGAGTCAAATAAGAAGAAAAAGAATTGTTCAAAAAAAAGATAGACAAAGCTATGGCGAAGAAAGATGAAAAAGAAAGCACAACGGAGTCATACATCACTTCTAAATTTGCTAGATATTGGAGACACGGATCTAGGCTCGGAACCTCTTCTTTGAATTGATAGATAGATCCAGAGCAGGAAAGACTTCACTTATGCGTGCGTGGGAAAAACTTCACTCATGCGTGTAGATTAAAAGTAGTGGAAGTATTCGAGCTGCAACTTTTCCATCCACAATCTAATTGCTAGAGTTTGTTATGCAAAGTGCAGATCCATATCCCGAGATGCGAGATGCGAGATCATGCGAATGCAAATCCATATGTAGATCCAGATCCGAGATCTCATAGTTGCAAAAGCTTCCGGACACAAAGGCTTCATCCTCTTGTTTCGAATGCAGCCCGTGAAGAAGTCAGTGCGTGGAAAATTCCTTCCAAGATCTTGTGAAAATGCCCTCATCTTCGGTTGAAGCCTTCATTGAATTTTCATTCATCGGAGTGCTTTTAGAATTTTTAATTGCTCATATGCGATTAAAAATAAGGATGAGTTATCTACGGTAAACATTGCATTGATGCATGTCTTGGAGAAGAAGCTGCAAAAGCTTGAGGATAAAAGAGAAGACAAGGCGAAGGCAAATTTCACAAATTCCAGAGATCTGTTGCAATTTCCAGATCGGCTTCTTCGAGATGCTCCCAGATCGGTTTGGTGAGAATCAAAGGCAAAAGAATCGATGCGTACGAGACATGAAAAAGGACAAGACTGCAGCTTTCCTCTTCCTTCTTTCCTCCGACAAAGTAATTGAGCGATCAATTAAATTATACAACTTAAGTGATTGGTTTAAAAGCCATTACTTGAAGAAGTCAACTACTTGGAGATAGGTGGCAGACGTGCAAAATAGAAGGTTCTATTTTCAGTTGCAAATCATACATGTCATGCGAAAGAGGAATTCGGGATGGAGATTGTCGATTGTTTCTTTCCTCCGACTTCCACATGTGCCAGTTCAACTAAAAGCTTCCAACTTGTAATTGCCCCTCTACATTCTATAAGTAGAGGAAGAACCTTCGGGTTAATGATTAGAATTTGTAAGCAGCAATCTTGTGTTCTAGACTTTGTGCTGAACCCCTGAGAGCCACTTGGAGAAAAGGAATACAAAGGAGTAGGTTTCTGGAGAACTTTGTGTCACGATGTACTGTGTTTCTTGCTTTTAATCTTAGATCTCTTAATAAAATTTGTGTTATTTTAGATATGGATCTAGAGTTGCCTTTGTTTTAGAATTCTGTGTTTATATCTATTGGATTCTTCTATGTGCATGCAATCAGCTCTACCATCTACTAATTGGGATGCACATCTTCCCCATTTCTTCTATGTGTTTATGTAATTACCTTCTTCTATAACTTTTCCTTTCTTTAAACAGTTGCTTACTTGCTGCAGAACTATTCAGTTATGGTTCATGAACTGAGTAGTTAAAGTAAAACCCCATTTAGATATTAGCATACTTAAATTGACAAATCTGACACGGGAGCCTCACCGGTTAAATGAGGGAGATTTATCTCATGATTGCCTAGGTTTTGTGCTATGCAGAAAATCTAGCCAATAGTTCACAATAAAACCGAGAGGTATCGACATTTCGTGTTTTTGGTTATTGCTTATACTTCGGTTCCTATAAGTAAGAGGAGTAAGTTAGATTCTAAATGTTCTAGATACTTTTTGAGGCATCGATGCAATTGGTTATAGTGATCAATCTAAGGCCTATTGATTGATTGATACTTCCACCAATGAAATCATTGTTAGTTGGGATGTTGATGTAAAAGAAAAAAGTCTTTCTTTGATTGTAATCAGCAAGGGGACCACCAAGGGTACAACGATCAGCAAGGGGTCATAATAGAGTTTGGTGCTCTTTCCTTGCCCAATCATGAATATGGTTCTTCTCATACTTCTCTCCGAGACTCTAGGACGATACCATGCACTCTCCCACTTTGAGACTTTCGAGTCTCGGAAATCAACTTGTGTTGGTTTCTCCTCGGGAAGTACCATGACCGAGATACGACATCCCTAGTTCAACGGTGGCCTAAGTGGTTTTACTCCACTATTAAGGATTTGAGGAAGGAAACATTGTCTCCTCTCTTAGGTGGAAGGTCTTGCCGAATTGGTAAGAAAATTGATTATTCTAGCTCAAAGAGCACACTCGGTTTGCCCTTGCTTATGATCTTCATATTTACTACGAAGCACGAGGCATACCGGAATGGAAAGCGCCATGCATGCAACTAGAGTATGATGGCTTGATTAAAAAAATACTTGGAAGTTGGTGCCCTTGCCTCCAGGGAAACATCCCATTGGTTGTAAATGGGTGTATAAATCAAGTGTAAAACATAGGTACTCTGGATAAGTACAAGGTTTGGCTCGTGGTGAAAGGTTTTTTGCAACAGGAGGGGATAGATTATGAGGAGACTTTTGCTCCTACTGCGAAGATGGTCACTTTTCGGCTTCTTCTTTCTTTTGCAGCTCAATTTGGTTGGAAAGTATATCAGATGGATGTCAAAAGTGCTTTCCTAAATGGGGATTTGGAGGAAAAAGTGTATATGAAACAACCTGAGGGTTTTTCGGGCTTGTGGTCGTGAGCATCTGGTATGCAGATCGATTAAGTCCTGTATGGACTCAAGCAAGCTCCTCAAGCCTGGTACATCAAAATAGATAAACATCTCAGACATTCAGGCTTCACATGGAGTCATTCTGATCCGAATCTCTATGTCAAAAGCAATGACGATGACATTGTGATCCTTATTGTTTATGTTGTTGACCTTGCCACCACGAGGTAGTGGAGATCTTTGCGATTCATCGGGAAAAATCAGATTTATGTGTTGCTTTTGAATGGTGATTTAGCCTTTGTCACTATTGGCTTGGTGTAGAATTTTGACAACATAATCATTTGACTTTCATTTCTCAAGTTAATATGCCACAAACCTATTACAAAAATTTCAGATGTATGATTGTAATTCTTCTTCTACACCTATGGAGTCGGGTTTAAACTCTCAACTCATGATGATTCACCACCGGTTGATGAATCATTATACAAACAAGTGATTGGTGGGTAGCTTGATCTATCTAACAACTACGACGACGATCCTTGTTTTGTTGTCAGCTATCTCTCCTAGTTTTTGTCTAAACCTAGTGTCCCCAGATTTCATCCTGAAATATGAGACTACTACCTATCCGAAAGAAAAAATTTATACTTTAAAAATAATGGGTCATTTTGTGTTTTATTGCCAGAAGGTTCTTGTATTGTGTCAAGATATTCCCAAAGAGCCATATTAGCCATTTTCGCCAAATACCCAGATGCCCAAAATTGTTATATTACGTATAGCGCCGGGATTTACTGCGGGAAATTTGTATTTAATTATTTTGAGCCCGTTTGAGGCAATTTGCGCTCGGTTTAAATGTTGTGATCGTATATATCGTTATTCCAGTATACCAGTAGGGTTTTAACTAGGAATGAATCTTGGGCTTTATTTGTTCTCTCGTAATTTTTTGTTTTTTTGAGTTTTCCGTTTCGTTTTTGTGAAATTTCTCTGGATCAATTCCTTTGCTGGTTTGGCCTGATTCTTGGCATGGAGTATCTGGAGATCACATACGCATGTTGTTGTCTGCAGAAGGAATTCGCCATCGAGAGATCTAGTTCTCTTGAAAAAGGCAGTCGTGCAAAAAAAAGCTTCTTTTGGGATGGCTGCATTTTGGAAAAGAGGGTTTGAAGTGGATCATGGGATTTTTGGAAGCAACGGTGTAGGTGGAAATTTTGTACACTGGCAGGTACTTTTCCCATGAAAGCAACGTCACTTAAGTCACTGATGGGAAAATTGGAGGCGGTGGGGGGAATTTCTTACGCCTTGCAGGTAAAAGTTCCCATTGTGAAAAAAAAAGAAAATTCATTTAAGACATTGATGGGATTTTCTTAAGCCTTGAGCGAGAGGTAAATAATCTCATTATGAAAGTCAAACAACTTAAGTGGATCATGGGATTTTGGTGGTGGTGAGCGCAGTGGGATTTTGTACACTGCCTTTGTAGGGTAAAAATTCTCATTATAGAATAAAGAAAAACAACTTAAGTGAATCATGGGATTTTATTGCCTGCTGGCATGGTAAATAATCCCATTATGAAAGTCAAAGGACTTAAGTGAATCATGGGATTTTCAGGGCTGCCTTGCAAAAGGGGGTAAATAATCCCATTGTCACGTGATTTTTAAAAATAGAAATTCCTTATGCCAAAAGTGCGACCCACTTTGGGTGAATAATAATGCATTAAATAAATACTTGTTAATATTTATTCACCCAATTTGGCACCAGGCTTGTGGAAAAGTCAACAAAGGGAAGTGGACAAAAGGAATTTAAAAATAGAATTCCAAAATTAAATAAATTTAATTTATTTAATGCAGCCCCATTTGGGAGAGAAATAATACTTTTTAAAGTATTAAATGATTAAATTAATTCCTATTTTTAGTGGCTAAGGTCAAAGCATACTGTGAGGCTTGAGTTAACTAGAAGCAGAAGTCTAAAATTAAATAAATTTAATTTATTTAATGGCAGCCATGAGCATGCACAAAATAGGCGCCCCATTTGAAGAGTGAAGCTTATTAATTAATTAATTAATTGTCAGGAATAGGAAAGACATTAATTAATTATAGAATGGTGAAGATTATATAAGCAGGGGCTGCCATATGGATGAATTAATTAATTCACAGGCAGAGAAGTGCAGCCCAGAGGAAAAGTGCGCCCCATTTGGAGAGGATTTTTGCTCAGAAGAAGGTGAAATTAATGTTGAAAGCTTCCAAAATTGGCGCACAGGTTGAAGGAGGTTGATTTGTGTTTGGATAATTGTTTGCATAAGTGATACAAGTGCTCGGTGAAGTTGGTAAAATTCATGCTTGCTTTGCATGCAAATGAAACATCAAATTTTGGAGCAACAAGCTTGAATTATGCATATTTTTATGATTAAAATCCACTTATGTCCATGTTCCGGTTGCCATCTTTATGCGAATTAATTGAGGAATTCATTACGGGTGTTTTATAAGAGTAAGGAGCATAAATCAATGTCCAATACATTGAACATATCCTCGAATCTAAAGAAATATCTAGATCGCCCTGTTGTGAAGAATTTTGGTGAATAAGGAGAAAAAAATTGTTCGAGACAAAGATAGACACAGATACTTTGCCATGGCAAAGCGGGATGAAAGGGAAGGATCAACAAAATCATGCATAGCTTCCAAATTTCTTTGAAGTCAATAGGCCCGAGATCTAGATCTCATAATTGCAAAAGCTTCGCACAAAGGCCTCATCCTCTTGTTTCGAATGCAGCCCGTGAAGAAGTCAGTGCGTGGAAAATTCCTTCCAGGATCTTGTGCATGTGCTTCCAATCTTCCAGTTGAAGCCTTCATTGAAGTTGCATTCACTCGGAGTGCTTTTAGAGAATTTTTAATTGCTCATATGCAATTAAAAATAAAAATGATGAGTTATTTACTGGCGAACATTTGACTTGATGCATGTAATGGAGAAGAAGCGTAAAAGCTTGAGGATAAGAAGGAAGACATGTCAAAGGCAACACCCATGAAGCAAATCACAATCACTTGCTTCCAGATCCTGCTTACTTCCAGTCACTTCTAGATCTAGCCGCTTCCGAGATCCAGTTTGAATCAATTTGCGTCGAGAATATGAAAAAGACAAAGGCTATGACTTTCGTCTTTCTTCTTCTTTCTCTTATTTCCTCTCGACAAAATAATTGAGTGATAATTAAATTATACAACTTAAGTGATTGGTTTAAAAGCCATTATTTGAAGAAGTCAACTACTTGGAGATAGGTGGCGAGGCGTGCGAAATAGAAGGTTCTATTTTCATTGCAAATCATGCATGTCATGCAAAGAGGAATTTCGGGGGGAGATTGCCGGTTGTTTTCTTTCCGACTTCCACATGTGCCAATTCAACTAAAAGCTTCCGATTTGTAATTGCCCCTCTACATTCTATAAGTAGAGGAAGAACCTTCGGGTTAATGATCGAATTTGTAAGCAACATCCTTGTGTTCTAGACTTTGTGCGTTGAAACCCTTGAGAGCCACTTGAAGCAAAGGAATATACAGGAGCAGATTTTGGAGAACTTTGTGTCACGGTGTATTGTGTTTCTTGCTTTTTATCTTAGATCTTTTAATAGACTTTGTGTTATTTCAGATCTAGATCTAGAGCTACCTTTGCTTAGAATTCTGTGTTTATATCTATTGGTTTCTTCTATGTGCATGCAATCAACTCTATTATCTATTGATTGGGATGCACATCTTCCCCATTTCTTCTCTGTGTTTATATAATTCCCTTCTTCTATAAATATTTCCTTTCTTTAAACAATGCCCTTGCATTTTTCGAACAGAATCGCATACAACTATGGTTCATGAGTGAGCATTAAAGTTAAACCCCATATAGATACTAGCATATTTTAATTGACAAATCGATACGGGAGTCTCACCGGTAAATGAGGGAGATGTATCTCATGATTGCGCTAGGTTTTGTGCTATGTAGAAAATCTAGCCAACAAAACCAAAACTCATTCGGTGGGGAGCAACAAAACGAGTTTTAAGATATATCAAAGGAACTTGACTTTGGCATTCTATATTAGAGAGTTGCGAATTTTAGATTGATTGACTATATCGACTTTGATTGGGAGGATCTGTAGATACTCGACGATTTACCACTGGATATATCTTCTCTTTTGGTTCGGAGTTGTTTCTTGGCGAGTAAATTTCAGCCCTTTGTTGCCATCTCTTCTACTCAAGCGGAATACAAGCTGCTATTATTAGTAGTTGCGAAGCAATATGGCTTTGTTAGATTTTGACTGATTTTCAGTTTCCCTGGAGATTCTTGCTACACCTCTTTAACTCTTTTGTGATAATCAAGGTGTTCTAAAGACGGTGAAGAATCTTATCTATCATTCCCGCACTAAACATATTGAGATTCATCATCACTTTGTATGCAACGGTTGGTTGATTCGGTGATATCTCTCTTCATTTATGTCCTTCTTGGATCAGCTGCTTTGATGTAATGACTAAACCTCTTGTTAGTCCTTTGTTGTTTGTCAAGTTTAGAGATAAACTTGGTATTGTTTCAAGGTTAGTCATTAAAGGGGTGTTGAATATATAATGAACCATTTGGTTCCGAGAAGTTAAGGAATGGACCATTTGGTTATGGGCAATTAAGGAGTTATAATCGATAATTGCATTTGTAACCATCATCCCTACATATAAATAAAAACTCTACTGTGACATTTCAATAGTGTATTTTGCCTTCTCACCTCTTTCTTAATTTCTCCCTTTGTTAACAAAAAGATGCTAAAAATCTTATTTTTCAATGCTACTATTTTAATTTTATTCTTTTTATCCATTATCTCCATTCTTATAGCATGTGTTGCATTAGAATATGCATCAACATTAACGTTGGTTCACATAGGAAGAATAGAGTTGTTCCATGTGCTTTTATGAAATTTTTTTAATGTCTACAATGAGACAAGGTTCTTTAACCCTCTAAATGTTTGTGGTTGACTATCCTTCTTCCCAAGACAAAGAAACAAAATGAAAACACGGTGAAATCTCTTCCATGAATACCATGAGGATGGCGGTTGGATTCTTATAGGAGCTCGATTTCAATTCGCTTGATAAACAAAGCAAGCTCGGTCACTTTTGGATTGGTTTTGAATTCATAATTAGCTCGTCATTAATGAAAACAAGTAAGATATTCATTGGGTTGGATTATAATGCGATCTTAATCATGAATAACAATGTAATGCGTTGAAATGCATCTCGACCATAGGACGAAGTATTATAATGAAACCTTGACATAAATAATGTCGATATTGTATTCGCAAGCACACTTACTATTGCAGGTGTATAATAGTTTGCTTGTATTTCCCATGTAGCGACATCACGCTACTCATAATGAGAATGCACATCAATATCATATTGTCGCTTGATACTCCAACAATCTCATCACACAAGGTGACACACTAAAGCGAAACTGAAATAAACGAAAATGTTCTATTGACCAACTTACGGTTTGACCCAGTTTCGAGCACTATCATACACATGTAACTCTCTCTTGCGATACCCATTACAACATCTTTTCTTCTCTTTCCGATGATGCCCTTTCTCATTTCCCGAGAATTCCTGCACATGCACAAACAACAATACCCAGTGCATTACATGTCCAAAATAATAAATCAACTTTCTATAAATCAAAAATGACATGTTATTATCAACAATAATCCATAACTGTAATTCAACATTTACTAACCATCTAACAACTATTTATTTATCCAAAACATATCATAACGCTAATCAAGCAAAATCAATCAACAATAACACGCTGTCTCTATGGCGGCCACCGCCATCCAGTTCTCAAATATATCGAAATAATAAATGATCGGTTTCGGGATGTGACATCATTTGTATTTTCACTTTAGTCTAGGCAAATCAGTTAGGAAGTGTTTCCCCCTTTCCGATCGTGGGAATCTTCATCCTCGGCCTTGTTGAGCATTGTACACCTTTGTATCATACCCTATTCTTTCTCATTGATTAGAAGTTGCACTATTTTGAAAATATTCCGCATTTGAATGTGTCTTTGTTTCTTGCTTTTTTTTTCCATTGCATGTTCTATAACCCCGAGGATTTACTAGCTAGTTTCTTTGGGTTGTCCTCTGCGTCGGCGTCTTGGATCCCATGGTGCGGATCATTGAGAACTTAAAATCAAAATTACTAACTACATACGTTATGCTCTAAACTAGTCAACACTCCACAGCCGACACAACTCGGACACTAGTGCGGGATTTAAATGTGTAAGTAGGTTCAGTTGATGGTAGGCAAGAAACAAAGTCTAGGAAGCCACAATAGTGCTAGTTTGCACTAATGAAGACATCTGTGTAATGTCCCCATTCCTACCTCCACGGTCTAGCGATTGGTTTTCCATCTTAGCCTTGGTCATACCCAAGGGGCTAGTGGCGTAGAGAGTTGTTGGGTATGGTTTTCACCTACATTTCACTTATATGTTATGTTTTGGCGTTATGCATGTACTTTATGATGACTTAAGTGAAAAAGGTGGGTTAATGTTCTATTTCTTCGTTGGGGTCACTTAAGTGGACTTTTTGGCCTAGGAGAAATAAAGTCACTTTAAGTGACGATTAAAATATGACATATCTCCAAGGGGGGTCAAATTAGGGTTTTATGGCCACTTTTATGATGGAAAAAGTTATAAAAGGTGGTGTTTGGGGAGGAAAAAGGAGGGAGGTTCATTTTGCCATCTTATGTTGGAGCTTTCAGCTTGCTTTCCTTGCTTGTGGAGGTGAAATTCCGCAGGAACCCTAGCTTCGGTAGTGAAAGATCTATCCCTAGCTAGTAGAGCACTCTTCGGTGGTGAGAGATCCAGCCCTAGTTTGCTATTGTGGAGTTTATTCAGATCGGGTTGTCAGATTCAGAGTTTCAGAGGCTTGCTGATCCAGTTTCAAGTCCAGAAAGAGAAGACAGCCATATTCAGTAAGAGAGATCATTTATTTTATCAGTGGAACTTCTTGTCATTGCATGTTGATGCATGTCATTGCATGTTGATGCATGTTACATGCATGTCATTGCATGCTGATGCATGTTACTTGCATGTTGCTGCATGTTAGTTTAATTGCAATAAAAGTGAAGATATTGGTTATTTTCTGATTTTATACCTTGCTGCCTTAACTGTACTTTGCTGTCATATTTTTCTATATACTGCTGTCATAAAATCAGATTTTTATTTGTGAAAAATTTGGTTGGAAATCTTGAATATAAAATAAATCCGGAAAGGGGATATTTCAATCTGTCCAGTGACCGTTAGGCAAATAACCTGGTTTTGAGTTAGCCGTGTAAAAGGGGAATCAATAGCTTTTTTAGGGACTGTTCCCATTATCATCAGCAGCTGCTTATTTTCCGTTCCAGTCTCTTATATCTTGTGTATCTTGTTGATAACCTCTAGTAATCTTCTGGTAATATCTTTCAAATTCTCTTACAAACCTGGGCTTCAAATACTAATTTTTCCTTCTTCATGGCCTCAAAATTCTGAAGGTTGTTTTAGTGCCATTCCTTGGTCTCGCTTGCTTAGGCAAGTTTGTCTCAAGTTGTGACACTTCATACTTCCATTGACTAATCACGTCTTGAGATTCCTGGCTGCTTGCTAAACTTTATTGTCATTCAATTGATTTACTTGTTTTATAATATGACTCTTCAATTCTTTATTGGAGTTCTCTTTATATAGTTTGGATTTCACCAAAATTGCAATCCATCATTCTGAAGCTTATCCAAAAGCATTTTTGTTGCTTTAAATTATTTTCCATCTCAGCAATATCTTGTCTGAACTCATCTGCTTTGTTCCTGTGCAACTTGGCTGATGTATAGTCACGATGGCTCTCCTTTATTACATATGAGAGCTAAACCAAGGCTGTTGGCATCACTAGATAGTGAACATCATCAACTGGAAACTTACCGTCCTCTAGCTTTGGAACCATAACTGTATTCCAATGTCTTACATTAGGTAAAATAATTTTTTCAATGTGGTGTTCAAATCCTTCTGAAAACATTTACTGGTTCATTTCTTATTAATTTTCTAGTATGTGCCTGCAATTGTGCAAAATCTGCATATTCAAGTTGCTGCAATACATTTGATTGAAAATGGATTAGCTGGTAATTAATAACCTTAATCTGCTCGACATAGTGAATCCCATTATTCTCATCTTAAAAGTATGTGCGACAATCTGCTTACTCCCCTGCAAACTAGGCCATCTTGCTGACTGCATACTAGTATTTGACCTGCTCAACGATAATGGCAGTAGTTTTATTTTACAAACAGTCACGATGATATCGTCAACTCTTCTTGGGTCTAATTTGTATTTTTTGTCACTTCTCCGGTCCCATGCTTTCCTCCAATAGTTGAATATGCAACAATGGTGATTTGTATACTGAAGATATTCTTGGGGTTGTGACAAAACAAATAAAACTGGAAAGAGATGGCCAAACTTGCTGAGACATGGTGAAATTCGACTTGGCTTGGCAAATTCACATTACTTGGGTTTTACTCCCAATAGCTGTTGCACTTGATAAAGACTTCGTGAAACCCAATGTATTCAAAAGTAAATAGAATATTCAGAAATTTTAATCCGTTTTGTTTTTTTAAATGTGCCAAGATTTTTCTCTGTTTTTGTCAATTGGCCAGTTAGCCCTCGCTCTTTGGCTTGTTCAGTTGTTCTCAAGTTCAAGTTGTATGACCTTGCTTGAAGTTTTGGTCATGCTGATGCAATACTTCAATCTGTAATATGCAACACAAATGTTATCACTTCTGGAATTAATCACAAGATTTCATTTGATGATCTCAGTAAGGTGTTATACAGTTAAATGAGATCAATTGTCATGTTTAATTGTTCTAATATCAGGTGTTTTCTTTTTCCTGTTTCTAGGTTATTGCCATCAATCATCAAAATGAGAGTATTTCAGTGGATGAACTTGCCAGGGTATTCTTTCAGACTCATACTTTTTAATAATCATCTCTAAGCGTTAGTGTTGTATCTGTCAAACTACATTGCAGTTCTCAGATTGTCTCAAGTATTAGCTTTTCTAAACCATAGGCCTTTCTGAGATGGATTCTGCAGTTCATATTTATAAATTAGGAATTATAGTCCCTTTCTAGGAGTTATTCTCTTGTTTGGCGTAAGAGGTTCTGTTGTACCATTTTGTTCTAAGTATCAGTTGATACATATTGCAGCTCATGGGTCTAGCAGTAAATGAATCATTGTTCCAGGTTAGTTGCTATTGTATCTGAAAAGGAACATCATTGCTGATCATATTTTACCTCTTTTTCAACTTCTATGAGTAGAACTATTTTTTTAGTACTTAGCTTATGGCAAGTTGATGATATGTTTGTGCAGGTATTAGGTACCAGAAGCAAACAATTTGCAGATGACTTGAAGAATCATTCAGGAGCACTTTCAATATTAAGGAACTAGTGAAGCAAGCTGTTCATGATAATATAAGGAGGTCATGTGATTCTCAAGGAAAATGGAATTCAAGCCTAGAAGGCTGGATAGCTGGTAGTACAGTAGATAAGTCTGCAGAAGACATCTGTGTTCATAACAGAAAAATAAAGATCTCAAGCTCTGCAGAACTGCAAAGACCAAATACTAGAGTCAAATTCCAAGTGCAATCAGATGAAAGGAGCCATAAACAGGAAACATCAGGGAGTCCTACTTCATGCAATCATGCAAGGAAAGTTGGAGCTGATGATAAATTATCTCATTTACAGCATGAATTTGGTAATCAGTCTAACTTCTCAAATTTTGATCGGCAGTTGAGTATCAAATTCTCAGAGGCAGCCAGAAATTGCAGACAAAAAATATCTGAAGCTAACTGCCAAGTTGCAGGTAATGATGGTGCAGTTTCAGAAGGGGCTATTGTTGGTAATTTGCAGCAAAAAAACCTCTATGACTTCAATAGTGAAGTAAATGTACCTCATGGAATTAACTGTTCACCTCATCTGAAAAATGATTCTGGTGAAATTGAAAGAAATAGCTTAATTGTCAAAGATGGAGTGCAAGCAGAAAAATATCCGAACAATTTTGTGGAAAATTCTTCTTTTGTATCTACTGAAAGGGCTACAGCTACAACAGAAAGGAAGGGACAGAACAATGACTGTAATCCATCTGAAGAAATACAAGGGAATGAGGAAATATCATGGATGCAAAAGACTACTCAGAACGTTGTATTGCATGCGCATGCTCAGTGTGAAGGACAGTCTGAAAGACAATTGAAGCAGTTTTCAAGCAGCATAAACGAATCAGATGCATTAGCTCTACTGTTGGACAATAAGAAATTGCTCGATCCACAATCTCAGCAAAACTTTCCTAGTACATTAAATATGTCTGTTAGGGAACTAGAAAAAAGTAACCACTTCAAATCACTTGAGCTCATGCAAAAATTGAGGAATTTAGAAGTGCAAGAGGAACAATTTCATGTTAGTTCTCAGTCCAAAAACTTGGCGAGGCAGAGTTTAGAATTAAGCCACTCAAAAGCATTGTTCAAAAAGAATGTATGTATAGAAGAGAAACTTAACAAGTCATATATAGATCTTAGCAGGGCATGTGCAGATGAATTGGTGGCAGGGATGTTTGTCATGCTTCTTGCTTTAGCATACGGTGCTTGGAGACACTCACATGCACTCCTGTCGGAAGCAATTGCATTGTGCCTAGTCTCACATAAGGTATTTTAATTGATATCTACTGACATGGTATTCAGAGATAAGCCTGTACTATATTCTAAGTTTCTAGTCTTGTTTTGTTTCTCATTGTGTGTACTGTGTAGGATACCCAAAAGTCTTCATGGTTGCACAACCCAATGGACAATATATCAGAACATCTCCGAATTGCTGTGTGTGAACTTATAGCGGTTTCTCGTATGCTAACTTGTGGTGTTTTTGCCATAATTGTCTCATTAATAATACACCACATACCCAAAAGCTTTCATCAGGGAGCTATTCTCTTGACAGTACTAGGAGGCTTCTGTGGTTGGTTAGGCAAGTTCTATGTGGATACCTTAGGTGGAAGTGGATTTCATTGGCTGGTATACTGGGAAGTTCTCTGCATATTACATACTTTTTCCAGTTGCTTCCCATCATATTTGTTTGGTTTATTGAATGGCCAATTTGGGAGCAAATTCATCCCCACATGGGTTCGAAAGTTTTCTTTGCATGCTACCTTAGTTGTAGTTCTTCCAGTAATGGCTGGACTCATTCCGTTTGCTTCTTTTGGTGATTGGGCAAAGCATTTTTCCAACATTTTCTTTGATAATGCTCATCCAATTCTGTGAGTTGGGTTTCCAGACATTTTCTCTTGGAAATTATTTGATTCACTGTATTTCTAGGACTACCATGTAAGTCCAATAATTTTCTTTATGGATCCAAAAGCTTGTTTATATTCCTAGCTGTATTCTATTTTCTTTAGAACAGTAATATATTAGCAGGTTCAATTCAGAAACAGATCGTGTAGGATTATGTGACAGTGGTGTCTCTTTTAGCTTTTGCTACTTGTTCTTCAATCATTCCCATAGACCCTCGGGTCTCGTGGAGGTAATTAAAACCATTCCATTCCATTATTAATACATTTCATTGCCAGCATTGCATTTAGTAATCACATGCTAAATCAAATTACTATGTTTATATATGACCATAAAACCGTCTTTTCAATTAGCAATTCATTTGTTAGAGGTGAGAAACGGACCCCAAGTTTGCTTTATCAATTTACAGTTTATTTATGCCACAATGCGTACTTGGAGCATGGTCCCATGCAATGGGAAAGCTAAAATTTTTGAGCAGATGAGAGAAAAAATAGGATATTTTAGCATTAATAGGGTCCCATGATTTTTTATTTTTCTGTGCAGAGATAAAATATGAAGCTTTAGCACTAGCAAAAGTAGGGTCCCATGAATCCGAAATAAATTTTTGGATGGAAATTTGAGAGGGAAGCTTAAACTAAATGCCAAGTGTAAAAAAAGCTCCCTAAAATTTTTAAGTAGCTGATTTATTTTTGTGCCCCCAGCTGCTTTATGGGGCTGAAAATCCTCTCCCTAAAGTATAGTTGCTGAGAAATTTCAGGAACTTTGTTGGGTTTTAGCAGCAGCAATAATTTTTTTTTTTGCATGGGACCATATTTCCCAAATAAATAGGAGCAGTAGCCCCATGGGACCATGCTATTAGTGGGATCATCATGAGCGGAACATCTTCACCCCTAAATGATTATCATTCCTCACAAGAAATATCCATGGGAAAGGTCGGGGCATAGTATCCGTCGAAGGATTTTCCCATTGCTTCCATGACTAAAAGTATGATTCATCCCAAAAAGTAAATCCCACATTGGTTGGTAGGTCTACATAAACATATAAATCTTATATTTTGGTTTTTCCCTCTTTTCTTATGTAACTTTAAATAAATAAAAATACGGTTTAATTGCCTTTAAAAATAAAAACAAACTTTATCAAGAGAGGAGCCAATAACTAAGTATGAACCAGTACTTATGAGGGTACATTTGTTAGTTTAGGTTATTATTTATCATTTTATTTGTTTATTAGGATACTTCTTGCACTTATGTTAGCTCTACATGTGTGTTAGCTTGCTTAGGTGTACTAGTTGTGTTGAATTAGCTTACTAGCTATGTGGAGTCGAGTTTCACGCCGGTATTAGTTAGTGAAAATTATTCACTACCGATCTAGGTAGTAGTACTTTCCTAATCTTATATGTACATCAATTGCATCATTCTATTATGTAGCTTTGAGTTGTTTTTTTGTGCACTTTCATGGTCGTGGAAACCAAATACCGCCGAGCAAGGAAATACTGTACAATGCTTAGGAAGGAAATCAAGGTTAGATGAGACCAAGATGGATTGATGAGTAAGTTTGTTGGACAGAGGCTTCCAAGTGCTAAGAAAACACAAACCGAGCAATGGCCAAGCAAATCGAGCCAATCCAATCCATCGTTATTTGAGACTTGAGCCTGTGAAGGACGATCTGCTCACAGGTAGCAAAGAACCGCCAAATCAAAAAGATGAGCCACAACCACCATCGATCTTCTGTGTCATGTGCAATACCGCTCATGAAGATAAACACGAGTTGAGTTGAGGAGATTTGGGCAAATGAGTAAGGAGTAGAGTGATCCATTAAGCAAGTTAGGGCAATGTGCAGACAAGCTAAGAAGACTCTAGATGCGCGACTCCACCATTTGACCTCTTGCTCCACTTTCTATACCATCTGCATTGTAATGTTCCTTGTTTTGATTTTTTATTTATTTAACAGTGTAGTATATCTTTCTTGTTTGTTGAGAGATTTTGTATCGGCATTTTTGACATTTTAGGCATGTTGGCGGTCTCTCTTGTGAGGGACCTATTATAGTGAAACCCGATTTTGGTTTGTTAGTGTTTGAGTAGTTGCCTTGACAACTCATACATATTTGTAGCGTCACTCCACCCATTCAACAAGAGTATGAGAGGGTGTAGTGTTGATCATGCTTTTCGGGTTATGTCCTTGCCTTGTTACCTTGGCTGTTCTTGGATCGTGACATTCCTATTTCTTTAGATCTTGTGTCCTTGTCTTGTTGCCTTGGTTATTGTTCTTGACTTGTGACACACCTATTTGTAACAATTGATCAAATTATGTTTGATATTTTTTTACATTTTCGATACCACTCCATTGATGTCTTCTTGTATGGAGCTATTATGATGAAGCCCAAAGTGTCGGTTGTTTTTAGTTTTGTGATCGAATGATAAATTGAGCACATTGCACATCAAACTTATTCAACATTGTACGAGTTTTTTTGAGTTGAGCTTCTTGAGATGCCTTGCGGCGGGATTTTGCTCTCTAGTTTGTTATTACTAGTTTTGGGTACCTTGTAGTGTCCCTTTTTTCCAGCTTATTTTACGTGAGTATTTCACTAGGCTTTGTTTCAGGACCCACTTTTACGCCTACCTAAGCCACGCTTACAAGGGTGTTAGCGTATGTTATTATTTATCCTTTAATTTGTTTATTATGATAATTATTGCACTTATGTTAGCTCTACATTTGTGTTAGTTTGTTTAGGTGTATTAATTGTGTTAACTTACTAGTTGTGTGGAGTCAACTCTGCCGGTACAAGATTAGCTTAGTGAAAGTTATTACTATCGATCCGGGTAGTCGTTGCAATTTCCTCTTATATGTACATCAATTGCATCATTTTATTATGTAGCTTTGAGTTGATTTTATGTGCACTTTCATGGTTGTGGTAATGTTTATTTTGCTGGAGTGATCCTAAGGTGAGAAGCATTGGCTTCTTTGACAACATCTAAAGTAAGGGATTAGTAAATGTCACTTTATAAGTGATGATACATAAGTGATTACAAATACACAATTTAATTCTTAAGTGATGGTCCACCTTAATTTTTTAATATTTAATATCGCCTAATTTAAATATTGTAAAAGTATCTTTCATATAATTTAAATGCTTAAAACAAAATTAATACATTGGGAAGAGCATAACCAATTAAAGGGTATTTTTTCATCTTCAAATTCTATGGTGCTTAGGTGACTATATGCACCCCCGAACTTGGGGTGCACGGTCACATGATCCTCTCCTTACCACAAATCAAATATTATGCCTTTTTAGTGCATTTTGGAACTTTTACGACTCTAAAATTGTCGGCCATTCATTAAGAAGAATTATGATTGTAGTATTTGAAATTTGGTTTGAGAAATTGTCAATACAACTTTTGACACTTAATCGACATTTATTCTATTTATACACAAATGACTAATTCAAGGCACCCTCTGTTCTATTTTGCAGCCTAGTCCTACTAGATGACAACTATTCTCCAAACTTTGCTCCTCACGAATAATTGTACATGCTACAAAACGTCTATATAGACTCCCACTTGCCTTATACTTAATTACTTTTACACCCTAGAAATGTTCGTAGGCCCAAGACAAGTTTGACCATGAACTTATCCAACTTTTATGATTTTGTCTCTTGCACTTTTAACGGTCACTTTTTCAAAAGGGTAACTTAGCTTAGCAAGCCTAGTTGTTACTTTTGGATCAATTGAGCGAGGTACATCTAGGAATCCTTTACTCACTCTAAAAAGGTAAAGAGAAACCCTTGAATTATTCTATTTTTAGAACAACCATCATAACAAGTTATTGAAAATTGAAGTTATCTATATTATTGCTCTAGATCAACCATGTGCAAAATCTGAAGTCATCTTTTTGTTTTATTCTATATCACGTGTCTCATAATAGGTCGAGGAATTGCACAAGTTTGATCCCTCTTCAAAGTAGTGGTATGTAGCGCAATACTCATCACATCAACAAGGGTGTGGGGAGGTAGTCTAACATAAAGTATGCTAATCTCATTTTCAAGTCCATGACACAAAATTATGGTTTCAAAGTAAGGAGAGGCCAAATCTCATCACAACGTAGTCAACACACATATACAAACCTTTAAATACAAGTGAGCCAAATCTTAGCATTCAAATTGCGCGTGTAGGTTTAGAGAACAAGTTCGTAGCCTTTGGGACAACTTCGACCATGAAGGTGTCAACATACCCATGAACTTGTCTTGCATTGAGTATTAGATTGAGATATTTTATGAACATCTTGACGACACCCTAATATGTACACATTTTGAGCACTTTGTCACATAATATATTTGTATAATTTGGTTCATGTCTCTAACCCTAAACCCATATTGTACATTATTGATTTATCATTGGCAAATCTATTTGCAAATATGAGAGTAGCATATTTTAGAGGAATTAGGATTGTTTGTCTTAAAATTGAATTATCATTTGGACAACATATTAAATTAGGTCTTAAACCCTAATTTATTATTACAATCACCACCTTGTTAGCATAAAATATTTTGGATAGTATTGATTCCACATAAAAGTGAAATAATATACCATGAGTGATAAATCTCATTCACACGAGTAGAATTATAATCCTAATTTTCATGCTATTGATTTTGGTGATATAAGTTTCAAGCTAAACACACTTATTGGATACACCTTATTTTTGCATACTAACATTGTCTATTGTAGGATTTGTCGACACATAATTATTTTGAATGTATGTTTGAAGGAGTACATTCGAGATCGGGTGAGTTGACATGTAACATATCGTGAGAGATCATTGTGGCAATTTCTTTTCTATTACCACTTGTAATACAACAATTAGGGTTTAATCTAATTAAGGTATAATCCAAAGTAAAGATGAATTAAGATTACAAATATAGTAAATACAATAAACACACAAATCCTAAATCATGTCTAGATCAAAAGGGCAATTGTATAAACTTACTTGAGTTAAATAAAGTACAAGTTAGGGTTATAAGAGATCACACCAATTCTAGACCGAGATGGAGTGACAATGATATGAGAGCGTGCGAGAAAGATGTGCATAATAATGTTGTGTTGTATTGAAAATATGGAAGTGTGAATTTGAGGGGAGAATGAAGTTGCGTGTTGTCGAGACTAAGTCGTCTAGGAAACTTTGTCTAAGATAAACAGATTTGTCATTTGTAGGGTTTTGTTGGATGTTGCCTTTGGCCATTGTATTCCTCTGTGTATGTAGGTCAACTTTTTGTGATTGAAATTATACGATTGTAATTGTGCAACAAATTAGGGTTCCTTTGCTTGGGGACCTAACGAGGGGTTAGTCGATTAGGTTGAGTTGGGCCTACAACACCTATGTAGAAATACTTTGAAGATGAATCAAGACCTTGTAGTTCCCCACGTAACTTATGTGTGTAAGATGTATATTGAAATGTGTTTAAATGAAGATTCCAATGGGAACTTTGACACTTGGTAATGATCATTGGTGTGATGCAACTTTGCAAAATGGCCTAGGATAGCCATGTAGGATGTGCGAGACTTAGAGTTGATTGAAGCGCTTGAGGGAGTGATTTAACAGTTGGGTAGTTTGTTGTGATCCCTCGGTGGTCAACAAAGATGCAAGATAAGACGCCTTTGTCAAATGAGTTGTGTGAATATGCTTTTATAGATGATTGTTGTGAAAGGTTTTCTTGCTCAATTGACTCTAGACTATCCGAGGTAACTTGTGAGTTTGAAAAAGTGACTGCATTAGAGCTTTGGAAGATGAAGTCGTCGGCTCAAGAAAAGGTTACATGAACAATTTTTGTGTTATGCCCAAATTCATTGTGGTGAAATCCAAATTGTAATATGTTAGTTGGAAATGGTGGCCAAATGTCTGAAGATATGTTTTGTATTTTGGAAGTTGGCTTTTGATTGGTCAATGATGGATAACAAATGTGACATAGTGGTCGAAAGTACTAATCGAGCAAGGTGTGTGTAAGAATTAGTCATTTAAGTGCACAATGATTAATGGGTTGAGATAAATGTCAAGGATTACTCGCCAAAAGCCATTGGTCCATATTTAGATACCTACATCTGTCCCTATTTTAATCTAGTAATTGAAAATTGCTTGATTAAAATAAAATGATGTGAAACACAAACCTCCCATAAGGACAGGCATGCAATATATTGGAATGTGTGTGTTCCCTTCTCCTTTGTGTATGGCCATTCATGTGAACTTATTTGCCACATGTAAAAACATGCATTAAAGTCCAATCGAGATGCTTATACAAACTTAGTAAATAACATAAATCAAAAAGTAAAAACCATGAAACATGTACACCCATTTGCCCCCTGTTGTCATATGTGAGGGGAAAGTAATTTGAACATAAAATGAAACAGTAATAATTTGGGCCAACCATGTGTTCAAACCCAAAACTAAAAATAATGTGTTTACCAACTTAATTTAGATTAAAACTTGAAACTAATGCACACTCAAATTTTGTATAGAAATGTTTCAACATTTAGATCTGACAGTACATGTAAATGCTATAAAGAAATGATATTCAATAAGGGCACATGTTAAAATACATTAAAATACAAGAGGATGGATTGAATTAGCTTTTTAATGTTTCACAAAGTGTTTTGGATGTGGAATTTGGAAAAACAAGTCGTGACATGGTAGAATGTGCTTCATCTCTAATGGAAACTCATTGGATGCTAGTGTTGGATCCGAATAATCACATGTGATGCTTTTATCCTTCTTGGCCTTAGTGTTTGGATTTGTTTTATGCTTCTATTGCTTTTTCATTGTATTTACTAGCTTTCTATACCTTCGCTTCTTCCAAAGTGTTTGCAGACATGCACATGTAATGATCAAAACCCCGATCTCGAAACTAACACTCTGTTTCACTATTTTCTTTATGTTTTTGAATGACGAAAGCAGATAAGGTTATGAGCGTTCGACTTCTCGATCCAAAGTGCCGATTGTGCGAGCTTCCTTTTGGCTAGAAGGAACTACGAAATAGAAAACAAGACTACAAAAAGAGAATTTAAATGATATATAACAGTGGATTGCCTAGTGTATGCTAGTTCCAGGAAGTGTGATACTTCCTAGATGGTGTCAATCCTTTGTTTAAAAAAATTAATGTGAGAAATCAATAAATTCTATTGTAGTTGATATGATTTAGTTATCCCATTCAAGTATTAATAAGCAAATCCAATCACAACAAAGCTAGGTTATGGTTGGATCTAAAGGAGAGAAAAGCGTCAAGTCAGTCTTGGTGCAGTCCGTGGTTTGATTCTAGGTTGTTTAGGCCACTTGGTAGAAGGTTATTTGGTTATGTTCTTGGGAAGGGTATGAAACAAAGAGACTAGCGTCGGTCTTGTATGACTGACGATGGTTTAGTGATAACCGATGACGGTTACTACGGGTTTTCAATAACTCAATAGTTCATGATTTAGGGATTTGTCTGAGACTAACCCGAAGATGGTGAGGAGTGGGTGTAGGTGCGGAGAGGTGTTGGAAATACTCGAAATGTCTGATCGGGTATGGACGATTCTATGGTGTGGGTGAAGGAATGATCAAACTTGTATGGAGATAAATGGTGGGGAAGTGAGAGTTCAAGTAGAAACTAATAACAGAGATAACAAAGCCTACTAGAACGGAAAATAGAAAAGGTTGGTTAACAAGATACTTACTTGTGATGCGGAGTTCGATGGCTGGATGGAGGTGACGGTTGATCAAAAGAATGGTGTTTGGTGTGCCGTGGCGTGCTTCCCTGGAATGCTACCGTGTGTGCGGTGCTTCTAGATTTGTCCGGATAATGGTTACGGATGCTGGATGCACGAAAAGACCTTGGTTCTGTCTGCGTCATGCAGCTCCTCTTTCTCTTCTATGATCTCGAGAATGTGCTAACCTCTCAAAAAAAGTGCCAACCTCTCAAACAAGGTTCTAAGGTGAATAAATAAGTAGCGGCAGTTCGGTTCGATCTTGACCGACGTCTGTTTAGGTCTGACCGGAATTGGTTAAGGTGGGATTCCCTAGGTTCATTAAAATGGGCAGATCTTTCTAATTTCTTGGGCCAAGTTGGTTTGTTGTTGTGGATCGAAACGAAGCTTCCCTTAATGAGCGGGAATGTGGTTAGAGAAATCTTAGACATTGATTTTAGGTCGGACCAAATCTTAGCTCATTAAGGCAAGTAAGACTTAATTATTTTTAGTTATGAAAACATGCCAAGAATAGGTCTAGGGTGAGGTGGTTGGATGAGGTGTCTAGGTGAGGTGAAAATTAGGTCAATTAAATAATGAAGGTTGTGAGGATGAGGATTAATTTAATTAAAATAATTAAATTAATATTAATGTGGGGTGAAAGGGGCCATGGTTAGGTGCCCATGTTTAAGTTGGTTATCCGATCAGGGGCTAAGGGGAATGTGACCAAATTTAGGTGTCTACATTTGCCCCTTTTTGTCACGTAGCTTGTATTGGTAAGCGATGTTGACAAAAATAAGAAGTGGGTGCCCCATGTGTGGGTGAAGGTGATCCCCCTCAAACCAGAACTGGTGAGGTGGAAGACGGAAGTGGTGAGTGGTTTGATAAAAGGTGGATGTGGTGAAAAGGAGCATAGATGTGGGTGAATGTGGGAAAGGGTAGAGGTCAAAAATAGGCAAACAGGTAAATGGGCCAGGGTCAAAGGTAGTGGCAGTCAAATGCATGCACATATTATAAACTGCAACACGGTTCCAGGTTGAAGAGCTTGTAAACTCCAAAACGTCCAAGGTCGATAGGTTTATCCAAACAAGGTGATGTGATTCCGGTATCCAAGACATAGGATATGGTCAGGAAGCACAACGTAGGTCAGGTGCATGAACATTTAGGTATGTTCCTATTGCTTGGATATTTTGTTAGGCCAAAATACGAGGTTCAACCACGGTGCGAGATTAAATCCCTCCTTAAAGACAGGTGAGGCTGCCTGTTTATTACTAATCTAAAACACAACAGAAATAATATATACAATATCCACACTATTCTAACCATTGGGGTTGGGATGCAATCCCGAAATCCATATCATCACGAAATGGGGATGTTACAACTTTAGATTAGAAAGAATTAGAAGGGAAAATATTATAGACGAAACAAAGCGGGAAGGGAATGAGAGGAACGCATTTTCTTTCAAGCAAACACAGATCACGAAATACTTATACAAGTTCTAGATAATGAGTGTAATATTTTGAAACGATTAAAATGACTAAGAATACTAAACAAAGAATAGCTCAAGATTTTAGACGTAAGAACAATCTCTTAAGATAGATGAATCCCACAACACAAAGTTTGTAAAATAACACTTGTTCTATTCTTCAATGATTAAAAAAAAATACAATTTTTTTCTTCTTCTTCACAATAGCTCTTAATATTCAAAAAGTATCTCTCCTTTGAATGCACAAGCATCCCTTATTTATAATAGAGAGAGCAGAGAGAAAATAGGATAAATCCTAGAAAATAGTTTTTAACAAGAGTCCTATTTTGCTTGACTCTCACGCAAGAGAACAAGTCAAAATTTGCTTCCTATGTGACAAAATGAAAATGAAAAAGACATGACAATTTCTTGGTAGAAATGACATGGAACATTATGTTTATTCTTCATTCGTCTTTGTCTCCTTCCAGTGAAGCCTGCTTGTCTCGAAATTCTTGGAACTTCCAGATTATGCCTTGCATCTCATCTTCATCTAGTGCACTAGAATAATCACTTAGGACCTCACAAGTTTCCTGAGTATCACTTGCATTACCAGGAAGTTTCTTCAACCTCTTGTTGAGTTTCCTTAGTGATTCCAAAACATTCTCAATCCTTATGAATTTATCAATGATTGCCAGATCAAAGACGGAAGTTGGTTCGTCTTTGAATTGATTCTGAATTTGTTTATATAGATTATCAAGACGTAGAATCTCTGAGCTTTCACCCAACACCTTGGCGAAGATCTTGGACAGCTCCTCTTCTATGTCATTAGTGGCATCAACCAGCTGATCTCTAGATTCCCTCAACTTGTTGCAAGCTTCACTGAGAATATTTATCCTGAATCTAATGGCTTTGGCTAGCTGGAAATTCTTATCTCCATGTGGAATGATTCCTTCTTCCATTAAGACCCGAGATGGAACCTGTTTCAGTGCATTGAGGGCTTCAAAGTTAATTCAAGGTTCCCAACTTCTTGTGAAAACTCATCATCCATTTTTTCACCATCCTTCTTTATTTCCTCCAAGGATTTATAAACCTCCACTGTGTCATCTATGACCTCTCTTCCTTGTAGGAGTAGCCTCTTTATCCATTCTTCAACCGTTCTCCCCTTCTCGTTGATCTTTTCAATCATAGGCACCGATGAGAAATCAAACCTTATAGGAGTAGGGGTAGAAGATGACGGTGTTGACTGAGAAGGCTTTGAAAGCTTGAGCAATACCTCCGTCAACTATTCAACTTTCTCCTTTAGCTCATCCCTGCTTACCTTTGTTTCTTAACTTCAGAAAGCATGTTCATGGCATCCTACGCATCCTGTTGTGCTCCCTCTATTGTTACCTTCCCTAGATCAACCCTTGTAATATGATAATCAGTCACCGCTATATCCTTGGTTTTGTCGGCTGCGGGAGTGGCAATCTCTGCAAACTTATGCCTTGAGGCATCCACTGAAACCCTAGAAACTGTTTTAGGTTTCTTGGGGAGAAGCCTTGAGTGAACTGAAATCAAAGGCTGGTAGGGGAACTACCACCTTCCTCTTCCTCGAGTTTGATCAACCAACCATTGAGGTACAAAGTGGAAGAAGTTTTCCCAATCGGAGGTGTTATGGTTGTATCCATAGGTGGGGAATATTTACTTGTGGAGTGGTAATGAGTTCAAGTGTAGTGATTGTGGGAATAGATTCAGGGAATGAAGGTGTGGAAGGAGGAGGCATTTCTATGGCCATCGTGGGTCCAAAGAGAGAGGTGAGAGGTCGAAGAAAATGTTAGCCATGGCTGATGAGAGTGGCGTAGAAATATGAGATGAGGAAGATTGGGAGAGAGGAGGTAAAGACTCTAAAGCCAAAGCTTGAGAAGCAAGAGAAAGACTTACTTCCGATGAGTAATCCACAAAAGGAGAAATAAGAGGTTGACCAACCTCGATTTCTGAAAGAATTTCTCCTTTTTCTGGTGGAGGAGGTGAATCCAATATCTCAACTGTTTGTGTAGGAGTAGCAGATGATTTGGCCCCTTGCTTTTCTCCTTTCTGACAAACTTAAACTTTATTTGCCTCTTGGTAGGGCTTTTATCCTTTTCCTTCTCTCCCTTAGAGGGTCCCACTTCTAAAGTAGCTATTTTTGAAAATCTCTTTTCTTTATAACTCATTCCCCAAGAAATGAGCCATGCCTTAGTGCAGACAAGAGTTTGAGTAGCTCTTTTAGCGATAGAAGCCTTTTCAGCAACAAACCAATCAATGGCTGGGAATCCAAGTTGGTCTCCATCTGATTGTTCATACCTAGGTTCCAGAACACTTTCATTGTCGTGGTGCCTTTAGGGATATCAGCCGAGATATAACATAATAATTTATTCAAGTGTCAGTATGTTGTTGTCTTTTCTTGGATGACAACTTCATCACGAAGATCAACCCAGATATCTTCCACAATGGGCACATGTAGGTACAAGGTTCCATATGACTTGAGGACTCCTCGGATGTCGAATCCCTCCCTCATCTTCATATGTTTCTTCAATTTATCCTGAAGCTCGTGCACCACATTCTTGGCCTTAACCATGGTGGAACATGTATACCTTCTAATGGAAATGGGGAAGGAGATGGCGGCTTTGTGCCTGCTTTGTTGGAATTTGTGAAAATCCAACAATTGTCTGACCAACTCCATAAGGATCAGTTTGTCACCTGGGAACCTGGGAAAATGGAAAGGATTACCGTGGAACCTTACCACCCGAAGATAAGTAAAATTATTGAATTGCAAGAAGATGCAACCCCATTTTGACACTTTGGTCCATGCTTCATCGGAAACCCTTCTCTTCCTTAGATCAGGATCCAATCTACAAATGTTTTCGTAGAAGAAGGTGTCATTCACTCTTCTAAATTGGTCTTCAGACCCTTTTATTATCAGTTGTGGGAAGTACTGATATATGTGTTCCGTTGCTCGGTTTCCCTTTGCATCCAGCCTTGGATAGTTTCTCATGCTTGCGCCACATAGGTGACGTATGACATCATATAGAACTTGTCGGTAGACAAGACCATTTTCATTTGGGAGTCTATCTCATTACTTATTAGGCTACCCTAATCAATCCCTTGGTCATTTTTCTTTATGACGACCATGAAATGGTACATCCAACCTTGGAATTCTTTTGAATTTGGGAGCCCAAATAACCGGCTCAACAGGGTGATGATATCACTGACTTCAAGGATAAAATCACTTCTAGGGACCGACTTGGGAAACCTAGAAACAACTGGCTTAGCCTTGATCAAGAACTTCTTGTTTACGTGCTTGATGCAATCTTCCTGATCTTTGTCCCAAGCCTTTTGTGCTGATTTAAGGTCTAAATCAACATATTTCGTAAAGTTGGGCAACTTTAGGAGTTGATCAAAGTAATCTCCATCCAATTTCACTATAGATTCCCCTGCTTGATTTTCACTGAGCGGGAGGTTGAGTCATAGTGGGAAGCACAAGCCAGGATGAATTCAGGGCATTGAGCTGATATTGGAAATCCTGCTGCGAGAGGGAGACCGCTGCCGGCTATTGACTTCATCCATGAATTCTGAGAAGAATCCGCAATTCTTTTCCAGAAGTCTTCCATATCTATATTGCCGAGCTTCATGTCCTGGATGTCATAATTGCAACTTACATAAGAAGAAGATTCCATCTTCTGGTACTTATACTTCATTTTTCCTAACTTATCCGACTTATCCTTAGATGGGCTAGGGTCCAACATGAGGAGTCTTGGAAATGCCTTGATGAATTTTGGAAGAATAGTCGGGTGTGAAAGCTTGTTAGACAAGTGCATAGACTCGCCACACCTTTCGGGTTTTGAAACTTGCAGAACACATTCGGAAACCCGACAGACTTGGATTGTATGTCAGAAATTAGGCCGTGTCAAACACCAATGGAAACCTGAAATACTGGCGGATTTTGGAGGATGTCGAGCACCTTGAGAAACCTGAAACACTAGTGGGGTGTATGTCGGAAGTTAGGGCATGCGGTGCATCGACGAAAACCCGACACAAGGCGGAAGTGAGATGATGTCGAGCAGGTAGAAATACCCGACACACTGTGGAACTTAGAGGATGTTGAGCATCTGACAAGACTTGACACGAGGCAGAAAAAGTGAGATGTCGAGCAACTAGAAAACCCAAACAAGGCGGAAACTAGATGATGTCAAGCACCCTGCAAAACCGAAATCAATATATCGGGTTTCTGACCTGTCAGAACATGAAAAATCCCCATCTCATGATCACTTAGGAATTTTAGAACCTTGAAATCCATAGCTTACAACAAGTAAATAACCTAAGGGGTAAATTCCAAATGAGAGCCCTCACGAAAAAGACAAGAAACAAGAAAAACAACCTAAAACCCTAAAACAATAAAGAAGAAGAAAAAGAAAAGAAAACCCCAAACAAAACACCTCATAAATAACCCCAAAAGCTCCAAAATATAAAGAGGAGAATAATACCTTCAACTAGATCGAAAAATGATCAAGAATGGATGGTGAAATCGACCGGGAAGCTCAATCAGGTCTGGAGGTGGAAGAAGCATGCACAAAAATCCAATGCAAAGAAAAACGTACCAGGTAACAAATGACGTGGAAAACCACCTATTTATAAAACCCTAACATTAATTACACATCACTTGATGCGTGTGCCAACTACCAGACAACTGGACATTAATGACATGTCATCATGCTTGGAGCCTCAAAACCTCGATACAAAGGGTTTGGTTTAATTCGGGTTTCGGGTTTTAGAAAACATGAAGCATGGTGCATGAGATGTTAAGATGCTTCTAAGTCCCAAAATCCCGACACAAAGGCTTCATTCGGGTTTCAGGCTTCACATGACATGAATCATGCATTGGACAAAGCATGTTCCGATGCTTGGGAGTTTTGAAAACCTGACACAAAGCTAAGACAATCGGGTTTCGGGTTTCAGGGAACATCAAACATGTAACATACAAGAAACATGCTTTCATGCAGTGAAAACCCGAAAACTTGAAATTCTCCTTTAAAGGGGAATTTTAAGAGATATGTCCAAAATTTTCTATGGTTATCTTATTTTTATCCTGGAATTACTAAAACAAGATAATAGTTCGGTACACCAAAGGTAAGGTTGGGATAAACGACACGACAATACTAAAAGTAAGGTCATTAGGAAAAACAACAAGGCACAACATCGCAAGGTATATCGAGCGCATGGGTTCAAAGGTCACTAATAGTGTTCCGGGTCAAGGCATATAAGGTACGACGTAGGGAAGACTGAGGTATGGGTAAAATAACAGGGCCCTAAACATAATTAAGGACAAGTATAGGTAATGTGGGCGGGTAGGTAAGTGGAAAAAAGTGTGGGGAAGGGCATGAAGGTGGAAAGTGGGGTAAAGGTGGGTCAAAAATGGGAAAAAGGTACTAAAAGGGGTATGGCAGGTAATTGATGCCGGTTAGGTAATGACCGATGTCGGTTTATTAGGGCATGACTCGACCAATGTCGGTCATGTCGATTTGGGTATAAAAAGAAAAAGTCGACCTATACAGATTCATTTGTATGCTTTTGAATTTTGGAAAATGATAGAGCACTGAACAAGTTGTGTTTTGTCGTGAGAGAAGTATGTGGGACCATACCAAGGTGAGGTGGAGAGATTCGAGGTGGGGAGAGGAGTCAGGTAGATGGGCCCATGAGATCAGGTAGAGTGAGTGGATTGGTGGAGAGGTTAGAGGTAGAGGTGTTACATGGCAGAGGTAGGAGAGGGGTCGGGTGGACCACCAACACAACAGACGGACATGCCACTGCGGAGGTGATGCCGAGACGAGGTAAGAGCTAAGATTTTCTATGTATTGTTGTTAAATGTAGAAGGGAATATGGGTCAGGGGGTGTGGGTAGGGTAGAGAATTTTAAATTTGGTGGTTAAAATGGGTGAGAGAAGGGGTGGGAAAAGGCATAAGTAGGTTGAATAGGGTTGGGGAGGGATTTGGGGAAGTTTGGGTAGGTGTCTAGGAGAAATGGGGGGAAGAAAATCAGGGGTTCGGGTTTGGGTGTAAATGATGATCGAATTTGGTCAAGGTATGGCCAACGTCGGTCATAGATACCGACATCGATCGAGATTCAAGAACCGATGTTGGTTTAGCATGGTGGTGTCGGTCGAGGAGTGAGTGGCGCCTTGATTAGCTAATTTAGGGTGTAGGTTTGTTAGGGTTAGGGGTTTAGGTTGAAGGGTTTTAGGTTCAAGGTGTTGAGGGTTTGGGGTTTAAGGTGTGGTTGATGGGGTTAAGTTTGGGGGTTAGGTGGGGTTTGGGGTTTAGGTTAGAGGGTTTAGGTTTGGGGTTTAGGCTGGTAGGAAAAGGGTTTAGGTTTGTAGGGGTGAGGTGGTAGGGTTGAGGGTTGTAGGTGTGAGGAGTGAGGGTGTTGTGTGATGGGTTTAGGTTTGTAGGGGTTAGGTAGGGGTTGAGGGTGTTGGTTGATGGGTTTAGGTTTGTAGGGGTTAGGTGGGGGTGGAGGGAAATGTTGGTTAAAGGAAATTTGAATAATGTTTGTAATGTGGTGGATGCAGGCCGGAGAGCACATTCGAATGAGGGACCGTGTACCTCCTTTATTATGTTGGTACGATCGAGTGTCACCGCCGATGAGTGGAGGCATGTGATGGACGTCGGCTTGATAGGCATGAGATGTTACAGGCATATAGTACAGGAGCCTAGCCTTATGGTCACACTCATCGATAGATGGGATGCAACAACCAACACATTCCATTTGCCGATGAGTGAGCTGACAGTCACCCTAGAGGATGTCTATCGGATCCTCGTGCCTATCGATAGTGGGACAACAGTGTATTCTATCTCCTCGAGAGGCCTCCAAGGAGTTGATGCTGACAGTTTTTGGCGAGGGTATGATAGAGATGAGGTTCCATAGCACTAGTCTAAGCTATGGTGAGATGTATGCAGCCCATCCAGAGGAGATGAGGCTAGTAGTTTTGATTATGGAGGCAGTATGTTGCTTCACACTACCAGATGTAGAGGGTGGGAGATTCCCATGGCGTTGATGGGGTCCTCCATGACATGATGGAGGAGAGGAATCGATTTTCTTGGTGCCTGTATGATGGAAAAGTGACAAGCGAGCTTGGGAATCTACAAGTAACTCTTCCTCGCACCCGATCTCTTGAGGTCGTGCGAGACAGCCCAGTGGGGATGAAATATGTGTGGGATGTAGGCAAACTAGTTAGGCAATCTAATGTCTTCAAACGCACTAGTGGAACTTGTGAATCTAAGGTAAAGAAGGCGCTCCTAATTTGAACCGGTGTGATAGATTGATCAGCGAGGATGATCGCTCGAAGGCTCCAATCAATATCGAGCTCGACGTGATTCGCCCATAGGTTGTGGAATACGTGGAAAATGTCACGGGATAGTTTCGTGTATATCTCAGAGATAAGGTCATGGGGAAGATGGTAAATATAATTGAATCTATGGGCGATTCTCTCGCCTAGTCCAGAACTCCTTAGCTTTGTTAGCTGCTATGTCTAACCAGGATAACTGTTCGATGATGATAGGTGGAAGTGGAGTAGATCTAAATACTAGTGTACGTAGGCCAGCATCTATGTCTGATTCACCTATGGATTCATTGGGTTGTGGGATTTGTGGGTCACAACCATAGATTCGTGGTTGTTGCAGACCTACTATGGTCATGTATGGAATCAGTCCCTAATCCCTAGTATCAGTAATTGTATGCTTTCTCAGCTTCTATATTTAGAATCAATAACTATGTGATCTTCTCAGAATATCTTACAGGCATTCGTGCAACCTAAATTCTTAAGCTGGTATCTATATCTATGAGAGTGTCTCCTACGTCTGGCTATGGAACCAAAGGATCACAATCAAATGTCTGCTCTCTTTCAAACCCTTCTCCAATCATGTGGGTATGAACCTAGGGTAATATGTAGTTTGGTTGATTTGAACAAAATGTGTGTGCTTGGTCGTCTTCTATGTTTAACCCGTGTAGTTGGAAACTAATTTGTTGTAAGTTTACCATTGTTTGGAAGACTTGGATCATGAGATTCTGATCTATATCAGTTATGGCTGTGACGAGATTGGGTTGGGGCATGATTGGCTCGAATACATATTCCCTGGGCTCTCTAGGTCCCGTGATTTTCATACAAAAGCAATAATGCAAACTGAATGCAGTAAAATAAAATTAACTATGCGAAGTATGTCTATAACATATATAACTCCTATATTTTTGTTATTTTCTGATGAATTTTAAATGAATTTGAAAGAGCAGCTATTTTAATATATCTAGAAATTGACAATTCAGAATAACAAATTAAAACAAACAAGATAACCGAGTATAGCTATTTGTCTGTGCGACTGTAAATCTATTCTAAGCAATGAAATAACTGATCTAATCTATTTGCAAGACTCTCGATCCTACCTCAGAAGTGAGAAATGAATCATAGTTTCTCAGAAACTATCAATCCCCACAGCTTCCCTGGCAATATCGAAAGTAAAATTTGACTGAAATAAAGTGATTGGCTACTCTATTTGATATGCTTCTAATTAGAACTTTGAAAGCTAGAACCTGGATTCCGCAGAATAGTGGTGAATCCAATGGTGTGTGTGGCTATGTCCCCTCAGTGTGATCTCCTCATTCCTTCGTGTTCACGTGGATCCAAAAAAGCGTGTAATGCTAGCATCAACAGAAGTAGATATTGGGACAAAGGCAACTTAGGATACAGACTGAATACAATGCGAGTAGGAGAGAGATAGCGCAAGAGTACAGAGCTTGGCTTATGTAATTCCTAGCGGGATTTATTGTGAGTCATGCAACATAAAACATCCAGAACCTGAAACTATCTTGTTTGAAGAACAAAACCTGCAACTTTAATGGCTTCCTATTGAAAACAAACTATTCTACTCCAATGGATTGGATGAAATATCAATAGCATTTGCACAAGATGGATATGTGGCTTACTAACTGCAAAACAACGCTAACTAAGCATGTAATGAAAGAAACTAAGAATTCTAAGCAAAATGAAAGACTAATCTATTGCAATGAGAAATTCAGAGGAAAATTTGAGGGGCCATTTGCTTGAGCACAAGCCATCTATTTATAGCATTTGGATTTACCTAAGGTAAAAACCAAATAGAACTCTTAAACTCTAAACAATGACAAAACACTATTCCAGGGAACAGAATCATTAATGCAAGTTTATGGTGGTGAAAAAAGTTGGTGAATCATTGAAATTTACGTGAGTCGTGTTAAAAGAGCTTTCTAGAAAACACGTAAAGGACCGCTGCCTTGAGTAGGGCGGTGGTTACAGGAGAGCGACACCTATTTAGGGTGGCGGTCACGTGACCACCACCTGAGCAGAGGCGGCAATTTCTTCACTGAAGAGAAAAAGGCCAAGAAAAGAGGGAAAAAAAAAAAAAAAGCACGCGGAGGCTAAGCGGGGCATGCAGGATGTTAACGCACACTTGGAGAGATTTTCCGGATCCCGAACACCTTTTGAGGAGACGTGTATCATCATTGGGGTACTTGTTACGTTGTTCTGGCAGTACAGTACCTTACAATTTTGGGTACGTACAGTGCCATCATACTTGGTGTAGTTATATAGGGAGTTGTGGGCATATAGGAGATTATGGTGGTTCAACCTATGTTGCACCTTTCTTCTCCACTGCTGGGCATATGAGCACATTGTATGTGTGAGGCCACTAGGTATGCCCAGTGATGCATTCGAGTCGGGTTTTGTTCGAGTGGGTTATAGGTGTTGGGTGCCGATTATTGGAGCACATAGAGCTGCCAGGGCTACACATGATGTAGCCTATTACAAGCATTTGCTAGAGGGGTTGTTCGATGTGGACATTATTTAGAGGCCCTATGTGGGTTTTCCATCATATGGGTGGATGGCCACGGAGTTAGATGAGATGCAGCTGGTTCGATGGATAGAGGGGCATCATGCGAGAGAGCATGAGTTGATACCCATAGATGTGGTCGACGGCGGTTTGGTTTATTACATGATGTACCACCTCCCTTCGTGCAGGATAAGGGGGATGATGTGGAGAGGTCGATGTCCACTCCACGACCTATCGTCTTGATAGGTCGGGAGGAGGCACCAGTGGACCTGACACATTGATGATGTTGGGTGCACTGATAAATATAGACCATGGTGGCGGCTCGGTCATGAGCAAAGTGCCCCTGACTAGGACAACTAGACATGGCCACCCTCATAGTCCGAGAGGACATGTTACGAGGACAGTGGTTTCCTTATAGGGCTAGGTTATAGGTTTACGAGGATAGGCCGACAGGTCATAGGCAGAGGTGGCCACATTACAAGCACAGGTGGTGGCCCTTCAGGCCCAAGTCACATCATTACAAGGCAAGTACCCACACAGGGTGGGGCTAGAGATGGGGAGCAGGTGGCCACCCTACAAGCACATGTGATAGGGTTGCATGGTCAGTTGGCCACTGCACAGGCACATATTGTGGCCTTGTGTCTAGATTGCTATGCGAGCACCGACACCGACACATGCGGTAGGGGATGATTAGGGACAAGGTCCCATGGTATAGGTACAGGTCAAAGACCCTTATTGACAGGGTAGAGTACATAGGTTGTGGTGAGACCCATGGCACCTCCTCAGATAGTGCCCATGGCGAGATTCAGGATGCCCTGGGTGAGGCGAGGTACCGAGCATAATAGGCCTTGAGTGAGAGGACCCGATCCCGCACTCATAGTGTGGAGAGCATAGGGGATGACGAGCCCAGAGGTAGGAGTAAGGTGAGGCCACCAGTGTACGGAGGCTAGATCCAGGTGAGGGGCCATCGACTGCTAGATCGAGGCCCATAATAGGTGGTGAGGTGGGTGTAGGGCACCACGAAGTGACATAGGAGTCGGGAGAGACCGACTTAGAGATTCGAGGGCAAGCGAGGATATGGCCGTTTGGATAGTATAGGGATTATCTGTGATATGGACCGACACTGCGTGCAATGATTTTTGTATATGATATTGGCTGCGTGCGATGATGTTTTGTATATGATAATGGCACTGTGCACCGATGATCTTAAGACATTGTATATTGGAGATATTTGAGTAGACATGTAGAGATGTTGATGATATATATATATATATATATATATATATATATATATATATATATATATGGTGATGATGATGTTTATGTCATGATGTGTATATGTACTTTCGATGATGATGTTGTACATGTGATGGAAACAAGGTAAGTTAGGAATGATAGAGTCAAGTCATAGGCATGGATGGAGTCAGGTCATAGGCATGGATTGAGTTAGGTTCGTTTAGGCATGATGGAGTCGAGGTTGGTTTAGGCATGGATTGAGTTAGGTCTTAGGCATGGATCGAGTCGGGTTGGTTTAGGCTTGGATCGAGTAAGATCCTAGGCATGGATCGAAAGTTAGTTTGGGCATGGTTGAGTCGAGGTTAGTTTAGGCTTAATGGAGTTAGGTTGGTGTAGGCATGGATCGAGTTAGGTCCTACACATGAATCAAGTCAGGTTAGTTTAGGCATGGTTGGAGTCAGGTCCTAGGCAGGGTGGAATCAAGTTTTGGTTTGGATTTAAGTTCCTTGTTATTGGTAACAAAGGAAACAAATGATGATGGATATGCATGTTATGTTTGAAATTTCCAAATATTTGTGAATTGTGGAAATTGGTGAACATTATGATGATGTGTGGAAAAATGGTTGATAGTAATGTTTGTTAATTGGTTTTTTTGGTTTAATTTCTAGGTATTGACATAGAAAGGAAACTAACTAGGGTAGAATGTGGATAGGAATGGAAAAGGGGAATGGGTCAGGGTAGAGAGTGGCTAAGCTAACCTCGAAGGGCCCCATGCCCTATGAGTGCTGTTTACATAGTCCCGATGAAAAGGGACCTCATGCCGATGTAGTTCTCCCATAAGCTAGGGAAGATTAGAATGGAGTAGAAGAATGGGTTGGTAAGTCTTAGGCATTGTTGAATGTAGGTCATAGGCATGATTGAGTGTAGGTCATAGGCATGGTTGATTTTAGGTCACATGCATGGTTGAGTGGTTTTTAAATATAAGTGTCGATAATTTGGTCTTGTATAGGATAATCAATAAGTAATGAGGAAGGAAAATGGTAAGAGGTGGTAAAAGAGCCGCTTAATTGATAAGAACCCTAAGGAGTCAACCATACCTAAGAGGGGATTATGAACATAAGACCCTAAAGGCGTTGCGTAATGGACCATTCTAAGGGTGAAGAAAGTTGCATAATCACAAAATGTCGCGTTTGCGGCAAGTCCCTTGAGTAACGAGGGAATTAGGCTAAAAAGGCAAGGAGGTGAGAATGGGTGGTGTAGCGTAACTTAGTGTACGACAACATGTTTTTTAGAACAAGAAACCCAAGATCAAAAATAGGTAAGTCCATGATGAAAATTTCATCTTTTCCTTCATTGTTTGTTTTTAATAGACTGATCGATGCGAGAAGTCTATCTGTGATGAGTATATTATCTCCTTGAGGTCTTCGTGAAGCTGATCAATGTGGGAAGTTTCAGGATATTTATTACATTTAGTAATGACCTTATATAGCTTTCCTTCAAGGGAGAAGTGTATTTATAGTGGTGGAATTAGAGTGAAGAGATGTCCCATTTGAGGGAGTCATCTTTTCTTTGGAAGTTTGACTCAAGGAGTTGTATCCCTTTTTGTTTTTGGACGTTTAAGTCATGGAAAAGACTATAAAGGAAGATTAGGTTCTTGTTTAGAAGACAAGACCATAGCACACAAAGATTAACTATGAAAGAGGTGGTTTTGAGTGATGAACGACCATGGGATTCCATCTTGAAGAAGATAAAAAGTATCCATGAGAATCATGCTATGAGTAGAGTTGTGGTACTCATATTGAAGATAGGACTGAAAGGTGATGGGAATCACATGATTATTTTTGAGTCGTAGATCCTCAAAAATGGGTAATATGGAAGGTGAACAATGCTCAAGGGACGAGTGATCAACTAATAGAAAGTGATATAGGACTCGATATCAACAATAAAATGGTCGAAGATGCAAGGAATTAAGGGGCTTAGGTTTGGGTTTACCTTCGAGTGAAGACAAATGATAAGCACTTGATCCATAGGCATGGGTAATGATATAGGGTCCAAGCCAATTAGGAGAAAATTTGCCCCATTTACTTTTCTCTTCTTTAGTTACATGTTGATTTTATTTCAGGATGAGGTCACCGACCTGGAAGGTTCATTCATGAACGCGTTTTTCATATGCACATTTGATATGCTTTTGGTAAATTTGGAGATGGTCAAGAGCATTGAGATGACGTTCATCTAATAACTCAAGTTGTGCCAAAAAATCTTGGCAAAATTCATCATCGTTGAGCATGTCTTATAGTGAGATGCAGAGAGATGGAATTTAGACCTCGAGAGGTAAGATGACCTCAGTACCGTAGACTAGAGAAAAGAGTATGGCAGCCGTCGAAGTGCGAATACTAGTACGATAAGCCCACAAGGTGAAAGGGATGTGCGTATGCCAATCTTTCCCAGTATCGTTGAATACCTTCATAAGAATTTTTTTCAAGGTTTTATTGGTTGATTCGGCTTGACCATTGGTTTACGGGTAATAAGGTGATGAGAAAATGAGGTGGATTCCAAAAGCGTCACATAGTTTACGTAGGGTTTTGTTTTTGAATTGTTTTCTATTATTAGTGATGAGGCGGTGAGGAACACCAAAATGAAAAATGATATGATGGTTTATGAATTCACACATTTTCTTGGCTTTTGGAGAAATGAGGGGAATGGCCTTTACCCATTTAGTTTAATATTCAGTAGTAGTTATGATCCATTGGTGGCATTGTGAAGAATGGGGGTTGATCTCACCGATAAGATCTAAAACCCATTGAGAAAAATGCCAAAGGTCTTGTGCGACCTGTAAGGAATGACTAGGTGTGTGGTGGAGATTAACATGTTGCTGGCATTTCATACATTGTTTGACATAGTCACAACTGTGATCCATGGTTTAGGGTTGGCCAATAATAGCCAAGGTGAAGAATATGTTTAGTAAAATCTAAACCACTAAAGTGGCCTCCAAAAATTCCATCGCAAACTTCCTTGATGGTGTCGGGAATTTCAAAACTTGTAAGGCATCGTAAGAGAATACCATGAAGCCACACTTATAAAGGAGACCACCCATGATGACATAACGAGAGACACTTTTAAGAAAGGCACGTTGTTCATTACAAGTGAGATCATGAGGTAGAATGGAAAGGGAAAGATAGTCTGCAAATTGCTTATACCAAAGGTCACGTGGGTTAGGTGCAATGGTTCCAACGGAGTGGACTTCATGAGGTAAATAAGAGGGTGATTGTAGCCTTTGTATGGTGACAAAGATTTTAGAGTTAGCGGGCAAAGCAAGTATCTGAGAAGCCAAGCAGGCCATGGTATCCACAAATTTATTGGTAGAACGTGGGGTGGTTTGAAGTGTATAATGGTCAAAGGTGGTCAAAAGTATGTCTACGTGTTGCTTATACTTTTGAAGGATCTCATTACGACACTGGTATATACCATTGACTTGGTTTATGACCAACTGAGAATCACCAAAGATATTGATTGTCGTAACATCTAAGGCATAAGCAGCCTGGAGACCCAATACAAGTGCCTCATATTCAACAATATTGTTTGTACAATCAAAATTGAGTTTGAAAGACAAAGGAATAGGTTCACCATCAAGAGGAATGAGGATAACACCAGCCCCACCCCCACGCTGACACTTGGAACCATCGAAGAAGAGTGTCATTTGGTAAGCGGGTTCGTCCAGGGAAAGGGTAACTATAGACTCGTCTAAGAAATCAAAGTTAGATGGACGATTCCTAGAAATAGGTGCGTCGGCCAGTTGGTCAGCAATATCCTGGCCCTTAATGGACTTCTAATGAATGAATTTGAGGTCGAGGTTAGCAAGAAGCATAAGACACCATGCGGCACGTTGATGTTTCTAGGGTTTAGCATATATATAGTGCAATGGGTCAAGATTAGTAATCTACGAAGGTTTTGTGATTGAGTAGATAATGACGGAGCTTGGTGGCAACTAAAACTAAGGCTAAGAAGAGTTTTTTGGTGTGGGTATATCTAGTTTCGTAGTCCAAAAGGGTATGGATTATGTAATACACCATTTTCTCTCGGTGTTTGTCATTGCGACGAGTGAGCATGACACATAAAGAATGGTCAGTGGCGGAAATATATAGGTAAAAGGGATTGTCATCCTTAGGAAGAATGAGTATTGGTGGTTGAAGAAGGTATTGTTTTAAGGCCTCAAAGGCTTTATGGCATTCATCATCCCATTTGAATGAAACATCTTTCTTGAGAAGATGATGAAATGGTTGACAACGGTCGAAAATATGTGAGATAAAATGACGAATGGATTGTAACTTACCTTGGAGGATTCGAAGTTGATGGAGATTAGTGGGTGGAGGCATTTCTAGAATAGCCTTGATTTTAGTAGGATCGACTTCTATGCCATGCAAAGAAACTATTTTCCAGAAATTATCGCAAAGACACACTTCTTTGGTAGAATACAAACACAATAGTTGATGAGGTAGTCAAAGATGACCTTAAGGACGGGAATGTGATCGGTTTTATGTTTGGATTTGGCAAGCAAATCATCTACATAATCTTCCAATATGCGATGCATGATTTCATGGAAGATGTAAGTATGGATCACTGATATGTAGCACCAGTGTTTTTGAGGCCAAAAGGCATGACTCAATAGTAGAAGGTCCCCCACAGGATGATGAAGGAAATCTTGTGTTGATCCTCTGGAGCTATTAATATTTGATTGTATCTAAGAAACTATCCATGAGCGATAATATTTCATGGCAGCGGTGAGATCAACTAGTTGGTCAATGCCCGTGAGTGGGAAATCATCTTTGGGACAAAGCGAGGTTGATGTCACAATAATCTATGTAAATTCGGAGTCCCCCCTGTTTCCTTTGTGACAGGAATGATGTCAGAAATCCATTGGGGATAGTCAATGGGTAGGATGAAGGAAACTGAGAGAAGGCGTTGAAGCTTTTCCTTAACCATAAGAGAAATGTGAGGATGTATTTTCCATAACTTTTATTTGATGGGTTTGGCATCAGGAATGGTTACGATATTGTGGACCATGATTTTGGGTCGATACCAGGAATATTGGCATAAGACCAAGCAAAAGCATTGCCATGGTCCCAAGGAAAGAGGTGAAGGCTTCTGTTCAATAGCGTATAAGGATTGGATGATCTTTAGAATGTGCGGGTTGTCCGAGTGTTAATGTTGATTTCGATGGTTGATTTGTTCAACATGGTTTACGTTTCAGAGGGTAATAACCGATGAATATAAGAGTTTTCCACACCAAGGTAGGTGAAGATGGACTCATCATCCTGACATTGAATGACGTTAATAAAAGGCGTATCATCATCGATCATGTTAGGATATAGGAATGGGAGAGAAGAGGGAACCTCGCCATCGTGTTGATAGGTCAGTGGTCCCAAGGAAATGGTGTTTATGAAAAAAAAGTTAGGAGGAATAGATTTGGGATCTATGGACTCCGTGGGTGAAGATGGTAATGTGGGTGAATGAGATGGGGAAGATTTCTCATCCTGGATAAGGTCAACACGAACCTTCTTGGAGGGTGGAGTATTAAAACTAATGCCACTATGGTCATTGTGTTTACGAGAGGTACATGAAATGACAGTATTGAGGCCTTGTTCGTAAAAGCTGAAGCCAAATACTTTCCACGTGCACCGGTGGAGGAAAATGTGAGTGAAGTGGCAATTAGTGAGGGACTATGAGTCGGACAAAAATGGTTGGGCTTGGGATGGAGGTTGGGTTTATAGGTGGAAATATAAAGTCCCCCATACATTAGATTAGTGTGAAGGTGGGGAGGGCCATAAGGAAAAACATCACCGATGCGGATTTCGTAGCTGGGGTGTTGACGTAGATTCCCATACTCTTGTGGGGTGAGGAAGGTGTCAATATTGTATAGGTGGTATTCCCCTAGAGTGAGGCATTGAAAAACACCTTCTAAGGGATTAGTAGTCGGTATGTGGGTAGTAGGGATAAATGGCTCGCTAGATGATGGGGAAACAAGTGCGTCGGCCGTTAGAGGCTACAATTGTAGTGGGGATAACAAGGTTAGATGCAGCAGAGGTAGTGGTAGTTTTGGTGGATGGGATTGTGGGTGAAGGTGAAGTAGTGATAGTGAGATGCCTTGACTGGTACAAGCACATCATTGGGCTGATATAACATGTTACAGGTCTTGAAAGGTGATGGGTTGGCAGGGATGGTGTAATTATGTCCCTCGTGTTCAAATTTGAGGGAACGATGTAAAGTTAAAGGACACAACCCATGACATAGATCCAAGGTCGACCGAGAAACAAGTTATACTGGAACTCCCCTTCTAGGACATAGAAAATTTCCGGGATAGTGCGAGGACCCACGCGGACATGGAAAAAAAAGTACCTAGGGTAGAGGTCATGACATCATTGAAGGAGTGCAACATAACTGGGTTACCATGCATACAAGTGGCATGTATCCACATTTTGTCGTATGCATGGGAGGATATGATGTTAATGCTAGCACCACCATCGATCATAACATGTTGTATGCGTATATTATTGATAAAGATGAAGATGAAAAGAGTGGGGTCGGGGTCACCGGACTAGAGGGGAACGATCTCTTCATCTAAAAAGATGAGGGGAGCCGCTTGGTGAGTAGGTGGAGGTGTAGAGGAAGGTGATGATATAGTGAGAGAGGTTACGTGGCAAGGGGTAATGATGGAGGCTACAGGTGAGGGGTCATTTGGTAAGAATTCAATAGATTCAAGGACCTCCATGAGGGCTTGATGATGTGACTTGAGGTTTGGGACGAGGTCTTATAAAGACATTTTGAGGGGGATTGGTGTAGTTGTTTTAGCATTGTGAGATACATGACCCCATCGAAATAGGATATTCGGACCTTGAATGGTGACTTTGGGTATAGGTGTGGATGGTATGTTGGGTACAAGGTTGGTTGATGGGGAAGCTACTACTTTTCCTTGCCCTTGTCTTTTGAGCACAGTCACAATGTTGATCATGTTGATCTGAGTGGAGGTGGATGAAGAGGGTGTGTCATGGAAGGTATAGTGGCATGAGGGAAAAAAACCTAGTGGGGGATACGATCCTTGTGAAATGAGTAGGGCGCATTGATATTTTGGTGGTGGTTTGGCCAACTCTTTGATACGAACCATGTTAATCTTGAATCTCGGGGTGGATCAAAGAGTTATGGGGGTGGATATTTTGGTCGTTGAGTAGGTAATGGGAGAATATTTGTGGAGATTAGTGAAGGTGGAATGGGGTCCTCATCAAGAAGACCGTCGTCATCAAAATTTTCTTCAGGAGGACACAATTGGACAAGAGCAGTTTTTAAAGCCTTATAGTTCTCTACATTGTGTCCTGACACACGATGGTAGGTGTAAATTTTGGTTTTGTCAAACCCTTTTGGTTTGGGTTTGAGTGGGTCGTAAGGTCTAAGAGGTGGTAATGTGATGATAGAAGTTTCGAGGAGATTGGTTAATATTTTGGCGTAGGATCCTGCTAGTGGATCACAATGGGAGGTGAATGTGGGTTTGGGTGTAGGTACAACTAATTGTGGAGGAAGAGGATTTACAAGAGGGGGCGGGTTGGTTTACTAGTTTGGTATGTGAAGTGGTCTTAGGTCTTGGTTGCATCTGCTTGGGTACGAGCATGGTAGAAGAGCTAGCATGGCGGAAGGTTTGGTTGGTTTAACTACCTTATTGGAGGGTAGAGGATTTTTAGCTTTAGGTTGCATCTTTTTGGGAAAAGTGACATGGGTGTATGATATGTGGAGGGAAAATCTGATGGTGGAAGAGGGCGGGTTACCCATGGATGTAACCGAGGTGGTATGGATGTAGGTGGTGTAGGTTGGGTGGGAGGCATGGGTGAATGAGAAGAAAGTGTCATGGGTAGTGAAGAAGTTATTGACGGTAGTGAAGGTATGGGTGGTAAGAAGGTTACAGGTGAGGGCAGAGGTTGTGTGGGTCGCTTGGGTATATTAGAGGTCTATGATGGGGAAATGGGTTGCTGCATTCTTAGTTTACTAGTGGATGGGGTTTCTTGGCCAAGGTTGAGGGTGAGGTCCTAGGATGGATGGAAGGGGTGAAGGTGATAAGGGCATGGTAGGTGAGGTTGGTGTATGAGGTCTAGGAGATTGGATCTTATTTTTAGGGGCTAGGTAAGTTTAGTGTTAGTTTTGGAAGATGTGGCTAAATCTAATTTGATGGGTGGGTGAGTAAGGCTAGTTGTCGGTATGACCCCTAAGGTAGTGATAGGTTTAGGTAAGGGAGATGATATAGGTGTGGGTAGGTGTTTGGGTGTAGATGTATGTTGGGTTATGGGAAGAGGTGTGAGTTGGGCCATGGGTGGTGACGTGGAAGGTGTTGCAATAGTCGTGGTTGTGTTTGGTTTGGTTGCTCGAAACACTTTTGGATAGATAGTGGAGGTGTCAGCGAGTGACAACTGCATTTGTGTTGAAACAAGAAGTAGAAGGCATCCCCAAAGTAAGGCTCTATCGACATAGTCTAGGCGATCGAACAAGTGTGAAAATGGTGTTGTTGTAAATGGGCCGATGTGGATTGAGTTTCAATTCTCACAAAATGTGTTTGAGACACTGGGAAATGGCTAGCCTTGGAATCTATGGGTAAGAGAGATGAAAGTAGATCAGTGGGATCTTGAAGGTTCGATGGTGAATGGTCATATAAAGGTAATGGTACTTCTATAAGATCTTCCATGGGTCATGGAGAGGATGGGCTAGATGAGGTGGAATCTCCTTGTGATGGTGTAGGTGGTGGACATGCATCTTCTATGAGTAGGCGAGGTGTCACTAACAATTGCTCGGAAATTTGAGGGGTCAAAGGTGGCGTGCTAATTATAGGATCTTCCACGGGTGATGGAGAAAATGAAGGGGGTTCCCCTATGGGTGGAGGAGTAGATGAAATTGGTTCTTGTGCAGGTAGTGGAGCTCAGGCTAAGATTTCATGTATGGAAGGAACATGAGACAATTGGGAAGCAACTGGTATGTCATCAAAAATAGCATGGACCTCGTGAACATTGCTATCACTGTTTGAAGTGTCGCCATCTTGGTTGGAAGATGGGGCATGATTAGGGAATGGATTCTTGAAGATGTGTAGGTTTTGGTTAGCAGGTGCATTCAGACTATCCAGGACTAGATCTCTGTTGTTTAACATTTCTTGAATGATATTCTTGAAGGTGATGCAGTTATTGTCACTATGACCTTTGACATGATGATAGTTGTAAAAGTCATGTTCCTTATACCACATGGGCATGGGGTGCTCAGGGTCAAAACCAAGTATGTGGTTTTATAGGTGGAAGGGTAATGACACCAGCCTTAACAAGCTTTTCCAAAACAAAAGAATAAGATTCCCCTATCGAAGTGTACTTTTGCTATTCTCATCTGAACTGAAAATATTGGATGGGAGAGAGATTAGAAGGAGGTTTGGTTGGGTTTGATTGATGAGGGGGACCAGCCTTGAGAACTACGACATTAGTAGATCCTTTGGGTTTTGAAAAGTTGTTTTGGGGTTTGAAGATGAAGAAGAATCATTTGATTTGAATGCGATGTTCTTGTTACGAAGTTGAATTTTCTTCTCTTCGATAGCATGGATTTCCAATTTCCGTGCCATGGTGAATGCCTTGTAAAAAGTGCAAAAGGTCTACACCTATAGGGTTGGTGAGATGTGTCTTGCACAAGCCCAAGTAAACAACTCTATGAGTTTAGTTTGAGGTAATTGAAATGTGATTTAGTTAATTAGGCTGCGCCAACAAGTGAAAAATTCAGCGATAGAATCATCATCATACTGTCGTGTGGAATAAAGATCAGTCATGGTAACCTTCTTAACAATGTTGATGGAGAAGTGATCTAGGAAGGCTTGGGCTACTTGATTAAACGAGTAGATGGAGTGTCTTGGTAGCCCACTGTACTAGTCCAATGCAGGTCCTATCAAGGACATCGGGAAGGTTCGTAGGAGTAAAGCGTCATCATGGGCGATTAGGTAACACCCATGTTTGAAAGACCACAAATGCTATTGTAGGTCTTCTTTACTATTGAAACGGTTGAATTTTTGCATTTCCCAATGTACAAGGTATGGGTAAATAGGGATGGACAAATGAATGGGATCATTACAAATTTCATCATAGGTGAGAGAATTGTGTGAGCCGAGAAACCATTGCTTCCAGTGTCTGCATCCTTTCCATCATCAATTTGATAAGGTCGTTGGTAGGTTGTGGTGGAGGACCTTCCTATGGCATAAAGGGGTTGGTATTGAACCTATGACGTGGGTGACACTCCATTTTATGGTGATACCGAATAGGGAGGTTGAGAATAGGGGACCGACATAGTGGGCATGTATCCAGAATGGGTGATAGATGAGATAGGGGTTGTTGATAGTATGTGTATGTAGGTGGGACGGTCATAGTGACTCTAGTAGCGATCAAGGAAAGTGTTTGTGGGATGGAGAGGACAAGATTTTGGAATGGAGTAGGGGTCACCGACACCACAAGCGGTTGTGTTGCAATGGGTATTTGTGAGATAATGGGTGCGGATGGGGTTATGGCCTAGGTGGTCGATGAGGGGACAATAGATACGACAGGTGTGAGTGATCTGCTAGATGCAACAGTCATGGTGGGTATGGGTCCTAGCTATGAAACCATTGGGGGTGAAGCTAGGTGAAGGTAATGCCGCATTATTAGGGGCTGATGCAAAAGTGGGAATAAGGGTAGGAGAGATGGATACATGCATGCCATATATCAACTGACCTGAGGAGTCCCGGGTGGAAGAGTGGGAAAGGTAGAATTGTAAAGTGACAAAATTTTGATCAAGGAGTCGTACAAATTCCTTGTCACCTATGCAATGGTGGTAGGTAGGGTTGGATCCATGGGTGACAGGACAAAGGGTGGTGAAGGACTAGGTGGGAGTGGTTGACAACTCACGTGAAATATAAGAGCATTGGCTTGACTACGAGTCAACACCATGTGAATGGGTATATATCAGGTGATTTTGTATCCTGCAGATGACACATGGGGTAGTAAGAATGAAGAAAACAAGTGTCTATAGGTAGATTTGGGGTAATATATCAGTTGATGTTCAATACGGGGGTAACCTATGCGATTAAGGATGAGCGATGCAGTTAAGGGGTAACCGAGGTCAGTTATTGTGAGATAGGAACAATTTTACCAAATGAAGCAAATATTGTTGATGGTTAGATGAACAAGTTGTATGATGACTGTTGACTAGAGAAGAGAGAGTACAGAGACTCACAAGAACTCTGACAACAAAGAAAATGAAATAAGTGTTCTTTTAGGAAATTTAACCCAAAAGAACAGAAAACCGATGCCGGTTAAGCAAAACCAATGCCGATTAGGGGTAACCGATGATGGTTACTGTGAAATATGGAAAATGTAGAAAAATGGATTATTGTGAATTTTAGTAAGATAAATAATCAACCCAGAAGTCTGGAGATGATGTAATGAAGTCTTGACACACTCAGAAGAAGTTAGAATACTCCAACTGTGATTGTGGAGTGTGTAAGGCAATAGGATGGAAAAATGGAGAAGCGTATCCTCACACCTTAAAAACACACGTCAATCAAACACTAAAACACATGCCTAACAAGTGATTTTTAATGTGTTGAGCTTATTTTATTTAGAAGACTAAATCATGAATTTTAGAATAGAGTTTTTGGTGAGGAAGGCTTCCTACGAAGAAGGATATCTAAAAGGAGAGGTTTCAGTGTATGTTATGGCGGGGTGGGCCATCCTCTGAGATAATGAATCAACAGAGGTAACGACTGGGAGTACTGCTAATCTGATCGTGTGATCATGGACATGTGTTCCCAGGTAAGATGTTGTTTAAGAAAGATGTGTATATTTCAATTTTGTGCAAGTTTGGTAAGACACAGAGAGAGAGAGAGAATGTGCTTTCTACGATTCTTTGTGTCAACCATCAAGCTGGGCATGACTTCTAGCATATAGGTTGCCCTCATTTTAATGTGAGCTAAATGTAGCAAATCAGAATGTAATGCAACCAATTTTAAGCCCAAATCAAAAATGTTACATTCGATGAAGCAAATGATGAATAGGAGAGGGTATGCTCTTTCACTAAATGTAGAAAGTAAGAAAGAAGAATGATTCCTTTTAAATGCACCAATAGAAATGTTTCTTTTAGAGAAATTAGAAAGAAGAGAAGATTACCAGAGAAAAAGATTAATGTGTAAGCCTTTTAAAGGGAAAAAAACACACAAATTTCACCTAGGAATGAAGAAAATGCAATAGAACCCCTGATGGGTCCCACCAGGCATGCCAAAATGTTTCACCATTTTCTTTACGTTTTTGAATGACGAAACAGATAAGGTTATGGGCTAGGAGGAATACTTGTTAAATGGGTTGGTTGATGGTTGTTGCACGCATTCTGACTTCTCGATGCAGTGATGATTGTGAGAGATTCCTTTTAGCTAGGAGGAACTACCTGAAATAGAAAACAAGACCACAAAAGAGAAGTTAAATGATATATGTCAGTGGATTTCCTAGTGTATGCTAGTTCTTGGAAGTGTGATACTTCCTAAATGACTGTCAATCCACTATTTAAAATAATTTAATGCGAGAAATAAATAAATTCCTATTGTAGTTGATATGATTTATGTATCCCATTCAAGTACAATAAGAAAATCCAATCACAACAGGCTAGGTTATGGTTGGATCTAAAGGATAAGGTAATTGTCAAGGTACTAGTTACTGAAGTCGTGGTCGATTCGGGTTGTTTAGGCCACTTGGTAGAAGGTTATTTGGTTATGTTCTTGGGCAGGGTATGAAACATAGAAACCAAAGGTCGGTCTTGTATGACCGACGACGACGGTTTAGTGATAACCGACAATGGTTACTGCGGGTTTTTAATAACTCAATAGTTCATGATTCATGGATTTGTCTAAGACTAATCCGAAGATGGTGAGGGGTGGGTGTAGGTTTGGAGAGGTGTTGGAAATACTCGAGAGATGTCTAATGATCGAGTATGGGAAATTTTATGTGTGGGTGAAGGAATGATCAAACTTGTATAGAGATAAATGGTGGGGAAGTGAGAGTTCAAGTATAAAATAATAACAGAGCCTACTAGAATGAAAATAGAAGAATGTTGGTTAACAAGATACTTACTGTGATGCAGATTTGATGGCTGGATGGAGGTGACGATTGATCAGAGGAATGGTGTTTGGTGCTGTGGTAGTGCTTCCTGGAATGCTACTGTGGGTGTAGTGCTTCTAGATCTATCTGGATAATGGTTCTGGATGCCTGGATGCATGAAAAGACCTTGGTTCTACTTGCATGCAGCTCCTCTTTCTCTTCCTTGATCTTAGAATGTGCCAACCTCTCAGAAAAATTGCCAACCTCTCAAACAAGGTTGCTAAGGTGAATAAATGGTAATCAAGGATGGTTCAGTCTTGACCGGTGTTGTTGGTTAAGGGGATTCCCTAGGTTTACTAAAATGGGTAGATCTTTCTAATTTCTTGGGCCAAGTTGGTTTGTTGTTGTGGATCAGAACGGAAGCTTCCTTCTAATGAGTGGGAATGTGGTTAGATAAATCTTAGGCATTGATTTTAGGGTTAGACAAAATATTAGCTCATTAAGGAAAGTAATACTTAGTTATTGTTAGTTATGGAGACATGCAAAGAATGGGTCTAGGGTGAGGTGGCTAGATGAGGTGGAAATTAGGTCAATTAAGACAATTAAATAATGAAGGTTGTGAGGATGAGGATTAATTTAATTAAAAATATTAATGTGGGGTGAAAGGGGCCATGGTTAGGTGCCCATGTTTAATTTGGTTATCCGATCAGGGGCTAAGGGGAATGTAACCAAATTTAGGTGTCTACACACTCAAATAGAAATCGAGATAACAAAAGAAAACAATGCGTGGTGGAGTTGGAATGCCTTTGGTTCACAACCCTTATTGATTCTAACTAAGCATTTTACTACATTTCTCAAATGAAGGGCTCAACTTCATGTAGCTCTCATAATGCTCGTGCAAGTGACTATGCAAATCTAGAGTGCCTCCCCTATATTTTCCCTTATGCCTCAATATGATATAATAAGCTAATTAGGTGCACTTAAAATGTATCCTTTGTGAGTGTTAAATATATAGAGCTACAATTGAGTGCAAAAGTAGGGTTATTGTAGATATATAACATAACAAACTACCCAAGAGTAACATCTCTCATATTGTGTTCGTAAATTAGAAATATTACTAATTTTTATTTGTCACTCCCTTTTCCATTTAGCTTTTTATTATTTTACACACCCCATAATCTATCTTGAATAATCCCTCTACTAGAAAATATTAAAGTTTGGGGTGAAAGGTGAGTTAAGGTTGAGTGTACTAGCTAGAAACCATATAATTTTACTTTGAAATCATAAATCTCAATTTGATAAATCACAATAGCCACTTGGAAAACACTTGTTGATTTTGTAATAATCGGGATTGATAACGAGGCACACATTTCATTATTTTTGACATACACTCATCGATGAATTACAACCAATAAGTTACTCGATACTTATATGATATTTATTTGATACTTACATGATATTTACCCGATTCTTACATGAAATTTTCTTTAAAAATAGAAATGAATGTATAACCAATAAATTACATTTTTTTCATTTTTAATGATATAAATTATAATTACTTTGGGGTTTTATTTTCATTGAACGTATGGCATGTGTATTATAATTTTTCTTCACCTATCACTTTACACAAATTGTATTGAGATCACAAGGTGCATAAGATGTTTGGTAGTAAATGTTGTGAAACTCTGTTTTAACAAATATTATATTGATCATCTTTCTTTTTTATTTCTTTTTGGTTGAATCATATGACGCCATTCGTCCTTAACAAATAAAGGAAAAAGTATGTTTTCTAGTAGGAGAATACAAATGCGACCATGTATGTTAGTCGGTTGGTGCGTACATATATTATATCATGTGTACAATTACTATATATTTGTAGGTCGATGAATACATCCACAATTATTTTTTCAAGCAGTGTGATCCAAAACATGTGGTGGAGAAATAAGTTCACATTTGCAAGAGTGATCCAAAATTAGATCATTACATATCTCCCCGTGGTTTTGAAAGACAAATAAGGAAATATTTATTTTAACTTGTTTTTGAAATTTCTATTTATAGTTATGTGAATGTAACATATAAATTACTATTAAAGTGGATAGAAAGCCCCATAATGACAGAAATATCCTTATTCTATGGTCTAGAAAAAGAGTGAAATGTTATGTCTTTCTAGTTTAATTTTGTAGAATTTGAGGTTTTGGTTAAAATATCCAAAGGATCATACGAGATCTAAAGGATATAATGAATTAGTTACTATTGTTCTAATGAAATGGAATTAAGATGTTTGATGACATGGATGCCAATATGAAATTTTACAAATGTCATGATGATATGGCCACAATAAGTCTCATATGCAATAATAAATTTTCAGTTATGGGAAATTAATTATGTCATGGTGCACAATCTTATAAAAAGACATGCATGTGGTTACAAAAAAGCATGATATAATTGATGGTGATGCTTTTTGCACTATATCCATGTTGTACACAATGACAATAAACTTTCTCTAGGAAAAGACTTGAATACTATTATTTAAATTCATTGGTCTCCCGGATAGAGGAGTTGGCGTAGGTACTGTTGCCATTGGACCTCCAATTGAGATAAGATCGTTCTCGCATCTCCGAATGAAATATAGATTGTTTCACATCTCTCAATTAGGAAAGTAGCCCCTCCCCTATCTAGGTTATTGTAGACACCTATAATTTGGATCGAGCAATTTAAATACTTAAATTGTGCTAATTATCCCCTTTCCCACAAATTAACGACATATCGTCAATAACACACCTTTTCTCTTCCATCACTGATTAATTACATTACGCTAATTAATTAACCCTTCTATCACTCAAAGATGCCGATTAATGACCTTTCGTTAATTAGTGTTCACTTATGTCTGAATTAATTAATTATTCCTAATTAATTAACTCTCTCCTCTATTTAATCAATAAATCGTCATTTATTGGATTAAAATCCCCTACAAGCATAGATCATGCTAACTTCCTCTAAAAAGCTTCTATAAGCTTACACCCACCTATTAGTTAATCACTCTTAATTAATTAATACACCCTTCAACTCCCATGAATCACTAATGATAAATTAAAATCCTCTAAAGAAAACTTAAAGTATGCTTATCCATTACTAACCTAGCTTTGCTATTATCTCAAATACAATAGGATGCAAAGATTCTTCAAACAAAAAGGTTATATAAAGAACCCTCCTCCTACCTTTCTTCTTACACTTTGCATGCATATAGCATAAACTATAGGCATTTTCATCTTTGAGCATCCTCCATTAGTGTTGAGCTAGGTATCTTCATCTTGCATTTCATCCATCCAAGCTTTGAGTAATATGGAGATAATCAAAATGGCCTTGTAGCCATGTCTTGATGAGACTCCATTCTCAAACCCTTGGGATCAAACAAACAATCACATTTTGATTTCTAAGGATCTACATAGGTCCATTTCTAGTTAGCTTTCAAAGAGTAGAGAATAATGCTTAACATGTTAGTTTGATTTCCTTCAAATTTCTATGCATGTTGTTGATATTTAGTCTCTTTAATCTCTTAGCATGATGATCTATGTTTAGTTAGATTTGTTTTGGAACTATTAGGTGTTAGTTTCAATTCTCTTAGCTTAGCTAATTAATACATGGATACAATTATAGAGATAGGGGCCTTTCCCTCCAACACTATATAGAGCCATGAGAGCACATGCAGTCGGGGTTCATTCAACAGGTGCAGGTTCAATGCCCACTTGATACTATAAACTTGAGATCAATTCGATAGTCATCCATCCATGATCTATAAGCTATATATTGATGGATGGACAAAAAGTTTCTAGTATATTAGTAGTAGGGTGTAGCTTCAATGGATCCATTGTATAGTTTCTAATTGTTTTCAAATTCTAATCTTATTTTCTTGACAATGCAAAAAAAAAAAACAGAATTGAACTCTAATTTGGATGCAAACAAATGGTAGGAAGGCCGGTTTTGATGAGTGTATTAAAAATGTCAATCCATAACATTGTTTTGAATTAAAATTTATGAATAACTATAGCGTTAATAGAATCATTACAAAAAGTTATATTGCATGTCACTTCATCACTTTCGATTTCATATAAAAATATGTCTAACATGTAGTCTCGTATTAGAATTATTTTTATGCAAACTATCATTTACATATTACACTGGGATGATGGCCAAATTTATTTATTGTGCTCGTGATGTTGGTGTTTTAACTATTGTTAATATGTTTTCGAAGTTCAAAAGATAACACAAGATTATGATAAGAAACATTCATCCAAGAAACATGAGAAAGATAAATTTATTATGATTTGGGATGAAATAAAAAAATGGGGATTTCATGTAGGTTGGGGAAACCATACCATTATAAAGGTCAAGACTATAAGGATCTTAACTACAAAAATCAGATGGTTCAATTTCTAATAGGATTCTCATTTACCATGAAAGAATTTTAAAGGTTAGTAAAATTTCTTTTGATTTTGTTTGATCCAGATGAGCACTCGAGCAAGATTGACCCAAGTCAACATTGAGAGAAGGATGTATGAAAGTCTATTCTTAGAAATTAATTAAATATATTTTTAGCAAAGTGAATGATCAAAATGAGTATTTAAAGAAATTTGAACAATCATAATGAGATTTCTAAACATTCTATTTTTAAAGAGTCTTGAAATAATTTTTGTAGTTTTTAACAATGTTTCGTATTTTACATTTTTAGGGTATTTGAAGAATTTTTGGGCATTAGACTATATGATAATAGATGAAGTGTTATAGTCGTGTTAACTTTTTTTGAGTTCACTCAATCATCTTTCCAAAAAGTCTTCTAATTCATAAATTAGGTGAATGGGTGTAGCCACCTTTTCTAATCACTTAATATCCTGTGCACACTAGCATATCACCCAACCTTGATCGGGTGATCACCCGAGTGTGAGAACCAATCCCCTCCTTTATATGAGCCTTGCAAGAATGTTTATTGACATTAGAGGAACAATGCACAGATATAATTGCATGCATTCTAAGATAGAAACAAGGAAACTGGATCTAAGCACAAATGCACCATAATATAGATGAGAACATCACAATAACATGATGGAATTAGATCTGAACTATGAGCATCATCAAGAACATAAGGGTTTGGATACATAAGTATAAAAGGAAACATACATATCAAGATCCATGACTCAGATGTTTAGAACATTCCCATTGTATTAATTCCTCAATATTATAGTAGCCAAATACATTTAAGAGTCCATGAAAAGGAGATAATACAATAACATAGTCCCCATATATTCTCTACAATAGCTTCATTATAGAGATTACATCCATGCTTCCCTTATCTCTCACACACATACATTATCTTTTCTTTCTTTGACATCCACTCACTCACTCACCTTCTTGCCATGCAAAACAATACATAAGAAAGAACTAGAAGGAATCTCCTCTAACCACTTCATCATTACTCAAGACACATGAAATGTCATCATGTATTTCCCTAATTAAGTATCCTTAGCATGAAAGTGCCAACTAATCCATAACAAACTCAGTCCTTATCCTATTATGATAACCGTAATGATACCATTTCCTTGAGCTGCAAGTATTTCTGTCTTACGTTTATCCATAATTGAATCTAGTCACCTTTCCATTTGTTCCTTTATCATGGCTTTACCCATTCTTCAAAAAGTGACTAAGTCTTGAATCCACCATGCCCGGGTGTAAGCCTTCACGCATCCCAAAAAGTTACTTTTGCGCGTGCTTTCACACCCTACTTTCGCATGCCACAACCATATTTGCCTCAAGTACTTAGATACTTTAGGGGCTCAACATCACCCCACACTAATGTGATTTCCACCCATGTCAGTCCTTTGTGCTCCCAAACAAATATTCAATGACCAAAAATATGCTAAGGGAAAAAGGAATATCTCACACGCCATTTCTGCATGACCAAATGGAGTAACTCAAGGAATTTACGCTCTATTTCCCCCTTCAAAAATTTTCATGTTTCTCAATGTTTTCTTTGGAACCTCTCCTTCTATACTAGGTACTTGATCCGGTGTGATTTCTTCCACCTTCCCCTTAAACTCCTAAATTACCACCATCGGTTCTACACCAAAACCCTCAAACTTGTCCATTCATTCCTTGATGGAGTCCCGAAGTTCACCAATCCAAAACTCTAACTTCTCACGCTTGGTATTTATTTTATCCTTCTACGTTGTGGTGTCAACAATCAACTGTGCACACTCAGATTTGTTAGTTGGGACCTTCTCCTGCAAGGCCTTGAGGGTGGCCTCCTCATCTGTTACTCATGCATCATCAATGATGGGCTCGCACTTTCGGTAGCTGTTGAAACCCCTATTTGCTAATATCTCTGCTTCATTGAGTTAGGTGAGTAAATCCTCCAACTTAGTGATCCGGCTCCTACAATGATCTTTTTGTTTTATTTTTCCTTGGTAAGTTCTTCAGCAGTAGGTCCTGTGCCATCCTTGATGTTGGATAGAAACATCCCCACAAGGTCCTCCAGATACTCCATTTCATCACCATAGTATGTCTTGGCCTGGCTTACAAGCATCGACATTGCCTCAAAATAATCTTAACTAGGGCACCCACTTGATCATACGCCTCCTTGGTTCACACCTACTCCCCCTTTAACCCTTGGCGCAATCTCTCTATTTCCTTCTCCTTCCCTTTCTTTTCCGCAACCAAGGTTCAAACGGTTTCCCCTGCATCCAAGTTGTGTCTTACCACCTTCGAGGACATATTTTGCAATGTGTTGCATGTCTTCTCATCAGTGAGGTGGCTTGGATCCACCACCTTGTATGTCTCTCCTTCCTTCTTCTTTAGATGAATGGTCTCAATCACATGATCATTGACCTCAAACTCAGGCTCCTCTGCATGGCAATGTAGGTTCCATCTTATCATCTTCCTTTTTCTTGTCACACCCCCATTTTGATCCAAAAGATCCCACACATGTAGCTTCTCCACGGGGAGGGTACCTTGAAATATGCGCGTAACACCTTTGCGAGATCATCCACAAAGTCCATATGTGGGGACATAGGCATCCACTTCTTCCTTATAACCTTGTGCTTTGTTCATTGCTTCTTTGATCCTAGAGTGAATCCTTTATCCTCTTTTATGAAAAAGGAGTCCCCTTATCTTCTTCCTTCTATTTGGTGGGTTGTGTAGGAGGAGACCCTCACATTGGAATCTTAGTTTCCTCCATAGAATGAGCCTTCTCCTTAGCATGCGCATCCACCACCACCTTGGTGTCTTCCTCAACCCTTCTCTTCTCTTCCACCTTGAGCTCAGCCTTGAGTTCCTCCTTGAAGGCCATGGTATCTTCTTTCGAGCTTGTTTTCGATTGCCGAACTGGAAAGCTCATGTACATTTTGTATCTTCTGCTCTAGTTCCTCTCCTTCAGGTAACTCACCCTCCTCACACTCTTCATATGAGTCCTCAAGTGCTTTCCAAATGTGATGTACTTGCTCCCCCACTGTTACCTCGCACGTATAGTAACTTCTCTTTCAGAAGTGTCCAACTTCCCCTCACTCTTCTTCTTCTTCTTATTCTTGGACCAATTTTATTGGTGGGATCGGTGCTTCACGTAGCCTTGGGAAGGTGATGTCTCTAACCTCCACCTCAAATCCTCCCTACGTCTTGGGGCACAACTGTAGAAATACCTAGTGGATGTAGCCCTTGATGGTAACATTGACTGCGCAGTGTAGATCCAGAAATTCAGGCTCCAAGGCCTCCACATATGTTGGCCTCAAGATATATTTGTAGGTCACATGTATGGTGTTCACATTAACATCCACCTTATCCACGTCAAAGGTTAACTATTGCACCTCCTTCAACTAATTGATGGCACACTTAATGGTGAATGAAAACAAAAGTTTGCACCATGCCCCTAAGTATCCCTTGGCCATCATGAATTGTGCCAAACAAAAGTGTTGCGTAACAACGAATTACACCTGGTCCCCAAAATATTTGGTAGCTCGTGCGGGATGCACCATTCATTTTCAAAAGCTCCACGTAGCCTCTCATACCACTTGTTCATCTCGCACCTTGTAGGTGTTTGAGATGGACCCATCACAAGTGAATTGCTTAAAGTGTACAAAGAAGAGACAAAAGCACCTGGTGGGTAAACCCACATGTTCCCTTCTGGTCCATTTGGGACACCAATTTCCTAGAATACAATTAATAATAGTATGGACCCCAAGTTATTTTCACTCCTAATTCATTCTGCACTCACGCCTCCTCAATGATACTATCTCGTAATAAATTATGTAAAGTTATAGTGTGCCCGCTTAGAAAATCTGTAGGCAACATACAAAAACTTTTGTTGATGTACGTCCATCTCTCCGATGCTCCCAATTCGTAACTAATGAGTTGGGAGGCAAATCTCAACGCCGGGTCTGTAAGGTCCATAATAACTTGAGCCCTTCCCCTTCTCATAGTTTAATTTTTTTCTAACTCTTCCACTTTCGCAAAGTGGCACCCAAATCGAGGGCCATATTCTCACCAACGTTTCATAGGCCCGTTACCCTATGGATTAAATTTCCCATGAGTCTCATCCTCCTCCCTAAAAAGTAGAAGAAGTCTTCATGCACTTGAGACATAAACCATCTGAAAAGTGGTGTAGGTTTAGCAAAAATGATAGCTCCCAAAGTTGCAAAACCCCAGTCTTCTACAACTCCTTCATCACCGAATCATCTACCCTAGGGTTTCCTTATTTGTCTAACCCTAGGATCTCCTTGTACAAATCCTTCCACATCAATTTTTTGTGGTTGGTGGTTTTATGGTTGAACTTGTTGATTTTGCACTTGTATAACTTTGAGCTCCACTTCTCTACCTTAATAACCCCTGGAGGGTACTACATTTATGAATAAGCTTCCATGGGTTCTTCCTTTTCCACTATTGGTCTCTTATTCTTATTCTTCTTTGGTGCCATCTCTATTTTTCACTCTTAATTCATTCCGCACTCACGCCTCTTCAATGATACTATCCGTGATAAATTATGTAAAGTTGTAGTGTGCTCGCTAGAAAATCAGAGGCAACATACAAAAACTTTTGTTGATGTACGCCTATCTCTCCGATGCTCCCACCGCAACTAATGAGTTAAGAGGAAAATCTCAACGCCGGGTCTATAAGATCCATAATAACTTGAGCCCTTCCCCTTCTCATAGTTTAATTGTTTTTCTAACTCTTCCACTTTCGCAGTGGCACCCAAATCGAGGGCCATATCCTCACCAACGTTTCACAGGCCCTGTTACCCTATGGATTAAATTTCCCATGAGTCTCATCCTCCTCCCTAAAAAGTAGAAGAATTATTCATGCACTCGTGACATAAACCATCTGAAAAGTGGTGTAGGTTTAGCAAAAATGATAGCTCCCAAAGTTGCAAAACCCCAGTCTTCTACAACTCCTTCATCACCAAATCATCTACCCTAGGGTTTCCTTATTTTTGTAACCCTAGGATCTCCTTGTATAGATCCTTCCACATCAATTTTTGTGGTCGGTGGTTTTGTGGTTGAACTTGTTGATTTTGCACCTGTATAACTTTGAGCTCCACTTCTCTACCTTAATAACCCCTTGAGGGTACTGCATTTCTGAATAATCTTCCATGGGTTCTTCCTTTTCCACTACTGGTCTCTTATTCTTACTCTTCTTTGGTGCCATCTCTATTTTTCTTCCCATGCCCTAGGTGCTTCTAACTTTTCCTTATCCACCCGAACTTGAAGAATTTAATCGCTTCTCCTTCGCACAACCCCTGCTACTCTACTGCCTTCTTCTCCTCTTGTTACACCACACGATCATGCCACAACTTGCATAAGTGACAAGTAGCTCGCTTTCTTCTCAAAATAATTTTCACACTTCAAGCTCACGAGCACAAAAAAATTTCTAAGGAAAATTAGTTGAAATGACTACCTTTACCCTCTATTTAAACTTTTTCATAACCTCAATTTCCTTGACCCACACGTTTTAAGTAATTTTTTAATAAAGTAATTTTTATCACTTAAGTCAACTTCTGCGACTCTCCTTTGCATGCTGTAGTCATAACCTTCTGGCGCGCCAACACTACTTTACTGCCACAAAATTCCTTCACATGCCTCACCTTGTCGAAGTACATAACCTATGTGCTGTCCACGAAGTAGTTCCCTATACCGCCGCCTACCTCATGTTATACTACGTGATCGTTACTTCTCTTCTGCATGGTCTATACTCAACTCAGTTTTTCTCCAAGACACCTTTATTACGACACAAATTCAAACACCTTTTTCACTACACAGACACACATTTGAACACCTTTTTCACTACTGAGAGACACACATTTGAACACCTTTTTCACTACACAGGCACATATTTGAACACCTTCTCCATAAAAATCGGTCTTCTTCCTTTTTCTAGTCATCCAGAATGAGTCTTCCAATAGTCCATCTTCCTTAGAAATGCGCTAATGTTTTTCAAATTTAGATGCCAATCCACCCCACACTAAAAGTATGCGTGGTCCTCTGCGCATGAAATCACTTAAAATGTATTTAGCTACAGAGCACCAACGTGCACATAACACAACATTGAATGGAAAAGAAAAGTGATGAAGAAAGGAAACACATATAAAGGAAAATGCATTAAGGGAAATCCTAAGCTAACTATCAATACTACCTTATTTACAAACACACTCGAAGGCTTATTTATAGTAGGGATTCAACCTACTCGTTAAATAAATTGGGCAACCTTGTGTCATCCAACAATTGTAACTAACAAGTTCCCTGAATCAAGTATATAAGTGATAGTATAGGGTCCCAACCAATGTACTTTAAACTTACCAAGATGGCGTAGAAACTTAGAATCATACAAGAGAACCATCTTCCCAACTTCTAACTTCTTATTTTGATGTCCCTATTATGCCACGCCTTCTTCCCGGCCTTTTTCTATTCTTTGAATCCATCCTGTTATGATAAATCTCTCTTCTAGCTACATCAACTTGTCAATACGTTCCTCAAGCACTTATTTGTTAGCCAAACCTCTTGATACACAAGGATGGTAACAAGAACTCAATAAGTAATACAGCCTCCGCACCGAACACTAGCTGAAAGGGTGTTGCTTTGTTCAACATTTTATAGGTTGTTCGATATGACCATAACACGACAGAGACTTTGTTATCCTAATCCTTTCTCCCAATATCACAAATCTTGGTCAACATGTGACTCAAACTTTTGTTAAAGGCTTCCGTTGTCTTATTAGCTTGTGGGTGGTAAGGAGTAGTTTTGTGATGGGCCACCATGAATTCTACCAATAAGATTCTAACTATCTCATTTAGGAAATGAGTACCCCTATCACTTGTTAAACTCAACGGGAATCCATACCGCTGATTATATTTTACCACAAAGAACCTAGCTATAGTAGATGCGGTGAAATCCTTTGTAGGAACCTGCTTCTTCCCATCTCGTAAGATAGTCTGTGCAAGTGATAATATAGTGCGAACCAATGCTATGCGCCGGTGGGGAAATAGAGACCATGAATTCAATTTCCCACTTCTTGAATGGTTCCACACTAGCAATAGGCCTTAATGGAATTTCATCATGATGCCCAGGCTTCCGAAGGAACTGAAAATGGTCACAACCCTCAACATACTCTACATAATCCTTATATAAGGTCTCCACCATAAACCAGCCATCCGAACCTTGCATGAGGTGACTCTCCTAACATAGTTTCCACCCTGCAATATCGCCATGAGCATCCTCTATAATAGATTTGTTCTCACGTTCAAGTACACACCGATGTAAAAATTCATCTTGACCTAGTTTATACAAGTCCCCACTAATCAACATGTAGGGTGTGATACGAATGACAAGTTGTTTCTTCTCTAAGCTCCTCATTCCTTTAGGTGCCACAACTATTCATAAAAATATTACAATGTCCTCTAAATCGGAGGGCACATGCTGTGATCTAAATAAATGAGAATCGACATTGTGTCCTCAATGCTCTATGTGTCCTCACCTAAATTAACCCTTGACAAATGATCAAGTCCTAAGTTACTTTTCCCTGGTTTCACCACAATAAATTCAAATTCCTAAAACAATAATACCCAACGACATATGCGCCCTTGTAAGATGGGATTGTTTACCAAATATTTCAAGGCCATATGGTCTGTGTAAAAATAAAAGGCATTTCTAAGAATACTACCTTGCGTAGATCATTGAAAATGCTTCACGCTCTGTGGTTTTATATTTTGTTCTCGCGGAGTTAGCTTCCTACTAGCAAAACATAAGGGGTGATCAACAATCCCCTCTCTAGTATATGCTAACACCACTCGATTGCCAGCCCCGATGCTTACACATGTACATGAAAGGTACTATCCCAAGAGGGAAAACAAAATATGGGCACAATAGTGAGTTTTTTCTTCATGGTGTCAAATGCCACCTGCTGCGCCTCACCCCAATGGAATTTTCCTTTATGTTTTAACAACTCCTCCAATGGCACAAAAATTTTGGCATAACCCTTGATGAACTTCTTGTAGTATCCTGTATGCCCTAGAAATCCACACACTATACTTTGATTGGTGGGTTCCTCCAACCCCAAAATTACAACAATTTTGGCAGGATCCACCAATAGACCCTCCTTGCAGATGATATGACCAAGTAACATTGCCAAAAGGAGTGGTAAAGATACATTTCTTAATATTCAGAGAGATTCTCAACTACCTACACCTCTCAAACATCAGCCTCAGGTTGTCACAATGATCCTTTACTAATCCATAAACCGTCCAAGTAGACTTGGAGAAATTTATGAATGAAGTGCTTTGAAACGCCGAACCACAATTCATGTAAATAAAATAGGAACATTCTTTAGTCCAAAAGGCATGACTGTATAAGAAAAACTTCCCCATTCAATGGTGAAAGTTGTCTTTTCCTGGTCTTCCTTTGCAATTCAAACCTGGTGATATCCCAAAACCCATCTGTAAATGAATACCTCTCGTGCCGGATAATTCTTCTAGGATCTCCTCAGTGAATGAGGTTGGGAAAGGATCAATGAAACACACAACATTTAAATCTCTATAGTCAACACATATCCATATTCTCCCATCCTTCTTGATGCTGATTACCATGGGGCTAACCCACTCAGATTCCTCAATGGCCTCAATAATTCTAGACTCCAACATCTTGTCAATTTCTTCCTTTACCTTTACATGCGAGGTTTAGGTTCATTCTATAAGGCCTTTTCCTGATCGTTTGTGCCCCTTCCTTCAATTTTAACCACATCTCTATGAGAGAGTGATGAACCCCTTTTAACTCATGGTACCCGCGTGGGAACAAGTCATGGAAATCACACAATAGATCAATAATCTTTGACACTTCTTGATTTTTTTTGTAGTACCTAATAATAAATTCCTTTGATTCCTCCTTTGTACCAATGTTAACCTTCTTCATTTTCAATGGATCATGGTAGGCGCGTGCCTTCTCATCTACACTATCTAAGAATTCATGCGTACCTTCTATATGATCAACATCTAAGTTCTCCACTTCCTCATCATTAATCACGTATACCAATTTTCCTTTTTCCTTCTCTAGGTAGGCGTGCTCAAACTACACTTCATCTAGTTCCTCTTCTTCAAGGTGTGCCCCCATATCAGGTTCTCCTAACAATTCTAACACAATGTCCTCCACCTTGGCACTATCTCCCAATGTAAGGTGCTTGATCACCTACAAGGCCTCATTTACTGATGGTTTAGAAGATAAGTACTCAAAGGTCTGAATAATACCCGTTGTTAACTCTTGCCAATTTCCTATTTGTCTCTGCAACTCGAATAAACATACCATACATGCGCACAACCCTACAAGGTGGAATAGAACTTGTGCACCACAAGGAAGGGGGTAAGGATTTTGGGCATGCCCTCCAGGTCCTCTCACACTCCTGAACATGGCACTAGGTGAACTCCTTCCCATCATAGTCAAGTATCCCGGTAGGTGCATTACTTATCAGAAATCTAATGGAGAACGTGATGCTTACCTCATGCCACTCCATAAGATTATCAAAATGTGTCATCTTATGGAGTAAGTTAGTGTGTAGGATCTGCCTCTCGCACCCACCTCTAACGCGTAGTACTTTTTCTCTCAACCATTCTCCTAATAAGGGAATGATGTTCTCTTAGCGTAACATCTTACACACCTCCTTACACACCTCCTTGATATCATCTACATCCCTCGTAGGATCTTCAATGTTATTATTCTGATCCAACTTCCTAGATTGCTCCTTTAAACAATGAAAATCCCCTTGCAGGTTTCTAATTACCTCCATAGTCTCTTGGTAAACCTCCTTCTGATGAGTTGGATCAGGATAATTCCCATATAACACCTATTCTCTTGTATTAGTAGGCCTCACGATTTGGAATTTCCTTTGTGTATGTAGCCTCAATGCGAATAGTTACTAAAACAGCTCTAATTTCGTATCAAACATCACCTTAGAGATGTACAATGGCTCAACGCACTTTACACTCACCATCTTCATACCCTTATCCCAATACTTTTGATTTCAACCATGTGACTATAAAAATCTGGGCACTCTTCATACTTATGCTTCTTCCCACACCATGAGCATTGTAACAAGTCCTGGGAATTCATGCTTATAATGCTCTGTAGATCCACACGTGAAAATGGTTCCACGGGGAAGTCTCCTCTTCCTCCGCCGCGATCATTGCGACCTCTAAATCCTCCGTGAAAGCCTTTTCCTCTACCATCCATGCGTCCTTCATAGTTACAACCCTCATCCTTGGGACCACTCACAATGCTAGTCTATTGCACACCAGTATCAATGGCATCATGGATCTAGTCTATTAATCTACAATCCTTAGTATCATGGGTGGTAGACATATAAATCTTACAATTATAGGAGAAATTCTTGTGGAGCACATGTGAAGAAACAAACATCTACTTAGATCATGCTCTCCATGACAAATCTCACATACCCAATTCCATGACTCACACAAAATTACAAGGGAAACTATATTTTGTTTTTTCTTCTACCTCACAATCCGTGCACCATAGTCCACTACGAGTCTCATGAGCCGAGTTCACAAAAATTTCTCAAGCTACTTCTCCATGTAAGCAATCTTTGCATCTAAAAATGGGCTTACTCTAATGTCAATGCTTATGATGTTCTCAACGTGTAAAGTAGCCTCCAAGGCCTCATGTGGATCCATGAAATTCTTGTGGGAAATTTTTCATTTGAAAGGCATGATCAATCCTCCAACGAACCATTGAGCATGTTGAGAGGGATGGATATCATAAGATAATTTTGACAAAAGAGTTTTAAAGTGCGCATCATACTCCCACACACTCTTTTCCATCCCTTGTTGAATCTCCTTTAACGTGTTGATGCTCTTTTTCAAACTCAGGAATGTGGAATTCCACCAAGAAGTCATCATGCAGCGTAGTATAATCCACCATTGTCTGATGTGGGTCATACTTCCGGTACTAGCTATGCACACGCCCTTGTAATGTAGTTGCAAATTAACTTGCTTTCCGATCCGGGGTAGTGATTCCCTTAGCACGCCATAGAAATTCACATTTGTGTATATGCTCCGTGACATCTTCAACTCCCTTGTAATCGGACAATTTTAGAGACATCTCATAAAACACTTTCACGATGGTGTTGTGGTCCTTTTCCACCAGATCCAGGACCTTAATTCCCTTTAGTGTTGCCTCAACTACCAGATCCACTAGATCCACTAGCTCCTATTCCTCCTGATCCACCAGATCCTCCTCCCATCATAGGTAAGGGGTATGACAGAGATGCACTCTACATACCCATCGTTGTGCCACCAACAACTTATGATAATGAACCACTTCTAGATGCGATCATGAAGGTGATACACAAGCTTTGTGCACCCATAATTTTCCCAAATGATATGCAAGAAAAATATCTCCAAACACCAAAAATGTCTACGTGGAAATAGATGGGTGTAATGTAAAACAATATCTACCTGATGTTGCTTGTTCACCAACACTAACTAAACTAGAAATACTTGTCTCGACATCTTTGGAAAACTAAGTGCTAGGGTTTGGTCACTTTGTGGGATAAGATGTGAACTTATGGATCTCCTCCTTTCTCCATGCAATGAGATCTCACCGAAGTTGAGGGGTTTCTCTCCTGCGCTTGCTAATATGGGGTAACACTGATTGCCGAGGTCCCAAATTCTTCGCGTGAACCTCACATCCTTCCCGTAACATCTTCCTCCATAAATCCATCACTCCAAAACTTCACGTTGTCTCACTAAATCCCTTTCTTGCATTTCATAATAATTGATCCGCCTCTCTCTCTCTCTCTTTCCATTGGAGGATCCACCATCTCTCACCACACTACCTTCCACGCCTTGTTCCTAGTGGGAAGTTAGCCAACCATAGGAAATGCTTCCATATTCAGAGTGATGATCAAGATATTGATGGCTAATGGCATAACATGCAAGAATGATTCTCGGGTTCTCACAAGAACTTGTACTCAACAACCTTTGGGCAAGAATACATAGATATTACATACTCCAATGTGTAACTAGTTGAAACACCTTTCCACCAATGATCAACATCACGAGTCCAAACTAGATCAAAATCATGAAGCCTTTGATAATCTTCTTGAGTCCACACATGAGGTCGATAGAACCAACTTCTCCTTAGTGCATACGCTGATAACCACTCATAAAATTCCACCGGAAAACAACAAAAGAAGGTTTCATAGAGCTCATGATATAGATGCTCCTCTACCCATTTACGTGCATAAAACTTTTGTCCAATGTTGAATCTATGAGAAAACTCATCCTCCGTGTTTTTAAGCCAAGTTTCCATGTTGTCCAAGGTCATTCATTCTACCATTCCTCACCATTCTTGCAACAACTTCAAAAGAGGTCCCAACAATGGAACCAAAATGTAGCCACCTTTCTAATCACTTAATATCCTAGGTGCGCCAGCCTTTACCCATCTAGACTAGGCCCTCACTCAAGGCATGCAAAGGCACCAAGCCCTCCTTTATATGAGCCTTGTAAGAATGTTTATCAACATTAGAGGAACAATGCACAGATATAATTGCATGCATTCTAAGACAGAAACAAGGAAACTAGATCTAAGCACAAATGCACCATAATATAGATGAGAACATCAAAATAATAGGAGGGAATCAGATCTAAACTATGAGCATCATCAATAACATAAGGGTTTGGATCCATAAACATAAAAGGAAAAATACAGATCAAGATCCATGACTCAAATGTTTAGAACATTCCCATTGTATTAATTCCTCAATATTACAATAGCCAAATACATTTAAGAGTCCATGAAATGGAGCTAATACAATAACATAGTCCCCATATATTCTCTATAATATCATTACAGAGATTACATCCATGCTTCCCTTATCTCTCATGCACATACATAATCTTTTCTTTATTTAACATCCACTCACTAACTCACCTTCTTGCCATGCAAAACAATACATGAGAAATAAATAGAAGGAATCTCCTCTACCGCTTCATCATTACTCAAGACACGCCAAATGTCATCATGTATTTCCCTAATCGAGTATCCTTAGCATGTAAGTGCCAGCTAATCCATAACAAACTCAACTCTTTATCCTGTTATGATAACCGTAATGATGCCATTTACTACGTGCATGACTTTGTGAAGTTTTGGCTACTAGAATCTAACATTTTTGTTCCATTTTCAGGACCTCTTTTCATTTTGCTCATCATAATGTGGTGTGCACATGGAATTTTGGATATCATTGGAGAATATTGAGTGTTAGGTGGATGACGACCAGGATGAATTTTTAGAGGTACAACACCAGACAAGATTTTAGTGCACACAAATGGGTGGAAGAAAATATATATGATTCATTGTAAGAGACATTCTTCAATTTCTTCCTAGTAGAGTTGTACAAGTGGCTATCGCTTACGCTCGAATAGGGATGTCCTTATGGGAAAGAAGAAAGTATGTATCTAGGATAATTACCAAGCACAATCTGATTTGGATGCATTGTGGAAAAGAGCTGTAGATCACTAGTGGGAATGTGTGCTACGTAATCATACATTAGAGTACGTAATTTTGACATACTCGTGCCAAAAGAAGAAATTTTTGGTTTTTTGTGAACCTAGAGTATATTATTTATGTGCACTTCCGTTAGCTATAAATATCTTCATGATTGATATGGGGATGGAGAAATTACCTATGGAAGGCTAAAACTCCACCGCACGTAAGGGCACAAAGAAGGTTTAGGAAGGAGGCGTTGGTCCAAGTGGAAGAAATAGATAGAGAAGAAATAATGCTTATGTATAATGATGTGTGAGAGAAGGCAATTGAAGAGGTGTTGATACTTGAGAGAAATGATGTCATGGGGAAGTGATGAGAACTTTGCGAGAGGGGAGGGACCACAGGATCATGTCTTTTGAGTATTGGGAAGAACAAAAGAAGTATCTTTTTGGCATTTGATGAGATAAATTATGAGGAAATAATGAGAACTATTAGTGGGTATAGACCCAACATGGAGTCCTAGTCCTTGCGCATTGTGTTTGGAATCCAAAAGTTGTTATAAAATATCATCATAGTGATGGTGAGTAGGAAGGTAATCAAGTATTACCACATTGGGTTGGATATACATGAAGACACATGCTAGTATCATCATAAGAGGTAAAAATATTAAGGTAGTGCATATGAAAGTGCAACATGCTCCCATGTTTAGATAAACCTTATTTATAAGCAATCTAGTAGACATGAATTTAGAAAAAGTCGTGACGCATAACCCATTGGAGGTAATCCTATAGGTGGAGTAGTGGGACAAATAGTTGGTGTGTAATTCAACACTACTACACGGAAATAAGGTAGTAATTCTACAGGACCCCAGTCACAACAGGAGGATCGAGAGGCTCAGGTCCTCCATCACATGAAGGAAATCCTAGTGGAGGATCAAGCTCAAGATATGACCCTACTCTAGGGAAAGGATCACAACCACTAGCACAACAACCTCAATAACCATAACAAAAAACCCCTCAAATCTTCTTCAAGATGTCCCTTACTTTTACAAAGTATAGAGGTATGGAAGATGCAACAGAGAATGTACACAAGTGTGAAATATTATGGAGGGACAATGACATAAAAATATAGGTCGAAAGGATAGTCGGTTTTACAACCACACTTTGTAGGGCTACACGTATAGTTGGTATAAGAAGTATGAAATCAGATAGCAATGGAATATGATGTTTTACATGCCACCTTCTAGTTGAGTTTGACATACCTTATTTTTAGAAATAGAGCATTAACGCATCAAGGACATAAATCGGGCTTTTTCGAAAGTGTTAGGGATTATGATGCAAATTTTAAGACTTCGTTGTCTAATATTTCTTATGACATCAATTAGAGCTACCAAGTATGCACAATGGTTTTTAGGTAGCTTTGTTGACAACTTTACGGAGGGTGCTATCACATAAGACATTTACTAACCCACGCGAAGCTATAGAGGCAAATTGTGCACATAATTGGTTGAGAGCTTAAACACAGGGGTGAGTCCCTTTCTTGAGGCACAAATTGTGGCAATGACAACTCAATTAGAAAATTTATCTGCCAATTCAACTCATGAGATGCATAGTGGACTCTGGTGCACTAATTCTGAAATAGAAGGACATTGAAAGGATAACTACCCACACAGGAATGTGCACACAATGTTAAAAACTTGTGAAATTTGTCACAAGAATCATGATGTCCATAACTATCAACTTTTGCAATGCGTTACGTAGAAGAATGTTTCTATGTATTGCAAATTTTTTGATGCACATACTCATGACATAACCAATTGTATTCTGATTTATCAAATTCATGAGGCTTGTGAAAAAGGTTGCGCTTAGACCAATGTAGATAATATCTAGTAGGCGCAAGAGAGGAAAAAATAATGAAAGGCACACCAATGGTAATGGAGTATTTTGAGGTGGATATCAAGGTAGAGGATGTGGTGGCCAAGGAAGGATTTCATGAGGAACATGTTACCCTTTTGGTTCTCTTGATCACTATCGTGTGAGTGCCCTAAAAATCAAACATGCACATATTGTGGCAAGGTGCATAAGGTCAAAGATTTCCTAGATTTGTATGCACACATGTGTAAGAATAACAAGAAGGATAAGGGAGTAGACATGATTAATTTCAAAAATAACACGAAGGGGAAATGAACACCTAATAATTCAATTGTGGTAGAACCTCAAACATTATTTGGTCACCATGCACGAGAAGTAGCACACACACGTGAGTAGGTAAAAGAAAGACCTATCATCGAAGAGAGGAGGTTATTCATAAAAAGTACCCAATGCGTGCAAGACGGAAGGAAGTATTTTAGGAGACTATGGGCATCATCGAGGAGAGGTCCAAGGCTATATAAAATATTTTAAGGAGAAAGTGCATGAGAGGGAACACGTGAGGAATGTTGAATTACCATAGAAATATGTGGATGACCTTAGAGAGGTATGTAGAATGCTCTCGTAAGAGAATATCATACATATGTTGGGAAAATGGTTATGGGATAAGCTGTCATGTGTAGGTGTAGAAAGGGAGCATCAAATTATTCATGCCAACTTACCCCTCAAGACCATGTGTATGAAAGAGAAATCACATTGGATCTAGTGATAAATGGGTGGATGGTAAGTAATATCCTCATTGATACATGCACGAAAGTAAATTTCCTCACACTTGATGCTTGAAACTAGATGGGAAGGCCACCATTATAATAATCCTAGAATGTGTTGTACATGGCTAAAAATATAAGGGCTATGTCATTGGAGTTATGAAGGATTCTTCTATCACCATTCAGGGAACCAAGTTCAAGGTAACTTTGAGGTCTTGGAGATAGCTGAAGTAGACAACTTCCCTGCACTTCTAGTCCATCCTTGATAATATGACAATAACAAAAACTTTCATTTTAACACACATTTTGTGATTTTTGAGAACAAAGATGAGTGCATTGTGATACCAATGGATGATACAAATATTGTGCCTTATATAGAGCCCATAAATGAAGAAGATATCAATCGAATCTACATGCATATGGTGCGTGACCCAAAGAATGTGGAGCCATCAATGGGGATGTTCTTTCATGGGAAGACACAATAATAAGTGATACTACTAATGTAGCTTGTGATAATTAGGCTCATGGTACTTATGAGATGGTTGGTTTTAAGGTTTGAGGAAGATGATAATGGTGATTAGACCGTGACTACCAGTCGAGGCGGTTGGGAAAGGTTAGCTTGCTGAAATATATTGGAGAAGAGAAACCTGAATCATTCTTGTGCATGATATAAGAAAAGTGATGCATAATAATTGAGATAGGAGAAATATGATGGTATACACATTGCACAGGATTGCATCATGCTGGTGGGCTACACATAGGGACAACTTACCTAGTTGTGAGATAAGAGTTTTTTTCTTGACAAGGTTTTCCAGGAATAATGTCCTTTCACCGATATAAGATTATGATGGGAATACTTCTCACATGGTACATGTTCAAAATTGTGAGAGGCATTGGATAGAAGGGAAAGACACTCTTGCACCATCTCTATGGGTACATAAGTTCTATTCTACTTTGCACGGTTGTGTGTGTGCTTGGTATGTACATGCCAAGATGAAACATGAGACAACGAATTGGATGAGATTAATTCATGTATAACCCATAATTTTGATTATTTTTCTAATAATCCAATGGTTCATAAAGCTCTATTGATTATGAGGTGCATTACAATTGGGGATAACACAAATTTTGAAGAACTTGTGACTCAGTTATTTGGTGAGGCTGATCTTGAAGCACACGATGACATAGTGGAATTAGAGGAGACTTGTTAGGGCATGCTTGGAAAGAAAAGGAAAAAGGAAAGATTTTATATTTGATAGACAATGAAGAAGTAGAGGATCTGGATATTAAGCACACAGAAGGTGTGTGTGAAGTATTGGAATCCACGATGAGAATGCACAAGCCTACCATGTGCCATTAAAGACCAAAAAGTAAACATTAGAAGCGGAGATAGGCCAAAGGAGGTGATAATTGGTCTAAACTATAGTTTTCAAAAATCATTGAACTACTATGTGAATTTGAGGATATTTCCTAGAGGATACCATGAATTAAAGGGTGTGCATCCATCATTAGGAGAAATGAAAATCAAGCTTAAAGATGGTGCACAACCGGTTTAGAAGAGGCCTTACTAAATGAATCCTAATCTACATCAAGGTGAAGGATGAAATTGATAAAATGTTGAAGTCATACATTATTGAGCCCATTGAAGAGTTAGAATGGATAATCCCAATGGTTATCAACATTAAAAAGGATGACAGATAAGGATTTTGTTGATTATAGAGTTTTGAATGCTTCATGTGTAATTGATCTATTTCCCACACCATTCACTAAGGAAATCCTAGAAGGTGTTAGAATGGAAGATATATTCATTTATAGATGGATTTTAGGTTATCATGCTAGGTAAGGTTCACACACAAATATAAGGAAAAAATAATTTTGTAACTAAATGGGGATTCTTTGCTTACATAGTTATGCTCTTTGGATTGAAGAATGTGCCAACAATGTGTTCTCACACATTATTGTGCAGGTATTTCAAGACTTTATTCATAAATTTATTTAGGTTTAATTGGATAATTGGAATGGTGTATGGCTGGTTAAAGACCATTGTGACTTCTTGAGGTTGATTTTTGAACGACGCAGGAAGCTTAACATCTCATTGAATATTAAGAAGTGTAACCTCGTGACACCATTTGGAAGTAATTTTCTTTGACACATCATATTTAAGGAAGGATTCTAAGTTTTGGTGGACCCAACCAAAATTATAGTTATCTTGGGGTTGGAGAGAGCCATATAATCGAGCAAAGTTCATGTATTCCTTGACATATTGGTTATTACCACAAATTTATCAAGGGGTATGTAAATATTTCCATCACCACTAGAAAGAATTGTTAAAGGAAAGGGAAAATTATATTGGGATGACATGTAATAACCAACATTTAAATATTAAAAGATAAGCAAACCTTCACACCCATCTTGTTTCCCTTCTTGGAATAATTATTCCATGTTCATATGGATGCCTCTGGTATGACCATTAGAGTAGTGTTAGCGTAACCTAGTGGAGGTAAATGTAATTTTGATCATCCCATTTTTTTTCAATTAGAAGAATCACTTGGCTGAACAAAATTATACTACAAAGTATGAAGCATTATCAATGGTCTACATGATTCACAATTTTGGACAATATTTCTAGTCACACTACTTATCTTCTACTGATCACATGGCACTTAAATAAATGGTTAACAAACCAATTTGCAAGGGTGAATTTTTATCATTGGATCCTTTTGTTCCAAGAGTTTGATTTCTTAGTTATAGTGAATCCTGACAAGAGAAATTTTGGACCAAACCACTTATCAAGGATTAACTCTGATGAGGACACACAAATCATAGAAGACACTATGCTAGATGATTAGTTGTTTAGACTTCACCGTGGGCCAACTAATTTAGAAGATATTGTGGTATTATTGCACACATGTGTTACACTGAAGGTATGAAGACCCTAGAGAAGAAGTAACTCATGATTTGTGCGACACCCTACCAACTAATTGGAGGAGATTTATACAAAATGGGTAGAGATGAAGTCTTATGCAGGTGTGTATTGGAGCATGAGCATGAAGCTATAATGGAAGAAGCACATGGAGGAATTGTAGGAGGTCATTATGTAGGAGAAGTAATAATGTGTAATATATTACTTGTTGGATTATGGTGGGGATATGAACCATAAGGATACCAAGGCATTTTTCAAAGCATGTGATCATCAAAGGAGAGGATAAGAAAAATCGGGAACCGAGATGAGATGTCGTTGACCCTATAACAAGCATAAACCATTTGAGAAGTGGGAAATTGAATTTTTTGGCCAAAATGACACTACATGCACAGAGAAGAAGAATGCATTACATCATTACATGCACATATTACTTGACAAGGTGGGAAGAGGCTACACCTACAAAGGATTGCACTATAACTACAACAACAATATTTCTATGGGAAAATATCATTAGTAGGTATGGATGTCCATTGAGCCTTACTAGTGATAGGGGAACTCATTTCTTGAATGAGACAATAAGAATATTGTTGGCAGAGTTCATGGTAGCACACCACAAGACTACCTCCCATATCACCCACAAGACAATGGTACTATAAAAAGGATTTCAATAAGATTTTGGAAAACATTCAAGAAATATATGTGATGTAGGCATGAAATATTGGGATGAAAAGTCTCAGCTTGTGTTATGGGCATATAAAACTACATACAAGAGGTTGAATAAGGCCATACCTTTTCAATTGGTGTTTATCCCATAGGAAGTATTTCCCATGGAATTCATATTAGCCTCCCAATGTATTACATGCACAGGAGGACTACATGATGAAAAATAGTAGAGGGGCACATTGATAAACTGATGCAGTTAGATGAGAGGTGTGTGATTACATGATGAAGTTCAGAAGACAAAGAAATCTAGACAAAAGGCTTGGCATGATAGACACATTAAAATAAGTCCTTTGTAGTAGGGAAGATGGTGCTTTTATATTATTCAAAGTTTGTGCACCATCCTTGGAAAATAAAAGTGCATTAGTTGGGACCCCTTTAAAGTAACCAATATATTAGAATTAGGTGCAATGTCAATTATAGGAATTGGATGACACTATGTTTACCCTGGTTACTTCAATGGGAGTAGGTTGAATCCCTACTATAAATAATATTCTTTTGTTCTTGTATAAAGTGTTATTTGCATTTAGATTAGATTTCCATTTTTCTATTTTATTTTCCTATAATAAGTGCATTCATGCGTAGGAGTTGATTAGTGTATGTTATAGATTGATGTGCGAGAGGACCAAACATGATTTTAGTGTGGGGTGAAGTAGATGTAGGTGCACGATATGCAAAATGGAGGATAAAAGTGGCTAGGAGGATGATGAACGAGTGTGTGATGGGATGTGATAATGGTGCGTGATGGAAAAATATATTGGTGCATGGAAGAAAGAAATGTTAATGACTAGAAATGGTGTAAAGGTGCTTAAAAATGGAATGTGTGAATGAACTTGAAGTTGATGATATTGCTCATATAAAACCATGTGAATGAAATGAAGAGACATGGTGAAAATGTGATGGAGGCAACAAGAATGTGGACTACTTGGAAAGTAGCGTAGAGGAAGAATGTGTGTGTAAGGCTTGCACCTAGGAAGTAGTGGCGCACTAGGGAAGGTTACAGAGTGCCACACAAGGGAGATGCATTTTGAAAAATCAAACAAAAAATTACTTTAAAGAAAAAAAGTGGTGGTAGGTGGAGTGTAATTAATGTAGATGGAAATTGGAAAATTTATAAAAGGGGTGTGAGAAAAATCATTCTTACCTTACCTTAGAGAGCTTGTGTGAGAGAGATTAATGGAAATAAGTTTGAAGTCTAAAGAATGAAATCGAACTAGAAAATATGTGACCAAAGGTGAAATTGATAAAATTAAAGGAGAGATGAGAGAAATGTGCATACAACCTTAAACTTAGAGATCTCCTTAGAAGTAGAAGTGGAAGCTAGGAGATGAATGGCGTGGTAGAAGAGAAAACTAGGGTTTGAAGGTGGAACACAGAATTAGGGTAAGAAGTAATTCATAGAGAGTAGATAGGGCACAAGGTTGAAGCATACAAGAGAAAGGAATTGAGAAAATTTTTATATTTCGACACCATAGGGACAATTTAAACAACTAAGTAGATTTTATGCACCTAGGGCACACATTTCAAAAATTTAGGGTTTGAGTAATTGGAAAATGATAATGACACCAAAAGGTCACCAAAGAACAAGAATAACATCAATAAATCCTAGGATGATGGGTTTATGACATGTTATATCCACAAGAAGTTATTGTTCGGACACCTTGGGCATCACAGTTGATAAAGTGTAAAATCAAGTGACTAAAATCACAAAAAGCCATAAGACTAATATCAAAAATGATGTCTTAAAGAGATGAATAAAAGGATAGCAGAAGGAAAAATTTTCCTTGATGAAAATTTTCAGAAATATTTGGAGAGAGCACGAGATTCTTGCATTGTATGAGTTTCCCTTCTTTGGAAAATATGCATGCTTATACCAAAAGTGGTTTATGTCAAGAGTGCACGAAGATTATTTTTACTTCATAGGAAAGAGAATGCATTTGACTATACAAGTTGATTGGAAGAGTTATTGGGATACATGACAAGTGGATCATATATCATGATATATTTGAATGACGAATATGCGGTTGAGCTACAAAAAAAATTTCCAATACCAATGAGGGAGTTGTGTTGAAGATTGTGACCATAAATGATCCAGACAAGAGTATCCACACACCTAATAAGTTACAAATTAGGAGCCTTAGAGCGTTGGACAAAGGTAAACAAGAATTTTTTACATGTCACACATAATATGGTGTAAAAGACACAATATAACATTTCCTTGTTCATAGCTAAAGGAATTATAGAGGAGGGAAAGAACCAAGTGGTTAGAGGAGAGAGAAAACACTGGGTGCTATCCTCTTTTTTTTTTGTATTATATGAGATCGGAGTACTGATGGTATGGAAAATAAGATATGGGTCTACCCAATTGAGAATAAGTCTCCAACAAAGATATTTTGTAAGTATACATGTGATGACACGTTCTTAAACCCTTACAAAGAATGCTTGGAGCACTAAGTATAGAAGGATTCACAATTCATTTGAGAATGAATGACAGTTAGAACTTCCAAAACTCTTAGATGGGTAGGTAGAGCTCTTGGTATTACAATACCTCTTACTTGGACGATTCATGTTAAAAACAGGGGAGATTGGGCCATGGTGTAAACTATTGTCTACATTTGTAGAAAAATACCTCTAGGCTGTCATCATCAACCGCATAAAATATGAATGAAAGTTAACATACAATGTAGAAAAGGTAGATGCTGACTACCACACATTTTGCAGAGACATATGTGTATCCATCTAAAGCACCATACATGGAGACCTTGGAAACAGTATAATACGGACCTAAACCCCATGGTGACTCTAGAAGTGGGTAAGAATGCTTGTAAGGTGTATATATATCTACGTCCAAAGAATAAGGGGGAACTCCAGGAGGAGGAGATAAAAGAGAAATAAGATGATTCCACACTGGATCACAGCATGAGGAAAAAGATGCAAAAAGGGTTCCATGAGGCAAGATCTTTGCACCCACCTAAGGAATCACCATAAAAAAGTCACAAAAATTATTCTTGCAAAGAAGAATCCTAGAGTGGTATATAATGTGGACGAAGAGGAAGAGAATTTAGAGAAAAAAGTGCATGAAGAAGAGATGGTGCACAGAGGAAGAGATGAAATAGGAGGAGGAATAAGTGCCAGTGAGTGAGGAAGAGGTGGAAAAAAAAAAAAAAAAAAAAGGGCCATCATGATGAAGAAGTTAAAGAAGAAGAAGAGCATGTAATAGGAGATCATGAAGAGGATATGCTTGATGCACAAGAGGAACATGAGGAAGATGGGGGTGAAAATGAACATGTAGTTGGGGAAGACCAAGGGGCTGGAGGAGAAGAAAGCCATTAAAAATTAAAATTGTGCAAAGAGACGTGAAGAAGCCACACACATAAGGGGAGGAAGCAAAGAAATAGAAACCCCCACAGTACCCCAAATGTCATACATCGATGAGGGCCATGTTCCAAAGTTTAGTACCAGTAGAGGAATTATTCTATTGGGAAATGTCAAATAAGGGCCACAAGGAAGATGTTCTTATGGAATATGCAGACACATATGTAAGAGCTCAAGTTTGAGGTAAGTAGGAAGTCATACTCAAAGATGAAGTTGAAGAAGAACTAGGAAGGGTGTTTTCGAGTAATTGACTCCACAAAGCTATAAGATGAACAAGTGAGAAACACACTAAACAATATGACCACCTAGGTTGGAAGGAGGACTGTAGATAAAGGGGACATAATATAGAATATGCAAAAAGACATAAAGTGCAAAGACAAGAAAATTCAAAATATCACCAAGGATTTGAAAGATGAGAAGAAAATAATGACATACACACATGATAAAGCAAGCGATATTATAACTAGCATTACACATGTGTGCCTAGACTTAGTACAGTTGTCCAAACTAGAGTACGAAATAGAGATAGACTATTTGGAGGATCTAGTTCATATGTTGATAATCAAGGTGAAAAAAAAGATGGGGCCATCCAAAGAATAAATGGTCAAAGTAAAGAAGAACAATAAAAAAGGTGGAGGAGAGTATTGTAGATTATGAGGCACTCATTGCAAAAGTCAAGGAGGTCACCACAGAAGGTAAAGAATTTTTTTGATAACTACCAATATTTTGATACCATAATTAGTGCGTGCACTATAGTGAAGAGGCGAGTTTAAGAAAATTTAGGCCACGATGAAAACCAATAATGCCAATCATGAGAATGTGATGAAAGAGGTTGTGAAAGAAGAGATATATGATAAAATCCTTGCAAGATACATTAGAGGAAAGGGTTAAGGAGATACAACTCCTAGTGATGCGTAAGATGGATAACCTAGAGGGTATTACCTTAGACTTAGATGTGGTGGTGAAGGAGATGAAGGAAAAAGTGGGTGAGTTAACATTGGAGGAGGTGTTGAGGCAAGCTGTGACAAGGCCACCCAAGAGCTCGAAGGATGGAAGGAGCGAGAAAGTCAGTAATAAATAGAGAGTTCGCAGAGCTCCTCCCCCACCTAATGCCTACATTTTAAATGCACGCAAATGGAAGGGTCTTATTTTTTGATTCATTGGGTGTAATTAACCCTATTATTTATTCTTCAATGGTTCCCTCATTATTTTGGTTATTATTTGAGTAATTTTTTACGGATTCATGTGATTGCGAGGACGGACAATTCCTAGTGTAGGGTGATGTTAAAAAAAATGGCTAAGTATTGACCATGTGCAAAGGATGAAGGTCACCGCAAAGAGGGAATGCAAAGACAACAAAGAGATGTGAAAAATATCGGGACCGCATGGAAGCATACACACAACACGGGAAGGAGACCAGCGGCGCGAAAGGTTTGCGCATGCACATAGGTTTAAGGACTTAGCCGATTTCAAGCTAAGGCTAAAAATAGGAAAAAATCATAGATTGCATAGCATGCAAGAAAGGTCCAAAAATAGGCAAGGAAAAGGTAAAGCACATGCAAAAAAAAAGACATCTAATTATATTATTAAAGCATGGATGAGGCTGAGCTATTTATAGCTAAATCTAGAGTTAAATTAGAACATGCAAATCATATTTAGGATGTCTATTCTTAGGATTAACACATGTAAGCGGTGAAGGGAAAGTCACCACTATATATAAGTAGGTGTTGCACTATTTTTAAGTGTGATATTATGTATGAGTGGATATAAGCATGAGAGAATGTGTGTGTCTAGCACTAAGTGATGCACACATTGTTAAGACAAGGATTATAAATCCTATTTAACCATATTAAATTAACATTAAACAAAAATTCATGTAAATGCATAAATAAATAAGAAACAAGTTAAATAACACTGTGAACATAGGATTTACATGGAAAACCCCTGAGGGGGAAGAACCAGAGACAAATGAGAATTTTCCATTATATCGAAATAAGCATTTGATCTAGTAAAATCTCCTTTACCTCATTTCTCTCCAAGCCATTCACCCGAGGTGAAAACGATATGATTCAAAACCATATTTAAATGACCCCATTGGTCATGAACATATTAAGTGATGGGGTATGATTAAATCGTACCCCGATTTAATATAAATTAGTTACTATCCAAAATTTCACCCCCCCGGGGTAAATTTGATAACATGTATCAGAATGTTCAAGTCCCAAGGCAATTGACTGATTCAGAGTAAAAATCAGGTTTCTAGGGTCCCTTCAGGAATTTTTCTAACTCCCCAGGCCGAAGAAGGAAGGAGCAAGCTCTGAGAAAATGTGAAAAAGGTTGCAGAAAGGCAAGTAGGTTGATCCAGGAAAAAGTGTGAAAATTGGCTAAGTCCTGCTCAAGGGAGCAACTGGGACATTTGGGACGTCAAGGCGCGGATCGGCCGAAAAGCCTCCAGGCGGCCCAAATTGCATTTGGGACAATCGGGCAGAATGCGGCGGGGCGCGAAAAGTTGATCCGGGCCGAAGGAGGAAGAAAAATTGGCTAAGTGTTGCTCAGGACGTTTGGGACAAAAAGACCCGAACCGGCCGGATCGGCCGAAATGAGCACAGGCAGTCAAAAAAGCGATTGGGACATCTGGGCCAAAAAGGCGCGAATCAGAAACACAATGGGCGGGCCAAAAATGGCGAAAAGTCAGAATGGGAACAAGCATCAGAGGACAACTAGGACATTTGGGAAAATGGAGCGCGAACGGCCGGTTAAATCGAAATAGCACGAGGAGCACTAAGCGTTTGGAACATCCAGGACGAAAAGACGCGAAGGATGCGAAAGAGTCGGTAGGGCCGAGAACCAACCAGATCACACCACGTGTCTCAAGGAGAAAAGTCAAAAGTCAAAGGGGCAAGGTTTGAAGCGCTGGCCTGAGCCAATAGGAATTGGACACGTGTCCAATAGAGCAGTAAAGTGTGGAGCTCGGGGGGAAGTTAGAGAATTTGGCTGAGTTCCCCAAAAAGGCTAAAAGTAAAGGAAGCCCCGCGCCCTGTCCTCCAACAAGATCATGCCACGTGTCATCCAAATGGCGGGAGCGCGGAAAAAGGGTGAAAAAAGTCCCAAAATCATCAAAAGTCAAAATTTCAGCGGAGACAGCCCTTGAAAAAGATGAAGGAGAGAGAATTGCTCGTCCAATCAGAGCGTGCCACGTGTCATCCAAGTGGCAGAGCGCGGGAAAGATTTCAAAACATGTTTTCACTGTTTTGTGCCCTAAAACTTCAGACCTCCATAACTTTCGATCCAGAGCTCAGATTTGCACGTTCCTTATATCAACGGAAAGCTTATGAAATTATCTACATGATTCAGGGTCAATCTTGAATTTTGGTGGCGTATGAAGAGAGAAAATCCAGAAAACGGTGCTGATGCGTGATAATGGCCAGAAATGACATTCAGTGACCAAATTTAATGCGAGAATGGGTCGCATTCTCTGTAATCGGTCAAAGTGACGGGGTATGGGTTTGTAAGGTTCCCATGCCGTTTTAATGCACACGTAGTCAAGAAGAATGGGCTCCCATGCCTTTATACGTTTGTCCACAGGCTCGACCCGTCTGATGTAAAAGCTAGATTTGGCTCATTTTAAAAAAAATGAGTTGTTCATTCTTTGCTCTGCTCTCCTTCTTTTCTTCTCTAGGGTTGAAAATGGAGTTGAACCTCCTCCTTGCTCTGTAATGGCGTTTTTTCCTCTTATTAATGGAATGATGTTCTGTGCAAACTTCTGAAGCAACAAAACGTGTTTTGTGATGCATCTGTCCATCCTTTCTCGTTTTTCTTGTTTTCTTCTTGCCTCTCTTCATTGCAGGTATTTGTGCATGTTTGAATGTTCATTGCAGGTTTGGAGCTGTGTTCATGGAGTTTTGGGACATTTTCTGTGTGAAATCTATCCTTGGGCCTGTGATGCATCTGTCCATCCTTCCCATTGCTCACCTCTCTTTGTCCCATGGTGAGTTTTGATAGATGTCCAACATTCTCCTTCTACGGTGTATCACCGTTTTAGTGTAGGCTTTTCTATTTTTCCCTTCTCTCTCTCTCTCTCTCTGTCTCCTTGGCATGGTTAGATTAGGATTAGATTAGCTTGCCTGCATTGGAATAGCTTGTGGCGGGTAGTTTAGGAGCGGGAACAGCCTTCTCTGGAGATTCCTCTCTCGGTTTCACAAGTCCCACGCTTGGAGAGAGGTTTCCATGTTGTGCAATCACACTGGATGCCTGAACATCAACCTAGAAGCCTGATGTGCGTCCAGGGGTGCTGTGATTTTGCACTAACAGTTTTGGCACGCCCGGTGGGACCTTAGAGGTCTTTCACTTCATCTTTTGCAGGTTGATGTGTTCCTGTGAAGATTTCAGCCTTTGGAGGCACTTGCAAACACATCTGGCGACTCCATCTGGTCAACAACCATCTCTGAAGTTGCAGACCTTCCTTTCCATTCATTTCCATCCATTTTTCATTCATCCTTCTTTCCATCCCTTTCATTCTTTTCCATTCCATGAAGTTGTGCAACCATGACTTCATTTCCATCATGGAACTCACATTTCAACAACAAGCGGTATTTCCACTTCGACATGTTTTACAAATCCTCCTCAGATCAGCATGCATACTCATATGAAGCAGCGGTGCCAAAGTCGGTTTGGCTATGAAGCTTCCCAAGAGCAAGAGTATGCATACAATGAAGACCATCGAGATCAAGATGCTTTGAGTGCATTGGAGAAAATCCAAAAGATGGAGGTGGGGATAGTGCGGTCAGGCTCAAGCACAAATGAAAGCTTTTAGAATCGGTTATGGAGCACCCTGTCCATGGGTGGGACCTTTTCCAAGGCATTATAGCCCTCAGGAGAAGCTTGACTTCATGATTGCAATGCTGCCTTTGCTTGCAAAGTGGATTGAAGAAATAGAGGTGTATGAGAGAAGTATTCAACAACCTTGTCAACGGGTAAGCACACCATCTCATGCCTTTTCTTTTCCTCTTTCCCAATCTGTTTCATTTCAGCAGTGTCAAGTTTCAAACTCTCCATCTGCTGTCCCAAGTGTTGAATCCATTCCCCCATCCCCTAGTCTTCCACCACACCTCGATTCTTCTTTCCTCTTCCCTTCCAAACAGTCATCCCCTCCACAAGAGCTAACTAGAAATACCCCCTCCTCCAAAGAAACAAGAGGTTTCACCTCCTCCACCACCACAAAAAAATGTCAAATCAGTTGAGTTTCAATCTATCCCTCCTCTTGCATCCCCAATTCCATGTGGGGAAGAAGAAATTGAAAAAATCAGTCATCAAGGACAACAAGAGGAAGAGCCAAAAAGAAAAGAAATAACAGACGACTTGAAGGTTTGGGCTGCCAAGTTTGGGATGACAAGGATCCCCTTGATGGTTAAGCCTACAGAAGAGGCTAGGGTTGGAGAACAAATGGTGGTCAGGACTGATTTTGTTGCAGCAGAAGAAGAAGATCTTGCAGCCCCAACTTGCCCTCTAGAGCAGCAGAATGAAGAGTTTGACTTGACAAACTTCATGCTAGAGGAAGAGTTTTATCAAGAGCAAGATTCTCTTCAAGTAGTAGAGGAAGGAGAAGCTGCTCCAAATCCAAGAGAAGAGGAGCACAATCTAGCTGTGGAGGAAGAGAAAGGGCAGAAGGGTTCCACCATTTCTTCCACACCATCCATTCGGAGTGGGTCTGAAAACTCCATTCTTGGAGTTGAAAATGGAGAGCTATGGGCATATCAAACGGATCGGACCTTGCCCAATCAGTATTTGGCTTCATTGGAGCCAAAGGAGAGCCACCTGACCAGTCATGCTTGCTTGAGCATGAGGATGAGCTACAAGTACCGAGGATCGGTTGCCATACCTCTCGATCAAATGCGAGCAACTAAAAGAGGTATTGGATTTTCGGTTGATACCTTGATGATTTGGATAGAAGACCCGACTTCTTGTTGATTTTCCATCCATCAAACAGCCATGATCGGTGCAAATCAATTGCATGGCTGCCAATTTTGAAGAAGGAAGCTATTTCTCACAACCGATTTGTAGGGTTTGTTTAGCTTGCCTTTGCTTCGATTAAGTAAGTAGCCAGGTTTGTTTTCAGCAGAAGAAGTGCTTGTGCACACTCTGCATGTTCCATTTGGGACATGTATGATTTTCAGTTCTGTACATAGTTTTTGGTGTTGCTGGTTTTGCTCTTGCACAGTTCGTTTCAGTGGTTTTTGGTGAGAACAACTCCATGCCGGTGGGTTTCAAGTGGCTCGGAGGAGATTTTCAAATTTGAGATCAGTTTTCAGGCTATTACTTATGACTCCATGCCCAATGGATTGCTTCAGGCAACTGGTCTTTTCATCTAGCAGGCAGATGACCCTGCTGAGTCGCCAAATTGTTATCCAAAATTTCACCCCCCAGGGTAAATTTGATAACATGTATCAGAATGTTCAAGTCCCAAGGCAATTGACTGATTCAGAGTAAAAATCAGGTTTCTAGGGTCCCTTCAGGAATTTTCTAACTCCCGGGCGAAGAAGAAGGAAGGAGCAAGCTCTGAGAAAATGTGAAAAAAGGTTGCAGAAAGGCAAGTAGGTTGATCCAGGAAAAAGTGTGAAAATTGGCTAAGTCCTGCTCAAGGGAGCAACTGGGACATTTGGGACGTCAAGGCGCGGATCGGCCGAAAAGCCTCCAGGCGGCCCAAATTGCATTTGGGACAATCGGGCCAGAAGTACGCGGCGGGCGCGAAAAGCCGATCCGGCCGAAGGAGGAAGAAAAATTGGCTAAGTGTTGCTCGGGACGTTTGGGACAAAAAGACCCGAACCGGCCGGATCGGCCGAAATGAGCACAGGCAGTCAAAAAGCGATTGGGACATCTGGGCCGAAAAGGCGCGAACCGCGAAAAGGCGAAAAAGTCCGTCGTGAAACAAATGGGACATCGGGCGAAAATGCGCGAACCCAGCCGGCAAGGTCGAAATGGAACAAGCCCGGAGAAGGACATTTGGGACATTTGGGACAAATGAAGCCGGCAGTTCGCGAAATCAGCAAAAGGAGCACTAAGCGTTTGGAACATCGGGGCGAAAAGCGCGAAGGGCGTGAAAAGTCGGCGGGGGCGAGAACCAACCGAGATCACACCACGTGTCTCGAGGAGAAAAGTCAAAAGTCAAAGGGGCAAGGTTTGAAGCGGCTGAGGCGAGCAATAGGAATTGGACACGTGTCAATAGAAGCGATAAAGTGTGGAGCTCGGGGGAAGTTAGAGAATTTGGCTGAGTTCCCCAAAAAGGCTAAAAGTAAAGGAAGCCCCGCGCCCTGTCCTCCAACAAGATCATGCCACGTGTCATCCAAATGGCGGGAGCGCGGGAAAAGGGTGAAAAAAGTCCCAAAATCATCAAAAAGTCAAAATTTCAAAGGACAGCCCGCCGAAAAGATGAAGGAGAGAGAATTTCTCGTCCAATCAGAGCGTGCCACGTGTCATCCAAGTGGCAGAGCGCGGGAAAGATTTCAAAACACGTTTTCACTGTTTTGTGCCCTAAAACTTCAGACCTCCATAACTTTCGATCCAGAGCTCGGATTTGCACGTTCCTTATATCAACGGAAAGCTTATGAAATTCTCTACATGATTCTGGGATCAATCTTGAGTTTTGGTGGTCTGAAGAGAGAAAATCGAGAAACGGTGCTGATGCGTGATAATGGCCAGAAATGACATTCCAGCGACCAAATTTAATGCAGAATGGGTCGCATTCTCCTGTAATCCGGTCAAAGTGACAGGGTATGGGTTTGTAAGGTTCCCCATGCCATTTTAATGCACCTGCAGTCAAGAAGAATGGGCTCCCATGCCTTTATACGTTTCTGTCCCCTGGGCTCGACCCATGTAATGTAAAAGCCAGATTTGGCTCATTTTAAAAAAAAAAAGGAGTTGTTCATTCTTTCTGCTCTGCTCTCCCTTCTTTTCTTCTCTAGGGTTGAAAATGGAGTTCGAACCTCCTCCCTTGCTCTGTAATGGCGTTTTTGCCTCTTATTAATGGAATGATGTTACATGTAAACTTACGAAGCAACAAAAGCGTGTTTTGTGATGCATCTGTCCATCCTCTCGTTTTTGCTTGTTTTCTTCTTGCCTCTCTTCATTGCGGTATTTGTGCATGTTTGAATGTTCATTGCAGTGCAGTTTGTGTTCATGGAGTTTTGGGACATTTTACGTGTGAAATCTATCCTTGGGCTGTGATGCATCTGTCCATCCTTCCCATTGCTCACCTCTCTTTGTCCCATGGCAGTTTTGATAGATGTCCAACATTCTCCTTCTACGGTGTATCACCGTTTTAGTGTAGGATTTTCTATTTTTCCCTCTCTCTCTCTCTCTCTGTCTCCTTGGCATGGTTAGATTAGGATTAGATTAGCTTGCACTGCTTTGGAATAGCTTGTGGGTAGGTAGTTTAGGAGCGAGGAACCAGCCTTCTCTGGAGATTCCTCTCTCGGTTTCACAAGTCCCACGCTTGGAGAGAGGTTTCCATGTTGTGCAATCACCTTTGGATGCCGAACATCAACCTAGAAGCTTGATGTGTGTCAGGGAGTCTTTGTGATTTTGCACTAACAGTTTTGGCACGCCGGTGGGACCTTAGAGGTCTTTCACTTCATCTTTTGCAGGTTGATGTGTTCCTGTGAAGATTTCAGCCTTTGGAGGCACTTGCAAACACATCTGGCGACTCCATCTGGTCAACAACCATCTCTGAAGTTGCAGACCTTCCTTTCCATTCATTTCCATCCATTTTTCATTCATCCTTCTTTCCATCCCTTTCATTCTTTTCCATTCCATGAAGTTGTGCAACCATGACTTCATTTCCATCATGGAACTCACATTTACAACAACAACAGTATTTTCCACTTCCAACATGTTTTACAAATCCTCCAGATCAGCATGCATACTCATATGAACAGCAGTGCCAAAGTCAGTTTGGCAATGAAGCTTCCCAAGAGCAAGAGTATGCATACAATGAAGACCATCAGATCCAAGATGCTGGTCTGTTGGAGAAAATCCAAAAGATGGAGGTGGGGATAGTGCAGTCCAGGGCTCAAGCACAAATGAAAGCTTTTGGAATCGGTTATGGAGCACCCTGTCCATGGGTGGGACCTTTTCCAAGGCATTACGGACCCTCGGGAGAAGCTTGACTTCATGATTGCAATGCTGCCTTTGCTTGCAAAGTGGATTGAAGAAATAGAGGTGTATGAGAGAAGTATTCAGCAACCTTGTCAACGGGTAAGCACACCATCTCATGCCTTTTCTTTTCCTCTTTCCCAATCTGTTTCATTTCAGCAGTGTCAAGTTTCAAACTCTCCATCTGCTGTCCCAAGTGTTGAATCCATTTCCCCATCCCCTAGTCTTCCACCACACCTCGATTCTTCTTTCCTCTTCCCTTCCAAGCAGTCATCCCCTCCACAAGAGCTAAGAAATACCCCCTCCTCCGAAGAAACAAGAGGTTTCACCTCCTCCACCACCACACAAAAAAATGTCAAAATCGGTTGAGTTTCAATCTATCCCTCCTCTTGCATCCCCAATTCCATGTGGGGAAGAAGAAATTGAAAAAATCAGTCATCGAGGACAACAAGAGGAAGAGCCAAAAAGAAAAGAAATAACAGACGACTTGAAGGTTTGGGCTGCCAAGTTTGGGATGACAAGGATCCCCTTGATGGTTAAGCCTACAGAAGAGGCTAGGGTTGGAGAACAAATGGTGGTCGGGACTGATTTTGTTGCAGAGAGAAGAAGAAGATCTTGCAGCCCCTGACTTGCCCTCTAGAGCAGCGAGAATGAAGAGTTTGACTTGACAAACTTCATGCTAGAGGAAAAGTTTTATCAAGAGCAAGATTCTCTTCAAGTAGTAGAGGAGGAGAAGCTTCTCCAAATCCGAGAGAGAAGAGGAGCACAATCTATTTGTGGAGGAAGAGAAAGGGCGAGAAGGGTTCCACCATTTCTTCCACATCATCCATTCGAGGTGGAGTGCAAGAAAACTCCATTCTTGGAGTTGAAAATCGAAGCTATGGGCATATCAAACGGATCGGACCTTGCCCGATCGGGTATTTGGCTTCATTGGAGCCAAAGGAGAAGCCTGACCAGTCATGCTTGCTTCGAGCATGAGGATGAGCTACAAGTACCGAGGATCGGTTGCCATACCTCTCTCAATCCAAATGTAGAGCAACTAAAAGAGGTATTGGATTTTTAGATTGATACCTTGATGATTTGGATAGAAGACCATCTTCTTGTTGATTTTCCATCCATCAAACAGCCATGATCGGTGCCAAATCAATTGCATGGCTGCCAATTTTGAAGAAAGGAAGCTATTTCTCACAACCGATTGTAGGGTTTGTTTAGCTTGCCTTTGCTTCGATTAAGTAAGTAGCTAGGTTTGTTTTCAGAGAAGAAGTGCTTGTGCACACTCTGCATGTTCCATTTGGGACATGTATGATTTTGATTACGTACATAGTTTTGGTGTTGCTGGTTTTGCTCTTGCCTGATTCGTTTGGTGGTTTTGGTGAGAACAACTCCATGCCGGTGGGTTTCCAAGTGGCTCGAGAGGATATTTTCAAAGTTCGAGATCAGTTTTCGAGGCTATTACTTATGACTCCATGCCCGATGGATTGCTTGAGCACTCTTGGTCTTTTCATCTAGCAGGCGAGATGACCTGTTTGAGTGAGTTGCCAAATTGTTATCAAAATTTCACCCCCCCAGGGTAAATTTGATAACATGTATCAGAATGTTCAAGTCCCAAGGCAATTGACTGATTCAGAGTAAAAATCAGGTTTCTAGGGTCCCTTCAGGAATTTTTCTAACTCCCCAGGCCGAAGAAGGAAGGAGCAAGCTCTGAGAAAATGAAAAAAAGGTTGCAGAAAGGCAAGTAGGTTGATCCAGGAAAAAGTGTGAAAATTGGCTAAGTCTGCTCAAGGAGCAAGCCCTGGGACATTTGGGACGTCAAGGCGCGGATCGGCCGAAAAGCCTCCGGGCGGCCCAAATTGCATTTGGGACAATCGGGCGAAATACGCGGAAGAGGCGCGAAAAGCGATCCGGTAGAATGAGGAAGAAAAATTGGCTAAGTGTTGCTCGGGACGTTTGGGAAAAAAGGCCGAAGCCGGCCGGATCGGCGAAATGAGCACGAGGCATTCAAAAAGCGATTGGGACATCCGGGCCGAAAAGGCGCGAACCGCGCGAAACCGAAAAAGTCGAGGCAAGGCGAAATGGGAGCGAAACAAAGCGTCGGAGGCAATTGGGACATTTTGGACAAATGGGACGCGACATTTGGGGCAAATGGACGTGAACCGCTTTGAAATAACACGAGGAGCACTAAGCATTTGGAACATCGGGACGAAAAGACGCGAAGGGCGCGAAAGAGCCGGCAGGGCCGAGAACCAACCAGATCACACCACGTGTCTCAAGGAGAAAAGTCAAAAGTCAAAGGGGCAAGGTTTGAAGCGCTGGCCCGAGCCAATAGGAATTGGACACGTGTCCAATAGAGCAGTAAAGTGCGGAGCTCGGGGAAGTTAGAGAATTTGGCTGAGTTCCCCAAAAAGGCTAAAAGTAAAGGAAGCCCCGCGCCCTGTCCTCCAACAAGATCATGCCACGTGTCATCCAAATGGCGGGAGCGCGGAAAAAGGGTGAAAAAAGTCCCAAAATCATCAAAAAGTCAAAATTTCAAAGGACAGCCCACCGAAAAGATGAAGGAGAGAGAATTTCTCGTCCAATCAGAGCGTGCCACGTGTCATCCAAGTGGCAGAGCGTGGGAAAGATTTCAAAACACGTTTTCACTGTTTTGTGCCCTAAAACTTCAGACCTCCATAACTTTCGATCCAGAGCTCGGATTTTCACGTTCCTTATATCAGCGTAAAGCTTATGAAATTCTCTACATGATTAAGGGTCAATCTCGAATTTTGGTGTGGTCTGAGAGAGAAAATGAAAGCGGCGTTGATGCATGATAATGGCCAGAAATGACATTCCAGCGACCAAATTTAATGCAGAATGGGTCGCATTCTCCTGTAATCCGGTCAAAGTGATAGGGTATGGGTTTGTAAGGTTCCCCATGCCGTTTTAATGCACCTACAGTCAAGAAGAATGGGCTCCCATGCCTTTATACGTTTCTGTCCCCTGGGCTCGACCCATGCAATGTAAAAGCCAGATTTGGCTCATTTTAAAAAAAAGGAGTTGTTCATTCTTTCTGCTCTGCTCTCCCTTCTTTTCTTCTCTAGGGTTGAAAATGGAGTTCGAACCTCCTCCCTTGCTCTGTAATGGCATTTTTGCCTCTTATTAATGGAATGATGTTCTGTGCAAACTTCTGAAGCAACAAAACGTGTTTTGTGATGCATCTGTCCATCCTTTCTCGTTTTTGCTTGTTTTCTTCTTGCCTCTCTTCATTGCAGGTATTTGTGCATGTTTGAATGTTCATTGCAGGTGCAGGTTTGTGTTCATGGAGTTTTGGGACATTTTCTATGTGAAATCTATCCTTGGGCCTGTGATGCATCTGTCCATCCTTCCCATTGCTCACCTCTCTTTGTCCCATGGCAGTTTTGATAGATGTCCAACATTCTCCTTCTCTGGTGTATCACCGTTTTAGTGTAGGCTTTTGCTGTTTTTCCCTTCTCTCTCTCTCTCTGTCTCCTTGGCATGGTTAGATTAGGATTAGATTAGCTTGCTGCACTTTGGAATAACTTGTGGCGGAGTAGTTTAGGAGCAGGAACAGCCTTCTCTGGAGATTCCTCTCTCGGTTTCACAAGTCCCACGCATGGAGAGAGGTTTCCATGTTGTGCAATCTGCTGGATGCTGAACATCAACCTAGAAGCTTGATGTGCGTCTAGGGAGTCTTGTGATTTTACACTAACGATGACAATAGGATTTATAAATCCATAAACCATTAGTGAAGGTTTAGGATAACACATCACTTTTGAAGGATTTATAACACCTTCATCATGCTCAAATTACCTTTAAATACAAAATGATTTGGAATCCATAAATCAAAAGTTATGATTTAGGCTAAACATGATTTGTGAGACTACATCTCATAGTTTCTCATGGAAAAAATCTTAAAAAACATCTTTAGGAGCCTTTTATAACATAAGGACATCCTTTACAAATAGATGTAACACATTAGATTGTACACCATTAAATTAGAGTGATAAGTTTACAAAATATCATAAATATCTTTTTACAATGCTTTACAAATGGATCAAAAGTATAAAGGAGAAGGAGATATCAACCGGAAAGCCATTAGGAGGTGACATTGTCATACACACTCCCCCTCAATGGAAACTCTAAAAGGCCAAGCATTGCACAAAACTTGCGAGAACTTTAAAGAACACAATGGCTTCGTAACCACATCTACGCAACTTGATATTGATCAAGCAAGATTACTAGAGATCTATATCATCATAGAGAACCTTCTCTCGGATAAAGTGCATATGGAATTCTATATGCTTTGTTCTTTGATATTGAACTAGATTATTAGCAAAAGAAATGCAACTCGGATATTATAGACAAAAAATAACGCACTTTGGGTAATTATCTAGTCTCGATCGCATACTACTATTCATATGGTTCATGAGTATGAAAAGTAATGATTAACCCATGTCTTTGGGCACCTTTCTTTATTTTATGCTTCTACTTTCAGTTTTGCACTCTTACTTGCTCAGTCTGTATTTTCACCTTTTGGCCTTTGTCATTCGGACAAGAGCACCTAGCCAGGACGCCGCGCGTCAGTGCCTCGTCCCCTCTGGGTGCCCTTATCCTCTTTACACTTTGGTCACACTTTTTGGGTCCTTTCTAGCCATTTGAGCATCTTATATTTTTGGTAGTCAGATGTTTTGGGGTTGATTGTGAAATTCAAGGGAAGGAATCATATAAATATAAAGTTATGTGGTCATAATGAGGGACCAAACACTAAGCACTAATTATCAACACTTAAGGTTACATCCATCAAGGCATCTATAGCTCCATTGGAATCCATTTAACTCCATCACAAGGGACTAAAGATGGTTCTTCGCATCACACTTCATAGGAGGGAGTCTATTTTATTCCATGCACACATTATTTAAATTCTACATGTAGCTACTTGCCTATTAATTCAAGTGCAACATGTTCAAGAGAAACCTTGGGAAAATTCTGCACACACACATAAAAATACATTGGGTTTGAGATGTAGTGTAATGCTCATTGTAAGTCCACCATTGTGGAAGATGAAGACATTCCAAACCCTTCATTTACATCTTTAATTTTTAGGGTTTAATGCTTTGTTTGTGGTTTTGTAGGTTACCCATTCATTCTATATCCATAATGACATTCAACGGAGTTAAACGACACAAATGTGAAAAATAGCGAGGTTATGCACCATCGACAACCTTGTAAAATTGGCTTCTGGACCTCCTACATAGACCATGACACCTAGAATCAGGCTCAAAATGCCCTAGACATTCCTATCCTTCCTCCAGGAACCCTAGTCTAGCAAAATTTTCCATATCTGTAACTTTCCAAGATTAATGCGGCGATTCTCCATTTCATTCATTGGTTGAGCATCAACTGCGACACAGTCCCACAACATTTTCAAGGAAGCTAAGGATCTTAAATCCTCTTTACACATTAGGGTTTCATATTTTCATTTCTTAGTTGCTTGGATATTATTTCAATATTTTATTATTCATTCTTTTACTACAAACTTGCATTAGATTAGGCTATTATTTCACATTTTAGCATAATCATTTTGGTGAACCTATACTCGATCATTACACTCCTAGGATCCTCATTCTGTCATTTCTCATCTTTCTAGCATATTCTCATCATGAGTATCTCAATTAATGATTTCTTGTTTGCTAATCCTGACTTAAGACATAGAGTCCAACATCTCCTAGCTACTACTCACATTCCTACGATATTGCTTTTCCGTCTAATCCTCATGTTGATCTTAATATTTTGAAAATGACCCAACATTACACATTATGATTCACATTTACAATGTGGGTGTCAAGTGTACTTTAATTGACATTGGATCTAAGCTCAACCTATGTCATATGTCCTTCCTTGAAAATATAGGTCTTTCCATTGCTAATATTAGTCCATTATGTCTTTCCCTTTGTGCATATGATCCATGTGTAGGTCACATTACTCTACCTATCACTATAGGGCTAAAAATCCTTAACAAAATATTATTTGTCATTGAATTTATAATTTCATAGAACTTTTACTTGGCGAGACCATGGCTCCATGCTATACAAGTTGTTACCTCTACAGTATATCATTGTGTCAAATTCATACATGAAGGCATCAAATATACTATTTTTTGAACGTCATCCATACAAATATTGTGACCGTGATCCTCATACCACACTTCCTACTCCACGAACTGATACTACTAATGAACCTCAACCTATGGACGAACTACCTCATTTTCAACCACTTAAAGGTGTTATTTACATGATAGATATTGTTTCTTCCACATCAACACCTCCACTTGCTACTACTATTGCTATGATTCTTTATCAAGGGCATGTCTAGTCTACAAATGTTGATCTATCCCCTGCACCTTTACATGCACCACCTCCATTAGCACACCCACCATTTACATGTATGCTTTTTATGAATGACTCATACTGGGAGCATATTCCATTTGATCCTACTTGTGATGTTACTATATGTTCACATGATGGTTTATCTCGGCTAGGTTTCAATTTCGAGGACCTTTATCCTCCTACTCATGATCCTCATTTATATTATGGATTCATCACCATCACTATGCTTATGATTTACTTGTCTTTCATCTCACGATGTCGTGCACACACTCCTATCTTTTCTCCACTTACATTAGGTCAGTCTTGGATCACCTATAAAGGGGGCACATTAGACCACCCGATCATATTGACATCTCATTTCCTATGAAATTTGGCAATGTGTTAATTTTGAATAGTTCCTTTCTTGGCTATACACAAAATCTCACTCACCAAGTATGCACATGAATTCCCATTTCCTCCTTTCATCGATGAGAAATATGTTACGGGCATGTACAACTTACACCTTAATGGCTCCTTACTTGATCATCTCGACACTATTGCTTATCAAGTAGTAGATGCTTCACCATTTGACTTTAACATGATATTGATGAACTCCTGGATACCACTACAAGATTGTACTCTTCATCATATGCACTCTTGGGGGAATTGCATTCACACCTCCTAGTGTTGAAACATGTCTCATATGTACATTAAACTCCTAGCATAGACATCCTAATACACACATAGTTTGACAACTACTTGATGATACACTCTTGTGCCTCGGTTCATAATTGACTATTGAGGGCATCTTATACACATGAACCTCACACACTGCTTTGCATGATAGACACTACACATTACACATTCTACACGTTTGTACATAAAAATTATCTTACCTCATACATGTTCCTACATACAAAATATTCAATCTATTATGCATCATTCATCATTTGTGCTTCATATATCATGCAAATTCTACACATAAATAATATACACATTCTATGCATCCTATACTATGCAATACATATTACATATTAGATGAAATTTTCTCATCATCGCATCTATTACACATTTTATACATTTTACTCATCCACTTATATGTCCTGCACACATTATCCTATGATGCACTCTAGTCTCATAGTCCATACTGGAATGTTAATGGTATACATCATAAATGGACCACATCACTTTCAAAAATTCAACCTTTTCTTATGCGAAATTCCTAGGTTAGTGATATACGCTTTAGGCTACATCATCACTTCCTCTAGCATCATTTAGTGATATACATCATAGAATACATAATCAATCTCCTCTAGAACTATCTAGTGATATACACTTTAGGATACATCATCACTTCTCCTACTCATTTTGTGAAATACGCTTTAGGACACATCATCACACATTCTTGCACTCCATATCTATGTCACATATCATCACTACACAATCATCACACTATGGTACACACACCATATCGCTCGACCATTTCCTGATGACACACTCTTGTTTACAGTTCATTCTTGACTACCGAGGGGGCATAAACAGATGAACCTCACTACATACAACTCCATTAACTTGGGGACACACTTTGCTCCCATCATGCACTCTTCATTTCATTCCATCCATCCACAACATATTTCATATCTTGGTTGCACTTACTCTTGCTTGCATTTACTTGTACATGTTGACTTTATTATGCATGATAAATACATATCTTGTATGTCATTATATTTATTATACATACATGCATGTTCACTTTCCTTTCTAGTTGTGATCACATATTATTCAAATCCATTACACGTAGCATGGATGCTTGCGCATGAAATACCTAGTACCAATCCCACAATGGCTCTTGGGGCATCCACTTTGCACACTATAGGTGTTATTGTTTCATTTTATTTCATAACACACTATTTTATTAGGTTACACATGATTTGACTTACATTTTATCTTTCTAGCATGCTAATGGGTGATTCATGTGTAACATCTATTTTGCGGGACAACTTGCCACCATGGTTATTTTTACATTACTTGTACTTGATTGTCATTATTTTTCATTGTATGCGGGCTTTGTCCTTTGTTTGTGTGCACACTTGTATGCTTTTGGCTTCATTGACCTTGTTTTTCTTGTGACATTATGAATGGTGTCCCATGTTTGCAACCTACTTTTCATGGTCTTCATTTTATTCTTACATGTTTACTTGCATCCTAGCTTACATATTATCTCGCTTATATTACACTTTATTTTATACATGCATGCTTGTTTTTGTTTGTACTAACACTTGTTTCCCAACCACTTTTTTGCATGTGCCTTGGTTTTTACCAAGAACGTCCCCTTCCCCCTGTAGGGCACAATTTTAGTAGTTGATCCTCTTTTTTTCCACATACTCTTACAACGACATCACATGCACTCCCAAAGAGGGGGGCATCATTTGGGTGAATATGTCACCCCTTATAGAGTATGCACATCACAAAAAGCACCAATACAATACAATTTTTAGATTTTGGGGCTCAAAATCAGACTTGGGTCCATGACACAACAACCTTTCTGAGTGCTAGTAACGAGGGGGTAATACAAAAATATTTCTGGAGTGCGGTAATTAGGGGAAATACAACGGTATTTCTGGAATGCCGAGAATCAGGAGAAAATTACACAATTTTGACATGTCACAGAGGATTTTGACAGGGCAGAGAGTCCTTTAGCATTGGGAATTTACACAATAGATTTTATAGGGTAGAGAGTCCTTAGCACATGCACACCATCTGTAGTGGTGTTTTATACAACAGGAAGTAGTTAAAGGTTAGAGGACAACACCAAGAAAATTTCTCCCTATACTTCTTCCATTACATTGGCGTGAGATTATCTGAAAAACTTGTATGCATCAACATCATCTACAAGATCCTTTCTACACTCTTTCCTCATCATGGATCAGGTGCACATGTTCCTTTTTCACATTTTCAACATTTTCTTTTACATACTTCCTTACATGCTTTTTATACATATACATGCGTATTTGACTATTTGATCATCTTTTCTCTTACAAGTTTGTTCGTATGGGAAGCAAGCAATCAAAAACAATCAACATTACATACATCAACACCAACAACATGTACATCAAACACATCAAAATTTACGTACACATTTTTGCCCTAGGTTCAATTTCATCACCCTTTTACACTTTTGCATCTCTAGTCTCCATGCTCCATCTCTTTTATCACTCCACTCTTTTTCTAGTCCCTTGACACACTCTCTAAATCCGTCTACATGGATTTCAATTACACATCTCTATCTACTTTATGCTACAAATAATTCTACTCACTGACATAAAGTGGTGGAAAATGTAGACACAAAATCAAGCACTTTGGGTAATTATCTAGTCTCGATCACATACTATTTATATGGTTCTGAGTACGAAAAAGTAATGATTAACCCATGTATTTGGCCACCTTTCTTTGATTTATGCTTATGCTTTCAGTTGTACACTCTTACTTGCTCATTTTTATTTTCACCTTCTGAAATTTATCATTCTAGACACGAGCACCCAGATAGGAGGCCAGGCCTGGGCGCCCTTATCCCCTTTGGGCGTCCTTGTCCTATTTACACTTTGGTCACACTTTTTGGATCCTTTCTAGATGTTTGAGAATCTTATCTTTTTGGTAGTCAACCTTTTTGGGGTTGATTACAAAATTCAAGTGAAGGAATCATATAAATATAAAGTTATGCGATCATAATAAGGGACAAAACACTAAGAACTATTTATCGCCACATAAGGTTACATCCATCAAGGCATCTATAGCTCCATCAAAAGGGACAAAGGATGGTTCTTACGCATCACACTTCACAAGAGGGGCATCTATTTTATTCCATGTACACATTATTTACATTCTACATCTAGCTACTTGCTCGCTACTTCAAGTGCACCACACATAAGAGAAACCTAGGGAACAATTCTACACACACACATATAGCTACATTTGGTTTGAGATGTAGTGCAACGCTAAGTTGCAAGTCCAACATTGTGCGATGATGAGCACAGTCTAACCCCTTCATTTACATTTTTATTTTTTAGGGTTTGATGCTTTCTTTAGGGTTTTGTAGGTGATTCATTCCTTTTAGATCCACACCGACATTCGATAGAGTTCAAAGTGACATAGTTGTGACAAATAGTGAGGGATTCCAAACCTCTTGATAGACCAGAGCACCCAAAATTAGGCTCATAGCACCCTAGGTACCTCCATCCTTCCTCTAGGCACCCCAATCCAATGAAATCTACTAGATATGTAACTTTCCAAACTTATGTACGATGATTCTCCATTCTTTGTTCAATTTGGTCATCACTGTGACACGATCCGCAACATCTTCAAAATAGCTAAGGCTCTTCCAACCCTCTTTTCACATTAAGGTTTCATATTTTCTTTGTTTAGTTACTTAGGTATTATTTAAATATTTTATTGTTCATTTATTTACTGCAAACTTGCATTAGATTACACTATTATTTCACATTTGAGCATTATCACTTATCATATAGAAGAAGAACATTTCCTTTAACTTCCATGTGTATCTCTTCCAACAAACACTTTAGCCACATGGATTCTTTTCTGCTTACTCTCATTGCACTTCTATACTCTACCTTAGTTATAAGAAATAAATAATGTTGGATTCTTTTTCTTTGTTCCATGTTATGGAATCTATACCAAAAACTTGAACACATATCCATTATAATTTATATCTAACACAACATCAACATGGTTAGAGTCACAATATCAATATAGACATCGTAAATATTTATTGATTTCACTTTTAATCATTTTTAAAAACACTAGTTGTATAAAAACTTACATAACAATATGCTTAAAAACTAACCATGTTATATTAACAATATGTTGAGTAATAATATATTAGATGTAATCAACATTGGACGTCTCAATACAAATAGAAATCCATCCCTAAGTGTCATTTGATATGCATATAATAATATTTTAGTAATCACATACTAAAAATGTTTTATCAACAACATATATATCTTCATTATCTATTCTAAGCCCTTTAAAAAAGTGATAAGATTGATAGATAATATATCTAAAAAGATAATCAAATCATAACATACACTTTGAATCAAAAAGATCGTCTAATGTGGACACATCCCATGGATTTATGTGGAGTTTTCTTCAAAAAATGACCGAGGAAGGGTTTTTGGTGATAACTTACTATGTAAGCACCCTTTCATAGGTGACAAGATTAAGCCGAGACATGTCATACATGATCCTAAAAAAATGATCTCATTATTTCATGGGAAAAGTGAACAACACTTCCATTTTTGAATAAACAACTAGGAAGCTGAAGTAAAAACTTTTAAACACATATAAGCCATTATTTTGTATGCTTTTAGCTATAGTGATATCAAGTTCATTCTTAATAAACCATTTATCTTTCAACAATATTACACTATAGTTATTCTGAGTTAATTGTGAAAGAAAATTATATTTCAATTCAATATCAAAACATAAAAAAACATTTTCTTTTCATTAGTAGTGATAGATGTAGTTCATAGAGAAACTATATTAGATTTATTTTTAATATAAAAATGATTATAAAATCATCTATTGACACTTATTGCATACATAAAAGTGAGGATTTGTTCATGAAGGTACCAAACACGGGATCAATGAGCGGGGTTTGGGGCGTGCAACCCCTAGTGGGGTCGGGGAAGTGCCCCTTGCGGGGTCAGAGGCAACGCCCGGTGCGTTCCCTATCGTGATATAGGGAGGATTTGAGGGCATAACCCCTTAACGCCAAGCACAATTTATAACTTACTCCTCCTTTGAAATTGACAAAAATCAACTCTTTATGATAAAAAAACATGATTATTATGAAAATTTGTATGATCAATTTTTTGATAATAAATTAGGTTTTATAGAGGAAAAAACATTACAAAAAGAGTTTAGAAATAATACCCATGTCTTCAAGGTATGCCAATCATATTTTGATGGGTTCATGTCGAAAAGCATCTTGTCAAACAAAATATTCTATACACAACATATTAGTTTGACTATAACGCAAATTTATTGAAATGTAAGTGATTTTTTTAGATTTTTGAAAAAACATGATATACTTAACTTGTCGTAAAATGTATTATTTCTTATTTTAAATCATAAAAAAAGACTCTAATACAAAGGAAACTTTTTTTAATAAATTTTTCACTATTAGAAAATAACTTTAATAATTTCATTAAATAAATAAATAAATACATATACATATATATATATGTATATGTATATGTATATACATATATATATATGTATATGTATATGTATATGTATATACATATATATATATAAATTCGAGCATAAATCTTATAAGGGTTTATGGAATAACTTTATTTAGGTCGACTGAGTTGGATTTAACTTCTTGGTGAGTTAAGACAACTTATACAATCGATCTCAATAATGTTCCACTTTGCCAATTCATTCAATCAAATCACGAAAATCAACTCGTATGTGACTAAGTTATGCAATGCTAAATGTCATGGTAATGAGACCATAGAAGGCGAGTTCGTGTAAAAAGTGAAAGCGAGACCATAAAACCGAGTTTGTGTTACGAGCCACACAGAGTCACTACCGAGCCCTTTGGTGCTCAAATAAAATAGGGAGTGGTGTGATTAAAGTCACACAACCCAACATTTCCTTAAAAAATTTTAAATCATGTAAAACCAACCATCCCACCAATGTGGGGCAAAAACTAAGGGAAAAAATATTCCTTAGCTAAATTTTCGAGTGAAAACGAGAGAGAAATAGATGGTCAGCCCATGGGGAATAAGGGGCCACATGATGCACATGGAATGGAGGATGGAAAATGTCTTTGCACCGGGCTCCACATGGGAGGAGCAGGGGAAGAGATTTTGGTTGGTGGCCACGTGGGGGCCAAGTAAGGAGGTGAGAACATAACATTATTGATAATGTTTTATGTAGCTTACACCACTGAGGAGAACAATGTTGAGGAATGCCCCAACTCTAATAGAGGTGAATGCCAACGTAGTTCTCAAACTGTGCATACCCTTGGGAGCTTGATTATAAAATAATTCTATTCTCCTTAATTCTAAAAATGATTCTTCCATTCCCATTATTATAAACTGAGGAAGCAATGTAAAGATGGTGTGCGACACAATTGCATTGTTGTTATCTTCAAGCCCGTGGCTTTTAATAACATCTATCTTTTTCAATTCTATTATCATAGCCACCAAAATGGAAATAATGTACAGTATCATACCAATTCCCATTCCCTGTAATATCGTTATGCCTCGTGGATTCCCTATGAATCTTTGGCGATCGGGAACCAAGAATCAATCATATATTATTAGAACAACAAAAGTGATATTTGAAGAAATACTCCAATACTTGCTGCCGGAATTTGAACAATGGAACACATTTGTCTATCCAGTAGTTGACTACTTCAAAAAAACATGCCAAATTGTGTTAATAATGTTCTCGGAAAAAAATTATGATCACTAAATTGGAAGGATTGTTACCATCAAATTTGTTTCCTCCACATCTGTCACGGTCACGAGGATCTAAGATTTTGCTATTATTTTACTGAGATGATTTTACCATAAACCCGAGAAGTTGTGTGTGAGAAATGGGATATCAGCCTTGAGAAGAGTCTTTCTTTGAATCCATTTCATGAAGGAAAGATGCATCTATAGGAGCTTCACTTTCTATTTTTGAATCATCCTTGAATTACTTTTCCCATTCATTGTTGTGGGTTACGAAGATATCTTTATATCTATAAAATGGAGTTTTCCACATGGAGTCGTAGAGATGCAAAGGAATGGTGGGTCTCATTTAACCAAATGTGACCCCCTTTTAACTATATAAAAATATTCATATATAATAATATAGTATTTAAATTTCTTGTATTTAATATATAGTTTTAAAACTATATAAGATATAGTTTATAAAACTATAATGTATAGTTTTAAACCCTTAATTTAGGCTTTAGGTTTAAATAAATAGGTTTAGCCAAATTTAATATATAGTTTATAATTAATATAAACTATAGTTTGAAAACTTATTTAAAAGGGGTACGAGGAGGGGACATGAACATTTGTTTTCGAATTCCAAAGGTAAATAAATTAACTTGGTGTTTTACCAACAGGGGGGACAAGAGTTTTGTCTCAGCTAATAGAAAAATTGTATTTCCTATTTTGGTGGAACTTGTCTCTTGGCATTTTAACCTTCCTTTCAACTTTGAATGTCACCCCAAAATTATTTCAACCTTCACATTTAAAACTATAGAGAAATGATAGACTACTTAATTAAAAATACATTTTTACCTTTGTTTTGCAGGTTCTAGTAATTCTTCCAAGTTCGAGTTTTCACACGAGGGGGAAAATATCTCGAAGGAATTTTTATTAATTTCCACCTATGTATACTTGTGTAAAAAAACTATGTCCTAGTGGGGTGGATGGGTTAATTAAATTTTTCCAATGAATTAACCACCCAACCACCCCAACCGACACACCCAATTGGCTAATTAAATTAGGATTAATGTACACGCTCTGGTACCATATTAGGACGAGGATTATAAATCCTATTTAACCATATTAAATTAATATTGAACAAACATTAATGTAAATGCATAAATAAATAAATAAACAAGGTAAATAACGTTGTGAATGCAAGATTTACGCGGAAAAACCTTGAGGGGGAAAAAACCACAGAACAAATGAGAATTTTCCATTATAAGAGAAACAACCTTTTATAGTCTAGTTAAATATCCTTTACCTCACTTCTCTCCAACTATTCACCCAAGTTGAAAACAATATGATCCACGACCATATTTAAATGACCCCATGGTCATAAACATATTAAGTGACAAGGTATGATTAAATTGTACCCGATTTAATATAAATTAGTTACTAAATAACCAATTAAACATAAACATAAATTTTATATTAAATAATTAAGAATATAACCTATTCTAAATTATTTAATTATAAACTAAAGTTTATAGGCACTTAATATTACATTCTAACATGCATGGTTGCAATCAAATTATGGATGTAATCAACGAGTTATGTAATAGAAGGAATTGTGCTTATGATGAAAAATTGTGGATTGTTATGTTTAATGGAGATCAAAATGCAATTGTTAATTGTCCAAATTGATTAGTTTCATTTTTATATGTGTTGCCATTGATATCTTTGTCTTTGATATCTTTATTTGTAAAGACCTCGAGACCCAAGGTCCAATTTTTTTACTCCCATTATTCTCGTTATTAAATTGATATGTTGATTTCTCACATAATCAAATCATAAAATTATACAAACAAATCATATGTGCTAAACATATTGCTAAAAATCAGCTTTGAGTCCAAAGGACATTTCATTATTTTCAATATCTCAGTACAATCTTATAAGGTTACATGCAATGAAAAAGAGCCTCATAAGCTTATATAATATACTAATTATTCCAGCAGTACATCAAGTACAATTTATTCCATAACTAAAATATAAAAGTAACTAATCAAGATCTGAAATCAGCTTGAATCCCTTCATATTCTTTCCTTTCCCTTATCTCCAAAATGACCTGTATTTTCCACAAAGGGGTCAACTCAAACTGAACTAGAAAGGATTTCCATTTTCATATATGTAGTATTCTACAAATGAAAATGTATTCAGAATATACATTCATGCATTAGCATACTAATTCATTCATTATTATAATAATGATTTCAAAAAGCATGTATACAAACATGAACTAACCAAGTTCAGAATATATTTCAAGAGTGGTGTCTTTAACCATCTTACATGAAAATGCATAAAACTTACCTTACATAAGGTTGATTACATAATGCATTTCATAATATTATTTCATGCCAAATCAAATCAGCATACCAATTGTTTGAAGAAATGTCACATATAGGCTCCATATAAAAAGGAGAAGGCATGATAAGCAATTGTCAAAGCATCAACATGAACTTCACTTTACAATTCTTACAATGAACTTTATGCCAAATCAGATCAACAACATAACATAATTTCCAAGAGGAACAAAGATCCTTTATACCCAAGAATGCATGCCAACCATATGACAAAATGTCATATAATGAACTTCACATATATCCAAGGAATGCATACCAATTGTATGACAAAATTTCATGTCATGAACTTCACTTCACAAGCTCAGAATGAACAACATGCCAAATCAGATCAGCAACATAATGCATTTTCAAAAGGCACAACAAATCCTTTATACTCAAAGAATGCATGAGATCCATATGACCAAATGTCATAATATAAACTTCCAATATAATCCAAGAATGCATTTCAGCAACATGAAAAAGTGTCATAAAATAATTTCACATAAATTCCAATGAATCCAATCTAGCAGCATGATAAAATGCCATAAAATAACTTCACATAAATTCAAACGATTTTTTTCAGCAGCATAATAAAATGCCATAAAGATATTCACTTCAATTCCAACGAATTCATTTCAGCAGCATGATAAAATGCCATAATCCATACTCATGTATTTATTCCAATAAAAGATTGCATATCAACTGTTTGACGTAATGTCACAACACATGATTCTTTAAATATTCTAGCCAAATGATTGCACACTAATCATTTGACAAAATGTAGTGTACTAGCAACAAACACTACAACAAATAAAACAACAATCTAACAGTGAATCTGTAGCATATAAAATACCCCAAAGCACCATGCTTTGTTAACTAATGTTGCAGCAGAACAACACATCAAATATTAACTAGAACACAACAAGGAATTAACCAAAACTGAGTGCCATAACAGCCAATACTGCAGCAACGAATGCAACAATAATTTAATTAAAAAACAACACTTCTGGTAGATGTTACAACACCAATAAATACATAAAGAAAGCAATGCTTCCAACAGTTTTACAACAACAATAACACAACTTATAACAGTTGTAGTAGACCAACGAATCAACAAAAAAACAACATTCCAACATTTAAAAATGTAGCTTGGAGACAGTCCAAAACCCATAGCAAAAATGTCAAGAAACCTTCTCTCAACCTAGAAGAGGAATAAACTAAATATGCATTTATTTGTAAAATATTGCATAGACAAAAATAAGAAACCCTTGCCTGAAAGATTCGAGATGAAGAAGATCAAAAACCCTTTGTGCTTTCCTCTTTCCTTCTCTATTTTTCTTCCTCCAGCTTCTTTGCTCCACACTATACCAAAATAAACCCCCAAACCCTCATTGATTTTTCTCGGGAAATTTCTCCCCAACATTGTTGCAATAAAGAATGGCAAGATCCCAAAATATAGGCCCAAAATTAACTCCAGATGGCCGTAAAACTTCCATGAAATCCTCCAAATTTTATTTGACATGGTCTCTCCTCTACTTCCTCCTCTCTTCACGTCATGCTAAATGGTAAAAATCAAAACCTAACTCTCCTTTATTTCATGGATTCCAAAATCCATTTAAATGTAATTAAACTTCAAAAATTCCTCCACTTAGCTTTAGGCTAAGTTTAATTTTTATTTATTTATTTAAATAAAACTACGTGTCACATTCCAAGAGGAATAATTAACACATATGTTAATGCCAAAATAATTCATAATTCGAATTCCACAAAATATCATTCCAATTAAGCATTATTTAAATGTCGAGCTCATTAACCAAGCAAATTAAAATGTCATGCATTTATTATGGTTGAGTCAAAAACATCTAGATAATCTTTTGACACTCGGTTATGTTGCTAACATACCATCATAAATTAGGATTAGGTTAGATCACGTAACCTATATCTTAGGTTAGTTAGGCTAGCAAATGATATTAAATAATATCACACCAGAAGCTACCAAAATGTTGTCACCGAATCAAAAGGGTGAGTGCTAACTCATGGAAGAGTGGGCACTTGTGCGTATACTCACATGTGTATGCACACAACTATGCTAGCTTATATAAATAAGTATATACACTCGCATACCTATGATCATACCCATATGGGTATATGGATGAATGTCCATTCCTTTGTGTTGTATACTCATACCTTTGATGAATGACTAACAAAAAAAAAAAAAATCAAGAAGAAACAACCAAACAGATTATTATTGATATTGAGTTCCAAAAGTTGGGATGTTACATCCTCCCCCCCTTAACAAGGGTAATGTCCCGATTACCGAGACTTAAAAAGAAATGGAAAGTTCTTTCTTACATACTCTGCATCTTCCCAAGTGGCACTTCTTTCACTTAGGTTGTCCCATTGGACCAAAACTTGTTGGATATCTCTATTTCATAACTTAATTCTTCATTGTGATAATATCCTTATTGGATCAAGCTGAAAATTTAGCTTATCATCTACTTGCAAGTTTTGCCAAGTTAGCACATGTGACGGATCATGCACATATTTTCTCAAAAGTGAGACATGAAATACGTCATGAATTTTAGAAAGTGAAGGAGGCAATGCTAGCCTATAGGCTACAACACTAATTTTCTCTAAAATTTCAAATGGACCAACAAATTTGGGTGTAAGTTTAGATGCCTTTCCAAAATTAATTGAAATTTTATGAGGTTTCACCCTCAAAAACACTTTTTCACCCACCTGAAATTCTTTTTCAGTCCTTTTCTTATCAGCATAACTCTTTTGTCTATCACTTGCAGCCTTTAATTTTTGTCTTATAACAATCATTTGTTGATCGTATTCTTTTAAAACATCAGGACCTGTGGTTACCCAATTTTCAAGGCCTTCCCACCCCAAGGGTGTTCTACATTTCCTGCCATATAAAGCTTCAAAAGGAGCCATTTGCAAAGAAGTATGATAAGTATTATTATAAGCAAATTCAACTAAGTGCAAAAATCTTCCCACTTGTTTTGTTGGTCCATAACATACATTCTTAGCATGTCTTCTAATACTTGATTTACTCTTTTAGTTTTCCCATCTATTTCAGGATGATAAGAAGAACTAAAATGCAGCTTTGTGCCAAAAGCAACTGCCAGAGTTTGCCAAAACCGAGATGTAAACAAAGTATCTCTATCAGTAATAATCAGTTTAGGAACTCCATGCAATCTTACAACTTCCTTCACAAATCTATCAACAAGTACAGGTGCATCATCTGTTAGATTACCAGGAATAAAATGAGCAACCTTTGTTAGCTTTTCAACAACAACTAAGATAGTATCATGCCTCTTTTTAGATTTTGGAAAACCAGAAATAAAATCCATAGTTATAGTTGCCCATTTGTCTTTTGGAACGTCATGGGGAAAAATATTACCACCGGGATGGAAATGATCAACTTTCACCTTTTGACATTCTAAACATTTAGAAACAAATATAGCCACATCCTTTTTCATACCAGGCCAAAAATAAAATTGTTTCAATTCATGAGTCATTTTAGTGACCCGGGATGTGCAAAATGAGGAGCTTGATGCACTTCTTGCATCTAGAATAGTTATGAAATTTCCTTCAAAAGGTATGTAAATTCTACCTTGGAACCTTAGAATACCATCTAATTCCAAGGAGTACCCAACATACTTGCTATCCACTATTTCTTGCAACATATTTTCAGTCATTTCCTGACAGAAAATATCTATTTTTTTTGTTGTAAAACTGATCCTTTAACAAAAATTTTATTCTAGAAACAACAACAAAGTGGACTCTACGGCTGAGTGCATTAGCCACTAATTCTCTTTACCTTTGGCATACTTTATGTCCATATTATAGTCACTAATCAGTTCTAGCCATCTCCTTTGTCGGGCATTCAAGTTGTCTTGAGTAAACAAATGCTCCAGAGAATTTTATGATATGTTCTAAGTTTGAATGGCTTACCCAACAAGAAATGTCTCCAATTATTAAGAGAATGAACTAATGAATCCAAATCTAAGTCATGTGGGGGATAGTTCATTTCATTAGGCTTTAATTTCCGTGTCTCATAATCCACTACCTTTCCTTCTTGATTTATTACATCCCCTAAACCATCTAGGGATGCATCAGTCCAGACCTCAAAAAGGCTGTTTGGATCTGGAACTAGCAAGATAGGTGCTGTAGTGAGAGCATGTTTCAACTTTAAAAAGGATTCCTCACACCTAGCATTCCATTCAAAACGTTTACCCTTTCACTGTAGCGATGTGATAGGATGGGCTATTCATGAAAATTCATTCACGAACCTTCTATAGTACCCAACCAAACCCATGAAACTTCAAACTTCTGTCACATTTTTAGGAGCTGGCCATTCTTCAATAGCTTTAATCTTGGATGGATCCATAGAAATCCCATCCTTAGAAATGATATGTCCTAAGTAGTGCACTTTATCTTTATAAAATTCACACTTAGACAGTTTTGCATATAATTTGTGGTCCCTGAGCCTTTGTAGAACCATTTTTAAATGTTTTCATGTTCTTTCTCATCTCTAGAATAAATTAAAATATCATCCAAGAATACTAATACAAAATTATCCAGAAAATCTTTGAAAACACTATTTATTAGGTTCATAAAAGCAACTAGTGCATTGGTCAAACCAAAAGGCATAACCGTGAATTCATAGTGTCCATATCTTGTATGGAAAGTTGTTTTATGCAAATCTTCCTCTTTGATTCTAAGTTGATGGTAACTAGACCTTAATTCAATCTTAGAAAATACAGCTACCCCTTTCATTTGATCAAATAAATCATCTATCCTAGGAAGCGGATATTTATTCTTAATGGTAACCTTGTTGAGCATGCGGTAGTCAATACACAACCTTAATGTACCATCTTTCTTTTTAACAAAGACCACTGGTGCTCCCCAAGGGGACACACTTGGCCTAATCATTCCTTGCTCAAGAAGTTCTTGTAGTTGGACTTTTAGCTCTTGTAAGTCCACAATATTCATTCGGTAAGGTGCTTTAGAGGTAGGGGCTGAACCTGGCATGATATCTATTGAAAAATCAAACTCTCTTTTTGGGGGAAGACCTGGCAATTCCTTGGGAAAAACATCTCTAAAATCATTTAATACTGGATAATCATGAAAACTAGGTTCCTTCACCTCAGAAGACTCTTCCATGTGTAAGGAAAATAAGAGACATCCCTTACGGACTGCTCTTTTCAACTGTAAGGCAGAAAGAGTGGGTAAAAACTTGCTATTTTTTATACCAAACAGAACTTGTTCAAAGCCAAAATCATCAAAACAATGTATTCTTTTGTCAAAACAATCAATCTGAGCTTTATGGTCTTGCAACCAATCCATGCTGATAATCATATCATAAGATCCCAAAGGAACAACATGCAGATTTAATCTAGTTTTAAACATCCTGGATCAACTTCTATTTGATCTAAATATTAAAAAATCTACACTTTCTTACCAGTCCCAAATTCTACTTGCCATTTTTCTTTCATAGGAACAGTTTTTAGATTTAGCTTTTGCACTATTCTAGGAGACACAAAGCAATCAGATGCTCTAGAATCAAATAGAACAAAAATTTTAGCGCCAAATATTTTACCTCTAGTCTCAATAGGGGTTGCTTGGTGCTCAGCCTTGCGGTTATCTACCACTACGTAGACCTGGTGGCTTGTTGTCTTGATTGCAAGGAATTCTGGGCAATCTCTTTGGTAATGGTTCTTACCACATGTCCAACAACCTTGTTGAGGTTCTTTGTTTGCCACTGGAACCTTGTTGGCTCCTGTAGCAGGTGTGTATCTATTGCCACCAGCCTACTGATTATTTTGTTGTTGTTTAATGGGAGGCCTTGGCCCTCCCTAGTTATTATTTCCATGAAAATTTCCATTGTTCTTCTTGCCATTAAAATTAGTCCTTTTGAAATTAGGTTTCTGGTAAGGTCTAGAAGAGGAAATAACAATCTTCTTATTGTTTGTTTCCTTCTCTTTCATTTCCTAGCGGTATTTTAATCGAGACTACTCTTTTTCTTCTACCCTGTAGGCTGCACTAACTACTTGTGCAAGACTCTTAGGGTTGACCATATTTACGTCTTGCTGGATAACCTCTCTCAAACCCAATTTGAACTTGGTTACCTTGGATTCTTCATCCTTCATATAGTCCACATGACATAACCGATCTAAAAAACCGAGCTTCATACTCGGCCTACAATCATGTTATTTTGTTTCAAACTATGAAACTCAATTTTCTTCCTTTCTCGGTGATTAGCTGAGACATATCTAGTTCTGAATTTCTTCTCAATTTTTTCCCAAGTAATGGTGGAATCCACATAACCCTTAACTTGCTTCAAATGAGCCCACCACAGGACAACATGCTCTTCAAGGTGGTAAACTGCAATACGGGCCTTGGTATTGGAGTTACAATCATGTAGCCCAAAGTATTGTTGTAAGTTAAACAACCAAGCCTCAACTTTATCACCCGAGTCAATGGATAACCCTTTGAATCTAGGAATAGGCACTTTCTTCAATTCCTCGAGGAAGGGATCTATTACTCTATTCCCTATGGGTAAATCTTCATGAGCATGCAGCTGGTTGTTCAAGTCTCCCAGGTTTACCTCATGTTGGTCATGTCTTACATGATTACCCCCTAGGCCATTATTTTGCTCTAGGTTCCTCTCGTGAGCTGTCAATCTATCTTACAAAGTGTTGACATTCTGAGAATTTCATTTAGGACTTCTTCAGTGGGGTTGAGGACATGGTTGATGTTTCCACCAACTCCTCTACCTTTACCTCTTCCAAACTTCTCCCCTTCGGCCACTACTCCGAGTTCTTACCATTGTTCCTGGTAAGTACAAAGAGAAGTTTTAGATAACGTTCCTAGAGGCCTAAGTGTTATACAACCTCAGCTCTGATACCAAGTGTAAGGACCTTGAGAACTGAGGTCTATTTTTTTACTCCCATTATTCCTATTATTAAATTGATATGTTGATTTCTCACATAATCAAATCATAAAATTATACAAACAAATCATATGTGCTAAACATATTGCTAAAAATCAGCTTTGATTCCAAAGGACATTTCATTATTTTCAATATCTTAGTACAATCTTATAAGGTTACATGCAATGGCAAAGAGCCTCATAAGCTTATATAATATACTGATTATTCCAGCAGTACATCAAGTACAATTTATTCCATAACTGAAATATAAAAGTAACTAATCAAGATCTGAAATCAACTTGAATCCCTTCATATTCTTTCCTTTCCCTTATCTCTAGAATGGCCTGTATTTTCCACAAAGGGGTCAAATTTGAAACTCAATTGGCAAGGATTTACATTTTCATATATGTAGTATTCTACAAATGAAAATGTATTAGAATATACTGATCATGCATCAACATACTAATTCATTCATTATTATAATAATGATTTCAAAAAGCATGTATACATGCACGAACTAACCAAGTTCATAATATCTTTCAAGAGTGGTGTCTTTAACCATCTTACATGAAAATGCATAAAACTTACCTTATGTAAGGCTAGTTACATAATGCATTTCATAATATTATTTCATGCCAAATCAAATCAACATACCAACTGTTTGAAGAAATGTCACATATAGGCTCCATATAAAAGGAGAAGGCATGATAAGCAATTGTCAAAGCATCAACATAAACTTCACTTTACAATTATTACAATGAACTTTATGCCAAATCAGATAAAAACATAACATAATTTCCAAGAGGAACAAAGATCCTTTATACCCAAGAATGCATGCCAACCATATGAAAAATGCCATATAATGAACTTCACATATATCCCAGGAATGCATACCAATTGTATGACAAAATTTTATGTCATGAACTTCACTTCACAAGCTCGAAAATGAACAACATGCCAAATCAGATCAGCAACATAATACATTTTCAAAAGGCACAAAAATCCTTTATACTCAAAGAATGCATGAGATCTGTATGACCAAATGTCATAATATAAACTTCCAATATAATCCAAGAATGCATTTCAGCAGCATAAAAAGTGTCATAAAAGAATTTCACATAAATTCCAATGAATCCAATCTAGCAGCATGATAAAATGCCATAAAATAACTTCACATAAATTCAAACGAATTTGTTCCAGTAGCATAATAAAATGCCATAAAGATATTCACTTCAATTCCAACAAATTCATTTCAACAGCATGATAAAATGCCATAATCCATACTCATGTATTTATGCCAATAAAATATTGCATATCAATTTTTTGATGTAATGTCACAACACATGATTCTTTAAATATTCTAGGCAAATGATTGCACACTAATCATTTGAAAAAATGTAGCGTACTAGCGAGAAAAAACACTTTGTAGCAAATAAAACATCAATCTAACAATGAATGTAGTGTATAAAATACCCCAAAGCACCATGATTTGTTAACTAAAGTTGTAGCAGAACAACACATTAAACATTAACAGAAGGCAGCAAGGAATTAACCAAAACTGAGTGCCATAACAGCCAATATTGTAGCAACGAATGTAGCAATAATTTAATAAAAAAATAGCACTTCTGGCAGATGTTACAACACCAATAAATACATAAAGAAAGCAACGCTTCCAACAGTTACAACAGTTATAACACAACTTATAACAACTACAAAAGAGACCAACGAATCAACAAAAAAAAACAGCATTCCAACATTTAAAAATGCAGCTTGGAGACAGTCCAAAACCCATAGCAAAAATGTCAAGAAACCTTCTCTCAACCTAGAAGAGGAATAAACTAAATATGCATTTATTTGTAAAATATTGCATAGACAAAAATAAGAAACCCTTGCCTGAAAGATTCGAGATGAAGAAGATCAAAAACCCTTTGTGCTTTCCTCTTTCCTTCTCTATTTTTCTTCCTCCAGCTTCTTAGCTCCACACTGTACCAAAATAAAACCCCAAACCCTTATTTATTTTTCTAGGAAATTTCTCCCCAACATTGCTGCAATAAAGAATGGCAAGATCCCAAAATACAGGCCCAAAATCAGCTCCAGATGGCCGTAAAACTTCCATGAAATCCTCCATATTTTTTTGACATGGTCTCTCCTCTACTTCCTCCTCTCTTCACGCCATGCTAAATGGTAAAAATCAAAACCTAACTCTCCTTTATTTCATGGATTCCAAAATCCATTTAAATGTAATTAAACTTCAAAAATGCCTCCACTTAGCTTTAGGCTAAGTTTAATTTTTATTTATTTAAATAAAACTATGTGCCACATTCCAAGAGGAATAATTAACACATATGTTAATGCCAAAATAATTCATAATTCGAATTCCACAAAATATCATTCCAATTAAGCATTATTTAAATGTTGAGCTCATTAACCAAACAAATTAAAATGTCATGCATTTATTACGGTTGAGTCAAAAACATCTAGATAATATTTTGACACTCGGTTATGTTACTAACATACCATCATAATTTAGGCTTAGGTTAGATCACGTAACCTATATCTTAGGTTAGTTAGGCTAGTAAATGATATTAAATAATATCACACCTGAAATCTACCAAAATGTTGTTTACCGAATCAAAAGGGTGAGTGCTAACTCACGGAAGAGTGGGCACTTGTGTGTATACTCGCATGTGTATGCACACAACTATGCTAGCTTATATAAATAAGTATATACGCTCGCATACCTATGATCATACCCATATGGGTATATGGATGAATGTCTATTCCTTTGTTCCTTATACTCATACATTTGATGAATGACTAACGAAAACACAAACAGAAACCAAGAAGAAACAACCAAATAGATTATTATTGATATTGAGTTCTAAAAGTCGGGATGTTACATTATTTATGCTATAATGGTTAAGTATGCTAACCACATCTTGATAAGTGAAACAAAGGAGGAACTTGGTAGGTTGCGCACACTTTGGGTGAGTGCTTAGATATCTATCTAAGTGAAGTGGTGACATGCATGACCTTGTGAAGTGTTTACTATTAGAATCCAACACAAGTTCAAGCGTTTGAATCCCTCCTAAGAAACTTTGAACTTGAAATGCACATTGACTTCTTGCTATTTTTATCCCACACGGGGCACATAACATGGGATAGGATTGTTTAAATGTACTTCTATTTGGTATTGGGATGTATGCACCCAATTTTCTTGTTTCTCCTTCGGCATAATCAAAGACCGATCACCCCTAATCCTTTGGAAATTTCAACAACACAATTCAAATCTCTAACTGCAAGCAAGGAACATGAACTCTTTTATCTTAAAAACAAACACATATACTCCTTCCATTTTTTTCATCTCTCTATTTCAATTTATCAAATTCAAATTATATATTTATATTTGAGTTATAGTTAAATTTATACTATGGACATTGACTACAATTTGTGTTGTAGGTTTCATCATGGAGCATGCCAACAACAACACATTTGGACAATTTTTTTTTAAGTGAAGATAATTTGTGTCTACACACTCATGTATATTTTCCTTTAAGCATGTAGTTTTAATTTCATACTTAAAGGGGGGAAAAATAAAGGCACTCAAGTTTGGTAATTTATCCTTTGACATCGCTAATTATGAATGTGCTCCTTTGCTAAGACAAACACCCGATCATATCCCCACTTAGTACATCTTGCCATCTCTTTCTTAACGTGTATATTCCCACACATCTTGAAAAATTAAAGTGTAAATGCATAAGTCTAATACTTAAACTTTGATTTTTTTATGTGCAACTTCCGTATTGTAGACACTCAAATTTGGAAATTTACACCTTGACAACACTTGATTTGACAATGCACTCTTGCTATGATAAATACTATCTCTCCATTCCCACTTAGCACTTTTTGGGCTCCATTTTTAGCTTGTTTATCCTTGCACAATGACATATCAACAATTTTTTAGCATAAAATGCAAAAATCCATATAAAAACATTAGTTGACAAACCCCAAAGTTTATTTTACATGTTTTTGGTCCCAAGTGAGGGTCGTACAATTTGGTTTTGAATTTTTATTCGGTCTCGACCAACTCGTGACGGTCTTGGACTGACATGTCCTCCAAATCTTCTTTCAAATTGATATCTTTTGTTGGGTCTTATACTTCAATTGGTCCATCTTTTCTTGGATAAATCACCTATGAAACCCTATATAAGAAAGTCAACAATACCTCATTTGCTAACCTGGAATTGCTAAGATAATGCATTAGATCACTCACTTCACACACTTGGAAAAGAAATCCAAAGTTCTGAAATATCACAATAACACATATGAAGTCATTAGGGTAGCACCCATATGAAGCTCCAAACCAGTGAAGAAAATCATCACTCTCTTCAATAAGCAATCAAACATCCTATCTCAAAGTATCTTAGCAAGAGACAAATCTAAAACAATTTTCAAAGAAGTTGCTAAATCTGATTGATCCATCTAGATATCACATGTTAGGTGGAGAAGGATGTGTAGTTTAAGGCATCTTCAAATTATTTCCAACATCAATAGTGCATGGGGGTCCGTACAAACCTTGTAATGTTTGTTTGGAAAGAATTTTCATCCATGAATAGGGTATGAGATGAATTTCGGTCTCTTTAGAGAGCTTTGTCGTGTATGCGATAATTAGGGTTTGATAATGACATATAAATATAGGGAGGTGAGTGCTGCAAAAAGTTACATAAGTGGAATTAGAGATTTTTATAGTCACAATTCCAGTTTTAAGGGTCATTCAAGTTTAGATCATCCAGGTTCCAACAATGCACAATCCTATAACTTCCTAGAATCATCTGTAGCAAGCTAAGTATACTAACCCCTTTATGTTTTCAAGTTCATATCTTGTATTAAATGATTTAGAACACTATTTCAATATTGTATGGATAATTTTGAAAGTTAATTAATAAAAATAACCACCTGTATCTGACCTACATCCATTTAGTGTAAATATAACCTCACTAAATCAAATTTAGCTTAAACAATGTATTGATTCTTAATATAAAAATGGTGTAAACATGTATCTCATTCACAAAATCCCTATACAAAGCTGTATATCTAGGTTAGGATGTGGCATCGGTCCTAACTAGACTGCTCAGTCTTGTACCAACACATCTTGCAACTCTACTTGTAGTTTAGTATGATTTGTTGGGTCTTTGTATCTTCTTAGGTCGACCTTTTAATTATAATTTACATTTAGATCCTTACTTAAGTAAGTTAACATCACCTAATTAACTCACATGGAAAAACATATAAAAATCAATTTGTATTCTTATTGCAATACATACAAAATTGTTCGAATCTAGTGTTCTTTTACCTTATGTGCATATCTTTACTAGTTTTGTTGTGCATAAGTTCTTTCTTTCGATGCTACTGACATATCATTCCTATGAATACTAGGGTGCGCTCACCCAAGTGCGAGTGTTTTCTAGGTTTCAACATAGTTAGTGAGAGTGAAGTGAATGAAGTAATATACTCATTTATCAATTAGCAATATAATAAGATTGTTCATACACCAACCATAATGCTCATATATTAACCATTGTGCAATACAAGTTTTGGCTATCTAATATCCCAAAATCCAAATATAAATCCATTGTACCTTTTTTTTCTATCTCTCACTCTCACCAAGACATCTCTCTATCTCCATATCTCTCTCTAAACTAGACCCCTTCATGGATAGTTTTGCTAGTGGAAACTTATCCTTCACTAGTCTTACTAGGGATAATAATAGACTTCGAGTTTTACCTTTAGTTAATCGTTACATCCAGTTAGTTGGCCAAAATTAGCCTTTCACCACCTTCAGCTTGTGATGCATGTTTCTCATCAAGTATAAGACGTTATATTTTTCTTTAACCACTTCCTTTATGCGAGATGATGAGAACTGGAGTTAAGTTCACTTTTGAACTCATGATTTATCCTTACCCCTTTGATGTTTTGTATGTCTCTCTTTTGTTATTAACTTTTCATGTAAATTCATCCATGTTTTTTTCTACTCACCTTCGATATTTTTCTTACACACATGCTTTCCTTCTTTCCTCCTCATGTGGCCACTTCTTACACACTCCTCTACTTACCTCTGTGCATGTCTTCAAACAATTCCTTCATGCCTCCAAAAATACATCATATACAAATAATTCTAAATCCTCAAGTACTTAAAGAATAAAGAATAAGATAAATTTGGGCCCAACATCACCCAGTACTAAATTGGTTGTCTATCCCTAGACAATGCTTATTGAACTTCATCAAACAATTTAGATAATTATTTTTACAATAGGTCTTCATGAACTTCCCACTTATTTATTAAAACTTCTATTTGGTTGAATACATGTTCCGGATGTATAACGAGTTAGCTAAACATGAAGCATCTTTAACCCCTCGTCGTTACTATTACCCGTAATTGATCAAACTACTATTTTAAATCTTGTCATGCGGCTCCAAGATTTTTTTCCTCTATATCAGTGAGCCTCCTCAACTCTGTCAATCATTTTTTTATTTATTATTTCCTTTGTGTTCTTTTTTTCTCTAACTGCTTCAGTATATGTCATTATTGAATTACGGATTATGCGTTCCAAGGAATCACTATATATATATATATGCTTCAAGTTTAGCTAGTTTATCGGTCAACTCTTTTATGTGCACGATGATTATTCGAGGTTGATCATACATTCCCTTCAATAATTTCTTAGCATTGTATTATTTTACCTCCAATTTCTTACTCCTTTCTTCACATTCCACAATCTTCTTATTGCAAATGAATCCTACATGTTCACTATCACTTCCTTGTCATTTTTCTCTTCCCAAATCCTTCTCCACTTCTTTGAATATGATATTTACTACTTTTTCAAACTCATCTATTGGTTCACTAAACATGAGTGGATTATCTTTCAAAATATTTGGCTCATTGTGTGTCATCCTCTCCTTGAGAGTTTCAAGTTTGGATTCTATGCGCGAGTATTTATCTTGGAGGAATTTTTTTCATCTTTGAGCTTTGTAAAACCAAAGTTTTGTTTTCTTGAGATTTTCCTTGTATTTTTTTCCTTTTCTCTATAGAATATTGCCTCATTTCTATTTTATAAGTTTTAGTGTACTACTTCCCCAAAAATTTTCAATGATGTTTCCTAGCCCAATTCTTAGACACATTGTATGTTGTGGCAAGAATACGATCTCCATCCCTGGGACATGAAGGTATGAATGATGTCACTTGAAAACTCAATGAGCAGCTTCTTCGGTTGTTATAGTGTGCTTGATATTTTTCCATTGAAACAATTCATAATTGTTTTTCCCTTGTTGGTATTTTGTGTGCATAAATTTCTTTCCATGATTGGGGTATATTTGTATTTATTCTTCCTCCTCCTCTGGGCCTGGTCCTTGCTCTAGTATCAAATTTTTACACTTATTTGAATGGGCTCACCTTCTCCTAATTTTTTTTTACAGCCCCTAGTGTCTTCATGACCTTCTTCACTTCTTGCACTCGATTCAGTCTCCTCTAGATCATCTTCAATTTAAACCATCTTCGAGGGTTGATTAGGTGTGGCTAGTTTTCATTCGCTAGGACTAACATTTATATATCCGTGCTTGGATCTTCCTCCATGACTTCTTAGACTAGAGATTGTTGGATTGGGGCCTCAATAGTGATGCTCTCTCGGTGTAATTATTTTACAGATTTACACTTTTTGTCACTCTATACTTTGTGGTTCCTTTCCTTCCTTCTTTGTTTCTAGATCATGCCTTAGATTGAGTCTTCTTTTATTTTTGGTTACTTTGACATCTCGCGGGGCATAACTTTCTCCACTTGTATGTGTGTGACATGTTTTACTTTATCTCGTGATCCTCATCTTGCATGTTTGGGCATTACAATTTCCTCAATTGGATCTTCATCCATTATTTCTTCTTCATTTGCCTTCTTCTTAGGGAACATATAAAAGAAAAGATTATACACCTCATTCTTCACCAAAATGGTTTCCAATTTGTTAAAGTGACATGATTCATATGACTTGATATTCCTCATGTATGTCTTTATCAAGATGCTTATAATTTTTGCATAACATCCGGATGTTCGCATATACCTTTTACACATCTAAAATGATATTTTTACCCCCTTGATTCATTTAACAAATCGGAGGAAGTAATCCTCCGTGAAGGCATAAGGTATTTTTTCTCATGGTTTCCAAGTCTCATCTGGGTCTTCTTAATCCTTTCCAAAAAGTATTTAATGTTGAAATTGAACTCTAATTATCCATCTAATTCATGTGGTAATTGGTACACCATTCTCCAATATTACTCAAAACATTGCACAAGTTTTTAAACTAGTTTGTAAACCTTGCTTTATGGGTATTATTGAGAATTGGGAGAGTGATGAAGGATTTATACATGAATTCCAGAGATGGATATGCTAATAATATATCTATGTTGGTTCTCCATCTCCTTTTAGTATGCCAAGTTATTTGAAAACTATCAATAATAAAATTATACCCCAACGAAATGTTTTACATGAAAAAATGAGAGTAGTGGAATATTGTCCCATGCACTACCCTATGTGTTATGCTTAGGAATGTTTTGTTGATATCCATCCATATCTTAGCCCCGCAAATTTGGCAAGAAGAAGGCATACATCGAATCTCATTCTAGGGTCTTTGAGTTAATCAATGGATATGAATTTTCCTCCATGCTTGTATTTAACGAGATCACCAATGTTGTTTATGGAGGCATCATCATCTAAATATTATGCTAGGTCCTCTCCTTCATTTTTGATCCTTGTTTCTTTATGGATGAGATGACGCAAAAATTCATGTGCTATCCTGCCAAGTAGTAATACCCTTCCCTGACCCATGAAATAATGTATTGATATAGTTCTAATGGCTTCCTAAAATATGGTATTTTAAGGAGTTGGAGGACATTTTTTTTCTCTAGCATATTATGCATGCTATTATCGTAGACATCATTTCCCTAACTATATTTTTTTCCTATGGGGTGGACCAATATTTCTATATGATTCTATCAAGCCCAAGCACAAGATGATTGCATTCCTATGTCTTGATGGAAGTGAATTGATTGAACCAATCTCAAATTATTTCTACATCCTTAGGGTATTTAATCTTATAGCTAAAGCACTTAATATTTGGTCCTTTTGGACTTATTTCTTATGGCCATGGTGGTTTTCTCCTTTTGTGGCATGGAAGTTCTTATTTTTACCTCAACAAGTGTTTCCTTTATTATAATAAATTATTCATTTTCCTTATATTCCCGATCACCACTTCTTATGAATATCTTGAGGATTTTGAACCTAACATACTCTTCAAACTTGTGGGCCTTTACTTTTCTCCTTCTTCTTGTGCCCCGCCTTCCTATTTATCATGTTTTCTTGTTAGCTAGAAACCAATTAGGTTTACCCCGGGATATTTAATTACCCTAAATTTTATCATTTTATCAAGGATTGATGACCCCCACATTAATGGCATCCGTGATTTAATTTTATCTTTTACATGCTATTTCATCTCTACTTCTCTGGTAATATTGAATCAAAGTTTGAGGTAACATTAACGGTGGTGGATTTTCTCGATAAGTTCAAGTGTTGTGTCATCTTAGCATAATCATGTTCATCTACATCCATGTGCTCCATACCATTTAGAAATAGTGATGTGCTAGCAATTTAGTGATCAAGATGTTGCCACATGTTGAAATCCTTCTTCCCCACACTACACACACGGTCGTGCATTAATCCTAGATGGCGAGGTCAAAGTTTTAGTAACAAGATCCCACCACGTGTCCTCATCTTGCTTGCTCTTATATATTTGGTATATAAATATATGTCCATCAAAGTGTGTTCATAGTTAGATACATGTGATGATAAATATACATGTTTGTGAGGCATCCTTAACTCCTTTGCAATGTCAGGATGCTTCCATGTATAGATACGTATGGATATGTGATGTGAAGTATGTTTTATTAAATTATTTGTAAATATTTTGCATCATTCTATATATTAGGATCAATGACATATGATCTATTATAGGATGAAGGTATGACACACCCACATTTCAAATGGAAGTCCCCAAAATAGGCCTAACAAAGTGATAACTGTCATCCATTGAATGGAATTTGAAAAGTGACTAAATTTTATGTTTATAGTGAAAGAATTTATTGTGATGTGATATTTATTTCCAAGGGATGTTTAATGTTCATTGCATCCTCAAAGGAATACTACAATTAAAGGATGAATAGATTCATAGAAGTTGTGGGCCATGAAAGACTCAAAATATTCATTTCTTTGAGTAAGTGTCACCCTACATCTTGATTCTTTTTATAAGTAGAATTTTATAAGCTACCTCTTTCAACTATTTCAATATTAAATATAGTGCGATGCTTCCTCAAATGGTTTTCAATCCTATATTTAATAAAACTTAATGTAAGAAATAATAGTTCCTATTGTAGTTGATAAGATTTAGGTATCTCCTATTAACATACAACAAGTGAATTTAACTCAACAGGAAATGGTTAGAATTAAATCCAGATGATTAATGGGTTGGTTTGGGTCTATAGGTGTAGTAAAGGCTGTAGGTGAGGTCTGGGTGAAATTAGGAAAGGTTTTGGGTTGTTTTGGGGAAGTTGTTAACTCATTGTTATAGGAAAAATTTATAGTCTTAGAGACTGGTATCGGTTGGTCGACTGATGGTAGTATAGGATATAGACCAATTCCAGCTTAGCCAACTGGTGTCCCTAGGGGTAATTTGGTTAAAATATTAAAACGAGAGTTTGGGCCTCTCTGTGATTGCACAAAAGAGTTAAGGAGGTTTGGGGAAGGATGGAAAGGTGTTGATTAAGACTCAACAAGGTACAAAGGGTGATGGGATAGGTGAAATGGATTTGGTTGGTAGAAAAGGTGATAAATGGGTAGAAGGTGGTAACGAGACAAAGAGAAATTAAACGAAAGTAGTAAATGAAATGATTAAGATCAAACACACAAGCTTAACAAGTAAGAATGATTTACTTATCTGATAAAATTTATAGATCCGAATGTGGTAGGAATGGTTTATTGTTTGGGGGAAGCGTATTGTGTCCAATGCAATGGTAGCAGTGCCTGTGTGCTCTGTCGGGTCAGTCTAGAGCTGTAGAAGTGATGATCAATTACTGGTGGAAGTGTGATGTACTTTGGTTTGTCATTGAGAAGCCTGATTGCTAGAGACTTGAATTCCAAAGTTGTGTGTGAGAATGAATTTGGTCTAACCCATGTAAATATTTAGAAACTCATACTTAAGGGTAACCAATGGTGGTTAGGAACCGACGCCATTGGTGAGGGAAAACCGGCGTCGGTTAGGGAGAATTAGTCCAAGTTACCAAAAATAGCCTGATATTTACTATTTTTGGCGTGATCTTGATTGCTAATCTAGGTCTTAAGTGAGGGTTTGCGCTTAGATAAGTGGGAATGTTCTTTGGAGAAGTAATATGACTTTAATTTTAGGGTTTGAAAGAGTCCCAGTTGGTTAAGATAAGTAGAGACTTAGTCTTAGTTAATCAATAGGATAGGAATAAGTCCATGGTGAGGTGTCTAGGTGATGTGGCTAGGTGAGGTGTAAATTAACTTAATTAAAATAATTAAATTAATTAATAATGTGAGGATGAATATTAATTCAATTATAAGTGATTAAATTAATATCCAAGTGTGAAAGGGGAGTATGGCTAGGTATATGTGTTGCGTTGATTAATTGAAAGGGGCCAAGGGAGTGTGACCCAAATTTCATGTCTATAAGCATATTACATAATCTATGCATAAAATATTCTTAATAATAAAATAAGATTCCAACACTAAGACCTTTAGGTTAACTACCTACTTGTGTTATTTATTTCAATGGTTGTTTACTAAATGGTTTGTGAGAAACAAGCTTGCAATTCAAGCCTACAATGATGTTGAGGGCCAACCAAAAGTGTTTCTTCCATTAACTGAGTGTACCCCAAGATAAGGATGTTTGATAATGGAATGGACTATAATAAATTTGTGGATTAATTTTGGGATCTAATTTATCGAGTGCAATTACAAAAATAAAATACCTAGATTGCTTATGACCTTTAGAAATTGCATTCAATTAGGATAAAAATACAAATAAGTTCTTTGGTACTTGAGGAGGAATATAATGTGCTAAGGTTTTATGGATTAGGAGTACAACCTTACAAATCACCAATACATGTGATAGAGAGGGTATTTTCCTTAGAATATATATGGCAGATGGAAAACACAAATAAACTATATTTTGTTACTTAAAAAAAGGAGCATATTTCCTTACAATTTTCATGTGGAGGGTTCACATTTGAGAGAAAAGCATTCCGTGTGGCACATGAATTTTTACAAATTTTTATGTTTTATGTTGAATCTCACTAGTCGTATGAACCATGTGAGGTGATTAAAGCAAGGGTAGTGGCGAACAAAAAATTTACCACAAAAATTCAATACGAAATTAAACCCCTTCTAGAAAATTTGAAAACAAGAACTCTTGGGATGAGGTAAAAAAAGTAATGGATGAAATTTATATTGATAAAGGAATTATTTTTCAAGAGTTTTCAACATAAATTTTGGGATTGCATCCACAAAAGAGGTAAAGATGAGAGTTAGGGCATATACATATGAATTTTTTAATAAAAAAGTTGCTAAAAAATCCTCTTCTAAAAACATGCCAAACCATATAGATGTTGTTTTGCAAGGACAAAGTCAAAATTATTTTCCTTTTGGTCTATGAGGCGAGACCTAGTAAATCTAAAAGTTATTTCAGAGTACGATTCTATTCCAGAAGATGTAATTTTTAGCAGATTATGGAATGAAGTGCATCGCACAGAGGGAATTAGTGATGATTAGTCGATTTCGAGGAGGAAGTGTTAGTGTAATTACACACTCCCTCTCTAGGGGAGATAACTCATAAACCAAGTCTGAATGAAAACATGAAACAAACATATATACTATAGGGGAATTTATAACTAAAAGATGGTTTTACTAGTGGTGGTTTAGGTTCAATAGGACAAGGAATTTGTCTATCACCGGAGGATATCCTAGATGAGGTTATGGTAGGTTACTCATTGAAAATTGGGAGAAATGACCACTACATACAAGAAGTGGTAGTCCAATATGTTTTTCTCCAAATTCAAATCCTCAGTATACGTTTCAACCACAAATTGAAAATTTAAGAGGAGTTGATAGTGAATCTATTGCTATTATTGGCAGTTGTAGTGGTTAGGAATTTCCACAACATATTAGTCGAAAGAGGCCAATACAGATAGTTCCTACTAGCCAAAAAGGATATGAGAAGAGGTAAAAGACAAATACGGATACCATAACTCTTATACATGGTATCATTGCCTCAAAGAAATTAATTACAGAAGGAAGTGCCACCCCTCAAAAAATTACCAATCCATAGTGAAATTCACCTAAAAATTCAATTACTCCTCCATTCAAGTATTGGATTGCTAAAAAAGCCTTAGGTTTTGATTACCAAGTTGATTTTTCCCACAAATTAGAAAGAGATAAAATAAACAAGAAGAAAATGCTACATGATACTGTAACTTTAGATCCTACCACAATCAAGGTATTTCCTACATATAACCTAGAGACACAGATACCATGGAGTACATGTATTCTATGCCCAAAGTTGAAAAACCATAGGATCAAATGGTTTGTAGTGACTATGAAGTAACCACCCTTCAAATGGATTTTACCGAAATGAAACCTTGTGACAAAATAAATGTATCAAAAAGGAACAATGATGTGGTATACACAACATTGATAAAGAAAGACAAAGAAAATAAAGTTGAATAATAAAATTCAAAATTTAGAGGTAGACCTAGAAAATGAGAAAGCAAATAGAAAAGTGGTAGTTAATAAGACTGATGAGTTAGAGAAGAGGATAAAATCATCTACCTCTATGACTGCAGTCATTGTGAATGAAAAGGAATAGATGGAACTAGAAGAAGTGAAGAAAAATTTATAGGAAATGACAAGTAAGTATAATAGTTTAGAACAAAGGATGGGATAATTGCAAGAGGTTAGAAGGCAAAGAAAGAAAAATCCAAAAAATGGGAACATAGCCTAGAGGAAGAGAGAAAACCAAGGACAAATTGCAAAAGGAAGAGAGAAAAAAATGAAATATTACAAAAGAGATGGCGAAAGCACAAAAATAATTACAGTCTTCCAACACAAAATTATTGAATTTTATAAAAATATAGTAATTAATATAAGCGATAATGTTTGTGAGGAAATAAACCAAAAAATCGATGATTTGATTAAATTTTTGAATTCTTTGATGATATGAAGGGAATATTTGAAAAGCTCCACAAATACGTAATTAATAACATAGAAGTGATGGCTTTAAGAGAGGATATAAAAAGGAAAATTTGGAATCTATCTACAAATTCAATGACACAAAAATGACATCTAGAGGAATTCAAAACTAGAATGACACCTCAATAATGGAATGAACTATCTTTTGGAAGTGTGTGATATTAAGAAAAGAAAAAGAATTGATGAATAAGTGTCAAACAATGTTATGGGAGTTTCATGGAAAGGTATAATATTTCACAAATCTTGGTTTGCTAATGCCTTTTGAAAAAACACCAATTCATTAAGAAGGATGCATTCCAAAAGAATATGAAGGAAAAAATGATGCAAGAGAAGAACCGAATTCCTGAGAAGGTAGATGATACAAACTTTTTGGCTTCATCAAACCATTGATAACCTTGTCAGTAAGTTTGCATACAACAATAAAGGAAAGCTCACTCTCAATTATGAATTGCTAACAAAGTTACATGTTAGTCACTTGATTTACAAAAAAATATAATTCCAATAGATGAAGATTGGAACATGTTGCAGAGGATGATGTAATTAAGAGTAATTTAATTTTGAAAATTGTTCCATTTGTTACATTTTTCAATTTTTTCATACAAGGCATGTCTCAAGCAAGTTGAATGAGGAATAATGTTATTTTTCATTTCAATACATAGTGGTTCACAAGACAACTGAAAAAACTTTTATGTTAATTATTTGTAGGTGTATGAGAAACATAAGTGTTTTTTAAATAATGTATTTCTATTGTGAAGACTACAAATCAATGTATTTCAAGTTTTCATTCGAGAAGACTACAAATCAATACTATTTTTTTTAAAAAATACAAATAAGGAAAAATATATTATAAAAACAATGTACTAATTATTTGAATATATTATATGAACATCTATATCACATATCCATGAATGGAAGCTTCAAATTTATTGATTTTGGATTAACTCTATCATTTTATTGACCTGTTCTCTCACTTCATTGTGATCAATTGGTGCAATAGATCCATCCACGTCTGCAATAGGGTCCTCTGTTGTATATGTGGCATTGTTATCATGCCTCTCCTTTCATTAATCAAATTCCATATTATCAAAGCCCTGTCATAGGGAAATTTATTCACTTCGTACCATGATGTGTAAATTATCAAATAGTTTTCTATTTTTTTCAAGCTTGTTTCATAATTTTGACTTTATAAAGGTCAAGGAATTGAAAAATATCTCATCTTCAACTAAACCCAAAATCATTTTTTAACATAACTCAACCAATGAGAAAAACTTGGACATGGTTTCTTGCAAAATAGTACTTAACCAATTTTTTTCATAGTTGGGTTATTGCTCCACACTTTAAGGGATTATCCAAACATTTGAATTGCTAAATCATTGTAGAGGTGAATTCATGGGATTGATCAATCAAACTGTCCTTACTTAAAATATGTGGAATATTTATTCCATTGACATCAATATGATTAAAAATGTGTTGAATCAATGTAATCAATATCTTGTGGTAGTCTTCTTCCGCAAATATATTTCATTCTCGACATTATTACAATAGGTGGGATTTAATAAATCTATTGCTTCAAGAAAAGAATCCCTACTAAAACTGCTAAAATGTTACCTTATTTCTTCTAGTATGGAAACTATAATTTATCTTAACCTACACTTGATGAAACAATGTTATCAAAGAGTGTCCATATGCCATTTACCTTCTCAACCTTACCGGTTACTATTTGAAAGAAGTGCATTGGTATCTCATATCCATGCCTGACACAAATACTTCTCTAAACAAGTTGAACCTCAAAATCTACTTGAATTTCCAATATTTATCAAATTATTCCAACTATCAAACTTTGGACCCAAAAAAGTAGTCTCATTGAGAAACAAATATTCTATTGCCAAACAAACACGTTTCCTCAAACTAGAAAAATCGGATGTATATATATATAGTTATTTCTTGGGCTTGTTTAATTAAATGATGCATTTCATCCAAAATATAAATGATACCACACAACATCAAAAATGTCTCTATATCAGTCAAATTATGTATCAAATCTTGAGCCTTATCCACTTCCATGCGATTCTACCATATTACTCCCAATAAGGATTGATACTCATCGTACACCCTATGAGGTAGTTGATACAATGAGATCCACCTAATGTCAAAATATTTTAATATTTTATGCCCATTTTCATTCCTTCTGCAAATATTTGGAATTCCATGAAATTTTTAAGACTACAATAGAAATAAGCATACACATCTTGAACAAGTTCTTCAACTTTTGGTACATGTTTTAATTTTTTTTAACTATTATGTATGCTAGATTCATTCTATGAGCCATATAATGAATGGAAATAGTATATGGGAAATGAGATGTTTATATTCTTACACATAGACCATTATGATGACCTTGCATTACATATGCCCCCTCTACCCCCATACCAGCTTTGTTGTAATTGTTGAATCATCCATGCCACCAATATCCTTCAAACTTATTATTACTAGTTCACAAAGGTTTTCAACATTAGAATTTTATTTCATTTTGTGAATAGAAAGTAAGCGAGGCTACCTCACATGAATCTCAACTGTATAAACATGGATACAAACCAAGGAAATATTATCTACTAATATAACATCATCAATAGAAAAATACATGTATTGTGTAGACTTAAGTTTCTCTTTCAAGTATTCTTTCTCAACCATAGCTACACATTTTTACCAATCCCAAACAATACTTTCAGATTGGTGAGAATGAGGAAAATGTGGGACACCAAGAAAATACAACATATTCTTATGTTTAGGAAAATATGTTATAGAAATACCTCTTTTCAGAATGTGAAAAATTAGCTAGTTGAATTGTTTACCTAAAAGACTATTTTGAATGACCTTGTTAAATTGAGATGTAATTGTCCCTCCATTCTCTGCAACTATTATTTTATTTATCTTTTCCTCCTCAAATTATTTTTCATACCTGATATGTAAAAAAATCATCCAAAATTTTCCATCTGGAAACATTCTTCATGAATTCATCTACAATTTTATTTTCATATATCTTTCCTACTTGTTTCTCATTAGTATCCAATTTAAGTTGCATTGTCTTGTCCCTTCCCAATTTCCAACTACAAATTATAAATTTTCATTCTTTGAGAGGTTCAACTTTATTTTCATTTTCAACAAGTTTAATAAATGGAAACTTAGAAACCCACTCTAACCTGAAACTCCTTCCCAAGTCCCATTTTCTTACCTTTCTCTTTCTAGAAATAGGTGTCCCTGAGTATTTTCCATGGTGGAATTTAAATTTCATTGACTACCAAAAGTTTCACCTCTAATATTAATTAGGTAGGTGATGACATCCTAACACTAGAGTGGAAATGTAAATCATCTAGTGATGTAGTTTCAACTTCATTTAATGGGATGTATTCAAGGGGAGGCATTTCATTGTCATCATCATTGACAACATCAGTCATCAAATCATCAATGAAATCATTCTGAGTTTCATTTCGAATGCAATCATTATCCCTTGATAGTTTTTCTATTGTTAGATAAGGATGTGATTCCATAAATGGTTTCTCAAAATAAGATGTAATTTTTGTATGCGTACAGGAGGTGTTGCACTTGTTTTTACATGGGGTTCCCTTTTTAGTTGTCATTTTCTTGTAAGGACAATTTTGAGTTGGATGTAATGAGATAAAAAATTGACTAAGTCATTGCATTATCACGTGATGTGGAAAAAATGACACTATAAATGATGCACATATACTAGAGGTACCATAAAATCAAAAAATTACATATTTAAATATATTATAGTATTGCTAATAACATAACTTACAACAACAAATAAAGTAATGTGACATGATAGAAAACAAGTTTAAATTGGATCAATACTAAATAGAATTACTTGCACTAAGTGCTTATAGGATGTAAACTACAATGTAGTAGCCAAAAATACCTTGATTTATTTGATTTTTGTAAGAAAATTGTAATATGTTGAATCCTTTTCTACTACACAAATTTATAAAATTGGAAAATTGGAAAAGATAAAAAAATCATTTGCTTAGTGATTAGTTTCTAGATCTTCATCTATGTATATATATGGAGAATTTAATCGAATTTTAAAAAAATCCCAAAAACATTGGCAAATGAGACCAAAGGTTCCATATAATTCTTGGAAATCCCATAATAGTTTGAAATTGTGACTTGCCAATTACGCGAAATTCATTAAAAAATATATGTTGTGATTGGAAATCTACTGCTATTTACATAAGACAAATTACTTGTTTGTAGATTTTTAGAAAAATGTGGGTAGTGATATGGTCATCAAAATAGCTAAATGCATATTCCAGAATTCCTACTTTGTGCCTAATTACAAATATTCATTGTTAAAATTTTTCTTGGTTCTCGTTGGTTTTGGCGACATAATGATGGTTAAGAAGACACTCATGCATATACTTTATTGGTGAATAAGAACATGATCATTTCGGAATATCAAAAAATTCACTAATATTCCTATCCTAAATATAAGCAATCACACATGTAAAATAATAGTAATAAGAAGAATATCTTGGAAATTACTTATATTTCATTTAAAATGACCATCACAACCATAATCATCAACAAATCATTACCAAACATTAATAATTAAGCAAAATTACTCACATCCATAATCACCCATCCCCAAAACCAATGTAGGGAAATGAATTTATATTAATGGGGCATTACCCTTATTCAATTTATGATTAATCACACTAGTTTTCATGTACTAGTTTATAAAGACTTTCACTTAGATCTAGGATCAATACATATGTAAGATGTATTTGTTATCCCTCGATATAAATGACATGCTAAAAATTGATATTCTACTAGGGTGATAACTTTAGGTCCTTATTACATTCCACAATAGTCATTCCAAAACTTCCCCTATGCTCCCTCTACTTACTCTGACCCATTTTTTCATTCCAACACACTCTAAAAGACTCTTAGTTCTCTTTGTAACTTGTTACACTAGAGTCTAGATCTAGTGAAATATTTGTTACCACCATGATGATTAACACATTATAAGTGTCTTTAGTGTCATCAAGGTATCATGTCTACTAGGTTTCAAAGTATTATCCTTGTGTTATATGCACCAATTGTCAATCCTCCTTCCTTTTTATGTACACCGGTTGTTGGGACTTCTTATACTTTACGTGTGTGCACTAGTTGTCAACACCTAATTTCATCTATGGTGAATTATTCCAAGATTTACCAAGGCTTCCAAGTATCATACCTCACCCAAGATTAGATCAAAATTTCTTATGCTTTTCCAAAATTGGTAATTAGAAAAATATGTATATACATAGTCAAAATTTGGGCTCAACATTACTCTACACTAGTTATGTTTCCCATCTTAGAAAACCCTTTCACTATTTTTTATTCAAAAATATTAGGTGCCTCCTTCCATAGTTGGTCTTCAAATTTCTATCATTTGGTCAACAAGGTGTGTATAATTTTATTCAAACTATACACCCATAAAACAAAACCCTTTGGTGCTTTGGCATATGGTTTCTAGCTCTAATATGAAATTAGAAAAAGTAATAAGAATTCCCTTTCCACCCTTTTTTTTAGGTTAAATAATCTAATGAACCTTATTATTGATCAAATCCTTAACCTAGTTTGGCTTAGGATCCCTACCATAACTAGGCATTATTTTTCCAAAACCCTAGTTTCGCAAGGGTTTACATTTGTGACCTAGAATATGATTCCTATCAAAATATAGGGGTTTATTATCCTTTGTACTTTCATAGCTTATGCTATCACTACCAATATATCTTTGATAATTTAAATAACCCCTTTATATAAATATATTATTGATGAGGTATTACAATAAACAATGTTCCTTGTTGATGCAAAACCGTGTAGTGTGTGGCGTCCATTCTAAATACTCTACGCCCGACAAAAAATATATCCTCCAAAAATGGTCTTGAAAATGACATCTATTCTAATGCTATCCTAAAATATATTCTAGCATTACAAGATTATTTTCACATGCATATTCAAGCTATGAGTACTAATATCAAATCACTCAAGGATGCGATTGCACATCTAAGGAATCCAGAATATGCACATGTCAATCATAGCTCTACATAAAATATTATGCCTCAACAAGCTTGAAATCGAACATGTTTTAAGAATCAATATCAATCTATACATAAGGATGATGATAAAAAATTGATACTGATAACATAGAAATATATTTGATAACTCAAGTCTAGTGAGTCCTATAAAGAGGAAACATTTTTATTTCGTAAGAAATATATCTTAGGAAAGAATGCAACTACATTAAACAACACTACAATTTGACAAGTTTACTGATGAGACACATGACATTTTGTAAATATTATGGGATAATTTCCTTGTTAGTTTATTACCTAATTATAATTATACCCTTCATAGGCTTGATAAGGTCAAAGGAAAACCATTTTATAATTATCATGCAATCAATGGACATCATGATAATTATTGTTACACTTTACAATGAAAGATAAAAACTTGAGCATAAGAGTATTATTTATTTAGATATATTATATAATTAATTTTCTAAATATTAGTATCCTCATATGAACATCACTTTACATAAATCAAGATCTCCCATGATGCCACTTTAGGGAAGACACTAATTTCTTAGCCTCCTAGAAGAGGATTCCATCATATAAGCTCATCTTGATCTCCTATATACATATGAGTACCTCAAGATAACACATCTATATCATAAAAGTATAGTAAAATAATAAATAACATAACTACACATATAATGCGAAGAAAATATACTCAGAAAGAGGATATGCAAGAAATATATCTTTTGAAAAATTCTTGTTGTTATGTTTTTGCCAAACCACAATATACCAAAAGCATGAATGAGCTCAAAGAAAAAAACATGCACTTATGTTTTACAACACCCTCACTCCTACATATCACACAAGTTAATCACCTTGTTTATTCACTTGAGGAGTGAGATAAGAATAGTCATCGATGGTTTCAATTGCACCATGATGGTTAAGAGGAAACTCATGCATATACTTGATTAGTAAATAAGAACACAATCATTATAAAAGATAATGGATTTATCTAATATTCATGTCCTCAATCTAATCAATAAAACATATGAAAAAGAATATCATACAAAATAATCACTTGAAAATGACTTATAGTTCATTTGTAATCACCATCACAACCATAATCATCAACCAATAATAAAAAAAAATGTTCCTCAAATCCATAATCACCCATCTCCAAAACCAATGTAGGGAAATACATTTATACGATGGTCCATTACCTTGCATTAATTTACGATTAATCAAACTACTTATTATGTACTAATTTGTAAATAATTTAATGTAGATCTTGGGTCGACATATTGTATTAGGTAGATTTCAAGTCTATAATATGAAATGCAGAAAGTACATAAAACTAAAAACATGGCAGGTTTAACGATACTGTGCCGCGACATTCACAATGTCAGGATAATAAAATGTGAATAGTGGATAAGCACTCCTCCTTTCACCAAGTGAAGATACCTATAAGAAAAGAAAACTAAACAAGAAATATTAGATAAAATGGGATGACAAGCTTCTTGACAAAGGCCAATTCTAGGAATCCAAGGGACTTCCTTAGAGGATGTCATCTTGTTTTGATACAATTAAGTGAGTTGATAATAATGATAAGATAAATAATGATAATGAAAAAGATAGAGGATAAAACTTAGCGTGAAAAGGCATATCCTGTTCCATTTTGTAGGTGGCCTAGGCTAAAGTGGCCAAAATCTGGATAGCTTCAAAATAATCGTACTAGTGGTCCGCGGTTTCTTGTTGGATTTCATGGAGGAAATCAAGCTGATTATCAATTTCCTCGATGTTAGGTGTGAATCAGATAACACACATGGTGAGCTCATGGAGGATGTCAAATTTTTTCTCACATGAAGGGTTGTTGGATGATTAGGAGATTGTAGATGTTTGTGATTAGATGTGATTGACCTAGAACAATCATCTACAATAGAGACATACTTGCAATAAACAAGTTAAATCCGGGATATATATGAAAATTGATAAAATGCTATGATTTGATTAAAAGAAGATGATGGACATAAATCATAAGTGATTAAAAGGAATCACTGGTGATTTAGGAGAATCATGGGAAATTCAAAGGAATCATTGGCGATCCCTGTAAAAAGACTGATTTTCTCAAAATATGGAAAAGCGATGTAAACATAGATCTGAGTTGATGATTTTGTAAATATTATGAGATAGGGAAAATGATAAAATAAAATAAGGTTACCTTGCACAAAAAAACAAGTCGTGGAACATCTACAGAGGATGATTGAATCAATGATGTTGATTATTGGTTTCCTGGAGAGATTACTAAAGACTTTGATGCACAAATTGATGTGTTATTGCTCCTTGATGAGATCTAATGTTGTTGTTGGGATTGGAGATTTCTAGAATGGCGTGGATTCACTATTTGGATTGAGGAAAAATATGCACAGACATCCAAAAGGTTTTAGAAGATCCCTAAAATAAGAGTTTGAACTCCTATTTATAATCGTTGGTGATTTTTGAAGTGTTGATGATCTAGAAAATCTAGGAAAGCATTTAAAAGTGGTTTCAACCACTTCCAAAATGGGATTTTTGGTATGGGGATGAGGGAAAATGGTTAGAGAATAGGTTAGGAGAGTTTGGGAGGTTAGGATGTTAGGATGAAATAAGTTAGGAATGGTTTAAATATTTTTAGATGGTTTCAGGGGAGTTATGTTAAATTTGAGAGAGTATTTTGTGACAGACAAACTGCTGAAAAAAAATGGTTTGATTTGTGCTTGGATGGGTGATCCCCCCAAAAAATGGGGGTGAATGTGAAAACATGCAATGATCACTATTTTGATTGAGTTGATTGGATAGTTTGACATGTGTGTTTCATTTTGAGTTTCCCAAGATGAGGTATAGAAACAAGATTGGTGCTACCATGGAATCAAATAATAGGGGAACCAAAGGTTTCATGTCCCATAAATGTATGATTCGTAGGAAGAATATATGGCCACAAATATGGGCTCTCAAGACTAGGGAGCCAAGTGACAGGGGAACCAAAGGGATCATGTCCTATAAACATATGGCTTACCGGTGATAAGAGTTATAAAACAAATCCGGGATGGATTGTTGATATGGGCTAGATTTTTATTAGATTTTTTGAGTAATCGAGGCAATATTTTATATGATTGGTTGGTGTGAGGGGTTCGGGGCCCTCAAAATGAGGCACATGTGGAAAAATGTGCTATTTGGATGAATTTGATGAAGATGATGGTTCAATGAGGTCAAGGGACCAAAATTGACATTGCCATAAAGGTGGGCTTACATGGCCGAGAAGTCAAGTGATAGGGGAACCAATGGGTTCTTGTATTATAGATGTATGACGTAATGGTGAAAAGAAAAAAATGAAAAGGATGGTTTTATGAGGTTAAGGGATAAAAGGTTGACATTACCAAAAGGGTGGGCTTACGAGGCTAGGAATTCAAGTGATAGTGGAACCAATGGGCTCTCAACCTATCAACGTATGACTTAACTATGATAATAGAAGATGAAAAATGATGGTTTGAAGAGGTCAAGGGACCAAAAATTGATGTTTCCACAAAGGTGATAGGGGAACCAACAAGCTCTCAACCTATAGACGTATGACTTGAAGGAGGTGATGGAAAATGTTTCAAGAGATATAGATAAATGACTAGATAATAGTCTGGTGGTGATCGGGAGAGTAGCATCCAGATGATGAATGTTCGATTCACACGGTAGATATGATATTTTTGATGTATACGACTCTTTGTGAAGCCTATATTTGATGTATAGTTTTGATATACAGAGCTTTGAGACTCAGATGATGTATAATGACACATTGATATGATATATGATATATGATTATGATTTTGAATTTGATCTGTGTGTTGATTTATTTTAATGTGATGTTTTGGATGTAATATTTATATGTGATTATGTTGTTTTAGATGTATAGATGATGATGGATGTTTGATGTTATGTTTTTATGTTTATGTTGATGATGTTTTTAAGATATATATTTGGTTGTGAACTGTATGTCAAAAATGTGTCTTATTCATGGATAAGAATAAAATGTGAAATGATTTCCTTTAGATTGGATTTGATACATATGTGATGGTAGAATGTAGAGTGAAGGCACTTTACACCTTTTGGCCTTATAATAGATGTTAACACATGACTAACAATGGGTAGTTACATGTAGGACCTTGGATAGGGATGAAAGTGAAATGTATACCTTCTTAGGACATGAGAAGGGTAGACACATGTAGGTTGTGTGGGAGAATAGGTTCTCCTTTTAATAGTTTCATAAGCTCATGCCCCAACTATATATTTTATTTTTAAGAAAATTGATCAATGCAGGATTTTTTCTTGAATTGGAAAGTTGATCAATGTAGGAATATTTCCTAAGATGCTTTTGATATTACTATTTGTGATGATAGAATGGTTTTGTTTTGATGAACAAGTGTTGATGAGACTAATGAGGTCTAACCCCCATTGTGAGAAGGGCCATAGATATTGAGTGGCCTATAGATATTAGAGTGTTGTTGGCATTTAACAAATTTCTTGACATGCACTTAACAATATTGTTTGATAATAGTCTAGTAGTAGCCCATTCACATGACACGCTTAACAAAATCTATCCCATTAAAGTGTCCACCACATATGTTTTCATGGAATTCTTGAATGGATTTAGTGATTCATGAGATTTGAGACATCTTAACAAGAGGCCATCAAATCCATGTTTATATAGAACACCACCTACGATGACATATCAGGTAGCACATTGGAGGAAATATCTCTTATTGTTTTTGGATAATTCAGAGGGAATTTTTGATTATGAAAGATAGTCAAATATTTGAGTATACCAAAGGTCTATTGGATTATTTTTGATGAGATTGATATAAGGGAAATTTTTTTGAGGGATGGTTTGTTAAGTCTATGTACAATGACAAATAATTTAGAATTGTTGGTATATAGAGGGATGAGTGATGCAAGAGAAGTCATGGTGTCTATGAATTTGTTAGAAGATCGTGGAATTATTTGATGGTGTAATGATCAAAGGATTCTAAGAGAAATTCAACAATGGCTTTATATTTTTATATAATATCATTTTTACATTGATAAATTCCTTTGATTTGGTTGATGAAAAGTTGTGAGTCTCCATAGATTTCTAAGATTTGAATACCAAGCATGATGACGGTTTGGAGACCCATGATTAAAGCTTCATATTCGGCCATGTTGTTAGTACATTTAAAGTTTAGTTTGAATGATAGAGGGATAGGAGTCTCCTAGGGAGGTATAATAATGATACCAACACTCTGCTTGCTGACACTTAGATCCATAAAATAAAAGTGTCATTTTGAGAGGAGTGTATTCATGATCGATAATATTGATAGATTCGTTAAGGAATTGGGGATTCAACGACCTGATCGGTGATGGATTGTCCTTTGATTGATTTTAATGAGATGAATTCAAGGTCAAAATAGGTCATGAGAATGAACCACTGAGTGATGCGGTCACTGTGATATGGTTTGGAGTGCATGGTTTTAAGAGGATTAAAGATGGTAACGACATAAGTATTGTGATTATGTAGGCTATGTTGGGGTCTAGAAGTTACAAATCACAAGGAACAACACAATTTTTTGGCTTTAATATAATGAGTCTTGTAGTCATGGAGAGTTCGACTTATATAATAAACAACATGCTCATGACCCTTCTCATCTTGATGAATGAGCATGGCCCCCAAGAAATGATTAGTAGAATATATCTAGAGGTAGAAGGACTCCCCCTCATGTGAAGGTGTAAGTATAGGTGGTGATAAGAGGTATTGTTTGAGGTCATCGAAGGCCTTTTAATAGTTGTGATCCCATTTAAAATGTACATCCTTTTAGAGGAGATGGTGAAAAGGCTGACAACATTATGAAAGTTGTGAGATAAAATGACAGATCAATTGAAGCTTACCTTGAAGGTTATGAAGTTGTATTAAGTTTGATGGAGGAGGAATTTTGATGATTGCATTGTTTTGGTGAGATATAATTTAATGCCCTAAATAGAAATGATGAACCCTATAATTTTACCGGTGAGAACAAAAACACACACTTAATAGGGTTGATATAAATAAAGTATGGGATAAGGTGGGAAAATATTGTGTTAAGGACAACGAGATGATCTTTGCATTGATTTGATTTACCTAAAATATCATCAACATATTCTTCTACAGTTTTGTGAATAAGATCATGGAATATGTATGTCATAGCACATTGATAAGTGGCACCGGTGTTTTTAAGTCCAAAGGGCACCACATGATAACAGAAAGTACCCAAAGTAGTGATGAAGGATGTTTTTTGGGTCATCAATGGCTATAAGGATTTGATTATATGTAGAGAATCCATCAATAAGGGAGTGAATCTCGTGGCCGATGGTTAGATCAACAAGATGATTGATGTTAGGAAGAGGAAATTCATCTTTAGGGAAAGTGAGGTTAAGGTCTCAAAATTTGGTACAAATGCATAAATTTATTAAAGATTTGGTTATAACACCTATATTAGAGACCCACTTGTGGATAATCAATGGGTGTGATGAAATTAGCAAAGACCAGATGTTGTAACTCCTCTTTGATGAGAAGAGCTATGCGAGAGTGCATCCAACATATATTTTTTTGAAAGGTTTGGCATTAGGATAAGTGAAAATATTATGGACAATGATGTTAAGGTTGATACCTAACATATCACTATACGACCATGTGAAGGCTTGACTATGTTTGGATAGGAAATTGGTGAATTCATTTAACTCTTGTGAATCTAAAGATTGACCGACTTTAACCACGTGAGGCTTTTACAGAGTTCTATATTAATGTCAATAGTGGATTCATTAAGAAGTGTTGATGTGTCAGGCGGTAGAGTTTTTTGAAGGTAATGGTCCTCTACTCCCATATGAGAGAGGATGAATTGGTCATCTTGGAATTGAAGAATGTTAATGGTAGGTGAATCCTCTTCTATCATTTCAAGCCAAATGAGAGGAAGGGTTTCAGTACCATGGTTATTTTGATAATTCAATGGTCCTAAAGTGATAGTGTTGACTAAAAATGATAGGTGGGATGAAAATAATGTCATTTGTATCCATGGGGTCATTGTGAGTAGATGGGGAAGATGGTTCTAGTTCTATGATGGGTTTAGATGTGGTGCTTGTTGAAGACTCGGAGGATGGTTTTTCAAAACCTAACCTATATTTTTCATTAGGTTTGTGAGAATGGTAAAGGATTAAGTCATGGATACCCTACTCCTAACATTCGAGTTCAAATCCATTTCTAGGCATAATGATGGAGATACATTTGTTTGAAGGCTTAGTTATATAGAAATGTAAAGTTTGATATTAATGGTTTGGAATGAAAATTATTAGTGGGATGTGGAGAAGGGTGGTTGATCTCTCTATAGACGATGTTGGTTTTGAGATGTGGTAGACGAAGGAGATAACATCTACAACATTAGGTTCATACATGGGATGTTTTTTGGGTCTTCTATATGTCTTCAGAGTAGGAAGAGAACTAAGTGTAAGGAGGCAATAATCCCCTAGTGAATGACATTCCATAATTTCATTGAAGGAAGTGTTATCTGGAAACTTAGAAGAGGTTATGAATGAACTAGTGGAGGATTTTTTTAGAGGATTCCAAGTTTGTTTTAGGAACAAGAATGTCGTTTGGTCAATACGTCATGTGGCATGCTTTAAAAGGGTTTAGATCTATGGGGACCATGAAATTTTTACCCTCATGTTCGTATTTGAGACATCAATGGAGTGTAGAGGGAATACAATTCATAACATGTATCCAGGGTTAACCTAATAACATATTCTATTGAAACTCTCCTTCCACTAGATAGAAGAGTTTGTGAAGGGTTTTAGCATTGCCTTTTATGGGTAAGATAATCATGCCTAATTTATTAGAAATGGTCTCATTAAAGTCTCTCAGTACGTTCGGTGACTAAGCGATAAAGGTGTTGGGTAGTTGAAGTTGATTAAAGGAATGTGATGATATGATGTTGATGTTGGCACCATTATCGATCATTACCCTCTTAACAAGAGTATCATCAATTTGGGAAGTGATGAAAAGTGGGAGTCATGGTCCTCTGATTATAATGATGGGATTTATGAGTTGTCAAAAGAAATAGCAGTGGTCATTTTGAGTGTACTAAATAGATTTGGAAATGACCAAGGGTCATCGAGGGTACCAATATAGATTGTAGTGTTTTGATCATGGCTTGTCGATGTTGAGGTGAAGTTTGAACAAGCTCATAAAGGGACATTTTTACTGGAGCTTGGTGAAGTTGTTTGATAATGGTATTTTGTACAGAAGTGGTGGATTACGTATGTGGAGTGACAAGGATGGATACCTTAGCCTTAACATGGGGTGTTGGATTAGATGACTCGGGAGCAAGTGGGATGGAAATTTTGGATTTGTTTTAATCAAAATTATTAGGGTCATGGGTACATGCTCTAGTGGTGATACGTATTACATCAATTTAATGGAGAGGGGATTTTTGGAAGATTCCCCACTTTTGGTGGATGTGAAGGTAGGTAATGGTTTGGATGTAGTAGTCTTAGATATTTTATGGGTTGTCTTTTATGGTTCTAGATATGTAGGGATAAGGCATTTGTTAGCAAGGATTTTGAAAATAACGTGAAGGGATTTATAGTTCTCTGTAGCATGTCCTGGTGTATGATGATAATCACAAAATGATTCAAAACTATACCAGGATGGTTTCGATCCTTGAGAGCCAGATCGCTTAAGAGGAGGTAAAGTGATGATAAACTATTTGATGAGCCTTTCAATGGTTGATGCATAATGTCCTTTTGAGGTAGAGGTGAAGGAAGTGATGATTCTTTAGATTGCATAGTGTCTAAGGGACTATTTTTTGTGTGATATTTTTAGATACTCGAGAATGATTTTTAATTATGTGACATTGACTAATAAATTTGATGAGGGGTGAGGATATAAGATAAAAGGCATAGATCTTGGATATGTTGAGGTAGTCAAATGGTCACATGATATGATTGTTAATTTTTAGATGGAGGGGTGTGTGGTCATGTAACAATTTTTAAGGTTACGTATATAATGTTGAGTGACATGGTCATCATAAGAGATTTTCATGCATTATAAAATAGGTTTATTTTCTAGAACTAGTGAAGATCTTGTAGATGGGTTTGAAGAGGATGAAATAAATGTGGATGAATTCATGATTGTTTTGATGGCGGGATCGGGAGACACTCCTAATTCAATGGGTTCTTCTGACATGGAAATACAAGATGTAGTAGATGGTTCATTTTTTGTTTTTGTGATAGAATTGTTTGTGGATGACTCGATGGTGCCTTTGTGATGGGAGCACTAGATGCTGAGGGTGTAGATGATTGATATTTGATCATGTTGATAGTGTGATGAGAGTGGATGACATTAGATTATGGTTGACTAGTATATGGGGTGATTTGGAAAGGGATGTTTAAAAACATTCGAATTTTGATTCGGAAGAACATTTGGGTTATCCAGTTGTAACTCACCTTTGTCGATAATATCTTGAAAGAAATTTATAAATGAATGAAACCTTTCAATGTCATGGCCTTTGACCCTATGGTATTTACAAGTAATCATTATCTCTATACCAAGAGGGTTTTAAGATAGATACATCGATGGGACAGAGATGGGTGGAAGGGTGCTCATATTATCAGCCAAGATTTATAAAAATTGTGGTATAAGATTCATCGATAGGTGTGTAATTGTGTTGAGGATGGGTGTGTTCGGATGTCGAACATTTTTGGAAGAATTTTTACAACGACAATATTTGCTGATGTTTTAGATTTATTGTGGCTAGAGGATGGTTTGAATAAAGATTAAGGATTAGGATTATGTTATATGAGTGTGACCCTACTATATTCAAGAGTGCAAGATCGAGTTTGCAAGACATAGTGAAGGCTTCATCAAATGTTTGCAAGGACTAGATTTGTAATGTGGATGATATGTGCTTGGCATAGGAGTGATAAAATAACTTGATTAACTTGGTCTATGGGAGGGAAAAGGAAAACTGATTGATAATGCCCCTCTAGTGGGAGATGAAATATATGATAGATTATTCCTCAAATTACCCGAGGGTGTAGAGATTAGTGGTAGTCATTTTACACGCAATGTTAATTGATAAGTGTTCTAAGAAAAGTTGTGCAAGCTAAGAAAATAGAGTACTAAGGAAAATTGTTGTACCAATCTATGGAAGGTGTGACTAAGGAAATTGGAAATGTTAAAAACATAAGGTCTTGGTCATGTGCTATGAGGTAACAAGCATGTTGGAAGGCCCAAATGTGCTTTGTTGAGGGTCTTATTTGCTATAGAATTTGAGGAAATTAAGGAGTTACCAATGTGGAGGATATGTTTTCTATCGTATGGATGGGTTCCTTACAAATTTGTTTGTAGGATAATGTGTTTTTAGGATCCATAAAGGAAACTTCAAGGAAAATTCATTAATGCCTCTAAAGGTCATTTTGTAATGAATGTTCTTTGAGGAGTAAATGACTAAGGATAGGGTTGATTATATATAGATGGATTTGATTTTTGTTATAATTAGTAAGGAAAAGGAATATTATGTTAGAGAGGGGTATTCATAGGAACATTGTATGTGGGTTATGAGACTATGGGTTGTGAAGATTGAATATATTGATATTGGATGGGCATGGATGTGTTTAAAAGAGGTTGTGATTGTTGGGGTATATGTTGAAAGGGGATTGAAGTGTGGAAAAAGGTTGAGATTATTGAGGAACATGCGGAAATGAATAAAAGTGTGGATGAGAGGTTGAGATTGTTGAGGTGTGTGTTGAGAGAAGATAGGGGTGGTTGATGATTGTTGTGAAGAGGGGTGAACAATAGAGATGGAACTCGTATTAATGAGTGGCATTGATGTGGATAGACATGAATACATTTTGAATAGATGATGTAGGTTGTTGAGATGAGATAGGTTGAGATATGTTTGATGGGATGGTTGTTGAACTTACATGAGGTGTTTGGATAATGGAAGAGACTAAAGGAATCGACGTGGATGAGGATACGTTGGTATTATTTTGAGATGAGGAAAATCTAGATGAGGGACCTAGTGAGGATGATGATTGTTGATGAGTTACATCTTGTGAGGAAATAACGTTAAGGTCAAAAGTGATGATAAGGGTGGAAGATGTGGGATTTGATGTTTTGATTTGCTACTAGAGGGATAAGGATGAAATTTTTGGATGACCGGATCATGGTTAGGGTTAACAAGATGAGAAAATTCATAGGTAGTGTTGGTGATAGGTGGTCATTATGCAGGTGTAGATTGTTGAACAAGAACATGCTAGGAAGATAGCTAAGCATTGAGGGTGACGATGTTTGAATTCAAAATCTCGGTAGTGGATCCCCACTATTGTAGAAATGGGGACTAGATGGTTTGGGGATTTCTTACTTGGAAAATTGAATGCTAAGAGAGTGTGGAGGTTATTCATCATGTATTGGAGGTGATAAAGATGCTAGATGTTGGTCAATTAGACACATATTATTGTTAATGTGAGTTTTGATATTTTCTATAGATTGTTGGAAACATTCCACCATATTTTCAAAAGTTTTTGATGATCTTGTTATTGGATTAGGACCATGAAAACAAACAATCACTAGAATGAAAAATAAATTTAGAGAGTTGATTACAATCAAGCAAGCAAGTCACATAAGAGAATTTTTATTATCTTGATTAAATTAGAAAGGATGAAATGTGAAAAATGGTTTATGAGGTCCTAGAAATGGTAATCTATGGTTGGTTTTAGGAAATGTTGGAGGCTGGAGTCCTCAATATACCCTAATGTACGTGATTCCTCAATCTATGTTGGTGTTGGTACAAGTCGTGGCATTGGGGCCTAACCCACTCACTTCACGGTCCCGCAATAATAAGGATGTCAGGTGCTTAGCCAATATACCATCCACCAACTTATTTATACTTTTCCAAAACACCGAGTCGGATTATCCTCTTAGTGATGAAATCTAAGTAGGTCCACCTGGGTAGGAGAGTTTTGATACATATTATGTTGAATGTGGTTTGGTTGTGTGTGAGGGAAAATTAAGTGAAATGCAATTTGTTAATTTCCTAATTAGACTATGTGATCAGGAAAATATGAAGGGTTCATTTTAAGTCCCGAAAAAAAGAAATATTAAAATGTGATGTAAAGAAAAGAAAAGAATCAAGGGAAAAATATCTGTAATTGCTTTTGATTTTTATTAGTTTGTTATTTTTTTTAAAAATTGATTCTTGTTAATGATTACTGAGAGAGAGAAGACAACTGAAAAATATTATAAGTTAATTTAAATGAAAAAAATATTGGGAAAAAGGTCCCACCTCACAAGATCATGCAGAATGTATTAGGTAGATTTCAGGTCTATGCTATTAAATTCTGAAAGTACCTAAAACTAAAAACATGAAAAGGTTTAATGATACTTGTGATGATCATTTGCAATGTCAAAATGATCAAATGTGAACAATGGATAAGTGCTCCTATTGGACCTTGTAATATTGGCTAAGTACCAAAGGCCGCACGTACAGGACCAATGAAGAAGAAGGGCACTCGGGGAAAAGTGTGGAAAAATGTGAGGACCGACTAGGTGTGATGAGTGGATAAGGTGCTATCCTAGAACCTTGGAGGTCAAGAAAAGGATATTCCATGTAGGGAATATTCCTAGAAGACATCATTACAGAGAGTGGAGGGTTTTCAAAGGGATAAGCATTCACCAATGGAGGACCACATCGACACTTGACACATGATTTTTAGGAGAAGGCATGATGGTGGGTGTTGATCCTATAAAAAGAGATGCTCGAGCTAGAGATAGAGATACAGAGAGAGAGAGAGATAGATAGAAAGAGAGGACAGAGAGAGATATAGAGAGAGAGAGAGAGCATAAGACATAGAAGAGATAAGAGAATCAAAGTGTTGTAGTAATGCTAGGGTTTAGAGCACTTAGTGCTAAGGGTTATAAGGGATGCCATAAGCCTCTGTATGGCACTAGGATCTATAATAAGGGTTAAAATGGGAAAAGTATAGTTAGGGTCTCATGGAAGGAGGATTTGATAGGAGTTGAGTCCATTTCATTTAATATATATGGTTTGAGATGACCCTTTTGACTATAATGTGGCTACTAGAACTATTTTAAATATATATATATATATATGGGTTCATTTGTATATATTTTTTGTATGGGTGTAAACCCTGTGTTATATGACTTATCATGGCTTAGATCTAGTTTATTATGCTTATTACAATGTTATTTAGCTTTTGTGATGCATTAATGTTAGATCATTAGTTGCATCTTCTACCTCTTTAAATAAGTGAATGAACTTTCTTTTAAAATCATCCTCCATTAATGTGAAACCTTCTCACAAAGCTCACATAAAGGAGGGGCTCGGTGCCTGCATGCATGCCTGGGTGAGCACCCAGTGCCCACTGGGTGATAGGCCGATGTGCTTGGGGTTAGTAAAGGTATTAAGGGTAAATAAATGACTACATCTTGGTTTCCATTTTTGGGACCTCTTTTCAAAGTTGTTGTGAGAATGGTGTGTGATGATAGAGTGCTTGACCTTGGATAGTGTTGAAGCATGGCTTAAAAGCATAGAGGATGAGTTTTCTCAGAGATTTAGTATTGGACCTGAGTTTGATGCACGTAAATGGGTAGAAGAACATATGTATCATGAGTTGTATGAGACCTTCTTTTTTTTTTTCCAGTGGAGTTGTATGAATGGATTTTGGCGTATGCATCTAGATCAAGATGGTACTATAGACCTCACGTATGGACCCAAGATGAGTAGTATCAAAGGTTGCATGATGTTGATCTTGACTTGGACATGTGTTGTTGATCATTGGTGGAGTAGAGTGTTGATGAGTTACACCTTGGAGTATGTGATTTCTACGTATTCCTATCTCAGAGATTGTTGAGTTTGAGTTTTGAGGGAGCCAAGAGGATCATTCTTGCATGTTATCCCTTTAGCTATAAATATCTTGATCATTACACTAAGTTTGGAAGCATTTCCTATGGCGGCTAAGCTTCTTCTGAGTGTTGGGTGAGGAAGCTAGGGTGGAGGAAGATGGTGGACCTTGTGGATGAAAAGGAGAGGGAAGAGAGATGACTCAAGTATAATGAAGCTCATGAGAGGGATTTAGATAGAAAATGTGAAGTTTACATGAGAGTGATGGATTTATGGAGGTAGATATTGTGGGAAGGAATTGAGGTTCATGGAGGATGTGGAGCCTGAGTAGTCTATGCTACCCCATCTTGGCAAGCATGGGAGAGAGACCCCTTCAACTTTTGATGAGAGCTCATCACTTGGAGAAAGGAGAGCCATCATGGTGTGCATCTGAATCCACCTGGTGACCAACCCTTGATGCTTAGCTTAGTTTCCAAATCTAGAGATAAGTATTACTAACCTAGTTGGTATTGGTGGAAGTAGTGATCGATCAACACCTAGGAGGTATAACTTTTCATTTGGCACATCTATGGCTACACAATCATTTCCTGTGTTTGGAGGTATATTGTTTGAGAATGAACATTTGGGAAAATTTTGGGTACAAAAAGCTTGGGTATATCATTAGAAGAAGTGGAAGTGGTGGGACACACATCTAGTAGTGGTGAAATATCACAATATTTTGTGCATAGTTAGCATGATGAGTGTGGACACAAGGCATGACCACTTCAGGACCTTTTTACTACTATGGGAGGTGGATTGGTGGATTTGGTGGAATAGGAACTAGTGGACTGGTGGACTGGTGGATCTGGAGGATCTAGTGGATCAAGAGGAGGGATAGGCACTAGTGGATCTAGTGGATTGGTGGTAGGAAACATCAGGAGGAAATCAAGGTTTGGATAGGGGGGGACAAGGGCCTCAACCACCTCAGCAAGTATTTTTGAAATGTCTTTGCATCTACTAGATTACAAAGGTGTTGAGGATGTTTAGAGCATGTACACAAATGTGAGCTGTTATGGCATGTGAAGGGGATCACTACCCTGGAATGGAAGGAAAGTTAGTTTTAACAAACATTTAAGGACATGCACACATAGTTGGTACCAGAAGTATGACCCCACTAGATAGTAGTAGATTACACCACGTATGTAATGCCTTCTTAGCTGAATTTCATATTCTTGAGTTTGAATAGAAGAGCATTAGCATGCATTGAAGGAAATTCAACAAGGTATGGACAGAGAGTGTGTGGGAGTATGATGCATGCATTTTAAGACTCTCTTATCAAAATTATCTTATGATATTCATCCTTCTCAAGCATGCTCAATGGTTTTTTGGAGGGTTAATAATGCCTTTTAGGAGAGCACTTTCACATAAGACTTTCATCAGACCCACATGAGGCCTTGGAGGCTTCCCTACATGTGTGTTGAGGCTATAGGAAGCATGGATATCAGTGTTAGCCCTTTTCTTGAAGCTCATATTGTTGTAATGGAAAAAAACTGGAGAGAAGCTATCTGTGAACTGGTGCATGAGACTCGTAGTGGCCTATGGTGCATGGATTGTGAGGTAGAGGGGCATACAAAGGATAATTTGTCCTTGAGAGATTGATACATGCCATGATAGTAGACTGTGATTTTCCATAGAGATCATGATGCAAGTAGGTGTCCACTACTACAAGTGTGTGATCCATAAGAATGTGTCTTTCTATTGCAAGATTTTGCACCTCTACTACTCATGACACCAAGGATTGTAGATTGATTGACTAGATACATGATGCCATTGATATTGGTGTGCTAGACCAACATTGCAAACAATTCCAAGGATGATGGTCATCACTATGAAGGATGCACATGGATGGAGGAGCTCATGGAAGAGGCTTTCATGGAGGATTTAGAGGTCGTGGAAACCATGGAGGTGGAAGAAGTGAGTTCCCACATGGAACTTGTTACAATTGTGGGTCTATGGAGCACTATAAGCATGAATGTCCTGACCTACTATAATGCTCTTGGTGTGGAAAGAAGCACAAGTATGAGGAGTGCCCTAGAGCTATTTGAAACATATGATGAGCCAACAACACCAAAAAGACAAAGGGTTAGGATGGTAAGTGTTAAGAAAGAAGACTCATAATGGATGCCAAGGGTAGCATGTGAGTTAGAATTAGAACTGTATTGTGTGATGCGAGATGAGGCACACACATGCCAGGGAGATACCAAAGTAGAAACCATTGATTACAAGAGAAGAGGTGGTGTATGGGAAGTATCAGACCCTACCCATCAGAAGGAAGTCTATCAAGAGACCATGGATGTAATCAAGAGTCTTCAAGGGGAAATTCAATGTCTAAAGGAGAAATCCAGGAAGTTGGGGTAGAAGAAAAGTGTTGAGGTTCCTCAGTCAGATATAGATGATGTCAGAGAGTGTGTAATAAGATGTTTGCAAGAGAATATCATTCCTCTATTAGGAGAATGGTTGAGGAATAAGATACCAAGTGTTGGAGTAGAGTGAGAGAGAAGGTTTTGCATGCTAACCTTCCTCCCCACAACCTGACTATGATAAGGAGATTACCTTGAATGTAGTTGTTGATGGATGGATCCTAAGCAATATTTTGATTGACATGGGTGGAAGTCAATGTTCTCACCCTAGATGCCTGGAATCAAATGGGAAGGCCCCCATTACACCATCTTCAAATGTGTTGTATATGGCCAATAAGACAAAGGAAATGCCCATTGGTGTTTTAAAGGATGTTGTTATCACTATCCAAGGGGTGAAATTCACTGGAGACTTTGAAGTCTTAGCACTTTCTTGAGGTGGAAAACTTTCCAAGCATTACTTGGGCACCCCTAGTGCTATAAGAACAATGTTGACTTACATTTCAATAAGGGGTATATAATTTTTGAAAAAGAGGAATGAGTTATCATTCCTTTGATAGATGGGAAGTCAACACCCTATATTGAGCCTTTAGGAGAAGAAGACCTAGACAAAATTTACGTGTGCACTATTTGGGACCCTAAAGTTGTGCAACCAATAAAGGAGGGCATTATTTAGTGGGAAGACACTCAATCTATAAGTGATACAACTAGTGTGGCATGTGAAAAATTGGGCACACATGGGACATATGAGTTGGTGGGAAGGTAGTTAAGAGGCTCTGTGATGAGAGTAACAAAGGTGTGCTCAATCAAGTGCCTAGGAGGAAAGAAGTTTCCAAGTTATTCTGGAGGAGCCAACCCTGATGTTTTCCTATGAGAAATGGAGACCCAAGTGGAGAAGTGAGATCAAGAAAGGAGAAGGATGCTTAGCTATACCTTCTCGGGACCACAACACATTGGTGGGTGACCCATGTGATAGCCTTCTAGAGTGGTGTGAAGTGAGAATCATGTTCTCTATTAGGTTTTCCAGAGCAATGCACCTACTATCATACAAGATTATCATGGGAAGGAACCCACCTCATTTCACATCCAAGCATGTGAGAAGGCCTAGATGGAAGGTACAAAAGCCTTTCCACCTTCTTTATGGGTGCATAAGTTGTACTCCACCTTACAAGGTTGCGCACATGCATGGTACATTCACTCAGAGATGTGCCATCAAACAAGAAATTGGTAGGAGTTGATGGATGACCTCCTTCAAGCTTTCAAATATTGAATATCAGAGCACCAAGCCATTGGTGGATGAGGTGTTGTAGGTTGTTAAGCACCTAATGATGGGAGATAGTGCCATGGAAGAGGATAGAATACTGGAATTATTGGGTGAACCTGGTTTAGAAGCATGCTTTGATGAGGAAGAATAGAGGAGATACAACTTGAGCATGCATGCATGGAGAAAAAAAAAAGGAAAAATTGGTCTATGTGATCGATGGTGAAGAAGTGGAAAATTTGGATGTTAACCATACTATGTAGGTACGTGTGAAGTTATGGATAGTGTTGATGAGAAAGCACACCTACCATGAACCCCTGAAAACAAAGAAGGTTAACATTGGTTAGAAAAAATGAACCTAAGGAGGCTACTATTGGGGACTATTGGTAGAAAAGGAGGTTTCAAAGATCATTGATCTATTGCATGAGTTTTAGGACTTATTTCCATGTGGGTACCATGAGCTTAAAGGAGTTCACCACTCCTTGGGGGAAATGAAAATCAAGTTAAAGGAAGGTGTGCACCCAATTTGGAAGAGACCTTATCGAATGAATCTGAATCTTCACATCAAATTCAAGGAGGAGATTGACAAGATGATCACATCAGGCATCATTGAGGCATGTTGAGGAATCAGAATGGATAATTCCAATGGTCATTAACATTAAAAAGGATGGGAGGATAAGGATTGTGTTGATTATAGGGATTTGAATGTGGTATGTGTTATTGACCCTTTCCAACCCCCTTCACTGAGGAGATCTGGAAGGAGTAGTAGTTGGGGTGAGATCTATTCTTTCACAGATGGATTCTAGGATATCATCAAGTTAGAATTACAAAGGAAGACCAAGAAAAGACAAATTTTTCACCATTGAATGGGGAATTTTTCCTACACAGTCATGCCTTTTGGACTGAAGAATGTGCCTGTTGTGTTTTCACGCATTGTGGTGTAGGCATTTCAAGACTTCATCCATAAGTTTCTTCAAGTCTACCTTGATGATTGGATGGTATATGGATTAGTAAGGGATCATTGTGACAATTTGAGGTTGATGTTTGAAAGATGTCGGTAGTTGAGGATATCCCTCAACATTAAGAAATGTGTTTTTTCTACTCCATTTGGAACCCTTTTGGGGCATATCATATGTAAGGAAGGTTTGTTGGTGGATCCTGCCAAAGTTTTCATTATTGTGGGATTGGGGGAACCTACCAGCCAGAGCGCAGTAGTGCATGGATTCCTTGGGCATATGGGGTATTACCAGAAATTTATTAAGGGGTATGCCAAGATCATCATGCCATTGGAAGAGTTACTAAAACAAAAAGTGCATTTCACTGGGGAGAGGTGCAATAGATGGCATTTGATACATTGAAGAATAAGCTTATCATTGTGCCCATATTACTTTCCTTCTTGGGATAAGCCATTCCATGTACATGTTGATGCTTTGGGGATGGTGATTGGGGAAATCTTAGCACAACCTGGAGAAGGAATTGTTGACCACCCCTTGTGTTTTTCTAGTAGGAAGTTGACACAAGTAGAGAAGAACTATACTACTATTGAGTGAAGCATTTTCCATGATCTACACACTACACAAATTTAGGAAAGTATCTATTGGAAACACCCTTTATCTTCTACATGGACCACATGGCATTGAAGTACTTAGTAAAAAAGCCCATTTTACAAGGGTGCATATGTCGGTGGGTCTTTTTTTTCAAGAATTTGAGTTTATGGTAGTTTGTGAAACTAGGTAAGAGTAATTTGGGACCTGACCATTTATCAAGGATTGACTTAGGGGGAGGACATAGAGCATTGAGGATACAATGCTAGATGCATAACTATTTAGATTTGTGCATGTGCACCCTCGACTTGGAAGATATTGTTGTGTTTCTCAAAATGGGTGTGGCACTGGAGGGAATGAAGACTTTGGAAAGAAAGTTAGTTAGCATATACGTGTCACACCCTACATGTTAATTAATTAGTGGACTTATTATACAAGCTAGGCCATGATGAGGTTTTTTTCTCGGTGTGTGTTAGAGCATGAAACATTGCAATCATGGAGGAAGCACATGGTGGGATTGTAGGAGGACACTATATAGGGAATGCAACCATGCGCAAGATCCTTCTAGTAGGGCTTTGGTGGGAAAGCATCTACAAGGATTGTATTGAGTTTTTGCAAGGCTGTGACCATTTCCAGTGCCTTGGAAAACTAAGAAGAAGAGATGAGATGCCCTTGAGACCGATAGCTAGTGTAGAACCATTTGAGAAGTGGGTGATTGATTTTGTAGGACCGATTTCACCTTACCACGTGAAGGACTGGTTCATGCTATATCATTACATGCACATATTATCTTATGAGGTGGGGAAGAAGAAACACCTACAAAGGGATTACACAACAAAACAACAACTAGGTTCTTGTGGGAAAATATAATCAATAGATATGGATGTCATTGAGTTTAACAAGTGATAGGGGTACTCATTTCTTGAATGAGACAGTTAGAATCTTGTTGGTAGAATTCATGGTAGCCCACCAAAATACTACCCCTTATCACCCCCAAGCTAATGGAACCATTGAGGCATTTAAAAATATTGAGTCACACATGTTAACAAAATTTGTGATGTGGGAAGAAAGGATTGGGATGATAAAGTTTTTGTTGTGTTATGGTCATACCAGACTACTTATAAAAGAATGAACAAGGCCACACCTTTTCAATTGGTTTTTGGCATGGAAGTGGTGTTACCTATTGAATTCATGTTACCATCACTATGTATAGCATGCATAAGAGGATTAGATGATGAAAAAGTGCTTGAGGAGAGGATTGATAAGTTAATGTAGTTAGATGAGAGGTGGGCTATTTGCTCGTTGGAGTTAGAAAATAGAAAAATCTAGGAAGAAGGCATGGCATGATAGACACATCAAGAAAAAAAATTTGAGGTTGGGAAGATGGTTCTATTATATGATTCCAAGTTTTTGTGCCATCTAGGAAATTCAAAGTCCATTGGATGGGCCCATACATTATATCCTATATACTTGATTCAAGGAACTTTCAGATTACAAGTGTTGGATGGAACATGGTTACCAGGCCATTTCAATGGGAGTAGGTTGAAGCCCTACTATAAATAAGTCTTCCTTGTGTTTGTAAATAAGGTAGTATTTCCATTTAGCCTAGGATTTCCTTTAATGCATTTCCTTTCTTTGTGTTTCCCTTTCTTTTTCTTTTTCCCTTTCTTTTTTTTTTTGTGTGTGTGCATTGTGTGCTAGTAGCCACTTATTATTTTCAAAAAAGTTTTCTATGTGCAGAGGACCATGCATCTTTTTTGTGTGGGGTGAAGTGATGTGATAAAAGTATTGGAAGTTGGTAGTGGAAGTTTGTGTTTGATGGCCCGAGGTTGAAGGATCAAAAGCATGTAGTTTGGAAGAGCACACATGGAAAAGGTGAACATGAGGAGTTTGGTGTCAGGAAGGCTTTTAAAAACCATGTACAAGGGTGAGAAGCATAGGAACAACATGAGGTAGGTGATGTCAAAAATAGGGTAAGGATAGAAGAAGTGCCTTCGGCATTGCAAGCGTGCATGTAAGGATCTTTGGTCAATAAGGGTTTTTACATGCCAGAAGAAGGTTGTAGAAGTTTTTTTCATGCAAGGATTGGGTGTGGGGGTAAAAGTGTTGAAGGTTGGATTTAGAAGAAAAATCCACCTTTATTATAAAGGTATGTTGGTAGGTGGCATGGCATTTATTATGGAAAAAAAAAAAAAGCTATAAGTAGAAGGTTGGGGTACATTATTGTTTACCTTGCATTTGTGATATCGAAGAGCTCTTGTGAACTAGGGCATCCTTGAAGAAAATTTTGTGAAAAAGGGTTGTGAAGATTTGAGTGCATAGCTAGTTTGATTAGTGAACCTAGAGTGGAAAAAAAGAGTACATGGCATGAGGGAGAAGGTTGTAGAAGTTTTGAATCCCACAAGTGAATACATCATCTTGTGGAAAGAAGGGTTTTCTAGGTTAGGGTTCCATAGCTAGGGCACATGATTGAAGGGATTTTCATGAAGGGGTAGAGCCATGAAAGTTGAGAAGAGCCAGGATCAGGAGAAAGAAAGAACTTTTAGTGACCCTGATAGAGAAATGGCACCAAGGAAAGCAAAAATGTTTCACCAAAGAAGGGAAAGGGAAAAGGGAAACAAGTTGTTTCCACCTAGTTTCAATGAAGAATGGTACATGGAGATGTAATATCCAGATGATGTATTCTTGGAAAAGAATGGGTGTCTCATGTTAGAAAGATGGCCATAAGTGACTACAACCATCGAATGAGCACCACCAGAAGAATGAGATGGCATTAGAACTGGTTCACCCTATAGAAAAAGGACACTAGATGGAATGCCTATCTATGATGATGAGGTAAAGGTGAAGATGGAGAAGGTCTAGGTTATTATAACTCTATGAGTTTCCCTATTTTGGAAAACTGAGTGACTATACTAGTGGTTAATGTCACATGTACATGAAGACCATTTCTACTTTGTAGGATGTAGGATGTGGATAACTCCCCAACTGATTTCTAAATTTATTGGTCTTACTATGAGGAGAATATTTTGATGATGACTTGGATGATAAGGAGGCCATCAAGAAGACTATTGAAAGCCTATGACTACAAGAAGGGGTCGTGATACTTTGACATCTCTGTGATTTTTGACCTGTAATGAGGATGGCCATGTGCTTGGTCACAAAACTAAATGGGTAGGAGAGATGGACACAGATCAACAAGGCTTGGTTGAACATTTTCCATAAGATCTCAGAGGGGACCATCTATAACCTCTCGGCATTTCATAGTAGAAGAAATCATCAATGCCATGCACGTGCGATGGAGAAAAGATCATGTTTGGTAATGTCCTCCTTACCATCATATTTTTAGAGATTGGAGTGCCCGATGGGCTAGATAAATTTTTGTGGGAGTACCCAGATGAGAACCCTTCCCTACCAAATATTTGAGAAGTACACTTGTGACACCATGATGGCCACCCACAAGGTGTGCCTAGAAAAATGGTATAAGTGGATGTGTGATGCATTGGCATGAGTGGAGAATACCTAAGTAGTTACCTATTTTACTACAAGGTGAGGCTAAATTCACCATGTACCAACATTTTTGTATTGGTAGGTTTACTCTAGGAAGATGGTGCCAAGGGTCCCTGGTGTAAATTTCCATTCTCCTTCACAACACAATACTTCGTTTCAAGAGTCAATAGATTCAAAGAGGAAAAGAAGCTAAGGTTTGACCTCAACATGGTAGACCAAGATTACCATGAGCTTGTGTAGGACATTGATATATCCAAAGAAGCATGCCTATGTGGAGAAGTATGTCTCCCATGATGTACATATGTTGAAGCTAGTAACATTTCCTGTTTTGGGAGGACCGCAACAAGGGTATACCTATGCATAAGGCCAAAGTATGAGAAGGGTGCTTACATTGAAAATGATGTCTCTATCCCAGAAGACCCCACCATAAGGAAGAAGGCCATGCCAAGGAAAAGGGAGAGAGAGGAGGCCCTTGAGAAAAAGGCACCAAGTACACATAACAACATACAATTGTAGGGGTGCGTAGGAGTTGGAGTGCAAAAACCAAAGCACCTATGCATGGAGGAAGAAGTCCCCCAGAGAGAGAGAGAGAGAGAGAGAGACACTTGAGGAAGAGGCACCAGAGAAGAGAAGCCCCCTAAAAAAGAAGAGTCACCGGAAAAGAAAGGAGTCACCTAGGGAAGAAGAAAAAGAAAGAGTCTCCTATATTGGAATCACTAGTTAGGAAGAAAAAAGAGTAATAGAAAAGGTGGACTCGGAAGAAACAGAGAGCATGGAGGCTGAAAAGGGTGATGAGGATGATGAAGAGCATGGTGAGGCTCAGGACCATCCTGTGTATGATGTACATGAGTTAGAGGAGGAGGGAAATGAAGAGAAGGATGAGGATGAAGGAGGTGCTCACAGGGGGGGAAGTGAGGAAGTCAACATGAAGGATCAAAGGACTCCAAGCTGACCAAGGAGATAGATAGAGGATGCCAGAAAGGGAGGTAGCAGGCATCATAAAAGACTTGGTGGATCAAGAGGTGGAGCACAGTGCCAAAGAAGTACTCAAGGAGATGAGAGGGAAGTGAAAGTGTAGAAAAGGAGTATGGAAGCATGGGTGGAGATCCCATCCTGGCGGTAAGCTTCCCAAAAAGGTATGCATGCATATAGTGGAAAGGGTATGGTAGTGGTGTAGGAACAAGGAATGACTTACATCAATGATCCAAATAAGGTACTTGTGTGCACATTTCCAAAGTATCATGTGCCTTCAAACCAACTCCTTGCATGGTCTTCTTTTTGATGAAGAGGGTGTGTACCCATGCACAAGGAAGATGTTGTCTTGGGATTTTGAGTCCCATGTTGATGAGCCCAAATTGAGGTCAACCATGAGGCATTGATGAAGATACCAGATACCAAGGGAGTAAACCCTCTGGTGAATGCTCAACAACTATCAGATGAGAAAGTTTGTAATGCACTCAAAAAAGTGTCGGTGGAGGTTGAGGTGAGGCTCTTTGGGAGAAATGATAGAGTAAGGGTCTGGAGGAAGAGCTTGAAAAGAAAAATGAAGAGATCATTGAAAAGGAAAAGGAGTTAAAGTAGGAGGAGCTGATTAGTGCACACAATTAAGGCATGAATTAAGGGAGGAGAAGGAAAAGGTGTGTGAGATCCATAAGAAAATAGAGATATTTTAGATGCCATAATCTTGAAGCACCCAGACCTGCCCCCCTGAGAAAAAATATGAGTCAACCATGTAATGCTTGGAAGACTTGACCCACATCCTCACCATGGAAAGGTGGCCACTCACATTGGAATCAAAAAGAAGAGGCATTGCATGCACCAGAAGGAGGAAGAAAAACTAAAGATGGGGAGATAGTTACTGGTATTTGAGCTCCTTTCCTTTAAAAAGACCACCACAAAATGTTGAGAGGTTATTTATGAAAATTGTGTTGATAGAGATAGGGTAGAAAGCATACTTGGTTGTTATGCATGAGGTGGATTTGAAGGAGTTTCAAAGAGAAGAACAAAGGAAAAGGGGGAGTGGGATAAGATCCTAGCGAGGTTGAGAAAAATTTGGAAGCAATCAAAACCTTGTGGGGTTTGATTAAGAATTGGCTTAAGGAACTATATCCCCTAGGTCACTCATAGAATGGACATGTTGGATGATCTTAGCAAGTAAGCTAGAAGGAATTGTAGATACATTGAATGCTAAGAGTGATGAATTGAGTTTTGATGAGGTGAGCACTCTAGTAGGTGACCTACTTCAGCAAAGTAAGGTGAGGTGGATGCCTAGGAAAATATTGAAATAATAGTAAAGAAAGAATTCCCACTCCTCCTACAAGTAGTAGAAAATTCTTCCATTCTTTCATTCTTTATTCAGATTGTCCTTGTTCCACTATTCTTTATTCTTTGAAGAAGAAAGATGTTTTTCGAGGATGGAGAACATGCTTAGTGTGGGGTGATGTTGGGCCCTGAAATATTGGCTAAGTACAAAGGGGTGTGCGTGTGTAGGACTAGTGAGAAGAAGGGCACTTAGGGGAAAGTGCAGCATGACAAAGGGGTTTAAGAAGGGTTTAAGTGAAACTAGGGGCGCGCACGTGGGAGGTAGAACATGGGTTTAAAGGGACTTAGCCATATTTGGCATTCTAGAGGCACTTGAGGAAAAATGTGAGGACCCGACTAGGCATGATGAGTGGATAAGGTGCCATCCTGGAACCTTGGAGGTCAAGAAAAGGATATTCCGCAGGGAATATTCCTAGAAGACATCATTACAGAGAGTGGAGGGTTTGCAAAGGGATAAGCATTCACCAATGGAGGACCACATCGACACTTGGCACACATGATCTTTTAGAGGAGAGAAGGCATGGTGGTGGGTGTTGATCCTATAAAAAGAGATGCTGGGCTAGAGAGAAAGAAATGAAGAGATAGAGAGAGGAGAGAGAGAAGAGAGAGATGGAGAGAGAGATGAGAGGAGAGAGATGAGAGAAGAACAGAAAGAGAAAGAAGAAGAAGTATGAAGTGTTGTAGTAATGCTAGGGTTTAGAGAGCACTTAGTGTTAAGGGTTGTAAGGGATGCCATAAGCCTCTGTATGGCACTAGGATCTATAACAAGGGTTAAAATGGGAAAGTATAGTTAGGGTCTCATATTAGAGATGTTGATAGGAGTTGAGTCTCTGTCATTTAATATGTATGGTCTGAGATGACCCTTTTGACTATAATGTGGCTACTAGAACTATTTAAATATATATATATATATGGGTTATATATATATATATTTGTATATCTTGTTTAAGGGTGTAAACCCTCATGTTATATGACTTATCATGGCTCAGATCTAGTTTATTATGCTTCTTACAATGTTATTTAGCTTTTGTGATGCATTAATGTTAGATCTATTAGTTGCATCTTCTACCTCTTTAAATACTCCTCCTTTTTCCAAGTGATACTTGCAAGAAAGAGAAATGAACTTCTACTTCTTACAAATCATCCTCCATTAATGGCTGGGAAAACCTTCTCACAAAGCTCACATAAAGGAGGGGAATCATTGGAAATCCTCGTAAAAAGAGATTTTCTTGAAAAAAGGAAAAATGATGTAAACAAAGATTTGAGTTTATGATTTTGTAAATGTTATGATATAGGGACAATGATAAACTAAAATAAGGTTACATTGTAGTGTGAATACAAGTTGTTGAATATCTACAGAGGATGATTGAACCGATGATGTTGGTTTGTTAGTTTCTTGGAGAGATTATCTGAAGACTTTGATGTAATTTATGCATTGTTTCTCCTTGATGAGATCTAATGTTGTTTCTAGGCTTGGATATTGTTGGAGTGGCATGGCTTCATTTTTTGGCTTGAGGAAAAATATGTAAAGACGTCCAAAACATTTCAAAATATCCTTGAAAATGGATTTCTAAATCCTATTTATAATCACTAGCGATTTGTTATAATCACAGGTGATCCATAAAATTTAGGGAAAGCATTTAGAAGTGGTTTTAACCACTTCTAAAATGATATTTTGGGTATGGGGATAAGGGAAAATGGAAGTTAGGTGAGTTTGAGAGGTTAGGATGTTAGGAATAAACATGTTAGGAATGGTTTAAAGATGGTTAAGTGGTTTCAAGGAGTTATGGTAAATTTGGGCGAGTGAATGTGATTTAGGAGGGGTAAAAATCAATTTTACGGGGTGAGGAGGATGACTTAGGTCATTTTTATAGTGATATATTTTGATAGAGTAATGTGCATATGCGGGGAGTAGGTGGGAGAATAAAACCTAGTGTCTACACATATATGTAAAATATATGTGTATTCTCCCTCAATATATGTGATATGATCCATGTTTATATTCTATTTGAGTGCCACCTTTAGGTCCTTATTACATGCCACAATAGTCATTCCAACACTTCCCATATACTCTTGATACTTATGTGACCCATGTGTTCATTCCAATGCATTATATAATAATCATATTTCTCTCCATAACTTGCTCCACTAAAGTCTAAATCTAGTGCAAAATTTGTTTCAACCATGATGAGTTATGTGCACCATGTGTATTTAGTGTCATCTAGGTCTCATGTATTCTACATGTAAAATGCTTCTTGTATCACATGTGCCAACTTTCAATTCTACTTCCTTGTTTCAAGCATCATATTTTAAGGATTATTTTACTCTATGCATGTACACTAGTTTTCAACCCATACTTTCATCTATACGTGAACCATTCCAAGAGTTCTCAAGGATTCCATGTGTCTTCCCACACCCAAGAATAAAAAAATTCCTTACACTTCACCAAAATTGGTACTTTGCCAAAATATGTACATACTTTGTAAAAATTTGGGATCAAAATTACCCTACACTAGTAAGGTTTCCCATCCATGGATAACCCTTTTGTTGCTTCTTTAAAAATATCACGTGTCTCCTTAAATAGTTGGTGTTTAAAGCTATACCATCTGGTCTATATAGTGTGTATATATTTTTTCAAACCATCCATCCATGCACACAAACCCTTTAGTTCTTTGACATCCTTCTTAGGATACTTTCCTTCTTCTTTCATTGCATCGAGCATCTCACCCACATCCTTGCTTATGTATTCAAGCTAGATTTATTCCTCAAGAGTTTTCTTTTATAACTCAGCTAACCACCACTTCAATTCATTATTATTTGCGCTTATTTTATCCCATCTCCTACAATATTTTTGTCTTTCTATCCTTGTATTTGATGGTATATACATGAATTCCCAAGACATTTTTCTTATGTAGGCTAGGAAGGATGTACACTTTATTTTTTTACATGCCACGTGAATATCAAGAATATTTTCTCTATAGAGGTGGCCTTCTCATTTATCTTGTTTTCCAATTCCTCACATGACTTCAATTTCTCTTCACATAGAGCATTGGATTTTTCATTCTAAGCCTTTTTAGCTTTCTTGGCATGTACATCGATGTCCTCGATTTTGTACTTCAGGAGGAGGTAGATCACGATATCTATTTGTCCTAATCCACCTAGTTGGTCAAGTTTCACTCCATATGATAAATTTGGACCCTCCTTGAAGATTCAATGGAAAAATTTCATGGCTTTCAAATCCATGTTTTTCTGATTGCACTCTATTTATATCTAATTTTCCTTCGAATATTCAAGCTAATTTTCAAGTTTATCTATGTGTTTGGTATATTGTTTTAGTGATTCTCCATTTTTCAAAAAAAAATTGGCCCCATTGGTAGTGATATTAATTAGCATGTCACCCACTTGTGTTTCACTCATGTAGAAAAGATCAACATAAGAAATCACTAATCCATTAATATCCATCTAGGAAGTTTACACATACGGCAAGATGAACATAAAAGTGATGCTCTTACATATACATACCCATGGTAAAGGATACTTCTCTCTACATCCTTTCCATTTTTTTGTCCAACTCCATGACCTCCTAGAGGTATAGGTAATTTTTCTTTCCACTTGTATAATAAGCACATAAAATTGTAGTTATATATTCTTATTATTGTGCATGATCTTCCTTAGCCCCTTTACCATTATCCTCTTCCTCCTCCAAATTTATTACCTTGGGGATTCCTTTTGGAGGTGAGATATTCCTTGTAATAGTGTATTTTTAACTTGATTCCTTCATTTCTTCAACGTTGTTGTGTGTACAGTGTTCTTTAGGAGAGGTGACCTAAGTGGGATATTTTCTACTTTATCTTCCTCTTGATCCTTTTTATTCATTTAATTCCCTCTTTAACTCATTTTCAAGACCTTTTGTGGTTCACCTCTCATCTCTAATGAAGAGGACAAATTCCTTAGTTAGCTACTCCACATCCATTTTTGTGAAGAGTCAAGTATCATCTTCTCTACATATGTTTTATTTTTAGTGCGTGTGGAAGTTTCTACATTATAATTTATTCTATATGCCTTATACCTCTACCAATATTCAAATTTTCCTCACTTTAATCCTCCTCTTCTTCGTTACAGGTAGGTGGCATAATTTTTATCCTCTTTTTCTTCCTCTTAACCCTCTTTTTCTTTATGCTTCCCTTACTATATGAGTGTATGATGTCTCATTCTCTTCATCTTGCTACTATCCACACTTAGTATTCTTCCTTGGATTCAATAGGAAGAACAATATATAGGTATACTTGTCAACCATAATTTTCTATTGAGGTTAGATCTCACATAATCAAACTCTTTCCTTTCAACATAAAAATCCTCCCCATCGTATACATACAAAATTTGCAAGAGATTATATTTACATTGACGTACTCCACATAATTTTTATTTTCACAACATTGGCTATTTTATTCACTGAATTAGTGAAATTTATTCTTTGTGAAACCATAATGGAGTTTCAATTAGGAAGACATGCTCTTATCTATCATCAAAATCCACACTAGTGAGAAATTTTAGATCATAGTGAATTAGGCCCGGTATTTTACGAGTGATGGAGAGAGTCTCGGGATGTGCTACGCGTCCTTGAAGGAATACTTAAATTATTTTAGCTAGTTATACAACTTAGTCTTGTAGGAATTTGTCATTATAGCTACACAAGTGTGGTTTTTGTAGAATTCAGTAGGGGACTTGTTTTCCAAAAAGAATTCCCACTTCACCTATCCATTTCCCTCAACAAATTTGTCTCATTGAAAACCAATGAAATGAAAATTGTGTCATAGATAAATTTTTACTAGAAACATGATCTACCTTTGTGTCTTTGACCATACACTCTAAAAATATACTAGGAAATGTAGTGAATTACCTTCAACATCTTGTGCATGACGTGGATAAATTTCTTATTTAATCAACCCATCTCTCTAAACTCATTAGTTTTGAAGTGACTAAACACATAAATACCCTTGTTTTCAAATATACATTGTTTAAAATTAGAAAGGTGCACCCTCACATATTTTATTTAAACACCTACATGATATTTTTAATCTCATCATAATCTCTAAGGTCCAACCCAATGAAATTTCCTATATAAACCAAGTCAATTTCCTTATTGATACATGAAGTGGTGATTCTCATTCTTTGACTTGCAAAATAAAATTAGCCTTCGTGGATGCATGAGACCAAAAAATTTACCAACTCCAAAGGTTTTCCAAAATATGGAAACTTAAATAGTTTTAACACTCCAACATCTTACAACACATCCTTTAAACTATGATAAGAATAATACCCCCTTAATATTCTTATAACTTGTCTATACCATGTAGTCTTGTAAGCATAAAATCATGACATGAAGCACAATGGTTGTAGTCGGTGACCTTGCAATAAGTTACCATTGATACCCAATATTATCCATAGAACACCATCAAAGAGTATTGCATCTATATTAATACATGGTGGGAGGGGGTTTAAATATTAGGAATTTTTCTTTACTTATTTTGTTTGTGTCATTGTGGGCACCTCTCTTCTCGCTAGCAATGAAGAAAGAAGTTGCTGCATGTGTTTATTATTCACTATACCCTTTTCTTGATATTTCTTCCCGAACAATATTCATTTTCTCCTCCACCATGGATGTGGTTGTGAGATCCTCATAAATTTTGTTTTCTCCATCTTACTATTATAAAAACTGTTGAATTACCCTCAAGTGATTTATATTGGTAAAGCCCTTCATTTTGGTAGAGTGAGCTTAAAATCACATTAATGGAGGCCAAGAGTTCTACAACATGTATCTACTTTAACTTTCTCTCTATATCACTCTTTTCCACTCATTTTCAAGTCACCACAAGATTAAATTCCTTAATAATGGAATTATGAGTTTGAACTCATTGTGCTTTTTAACATCACCAATCCCCTTCATTGGGAGCTCAAAATCTCAAATGTCGAGTGATCAAAATGAGAAAATTATACCCATAATTATACTTCCCAAAAATCGATGTGCTCCAGATATAAGATTTCACCTTGCCACCTTTTTTCATTTACCTATTTCTCGAAGGCTTCCACTTCTCACGTAATCTTTGAATTTGAACTCAAGCGAAGTGATGATGACATTAAAATGCATTTTTATTCTATCAAGGTGCATCCCTCATATTTTTTTGGAAGTTTCTTCTCTTTCATATTTTCCCATGCTCTTTTCTATGCCCCTAGTGAGCTTTAAAATAATTCTTTCCTTACATACATTTCATCCCATAGTTACCTTCATGTGTGAATTATTTTTATTTTCCACCCTTTGTCTCATGGAGATCCTTATCTAGAATGTGAAAATGCCATGGTACCCACACTCTCCACCAATGACAAAATTAATAAAAATCAGCATTTATTTATTCTGATTTTTTGATTGGTACAGAGTATGGGTCCCATGGCATTTGTGTGTGCTAGTTACTGATGACCTTTTGTCTCAAAACCATTCCAATATATTCTCATGCACTTATCCTCAAAATTTCCACTTACATTTTCTTCTCCCAATTTGTCAAGCCGGTGGCACGATGTTTTCATGTGTTAAATTATTTTCTCTTCTCTCAACAAACATAAGAACCCTTTTATTGTCAAAGTTCTTTATACTTAGGAATTTCTCCACCCCACACTAAATATCAAATATGGTCCTCCACATGAATATTTACTAGGATCTTAGTGTGTTTGAATTTATGAAGGAATAAAATTTATATGCAAGTTATATTATCCCTCTCTCCAATGACACATTTAAAAATGAATCACCCATGTATGACAAACATAAGTGATCCAGACAACATTCAAGGAAGAAATTCTAGCAGGCAATTTCGGGGTCATAACTTTACACCGTATCTCTGATGGAACCCATTTAAAATGATTAAAAAATATTGGAACACATAGAATATGGTGAAGAGGTGAAAAAATTTGATTGTAAAATTTTGAACCCCAAAATACGCGCTTAAAGGCCTCAAAAGGCAATTTTTGTAGTGGTGCCTATAAATAGTAATTTCATAAAATTTTCACATATGTAATTCATGGAAGATGAACCACCTCATCTCCCTCAAGATTAGTGACCTTACACATTATTCTATATGTATCTTCATATTTCCATAATTAGGTATATAAGTATATGTAACCTGAAAGGGAAGGACACACATCTCCTTGCAGAGATAGCTATTGTAATCACAATCTTCTGAGCAATATACATCTCTTTTTAGAGATAGTTTTATTGTTTACATCTGACAAAATTATTATTTTATCCTTTAATCCCAAAACCCCTAAGTTTTTAATCAATAAGTTACTAACACTAGTGGATACTTCAATATTTCTTATGATCAAACTAGTGACTATAAAGGCAAGTGGATATGAATTTATTAAACAATATGATTCCTTACTTAAAAACTTATACCTATATTTCTTGATTGAATACTAGAATTATATATTCCTACCCTAGATTAATTTCATACACCTTATTTCATTAAAATAATGTTCTTTCATGGATGATATGGATTTGGCCTAATACCATTAAAGTGACATGATAACATGTCTTCATACAAATTATTTAGTTTACAATCCCTAGAGGGTATTTTTCATGGACCTCATAACACCCTAGAAAACATGTCTTCAATTTTCTTGGATGACACATATATGTTGAATCATACAAGATAACTAGAGTGCCTTTGTTGAACACTATGTTTTTAATGTGGTGATCATGCCATGCCATTTGTTGAGATTTCTACATGATATATCTCCATCAAGCAATGACGTGATTTTCATCTAGTTTTAATAATGCTTTGAATACTATGATTGTTAGTGTAGGTTATTATTTATCCTTATATTTATTTATTAGGATAATTCTTACACTTATGTTATCCCTACACTTGGTGGGTTAGCTTGCTTAGGTGCACTAGTTATGTGGAGTTATCTTACTAGTCTTGTGGAGTTAACTTAACTACCAAGATCGTTAGTGAGAGTTCTTCACCATTGATCTAGGTAGTAGTTGCACTTCCCTCCTCCTATATGTACATCCTTCTTATTGAGAAATGTAGTACATGTGATTCATTTTTCAATTCAATTCAATGTATTGAACATTATGGATTATGATAGATTTCCATATATGATATTTTATCTCTTTTGTTTTGCAAATCTAACGTGGTGTGTTATTATCATATGAGATCATGGCTTGGAACAATATTTTTATCATTCCTTTCATGGTATCAGAGTGGTAGATGATGTAGACATCCATCTGTAAGTTTTTTGCAAGCAAGAGTTTATTTGTTTTCATATATTTTGGAATTTGTTAGCACTTTGTTGCAACGTCCATTTTTACAAAAATGGAGGGCTCTGTTGGATTCGGAAGGTGGAAAAACCCCAGAAATAACTGTAAACTTGTCCATTGAAGGAGATAATTTGTTTTTTATTGTTTTTTTTTAGAGACACGGACATAGACACATATAGATCCACTTGGAAGTCTATGGCGGGAAGAAATTTTTGCCGGGGAAGTAGAAAATCTAAAAAATAGTTTTTGGGTTTTAATGGGTTTTTTTACCTTTGGTACTAGTTTTTTTACTTGCAACATTCCTATTTGGTGATAATCTAGACATCTTACAAATTCATGCTTGGAAAATCCTTATAGGGGAAATATAAAATCTAGAAAAGGGTTTATGGGTTTTCTAGGTTTTTTGAATTCAAGATAATGGGTTTTTTTTTTTCACTTTAGAAATACAAATGTTTGTAACACACACTCAATTATAAAGTGCCAACATATATATCTCTCTCTTATTTGTTGAGATATTTTAGATTTTTATTTTGACACTTTCTTGGCATGATGACAGTATCTCTTATGGGGAAGCTATTCTAGTGAAGCCAAGTGTTAGTTTGTCAATGTTCGAGTAGTTGTTTTGAAAACCCATATAGATTTGTAGCATTACTCTACCCATTAAGCAATATGGGAGGGTGTGGTGTTGATACTACTTCTTCATGTTTTGTGTCCTTTCCTTGTTAAGTGTTGATATCGGGTTTTGTGTACTTGCCTTATTACCTTGGATTTTCTTAGATTGTGGCACTCCTATTTATTTGGATCTTGAGTCCTTACCTTGTTGCCTTGGTTATTGTTCTTGGATCGTGACACACCTATTTATAACAGTTTATCTTTCTTCTTCGGGTTTTGTGTCATTTCCTTATTACCTTATCTTTTCTTGGATTGCAACACTCCAATTTCTTTAGATATCGTGTCTTTACCTTATTTCCTTGGTTATTATTCTTGATTGTGGCACACCTATTTATAGTAGTTAATTGATTATGTTTGGTGTTTTTTACACTTTTGACATCATTCCATTGATATTTTCCTTGTATGGAGCTATTCTGGTGAAGCCTAGTGTCGGTTATTTTTGAGTTTTGTGATAAAGTAGTGCATTTAGACCAAAGTGCACACCAAAATTCTTGATGTTTTACAAGTTTTTAGAGTTGAGCTTCTTGGGATATCTTACAATGGGATTTTACTCTCTCTACTTTGTTATTACTAGTTTTGGGTACCTTGTAGTGTCCCTTTTTCCTAGTTATTGTATGTGGGTACCTCATCATGAATTTTTGTTGAGACCCACCTTATTTTCCACCCACCTAATCTATGCTTATGGTGGGTGTTAGTGTATATTATTATTTATCCTTTTATTTGTTTATTAGGATAATTCTTACACTTGTGTCATCCCTACACTTGTTGGATTAGCTTACTTAGGTGTACTAGTTATGTGGAGTTAGCTTACTACTTATTGATGTTGCCTAAAATTCACTACTGCAGATAGCCCAAGTCACACTAACACATCACTCAATAAGAATAGATTGCTCACCCGAAGCACACAAGGGTAAAAATCCCTCTTAGTGAATTTTGTTCAAGATATTAGCATGATTACAAGTATGTTTCAAATCAATAATAGAGAATCAAATAAACCACGGTGCGTAGAACATATCTAGATCTAAACCATATGAAGGAATAACTAAACAATTACTATAATCAGTTTCACCATACAAGATCCATGTTCGAGTTACATCTAATACCAATATCTAGCCAATAAGATACAATATGTTAATTACTATAAAATGAAGAAGCTTCATACATCATAAGAATGTCACCATGAGTCATGTATGCAAATAGATTTGCATCATAACACTATAATAAATCACGAACTATCTAAGTGTGAAAATCAATACATATTTATAGGGGTGGGGCCTTTCTCTTCACCACCCATGCACCTTCCAAAAATAGGCTACATGCTAATAATAGCCATGTGCCCTTACATACATACATACATACATACATACATACATACATACATACATACATACATACATACATAATACATATACATCATACATATATATATATATATATATATATATATATATATATATATAAACATGTAAGTTCTAATAATATATCTTTTATAGTATAAATCCTATTAATATCTAAAAACCCCGCATGGCGCTCGATCCTTTGCTTATCCAAAATAGCCTTGGCGTGGTCCTCAAGTCTTCTAGAAGTCATGCTTAGTACTCCATGTCCCAAAAATAGCCTTAGTCTGCAAAAATGGCTAAGTCCTATTTCAACCTATTCTGAGTACACCCCTATTTTTCTATACTCATGCGCTCTTCCATGTGCCCCGTGTCTACGTGTGCCCAAACCTTATGTGCTTCCATAATTGAGATTTATTTCATCTACTCAACATTACTCCACACTAAAGTCATTTCCGCCCTCGTAAATGGGCTATCACAACTTATATCTCCAATAATACAGAATAATGAATGAAATAATATGTAATTACTTGAACAAAATAATGAAAACTACGTGGCCTTGTTCTTCTACAGGTAGGATTAACTCTGGATATTCATTTTTAATCTCTACTTCCAATGCCTACCAATCACTTAGTGCTTCACTTGTTTTATCAGGGACATCTATAAAAACAGCTTCCAACTCATCCTGAGTCATGTTTTCTTTTTCATTCTGTAAAATTCTAACAATGTTAGCCATGTTGGAAACCATGCCCTCCATGTAATCCATTTTCTGCACAATGAGCTTCCCAATTTCATTCATTCTTTCCTTATGTGGTCCCTAGGATTCTACAAGCACCTTGCACTTTTCTTCTACTAGAGAAAGTCTATCCATGTGCCTGAGCATCTCATTCTTCATTTCCTTTAGGACCTCAATATCTTCTTCAATTATCCTTGTCCTAATAATTACATCTAGTGGCATCATGCACATATTTAGAGCTTGGTCTACCTTCTTTAATTCATCCTTTAATGCCTACAACAATGACACATAACTTATAAATTTCCTTGTAATCAAGGCCTTGGATCTTGTTACCTCCTCCCCAGAGATCCCTTGGTGTTGGCATATACACAAGCCCTTCCTCTAGTAAAAACCTAACTGTTGTGTGTAAATAATACAAAGTAGACTTAAAATATGGTTCTAGCTTCTCATGAAAATGTGGCCTCTTCTCTATTATTTCATCCCGATCTATTCAGCCATCTTGAGTAAATCCTGCATTTATTCCTTAGCCTTCTCCTTTTCCTCTGTGAGGTGTTTTATCTCTATATATTTTTCCTTCTTGTCCTCTAACAACGCTCTAATGGTCACCGTTTTATTGATGTTCATGCATGTAACTATGGTTGATACCTTTACTAAAGCATTGCTCACATGTTCATCTGACATGACAGTCAGTTTGAAATTCACATGTCTTACATGAGGTTCTCTCTTCATTTTGCATGAACCACATGACTCCTCACACACATCGAAATTAGGCTCATCCATATGAGTCTACATAGACCAAGATAATTGCTTGTGTGTGCGTGTGTTCACCATTTATTTTTCCATGAGCTCCCACCCATATAAGTCCTTAGGATCCAATTTTTTTTTGAACCGTGCATGTATGATCTTGCTTGTATCATCCACATATCCAACTGTAGGGGTCTCATAATATTCATCCTTCTTCTTTGTGTGCTTACCCCTAGGGATATGGTCTCTGAGTCGAGATTTAGCCCTTTACCTTCTTGTGTAGTATGGGGTGCACCTGAAGGTTCACCCTTCTCTATTTTTGGACCTGTCTCCTTTAGTTCCTCTCATCATACCGAGGCTCTGTAGTATCCTCCACTATGACTAAAATGTGAGGCATGTTGTCCTCGGATCCTTCTTTTTCATCATCCACTCGAAGGATTTAGTTGCGTCTTTCTTCTTCAATGTGTCAAACATACTCTTCTTACAAAGTGCCCATAATATGTTTTCCCTTGAGTAGTCCAGGGAGCTTGAACTCATTCTCCAAATACTTTCCATTTTACAATTTAGGCTTCAAGTATATATATATATATATATATATATATATATATATATATATATATATATATAAGATTCGTGCCTAAATTTCCAATGGCCAAACTGACATCCTTCATGTTAATGTCATCTGAAATAAACCTTTCAATATAAGTAGTCTTACCTAGATAAACGTAAGACTTCCTTAGTGTGTGGTAGTCACAATCTACCTTGTCAGCATTGAACAACAACCGATGCACGTTTGTGAACCTATGTAGAAGCTTAGAAGTAACGTGTGGTGAAGGCATATGGAATCTTACACCAAGGGCTCCATTTTCCATCCTTCATCCCAAAACACCCAATACAAAAGTGTTGGTATATTGCAAACTGTACTTGTTTATCCAATACTGAAGGTAACTCCTTGGGTATCCTCCATTCTTCTTCAAATGTGACACACAAGCACTCGTACCACATTTATACCCTTTCTTGAAGGTTCCACTCATTGATCCATCACAAGTATAGTTGGAAAATATTTCTACCAAGGACTTCTTCTCTTTAAGAAACTGCCACATATTGTCTTTTGGCCCATCGAGCACTCCAATTTCAACAAATACTAATGATAAAAGTATAGCACCAAAGCTGATCTTCTCACCTTCCTGTGCTTCCTCAATAATTGTCTCAGTAATAAAATTTGATATGTTATACACAATACCTTTTTTCATCTTTTGTAACATGAAGCCAAACCTTGTTTACCTGAGACCAACGCTCTTGATTGTTTATCTTTTTCAGAGATGGGTTGCTTCTGAATGATCTGGATACTTATGTAATTTAGGGATGTCCATCCCACACCCTCCTTTAGTGTATCTAAGCTCTTTCTTTGTCTTTTCTATGGCCTCCTTGTCAGTGAGGTCACTATTCATCTCAACACCTATACTCCTTAGCCCTATCAAACTTCCAATAAAAGCATGGTGATCCTCATTCAATGCCTAAAAAAATAAAATAAGTCCTCATGGACTCTGCTCATGAGCCATTGGTATAAATTCTCAGGTTTTCCAAAATACGAGAGCTCATACAACTATAAAACTCCTACCTTGGTCAATAATTTCTTGCCTGCATCATCATAGACTACCATGTCATCTGTTGTTCTCTTCAAGGTCTTCACCACAAGAAATTTTTCCAATTCTTCCTTGGTATCCTTGTTCCTATGGTTGTAATCACTGACCTTGCAGTGATAAATGTGTGAATCCCAATCACAACCCATAAAAACTCCTTCTGGGTATTGCATTTCAGAGAATCTACTCTGGGAGCATCTTCAACCTCAACTTCTACTTCCTTTTTCTTCTTTCCTCTTGTACCAGCTCTAGGTGCTCTTTTGGGTGCCATATCAACTAAAAAGGCATGTTCTTTTACCTACCTCAAGCTCTGTTACCCCAAATTTACATGCCCTAGCTTGAAATCACATGTGCCCTAGCTAAAAAAAACAAGCCCTATCTATCAATCCTCTTCCCCGCATGCCTTTGCTTCGCTCAAACACATCACCAATGGAGCGTAAGACTATCCCATGCACAAATTTGACAAGATATAACTAGTTCACAACTCTCTACACTTCACCACCATCTTGCTAGCTCACTCACATTTAACTCGCTTGAAATATCTTGTATGCAAAGGTAAAAATGACTTTTCATCACGTCCTTATATATATTTTCAAAAATTTATCACATTTATTGCTCTCCACCTACCACCATCCTTAGCATTAATTCATCGTTTCAGAAACTTTTTGACACTATTCATTTTGCGCACCAAACTCATAGCCTTCTAGTGCACCTTCTACTTTTTGGCCACAAACCTCCTTCCGTGTGCCCTTATGTGCCGAAGTACTTTTCTACTTTGTCTTATTCTAAGTAGTTTCCACTACTATAACCTACCTCATGTTACATTATGCGTCCATCCATAAGTGGTCTTTAATCATGAGCAATATTTTTCTATCTGCACCTTTCCCTAAAACACCCATACAAAAGTTTCTTTATGCATACCCATCTTCATATGAAAATCAAACTTGACAATGAACCTTATATATAAACCACCCCACACTAAGGGTATGTACATGGTCCTCTGTGCATGAAAACACTTACATAGTAATCATCATCGGGTGCGCAAGTGCACTTATTACACAAAACACTAAACTAAATTTACAAAGCATAGCAACAATGAAAGGAAACACATATAAAGGGAATGCATTAAGGAAATATAATCTAAGTGGTAATACTACCTTATTACAAACACCAAGAATAATTATTTATAGTAGGGACTTCAACCTACTCCCATTGAAGTAACTAGGAGAAACCGTGTTCCATCCAATGCCTCTAACTGGAAAGTGCCTGAATCAAGTATATAAGTGATAACATACGGTCCCAACCAATGCACTTTAATCTTTCCAGGGAAGAGAAATTTTTTTGAATCATACAAAAGTACCATATGTCTAACCTTAAGCTTGTTATCCTTGATGTGCCTATCATGTCATGCCTTCTTGCCTGGATTTTTCTTTCTTATGACTCCAATGCGCTATGATGCACCCTCTCATCCTCCTGCATGAGTTTTTCAATACATTATTCAAGTTCTTACTCATCAGCTAAACCTCATGCGTGTGTAATTCGCAAAGAAGGTAACATGAATTCCATGGGTAGATCTCCTCTGCACCAAACACCAACTGAAAGGGTGTTTCTTTATTCAATCTCTTGTAGGTTATCCTATATGCCCAAAAGTGCAACAGAGACTTTATCATACTAATCTCTCCTTCCAACATCACACATTTTTGTCAATGTTTGGATAAATATCTTGTTGAAGGCCTCACAATTTCCATTTTTATAAGGATGATAGGGTGTTATTCTATTTTGTGCAACCATAAATTCATCGAGTAATATCCTGATAGTCTCATTAAGGAAATGAGTACCCCTATCACTTGTTAAACTTAAAGGGCATCCATACCTATTGATAATATTTTCCCATAGAAACCTTGCTTCGTAGCTTCTATCTAATCCTTTGTAGGCACCGATTCTACCCATGTGTAAGATAATCTGTATAAGTTATAATATAGAAAAATCATGATCCCTGTCATGGATGGGGAGATAGGGCCCAAAAGTCAATTTCCCACTTCTCAAAAGGTTTTGTGCTAGAAATAGGCCTCAAAGGAATCTCATCTCTATTCCCAGGCTTTCCAAGGTGCTGAAAATGGTCACATGCCTTGCAATACTCTTTGCAATCCTTATATAATGTTTCCCACCATAGACCAGCTAGTAGAATATTGTTCATAGTGACATCCCCTACATAGTGTCACCTACAATACCACCATGAGCCTCCTCCATAATTGCTTCACGCTCATGCTCAAGTACACACCGGTGCAAAAATTCATCATGGCCTAACTTGTATAAGTCTCCACTGATCAACATGTAAGGCGTGCAGTGTGAATAACAAGTTATTTCTTCTCCAAAGCCTTCATTCCTTCATGTGCCACACCTGTGTGTAAAAAGACAAAAATATCCTCTAAGTTTGAGGGCATGTTTGGTTTAACTGAATAACCATGCATTTGAAATTGTATCCTCAATGCTCTACATTTCCTCCCCGATTGAATCCTTGATAAATGGTCTGGACCAAAATTACTCTTACCCGACTTAACCACCACAATAAATTTAACATCCTAAAATAACATAACTCAACGAAATATGCACCCCTGTAAAATGGTTTTGTTCACCAAATATTTTAGTGTCATATGATCTATATAAAAGATGAAAGGTGTTTCCAAAAAGTACTATCAAAACTTATGGAGTGCATAGATCATAGACAATGCCTCATGCTCTATAGTCATGTAATTATGTTCTATTGGAGTCAACTTCTTGCTCATAAAGAAAATAGGATGATTAACAATCCCTTCTCTAGGATGGGATAATACCCAAACCTATGGCCATGCAGAGGCATCTACATGAACGTGAAAATATTTTGACCATGAAGGAAATAAAAAATAGGCATTTTAGTAAGCCTTTCTTTTAGAGTCTCAAATGCGCATTATTGTGCCTCACCCCAATAGAAATTTCCTTTTCCTTTCAATAATTCCTCCAGGGGTGTGTGAAAATCTTGGCATAACCTTTGATAAAATTCCTGTAATATCTTGTGTGCCCCAAGAATCCACGCACCTCACTTTGGCTAGTTGGTTCCTCTAAGCCCAAAATCACAACAACCTTAGCAGGATCCACTAGTAAGCCCTCTTTATAGATTATGTGTCCCAAAAAAATTCCAAAGGGTGTGGCAAATATGCACTTCTTAACATTTAAAGAGATGCTCAAATGTTGGAACCTCTCAAACATAGCCTCAAATTATCACAGTGATCCTTCTACAAGCCCATAGACTATCCAATCATCAGATATACCTGCAAGAACTTGTGAATAAAATCCTAAAACGCTTGTACCACTATGCATGAAAATACTATAGGCACATTCTTTAGTCCAAAGGGCATAACCATGTATGCAAAACTTCCCCATTCAAGTGGTGAAATTTTTCTTCTCTTGATCCTCTTTTGCTATCCTTACCTGATGATACCTTGAAAATCCATCAGTGAAGGAGTATATTTTGTGCCCTACAATGCCCTCCAATATTTCCTTAGTAAATAGTGTGGGAAAGGGATCAATTACACATGCATCAACATTTAACTCCTGTAATCCACACAAATTATGATTCTCCCATATTTCTTGATGTTGATCACCATAGGCTCACCCATTCCAACTCCTCGATGGGCACAATGATCCCATAAATTAACATTTTGTCAATTTATTCTTTCACCTTGATGCACAAGTTTGGATTCATCCTATAAGGCCTCTTCCAAAATTGGTCTCGCTCCTTCCTTCAACTTTATTCTCATCTCACCCAAAGATTCATGTACTCCTTTTAATTCATGATATCCCCTAGGAAACAAATCCTGGAAGTCTCACGCAAAACTCAATTATCTTAGCAACTTCAGAGTCAGACCAATAATCTCCAATGATGGCCTCCTTAGGTTCAACATTCATTCCAATGTTTACTTTCTTGGTCTTCATAGGTGCATGGTACATGCACACCTTCTCATATACATTATCCAAGACCTTGTGCATGTACCCTCTGTGTGCTCAATATCCAAGTTCTCAACCTCTTCATCATCAACTATGTAGACCATCTTACCCTTTTCTCTTTCTAGGAAGGTGCACCCAAGTTGTTCACATATATTTCTTCCTCTTCAAAATGTGCCCCAAGTCTGACTCTCCTAACAAATCCTAAAGGATCTCCTTAGCCTTTGCACTATCTCCCATAGTTAAGTACTTCATAACTTGTAATGCCTCATTCACTAGAGGTTTAGTGGAAAAATAGTCAAAGGTATAAATCATGTACAAGTAAGTTTTTGCCAACTTCCATTCTCTCTATTCAACTCTGCATAGATATATATGCATGCGCATGTGCACAACCTCGCAAGGTGAAATAAAGCTTGTGCACCCACAACAAAGGTGGTAAAGCTTCTGCCCCTCTATCCAGAGTCTCTCACACTATTGAAATGTGGTGTTGAACAAGATCATTACCATGAAATACATAAGATTTGAGTAGGTGCATTTCTCCTTAAAAATATAGCAGATAAAGAAATCCTTATTTCTCTCCACTCCAAAAGATTATCCTTGTGAACCATCCACCAACGCATTGCCATCCCACATAGAGTATAAACTAGCATATTCCTTCTTTCCACCTAACATTCCCACTAAACTTCCATAGCAAGCAAGAATACTTTTGGATTCTCTTCACCAAGTGTACCTTGGTACTGGATGCTACCCAAATGCCTGATACTGTGTGGCCTACTAACATGTATAGATACACTTCATACTTCAGCCCAACCATTTCATAAGTGCCATGTGCCCAGTTATCACATGCAACACTTGTAGTATCACTCATGGACTGTGCATCATCCCATTGGAGAACTCCTTCCTTTGATGGCTCAAGAACTTCTAGATCTTGAATGGTGCACACATAAATTTTGTTCAAGTATTCTTCACTTAAGGGCTCTACATAAGGTGCATATTTCCCATCTATTAAAGGGATAATGATGTGTTCTTCCTTGTTTTCAAAACTTATATACCCCTTTGTTGAAACACAGATCGCGTTGTTTGCATAACACCAAGGGCAAGTAAATGCTTTGAAAACTATTCCTCTGTAAGTTCTAAGACCTCAAAGTCCCTAGTAAACTTGGCCCCTTGTATAGTAATTGATGCATATTTCAAAACCCCAATTGGTGTGGCCTTCATTTAGTTTTCCATAAACAACACATTAGAAGATGGTTGTAATGGTGGTCTTCCCATTTGAACCCATGCATCCAAAGTGAGCACATTCACTTCCATGCCTATGTCAATCAAGATATTACTCAAAAGCCAACCATCCACAACAACATTCAAAGTGATCTCCTTATCATAATCTAGGCTATGAGGAGGAAGGTTAGCATGTAAAATATACCTTTCATGCTCAATCCCAACAGTGCAGAGTGTTTCCCTTTAACCAATTCCCCAATAAAGGAATAATGTTTTCCTGGTGTAACATCTTGTAAACCTCCTTTAAATCATCTACATTTATCTGATGGAGTTCAATTGCTTTCTTTTGTTCTAATTTATGTGACTTCTCTTTCAAACACTATATCTCACCCTGTAAATTCTGAATTACCTCCATGGTTTCTTGATAAACCTCCTTTTGATGCATAGGGTCTGGATACTTTGCATGTAGAACCTCCTCTTTAGTAATATAGGTTTTGATTTTGGAACTTCTCTTGGCGTGCACACAACCTCAATGCAATGTGTAGTAATATTCACAGGTACCAACTTAGGATCCGGTGCTAACTTTGACATCCATTGATATTCCACGACATGCTAAACTCTAACCATTCATGCATGCCCTTGTTCTCCTATTTATTCTTTACTCAAATGTTCATACAAGTCTGGGAATTCTTCATAGTTATGATTATTTCCATAGAAAGAACAAACAATATTTTGTGGACACTCACACTGTAATGATCAGGAGATCCACATGTATAACAAGTTCCATGAGGGAAATCACCTCTTCCACCACCATGACCTTGGCCTCTGAATCCTCCTCGGTAACCTCGACCTCTACCATGCCTCCATCAGAGTGCCCTTCATTATGATCATGGTCATGATGCTCACTTTTCTCCTTAGAATTATTTTCAACACCAATCTGTCGGATGACAATATCAATGACATCATGAATATGATCAATCAACCTGTAATCTTCAAGTATCATGAGTGGAAGACCTATAAATCTTACAATAATAGGACATGTTATTTCTTATCGCATTTACAACAATGGGCACCGACTTGAACTATGGTCCAAGTGATAGATCTCACAATCCAAGAACAAGGAGCACTTTGATTTATGAGGAAACTATCCTTAGTATGCCCCTCTACTTTCAAAATATGTACACCAAATTCCATTGCACATCTCATGTGTCAAATTAGCAGATAATTTCTCCAATTGTTTAGCCATTGCTGCAATATGAGCTTCCAAAAATGGACTCACTCTATGTCTACACTTCCTACCACCTTAGCACGAAGAGCTACTTAAGCACCTCACGTGGATCTGTATAAGTCTTATACAAAAGCTTCCTCCTAAAAGGCGTGATCAGACCTCCAACAAACCATTTGCATGTTGGCTTGCATGGATGTCATAAGATAATTTAGACAAAAGGGTTTTGAACCAAGCATCATACTCCCGAACACTCTCAGTAGTGCCCTACTTAATATCTTTCAACGCGTTGATGCTCTTCTACTCAAACTCAGGGATATAAAATTATTTCAAGAAAGCATCCCACAACACGTGGTATAATCTACACAATTCTAGTCAAGGTCAAATTTTTGTACCAACTATGTGCACGCCCTATAATGTAGTTGTAAACTGACTCACCTTGTGCTCTAGAGTAGTGATCCCTTTCATGTGCCATAGTATCTCACACATATGCACATGCTCGGCTGCATCTTTAATCCCTCTATATTATAGAAGATGAAGAGACATCTCCATATAAATTTTTTGGGGTTGGTGTGGACCTTTCCCACTAGATCCAATACCTATGTTTCCACCTCCAACTCCATAGCCACCAATTTCACTAGCACCTAAGCCACCTGACCTCTCCGATCCTCCTCCTAAAGTAGGAAACAAACTAGAGGATGCATTGCCTTGTGTTCCAATAGTCATGCTAAAATAGACTCCCATAGTCTGTGAAGTTGTGCTACTTCTAGATGTTATATACCAATGTTCTACATGCCACATTTCGTATCGATGATGAGCTATAAAATATACCTTCAGTTGGTCCTTCAAATAAAATAGATGATGATTGCACCATAGATGAATAAGCTCCTTGATTAACTCCTGAAATTGAATGCAAATTGATTCTATCTACTGCAACTCTATTACTCACACTAGCTTGCTTACTGTTAACTACTATAGAATTTGGAAAACCAAGTGCAAAGGCTAGGTCACTAGGTAGGTTTAGATGTGTGCCCGTGGTCCACAATCTCTCTCTTGATGTGCCTTCATCTAAAGCCGAGGAGGGTTCTCTACCATGCTTTCCCAAATGGGGGAGTTCAGATGCTCTGGCTCCATGTCCTCTATGTGAGCTCCAAATCCTTCATGAGTCATCTCCCTCTCGCAACACCATTCTTTTCGTGATCTCTCACTACTTCATTAGATCCCTCTCATGTGCTTCATTAAACTTAATCCATCTTTCTTCTCTCTCTATCTCTCTGCCACTAGGTCCACCATCTTTACCAAACCTACTCCTATCTCACGTGTGGTGGGGTTTAGCTAGCCATAGGATTCTTTTCCAAATCTAGGGTTATGATCAAGATCTTGATTGATAATGGAATATTGTGTAAGTAAGATCCTTTGGGCTCGCACAAGAACTGGAACTCAATTTTTTTGGGAAAGAGTAAGTGGAAACTACGTACTCAAGAATATAGTTGTTCAAAACACCATAGAACCAAACATCCATAGAGTGCATCCAAATCAGATTTGCATCATACAAGGCCTGGAATTCTTCTTGCATCCAAAAAAGCATGTGAAACCTCCAATTTCTCTTAGACACATAAGCAACTAGCCACTGTACAGATCTATAGGAAAGATGGCAAAGAAAGTCTCGTAAAGCTCATCATATAGATTTTGTTCAACCCACGCACATGCATTAAACTCAGGTCTAGTGCTAAATCTGAGCATACTCTTCTTCTAGATCATCTAACCACTCTTCAATATTGGCCAAGGTCAACCGTACGTCTTCATCATGCAACATCCTAAAAAAACAACTAAGAAAGAGGTCCCATCAACAAAACCAATGATGTAGCCTAGAATTCACTACAAATATCCCAAAGTGCATTGGCACATCACTTAGCATGAACTGAGCACTCACCCGAAGCACGCAAGGGTACCAGGTCCCTCTTAGTGAAGCTTGTTCAAGATGTTAGCATGATTACAAGTATATTTCAGATCCATAATAGATAATCAAGTAAACCACAATGTGTAAACCAAATCTAGATCTAAACCATATGAAGGAATAACTAAACAATTACTATAATCAGTTTACCATACAAGATCCATGTTCAATTACATCTAACACCAATATCCAACTAATAAGATCCATTATATTAAATACTGTAAAATACAGAAGCTTCATACATCATAATAATGTCACCATGACTCATGTGCACTAACAGATTTGTACATAACACTACAATAAATCACAAACTATCTAAACCATGTAAATAATACATATTTATAGGGGTGGGGACTTTCCCTTCACCACCCATGCACCTTCCAAAAATAGGCTACATGCTAATAATAGCCATGCGCCCTTACATAAATATACAAAAGCATGCAAGTGCTAATAATAGATCTCCTATAGTTAGCTCCTAATACAAATCCTATTAATAACTCAAAACCCTGCATGGTGCTCAATCTTTCACTTATCCAAAATATCCTTGGTGTGGTCCTCAAGTCTTCTAGAAGTCATGCTCAGTACTCCACGTCCCAAAAATAGCCTTAGTCTGCAAAAATGGCTAAGTCTTGTTTTAACATGTTCTGGGTGTGCCCTTATTTTTCTATAATTACACGGTCTTCCACACAACCTTTATTTGCACACCCAAACATTATGCACTTCCATACTTGAGTTGTATTAGTGGGAGTTATTCACCAATAATCTAGGTAGTAGTTATAATTCCCTCCTCCTATATGTACATCCTTCTTACTTGAGAAATGTAGTAAATGTGATTCAATTCAATTCAATGTATTAAGAATTTTGGATTATGATGGATTTCCATATATGATATTTTAGCTCTTCTACTTTACAAATCTAATGTGGTGTGTTATTATCATTTGATATTGTGGCTTGAAACAATTTGTTTATCATTACTTTTAGTAACAATAGAATCCTCATCATATAGAAATTTAATGTGTGCAATTATGAGAGACATAATCGGGAATTCCATAGGGAGGACTTTTTTTTTTTTTTCCAAACACAAGATGGAAAGGTTGTTTCCAATAACTTCCCTTGTTTCTTTTTCAAGAATTGGGAAACCCCATTTGTTGTTAGAGAAATTTTCATATGAGTTTGGGTAGGTTGTTTACATGTAGCTCCTTTTGTGTTTGGAATGTTGAATAAATTTCATAGTAAAACTACTATTTTAATATATGTTGCGGGAAGAATATTTTTTTAATTTTAATATTGATTTAATTTGTCTAAGTTTACTAAAGTTCCCTTCATGTAAAATGAGAGTTTTAACTTAGAATATTTTTTTCTTTTCTTCATAGGAACTTGAGTTTCAAAACTTTGGACTTCAAACCATGCTATTTTGGGATCTCATAAATTCTAGCCTCTTTGAAATTTTTGCATGACTTAGGGTTCTAAAATTAGTAAATTTGGTGTTTCAAGTTTTGGAAATCTATTCCAAGAGTGTTCCAAAGATTTTGTATTTCATATTTTAGAGTTTTTGGGTTAAATGAGAATGGGAGCTAGGATTTCTAGGTGATGTGAAATATTTGGCTTGACATATTTCCAAAATCTTCATTTTTGTAAAAATTTCCTCCGCGAGATCTTGCAAAATTTAGGGAAGTAGGGAAAATCATAATTTGAGCTCTAGTTGCAATAAAATAGCAGAAGGTAAGATATTATTCTGTAATGTAGTGATATTTCAAGTTTTATATGTAATATTTTTTAATTGGGATATTATTCATGGATGTTTTTTCCTTCTACCTTATCTAAAATTGGTTTCCTATTTTTAAAAATATATTCTACTATGGAAAAATTGAGGCCTCCACAAGGATATATAGGTGTAGATGGGCCAAAGGTAAAACATGCAAAGGATTTTACAGGTCATTATTTAAGTGGGATTGAATCGGGAAGTGGAAAATCTTAGGTATTTATTTGTTTAGACCTATTATTTTATATTATCACTACTATTGCATGTAAGTATGAAATCATCATACTAAAATAACCAATATTGTATTTCCCTTATTTTTAGTTTGGGGTTAAAAAATACTACCATTTACCCTAACCAAATATAGTTTATAACCAAGAGGATGTAATGTATTAGATGAAAAACTCCAATATTTGAAACCTTGTACAGATGGGAAGAACATCTTGATAAATGTGTTATGAAATAGGATATTGATGTAATATCCTTAAGGATATTAATCCATAAGGTTATAATTTATAAGGCCCTAATGAACCATATATTTGGGACACCAAACATTGAGTATGTCAATTAAACATCAGTCCTTGTTTCAGTCAATGATCATTAACGAGGAAAATTTCCTACTTTGGTTGAATTAATTTCCTATATGCTAAAGGAAAATACAAGGAAAACATATAACAAATATTTCCATATGATGTCCTATTTATTATATGTAGTCTATGCAACTTTCAAGTTCCCAAATATTCCAATATGGACACCAAAATCAGAAAGGATAATTGATTCCATCATCCCTATAAGTTTTTATTTGTTATGGAAATCCTTCCATTTCTCTGGGTAGAGAGTGCAATATTTTAACATCTATTAATGGGAAAAACATAGCTTGATTATCTATAAGGTAGTTTGAGTATATTTTCATCATTTTATAAGAAAATAAAATCCTCTACAATATGGGAATTATAAGAACAATTAATTATAGCTCACCCAACAGATAACTCCACAAAGTATCTTACAAACCATTCATTATCCACATGTAATGCCAAAACAAGTAGATTTTGTTTTTCCTCGTTGATGGCATTCACATTTCTTGCTCTTATCTTGGTCATCACTATTACTTATATTTTCCCTTTTAGCACAAATATTTTTATCTCTACCACTCTAGTAAATTCTCCTTCATCATAATAAATCAACATTATGTCTCTTACCCAACATATTGCCTCCATCCCATCAACACCATCTCCTTCATCTCTAGGACATGGACTAGATACAAACACTTTAAATCAGAGAAAAATTTAATGAATTCATTTTTTTAAAATATGAAAAATATTGGTGTAAGTATATTCACATGGGTGGTGATTATGGTGAAGATAGACATCAATTTAGTGGTGAAAAATAGAAAAATCATAAAAACAATAGTTGCATAAGAAATGGTGAATCTATCCTTATTTCTCTAATTCTTAAATTTATTTTGGAGAATGAACTTTTTGAATGTTATCTCATAGGAAATTATCTTTATTTCACTCACTTCATGTTCTAGAAGACTATCTCATTGTTTATCCTTTTCTTAAATCCCATCAAGATAAATACAGAAATAAAGATTTGTGGAAGGTTTAAACTTCACTTATTTATTCCATGTGTAACTTGTTGGCTCTATGCATTATTAAGAAGTTGGAACAAGGACCAATATTTAAGGAAAATTACATTGAGTGGTAGCACCAATGATGACCATGTGTCATTCCTAGGATTTTTTTCCTCTATGAGGATTTAATAGAGGGAAAATACCTCTTAGAGTAAAAAACAATTATGATAACCTAAGAGCTATCATAGAATGTGGACTCTATGACATTCCAACCAAACCTATTTATTAGGTAGATTAAAAATGATTGGAAAATTTAGAATCTAATTAGACTAATTGTTAGGATGATTAAAAATTATGATATATGCTTTGTATATGAACCCTTGGTTATTTTTTAGATGATGCAAAGTTATGATTTTGTTTATGTTCTTTCCTTTAAATGATTTCCTGAAGCTTGTAAATAATTGAGGAAACTATAGTAAATTATACATGGGATGTAGGAATTCATTCTAAATTTTTACTATATGACTATTGTAGGAAGTGGGTTGGAATATTAGAGGCAACTAGGGGATAGAATAATAGGTAAAACCATAGAATATTAGGGGAATGCATAAATATTAAATGAAAATTTCCAAATATTCAACAAGAAAATAGAGTAATCATTCATGAACTAACATCTCTAAACCACTTAATTATCTAAGATTAGAAAGCACATCCAAATAAATAAGTGCAATAAATGGTAGTTCATGAAAATGAGACCAACTATGCTCAATCTCTTACTCTACAAATTCAACTAAAATCAAGACTCAAGAGTGCAAACTCTATTTAATAATTAAAAGATTTTTATCTACACATCAAAATTCAACTATCAAGACATGAAACAACAATTGAAAACAACTAAGTAGCTCATAACAACCATGTGAAGCTCCAAAATTCCTTCTTTGTATTGAATTGAGCATATCAAGATATTTTTACATTAATATTTGAAAGTATATATAGATATGGTACATAACTACATCCTTGGTATGCCTTACACAAATCTTTGGATACCAAACAACATGAGAACAAGATGGAGTTTACCTTGATATATTTAAAACATCCTCATGGTGTGATTAGCATGGATAAACTAATCACCCAAATGCCAATAACATCAGCTGAGATGAAACAATAAGAAAAGTAAACATATTTGATGACATGAATTCTAGAAATTGAGAAATAATGGATAGACATACTCTACAAAAACAATAAAATAGAGGAATTACATGTTGCAATAATGATTCAAACAAATTTTGATAAGAAATAATACCAACAAAAGATCACTTCAGTAGATCCTACCTACCCACAAGTCATCATAGTTGAAGTATAAGAGTTCCATAAGTTTTGATTGTCACATATTGAGGTACCCCCTTTTGAACATGATGTTTTTGCTATTTTTGGAAAGGAATCGCCAAATTTTTGTGAAATTTTTTTTTTTGATAGATTTTTGGACTGAATACAAGGATGTTAATTCCTTTTAAAGGACCATTAAAATTGAAAATCTATTTTTACAATGCAATAGAAAGTATTTCATTATAATTTTCAAACTCATCCGTCATATTCAAATTAGCATTGTTAGTTTAGGAGTAAGAAAATTTTAAATTTTGCATAGATAGTTTCATGATTCATAAGATTTCTCGCATAATAAAATGAGGGATCTATTGGGGCCCTCACCCTTGAAATTTACATACACATTGTTTTGGAATAAAGGGAGTATTACATTACTAATTGAAAATTATAAAAATAAGGACAAAAATATTAAAATTATGACATATGACCCTAAAATATAAACACATTAGAGAATATGGATCTTTAAATACGAGGAGGAGGACCACATACTAGTTTCTTGGCTAGATTCACCTCCTCATTTACAAAAAATCCTCCTATGGAACAGAGGACACAAATGGAGAACTAAATATGCATGATAATTTATTATTTCTATAATGGAACTCCCGATAATCATCCATGACCCCCAAAACATACATGATTTGACTAACACAAGATGAAAACATTCCCATATCAATCAAACTCCTATGATAGGTATCGGGATTCTTACAACATTCAAAATTTGATTATTCCCTTCATAAGTGGCTAATCAATCTCTCATTAATCTTCCACCATAAAATAGAGGTTGTTTTACTTTTTCTCCCGCCACATGTGATTCGACTTCTTCTTGGCCAAAGCCGCAATAAAAGTCTTACATTTTATAAACATCCAATTTTTTTCCTAAGTCTTTCAATCTTATTTTTCAAATGATGAATGAATTCTTTTAGAGAATATTCGTAAGGACTTGTGTTTCCCACTCCTAAAATTTCAGGGTGATAATTTTCCCAAATAGGTTCCAATATAAAAACAGAGGTGAAATACCCTTTGAACAAAAGCTTCTGTGAAAAAATTGATACACATAAAAATGGGGGAAATACTAGATAACCTAACTAGAAAACCAAATTGGATATTGTCAATAGTTGATAAGTCTTCAACCGACTCCATAGGATTGGGAAAAACTAGAACATGAAGGGCCAATTTCAATTTAGACTCACTGGAATAGAAAATATTGCACAATAAATTTACTGGAGTATTTTTCATAATGAGTGATAAGAAACAACAAACCTTGGTAAGAAAATTTTGGGAATACCATAGAATTAGAGAAGAAAGTGAGAACTCAAATTCACATATAGTTACACTTGTACCTTTTACCAACTATCGCTATATATAAAATTTTCCATGAATCTATGATTCAAGTAGTTGGTGAACTAAATGAAAACTCGTGCAAGCTATTAATGGAGGGTAATCATGAGAAATTAATGACAACTCATGTGAGCTTAAGGATTATCTTACTTTTTGAAAAATAAATGTTTCTTAAAAAATAATTCAAAAGATCATTGGTTAAATATAGAAGACATTTATGACAAAACACTAATCAACATGTATTAAATGTGTGAGAGGAATCTAACAAGGATAAAAATCAAATAATTCCTATAATACATTAAATAAAAAATATGAACTCAAAATGAAAAAAAGAATCTATGGTTGAAGAAGATGGAGTAAAGTTGAATTAAAAGAATATCGAATTAAAATAAAATTCAATTCAACATTTCTCCAATCTTCTTGATCATAGATTATTTTTACATTGTGAATTCATATTTTTAATTCATCTAATTACAAGATTTAATTGATTTGTGAGACTTTCCAAGTCCCTTATTACCCTCTAATATAAAAATGGAAAGTTGAGCGCAATGTCCACTAACGATCCATTTACCAAACTATTTGTAAAGTCTCCAAATGTAATAACTCATTATTTCTTCCTCACATCATGTATCTTGTAGGTGATCTACTATGATTATGGCTACACTTCTCATAAACCGAATCTATATTGAATAAAATTACTATCTTATTAGTTTCCAATTATCTATGCAACCATGCCACATTTTGTATAGAAATTAGATTTAAAAAGTTAATGCTTACGAGTGACAACACAAAATGAGATGACTACGTAGGGACTAACTTAATGGGTGAATATAAAAAAAAATGCGTGGTTTTATATATTTTGGATTGAAAACTCTTTATTAATAAAATAAATAAATAAAAATGCTATTGTTGACGTGAATTTTCAAAAATAAAAAACCAAAAGTTTCAATAAATGTAACAAGTACAATTTGAATCCAAACAATCTATAATAAATAAAAAATGATCTATTTTAACACATTTACATCATAATCATAGAAACCAATCCATGGTAAAATATTAAAATATAACAAGGCTTCCATTTCATTTTTGTACTTGGAAAATATTGTTGAGGAAATTTCAAAATACGAGAGATTTAGAGAACTAAGAAGGAAGTTAAGAAAATAGGTCATTCTGAAACCTCATAATTAGATATGGTTACTCTAAAATAGTCTCAAAGAGTGAATTGATGAGACCAAAATGGAGGAAGCATGGTTTAAAATCATTTGTGCCCAATGCCAAAGGATATTTTTCACACATCCCATACAAATTTTCCTATTACTTGTGATGTTTAACAATACATTAACTCCAAATTGGTTGATACAAACCATGAAAAAATGGAGATGGATAGAGGATATTTGGTTAAAATGAACCCATTGACACATGATGAAGAATAGAAGGATAGAAAAAAGGTAATTCCATGCATGAAGATAGTCATCGAAATAATTTTTCCTATTTTCTCCGGTGGATAAAACTATCAAATTATTTCTTATCCATCTACACGGTGGAATTCTATATGGATAAAACATACACAAAAAGAGGAGTTTATTGAAAATTTTATGGGGTTGATGAGAGATGGGAATAATATGCACATATTGGACAAGTGATTTAACAAAAATATTTTTTTGTAAAACCCTAAATTTTAGAGTAATTGTATGTAAATTATGATATAAAACTACTAGATACAATTTGACACAAGTAATAAGCTAACAAAATATGAAACCCTAAGTGTAAGGGAGAGATAAAAGGACTTAGCTGATTTGCACTTTTTCCAGAACTGATGTAGACTGGGGAAACCTGGTGAATAAAGAGGGTTAACCTTTGTAATCGTGCACTATAAAATATGTAACTATCGGATAAGGCTAGACTAGCGCACCTGGAATGGGTCAAGGGTGTCTAGGACTAGAGTCATCTATGGGCACTCGTGACTACAAAAATCCTCAAAAATTGAGTTTTTTTGTCACACAAAGTGTCATTTCTATTCACTATTGATCACATGTCTATTGTACCTTGATCACCACATGTACCTATGACCGAAAATAGATGATCACCTATAAAACCCATAAAACCACATCAAATCCAAAAAGAAAGATGCAATATGGGGAGTTAGACTAACCATGGTAGTCACTCGACATAGTAAACTTAAAACCGAGCATTGCACTACATCTCAAACTCCATGTAGTTCTTGTGAGTGTGTGAAAGAATCATTCCCTAGGATTCCCTTGTGTGAGTGCACTTTTTAATGGTCTAGCTAGATGTAGCAATGTAAATAAAATGTCTTGATGTAAAAATGAACTTCCCCTTCCTATGTTGTGTATACAAAAATGCAGTCCCTTTTCCCTTGAATGGATGCTAGATGGATGCCTTTGAGTGCTTTGGATGCCTTTGGATGCAAGCTTAGGTGATAGATAGTATGCTTAGATCTTGGTCCTTTATTTTGATCACATAACTATGTATTTATATGATTCCTTTAGTTGAATTTCGTAATTGACAACTAGAATGTCGACCCATAAGAAAATAAGATGCCCAAAATATAAAAGATTCCCAAAAAGAGTGAGTAAATTGGAAAGAGGTCAAGGGAGCACGGGAACTAGTGTCTAAAGTCATAAAAGATAAGAAAATAAAGTTTTGAATGGGATGTAGGGTGTCTAAAATAAAATAGAAAATAAGAAAGATAGAAAAGAGGCCAAAGATAACTATCAATTACTAGTTTTCTTGCTTAGGAATCATGTGAATACTAGTATGCTTTTAGGACCTATAAATGTACCCAAGTGTGTGATTTTGTGTCTACATTTTCCCCCAATTTATGTTGTTGAGTGAATAATCGATAACATAAAGTAGTTATAAGATGTGTACCTTTTGTTCTTATAGAGTGTGATGGCGATAGCGTGCCAAAGAGACAAGTGAAAGCACAAAGTGGTAAAAGTGAGACGTGGGAACTAAGAAAGGGAAAGTGACCCTAGGGGTGAAGTGTATTATGTTGTATCATGTTGTACTTGTTGTTGTACTTGATGTTATTCTTGATGTAGGGTTACTTCTTGTTGTGTATTAAGGATGGACCTACAAAAGAAGAGTGAAAGAGTAATCAAAGTCATGTATTATGAAAACTTTGTAAAAGTATGTAAATGTGTGTAAAAGTAGTAAAAGGAAAGTGTGCACCTGATGAACATGAGTGTAAAAGGATAGAAAGATGTCTTGAAAATTATTTGTAGAGTGCATTTTTGGGTGATCTCACACCAAGTGTGATTTTTTTGGTGATCTCATGCCACGGTAGAAGAGTTTTGGGGAGAGAGGTCTAGTGTTACTCTCCTTCCATGACTGCTTCCCGATAAACATCACTACTTAGTTCTAAATTTGTTATGAGTTTTACTAATTGCATTTGTGATATAATGCATTTTGTTGCTGGAGGACTATGCCTGTAATGTAAAAACTACTCTATGAACTGTGTTGATATGAGAAAATAAGTGCATCTCCCCATGACATAGATGCTCGGGGAGGTTAGGAGTACCAGTACCAATTTCTAAATCTGGGTGTTGGTGTTTGTGTTGAAGCGAGGGCCCAAGTCAAGTTCTATGTCGTTTATGTAATTGTAGCATATGATGATTCTATCTTTGTGCATGTATGAGGCTGTATCTACGAGATGTTGTGTGTGGGGTGATTTGTTCACCCAGTGTATGCCCCCTTGTTTGGGGTGTATGTGACACTGATAGGAGCATGCGGTCTAAAGAGAGGACCCGAAAGTGATATGAAGTAGATACCTTGCAAAGGGGAGGGAATGTGCATGGTAAAACCAAGGCACATGTAAACACGAAGGTTAGTAACATGTGTTAGTGTAATCAAAGAAAGTATGAAGTAGAAAAAATTACAATCAAGCAAGTAAGAAGAAAATATAGACCGTGAAAAGTGGGTTTCAGCCATGGGACATCACTCACAATGTCATAATATAATCAGGAAAAAAACAACCAAAAGCATACAATGTGCATACAAGACAAAGGGCATGTCCCTTAAACAATGTAATATAATAGAAAACAATGTCAAGAAAAGTGTAACAGACAACCATGGTGGAAAATAGTTCTTGTAAAGAAAATGTTGCACATGAAACACCCGTTAACATGTTAGAAAGATAAAGAGTATGTCAAAGCGTGTATACATTAATAGAAAGGATTTGTGCTAGTAAGAAGAAGTAGTAAATGTCGGGATGAGGGGATGAAACATTTATTAACATTAATTAATAAACACAAATATAAATGTGCACATAGTAATAAATGAATAAATACAAAGAACACCATAACATGAGATTTAACGTGGAAAACCCCAATGGGGTAAAAACCCACAGTAGAATAATTTCCACTATCCGAGAATTTTTTTATGCATTCAATCTGTAAAACTCCCTCCTCACTTCTACTCCATGTATTTACCAAAATCACCACGATAATTTTGAATATGACCTATAGTCATATTTAAATAACCTGAAGGGTTATGACCTTCTTAAGTGTGGGCACATCCCCCGATTAATATTAGTTATTACATAACTAACTACCTACTTTATAGTTTATATTTAAATAATAAGAATATAAATTATTCTATATTATTTAACTATAAAATAAATATTATGATCACTTAATAGTATAGTTCTAACACTTCCCCTTAATATTAATTGGGGATCCATATGCCAACATTACCTATTTGTACAATAGGATTTACAAATCCATAAACCATTAGTGAAGGTTTAGGCTAGCATATCACTTTTGAAGGAATTATAACACCTTCATCATGCTCAAATTACCTTTTAATACAAAATAATTTGGAATCTATAAATTAGAATTATGATTTAGGCTAAGCATGATTTGTGAGACTACATCCCACCATTTCTCATGGAAAAAATTCTCAAATTACATCTCTAGGAGCCTTTTATAACATAAGGGCCTCCATTACAAATAGATGTACCATCTTGGAATGTATACCGTAAACTCTATTAGTTTACATAGATCATAAAAGATATTTTTACAATGCTTTATACCAGAGTAGAAGTATAGAGGAGAAGGATTCAAAAGCGGCCAACCATTCGGAGGTGGAATTTCAGCACACTCCCCCTAAATAGAAAATTTTAAAGGCCAATCAGAATTTCAGTAAACACAATAGTTTCATAAACATGTCGTAACTTGATCTTGATCTTGGTTGGGCGATCTTGGAGATCTATATCACTGCAGATAACCTTCTCTCGGATAAAGTGCATATGTATCTCAATATGCTTTGTCCTTTGATGTTGAACTATATTTTTAGCCGAGAGAAATACAACTTTTTCTATCAAACAGAAGATGAGTACTTCCATTATCTTCCATGGGCATCTCTTCCAATAGCCACTTCAGCCACATGGCTTCTTTTTCTTCTTCCATTGCACTTCTATAATCTTCCTCAAAAGAAGAAATAAAAATTGTTGGTTTCTTTTTACTTCTTCAAGTAATGGCACACCGTACCAAACTTGAATACATATCCAGTTGTAGACTTGTAATCTATCACATCACTAAGCATGGTCAAAATCAAAATATCCATATAAATATGCATTGTTAGAAGAAGTATAATGTAAACAAAACTTAATTGTGCCTTTTTAGAACACAATATTCTTCCTGGCTAACTTTCGTGATCCCTGATAAGGCTCTTACATAAACCTTGAAGTAATCCCTATTGCATAAGCAATGTCAGGTCTAGTAATAGTTAGATAAATCAAACTACCTACAAGTTGCATGTACAAAGTAGGATTAGCTTTTTCACATGCAAGTTTAGGATCAAGTTTACATCCAACTTCTATAGGAATAAAAACATGTTTATAATCAAGCATATTAAACCTTTTAAGTAAATTAGTTGTATATTGTGATTGAGATACTACAATAGAATTTTTATCCTAAAATATAGCCATGCCCAAAAAATGATGCAATAATCCTAAGTCTGTCATCTCAAAATATTGCATTAATTTTTCTTTAATTTTCATAATTAAAATGTTAGAATTATTAGTGATAATTAAATCATCAACATATAATACAATTAGAATTATAGCAAGTTTCTTCAATTTTAACAAATAAATAAAAATGTGAGTATTTTTTAGTTTTCTAACAAAACAATGAAGATGATCTAGTCATCGTGTCGCAAGAATGTGTCATTTTAAACAAAAAATGATTATATTGTTTTACTATTTTTCACAAAAAATAAGTAATTTTATGATTAATATTTTCAAAAAAACAAAGCAATAATTTATATATTTTTCAAAAACATAATAATGGTTTTTAAAAATTGGGGAGCTCTTGCTCCTTATTGGTTTGAATCTCTATCAACTCAACTGAGTTGGCTATCGAACTTCAAGCGAGTTCATATTCCATATATTATTTGCAATTTTAAATTGAATATTAATCAAACTATGCCAAAATTTATTAATAATCAAGCCTTATTTACAAATAAAACCAATTGAGCAACATATAATTCAAAAAAAAAGCACCACAACCAACATACATGATGTGCAACCCGGAGGGTGAGCCGAGCATGTAAGTTCTTCAAATAAAATGTGGTGGTGTGATCGAAGTCACACCATCATCCATCACCACATAGAATTTTAAAGCCTTTATCCACCCCACGTTGTCCCCATGGGACCAAATTGTCCCATGGTAAAGGAGGAGGGTATAGATACCAAAAATCTACACTCCCCCATCTTCACTTAATAATATCATTTACAATGTATCTCCACATTATATTAATTATATCAACACCCCATATCCCCACAATTAATTAAAATATTTCTTCATATACACAAATACCATATCCCATGATATTTTAACTCACCTAAGTTAGTTCTCTAAAATTTATTTAAAATCATCCCTAACTCCTTATTTTGAAACATCCATCATGTGCATTTATAAATCCCCCATTATCTTTTCAAAATCTTATTTATTTGAAGATAATCTTATATAAATCCTAAACAAACTCAAGCCAATTTAGATAATAATCTAACCTATCTTATCATTTCCTAAACAAACCTGACACCTCATTAGACAACATGACACTTTCAAAACTAACCAACAAGCTTATCCCTTGAAAACATGAACAAAAAGCTCAAATTAGCAAATTGTTCCAAAACAAACTCAAAAAGGCCGAAATCATCGGCAATTAGCTAAATCACCAATGATTATTTAAGCCTAATTTGTATCTTCTTTTCGGGATCATCTTCTCATACTCTTGAACCTCTAGTCTTCTATTAGGGTCTATTATCGTTATATTGCATCAATGAAACACAATATCATCCAAGTACTGGCATTCAAATTCACCAAGAAAGTCTGAGAATCATTTTGGAGCTTGGTCGACATAGTCAACAAATCACTAGTCAACTTCAAGCCCCATCCATCATTTCTAATCAAGGTCAGTTTTTATTTTCACATGTTCATTTGCATATTTAGGTACATTTATCTATTATTTTCCCCATTTTGCATTATAATTTAAATCCCTAGACCATTATATTTTCAAATATTTGGTTAGACATTACATTTTATCAGGCTGTTTACTATCCCCCATTATCACATGCGATTCATTGAATCACCTACTATTTTCTGTATACCCTATTTTCCTGAAGATCAATCAAATTTCATTTATTATTTCCATTATATCTTTATTACTACTAACATGTTGTCAATAATGGATTATTTAGATGGAATTAGGAGGACCAAGCCATGAAATAAAAAGTATCAATTCTCTACCTGTCATCCGCCATCCCTTACATTAGGAGCAATATGATGTTTTACACGACCTTGAATTGTGTGCCATTCATTCCGCACCTTTAGATCAGCTTCGACCATCTTGAATCCACTTAGAGGATTCACAATGCCACTAACGAGTTTTGGGAGGCTTATTTTAAGATCTTACGTATTCAAGTTGACTTGGCTTGGTTTGAGTATCAATATGAAGTTGAATTAGAGTCCTTGAGCTCTAAGGCTGAATTTGAAGATCAAATTAATTACAAAAACTCAAATTAGTATTCTAAATACTAGTATGACTCATAACATGAAGACACACAATACATCTCAGAATTCTTTGAGGAATATACTGATCACGAATATTTAGACTATCCAGAAGAAGAGAACCTTGAGTTTACTGAAGAGGAAGATTCACCTTCATCTGAAAACTCTGACACTGATTTAGACTCTAATTTTGAGCCATAGTCTACATATCTCATATTTCGTTATCTACTACATATTTGTAATAAAATCTAAACTTTTCATAACATTTATTATTTATCCATTATATATCATGTCTTGTTTAAAAAATCACTTGATTGTATAAATAGTGGGTTGACATCCTTGCGAGGAATTCCTTTGACTTCTAGGGACTGGCCTTTGCCAGGAAACCTACTTACTATTTTTACTAATAAATATCTTGTGTAGTGTCTGTGATTGTAGCTTCATTCATAGGACAAAAGTTAATTCATTTCTTATACGGAGCGCAAAAATCAAACATCGTCCATCCACATCCATGAGTATCTCCAAACCCCACCATATCGAGGTTTGGTATGCTTATTAGGTTAAGTTTAAGAGGTAAAATTTATTTTGAACATTTGGCACTCCCGGTGGTATTAGAAGTCCCTCATTTTCTTTGTTTTATTTCATTAAAATAGCATCTTTATTATTTTTTATTTTTTGGGTTTTCGTGTACTAATCGCTGCGATTGGGAAAATCACCTACGATTTCTATGGGTTTTTTTCAAATACTAACAATTTACTTTTTGGCTTCTATTTTTTGCTTTTTCTTGCTAGTTTTCCTGGCCTTTGTTTGCGGTATTGTCTCTGGAAAGCTCATTTACTAGATTTCTTGCTTTAAAAATTGCTAAAATAGAAGAAAATGAGCATTTAGTGGTAAGTCCTACAACATTTCCTTTTTGTTTTCAGTATTGCATCTTGTTTGATTGTCTTCATCAAAATCAACACTTCATTTTGGGTTCTAAAAAAACAATTACATCCTTCTTGCTTCACATAGCTTTAATTAGGGAGGTAAAACAATTGCATTCACTCTTTTATTTCCCTCACACACAACCAAACCACTTAAAAACATCAAAATGCACTTAAACAATTCCTACCTAGGTGGATACCTACTTGGATTTGATCACCAAGAGGATAATCCGACTTGATGTTCTGGATGAGTATAATCATATGTTTGTCGGTATATATTGGCAAAGAACCTAACACCCTTATCGCTACACGGGACTATGAAGTGAGGGGGTAGGCCCCAATACCACACCCTTATCAAACAACAGTATAGAGTAGGGCCTCATTTACCTTCGGGTATATCGAGAAATCCACCCATAAACATACCTGAAATTAGCCATAAATTGCCATTTCCTAGGACCTTTCTTAACCATTTTACACATTTCATTCTTTTATAATTAAATCAAGAAAATCTAAAAACAATTTTTTTTTCACTTTTTGTAACAAACTCATTTAGTTATTTTAATTCTTAGGTGTTTGTGTGTTTTCTTAATATGGTACAAACTAGACAACAATCTCGTAAACAAAATTCTAAAAATATTTCCACACCATTACCCACTCCATCACAAGAATAGATCCCATTATTTGTTTCAATGTCTACACCACTATCTAACACATTTGCTACACCATTAAAGCAACAAAACCCATTTCATCAACCAAGTAAATCTACTCCTCTTTCTGATGCCCAATGAGCTTGGAATGAAATAAAGGAGAAATATAATGAAGAAATGTGAAAATGTATTTTAAGTTCAAGACATCAGTTTCATAGTCAATATTTCTATACATATGAGTAGGAAGAAATCGAACAACCATACTCTCCTAGCTCTTAATCAGAGACATCGAACCTCCCTTCTATGATAGAGGAGACCCTCATTTTGAATCAATGTTGGATTCAAACCCTATTTCCCTTAATGCTTATCTCATAGCTAGGGGTGTTCAACTCCAGCCATTCACACCTAAACCATCCTTGAACATTCCAGATCCTTTATCTGGATCTTCACAACAAGTTGAACCTGAACCAAATTCGAATATCCCTAATCCTTTATCTAGTTCTTCACTTCCCTTGATATAAACAAAAAATTTATGCCTAGATCATCACATCCATATGATCCTTCATCTAGTATTGCAAGTCTTATTGATTCAAATCAGGAACTGTTGTTTAACAAATACATTCATATCCACCTTTGAGTCAACTTGAAACATCAAAAGTTGTGTCTTTTGTTCTTGTCTTTAGTCTTCATATGATTTATTCTCAAGACACAACTGCCCAACAACATACATCTTCACTAGACCCTTCCATTGGTTCCACACCTCCCCTAAGTAACATGGGTGTTTCTTCATCCACCCCTCCAACATCTTCATCAATTCAGACATCTCCAATGAGTTTTGTTACTACTTCTATTGCCATATCTTCTCAACCAGTTAATACTTCTGTCTAAAGTATTACTATGTCTATTTCCTCATCCTCTCCCTTAGTTAATACTAGTGCTATTGCTAAAACTCATCCTATCTCATCTCAATCCACTACACCTATCATCTCACAACAAATACAATAGTAAACACCATCCTCTGCTGCTTCTGCCATACCATTTCAACAACCACCTCCTTATTCACAACCTTTCACTAGCACATTCTATTGGTTTCTCATACATGCACCCATGTCTCGGATCTTTGAAAAGGGATGAGGTGTTTGAGACCACAATGGAACCATCCCCAAGTTGTGGGACCTTACACACTTGGGATGGATCTCTGGAGAAGGCCGGTTCCTCTACCTACCTCTAACGCTACTACTACTCCTAATGCTGAATGCAAATCCTAGACTAAACATGCCAAGGGACCAGGGATAGAAGGATGTGCGAAAGGGGAAATCCTAAAGCGAGGGTGATATCACTAGAAAGAAAGGGTCGATCTCTCTCCATGAGCGGTGAAGGAAACAAAGAGGGTGCATGAGAAGAGGGCGGACAATGCATGCCATAGATCAACATGTGGGCTCGGCCTTCCAGTACACACAACACATGAATGTGGGGATTGCAAGTAGAGGAATATGCATAGCATGCCAAAAACACAAATAGAGAGGTGAGATGTAATGAAAATGAGAGAGGGAAGACAAGAGTTACACAAAACATGATTTTATTGCTTAAGGGACATACAATCATTTACATTCATAGCAAGAGATGAGAATACATTGCAAAGACCATGCTAGGATCTAAGACCCATGGGAAGTTGGCCACCATTTTGGCATGGTGTCGTTACCACAAGGAGAGATGATTTTTACAAAGTAGAACTCTACTATTTATAGAAGAAGGAGAGAAGAGAAGGAGAAAGGGAGGGAAACTCAGATTCAAATCTTCAACCACCAATGTCAATGCCTCCTACAAATCTACCCCAAATCTATCATGTCTATGCATCAATTACTTGTTTGGTGCCTTGAAGGAGGAGGAATGGTGGATCAAATCAAATCTGATCTGGTTGTTGGGGCAAATAGATCCTATATTAATGGCACGAAGATGTTTCTTCATTTTCCCCACCTAACCTCTCCAAAATTAAATTTTTAGATCTCCATGGCATAGATGAGGCTGAGATATTTCCAACAGTGCTAGATTTTTTAGATTTTGAGCATTGAGTCAAAAGATATGCTCATTTGAAATTTGAATGGGTCCGTACAAAATGGCGGGAACCAACTACCAAAACGGGCCCCTTTTGAAACTAGACACATGGAGGGATGGCGCATGTCTAAGGGCAGCCTTTGTATTTCACTTTTGAAGTCGCAGGATGACACGTGGCTTCTTCCATGGCTCGCTTAGTTTCTTCATGTTTTGGCTAAGTATTTTGCTCAACAGGGTCATATATCTAACAGGGACACATGAAAACTTGGCACTTGTTTGGAAACCCTTTCATAGTTTCACTCTTGAATTAGTGTTGTGATGACACTTGGCACCCTCCGCTAGCCTATCTCAATGCTTTGACTATTCAACCCCAACCCTATCCTTTTATGAAACTAGACGCGTGGAGGCTCGCGCTCATTTAGAAGCCCGCTCAATATTTTTCCTTTGAAGGAGCATCGGGTTGACACGTGGAATCTTCCGTAGGATCTTGGACTTTTCAATGGCCACTCTTACCTTTTCGGGCCCTAAACACATGGCAAGCTAGCACTCGTTCTCTATACTTAGTCAATTTTGGGCCCACTTTGTCCCATTTTTCAACTTGGATTACGTGGCAAGCTTGCTCATTTGGGCCTCCACTTTTGGATTTACCTTTGGAGATGCACCGAGATGACTAGAAAGAAGGTGAACGCATAAAATGTGGGCACAAGGGAGAAGTGGAAGAAAGAGGCAAATAGGGGTGTGCGCTATGCGCGCGGGGAGATGAGGAGCAAATGCATGAAAGGGAAACAGAGGGGATGTACAAAAGAGTGTGCGTGAGAGGAAGGAATACTTATAGAAGGAAAGTATGAAAACAAGACGTGGGCATTCAACTAAAGGAAGGTGCACAGAGGAAGAAATAAAAGAGGATGCAAAAAGAATTGAGTCTAGGTAAGCACACAAGAGGAATGTTAGGGACTTAGCTGATTGGAAGGTAAGTCTATAGAGGTGCGCACAAGGAGTGCATGAAGGAGGAAGGTGCGCGAGGGAAAATGGAAGGAGATAGAAGAATGCAAAAAGGAGCAGGAAGGTGCACAGAGGAACTACATCTGTGCCAAGGTGTCAAAAGAACAATCTTGAGTGCATGCAACCTAAAATGTGAAACACCAGAGTCAGGATGAAAATATAAGTTATCCAGATAACTAGGAGAGTTATTTGGATAACACATCCCTTCCACCTCCTTATCAATACATTCAATCATCACAACCATTAGTGTCTCAGCCACTTTCTAGTATGCCCTCTCAACAAAATGTTCCTTATTAGTAATATATTCCACAACAAAATATACCTCAACAAAACATTCCCACTTACGATTACTGTTCACAACAAAACATTTCGCAACAAAATATTTTGTCTCAACAGTATATCCCTACCAGTATCCCTTCACAAAAAAACATCCCACAATAAAATATCCCTTACTAGAAAACCACCCCACAATAGAATATTCGTATAAGTAGAACATACCCCAAAAAAACATCCCTACTTATAGTATTCCATCACAACAACACATTGCACAACAAAACATGCCTCAACAAAACATTCCACAAAGCAAAATGTTCCACAATACAACATGCCTTAACAAAAAAATCCATAGTAAAATGTTCCACATTATAATATTCCCTATCAATAGAACATACCTCAACAATATCAAATATACTCACAACCTAGCCAGTTTTCATTTCAACCTAGCTCATCCTCGCAACAACCACAATCTGATCCTCTATAAGCTCTCATGAACTGCATATCTAATCTTGAGGTTGTGTATTCAACACCAAAGAATGTGCTCTCCTATGATCAAATATGCAATGATACCATTCACCCTTCAAGTACCATTAAAATCTTATCCACCTCATTGGGAACTTCCAAAATTTATTAAATTCTATAGCAAGGAATACCACCACCAAGTACATTCTCAATTTTTGTCATGCTTGTTATCTAATAGCCCATGATGAGGAACTTATGTTGAGGAATTTTCCCATGTCTTTGGTTGGTCCTACATTGGATTAGTACAAAAACATTCCTCATTATTGACTTTACTCATTCACACAACTTGCACAACTCTTCCTAGAACAATTCTCTATTAACATGGTCAGCAAACTCACTATTAATTACCTCTACACTATTAAACAGTTTGAGGATGAGTCTATTGCTGATTTTGTTGCCCATTGGAGGGTAACATCAACCAGTTGTCCTTTGCATTACCAAAAACTGAATTTATCAAAGTACTATGTCAATCCTGCACTAACCATATCTCATCAACATTACAAATTCAATCATTTCAGACCTTTGACGAAGCCTTTAATATGGCTCGTAAGTTGGAACTTTGAGCTCTAGAATATGGTCGTGTTAAGCTTTTCCCTAAGAAACCACAAACTAACTTACCATCTAAAACAACATCATTCAATCTTGATAAATCCAAATCATCTGCTAACACTGTAGTGGTTAAATCCACCCCTAAGGAAAGACCTACTACTAACCATACTGTCAACCACATAGCTACACACCCATAGGAGAGACTTATAGTGTAATATTTGATAATCTACTCGCTATAAATATAATATCTATCACACCTATTCAACCCATTGACACATCCATATCCAAACCTTCTTGGTATCAAGATAATGATTATTGTAAATACCATAGGGTTAAAGGACACGAAATCAAAAGGTGTCACACTTTTCATAATGTCCTTTAAGATTTGATTGATAAGGGTGACCTTCACTTAGATAATCCAAATGCACCCTGAATATAAATATTGAAATATTCAAACAACCATTTCCTAATCACCCTTCATCTTCTGACCAACCACAGAAAAATGTTGTTCAAGCTCACCATACAATTAACACCATTACTAAAACATTACCGACCCTTGAGTCCACCACAATACCAGCTGAATCTAAATCCGCATCCTCAGGATCAACATCAATACTAATTGAATCTGAATCCACATCTTCATAATCAACATCAAAATATATTGAATTAAAATCTATATCTACCGAACCATTCATGTTGAGAAGATAGAGTATGCCATAAGGATAGGGAACATAGAAGATTCACGCATAGGAATAAGGTGTATTTGAAGGTGCGGAAGGATAGAAAAGTAAATGCACACCGGGATAAGCTACTTGGGGAAATGTGTGCCAGGACAAGCTAATTTGGGGACTTAGCCATTTTTCATGGTTTTGGGCTATTTTTGGAGATAGCATGCAGAGAAAACATTGGGATGGAGACTTGTGTGACACACAACTACTATTTTGGGATGAGTTTTTGATGTTCACCATGCACAAGTTGAAGATAATAATAGGATTACTACTATGCTAGTTAATTGTATGAGATCTATTATTAACACACTTGCATGTGTTCCTATTATTGTAAAGGTGCATGGCTATTTTCAGCATGTGGCCTATTTTAGGAAGTGTGTAAGTAGTGAAGGGAAAGTCCCCACCCTTTTAAATATGGATTGAAATGTGTAGTTTTATATCTTGTGATATATGAGCTATTGTGGAGTTATGCTACCAAATTTGATGCGTGCATAAGCTTTGATATCATTGTTTATTGTAAGAAGCTTATGTATTTACTATGTTTAATATAATGATGTTAAACATAAGCGTAACTAGTTCTTGTATGGTTAATCCTATCATTGTTATTATTTAATTCATGATTCTTTAAGATCTAGATCTAGTTATGCTCTGTGGAATGTTTATGTTATTTATGGATATGAATGTATTATATCTTCATCACATTAACATCCTACATAAGAAACTATAAGGAGGGGCCTGGTACCTTTATACACTTCGAGGGATTGCTCATCTTAGGCTAGGTGATGTGTCGGTGTGCTTAGGTTATTCATGGTAAATTCTAAGTTTTGCATCATTGGTCCATTCTTTGGGACCTCTTTTTCAGATTGTTTTCGGGATTGGCTTGTAATGAAGATGTATCAGTTGACCCTAACAAGTGTTGAGGAGTGGATAAAATATCTAGAAGAAGAGTACACACAGAGGTTTAGCACTGGATTTGAGTTTGACGCACCCGCGTGGGTGGAAAATAATGAAAGAGTTGGTGATAATTGTATCGAAAACTATGCACCATGATGAAGTTGCACTCTAAAGGAAACATAATAGCTCCAACATAATCACAAGGAGGAATCGATCAATCAATGGAAGAACTTTCATAATAGAACAAAGCTTGCACATAGAGAAAGACAGTGGAGTGTCTTGGCATACTCATAAATGTCAAATGAAGGGATACATATAGGGTGTTGAGTAACCCTAGTGCATGACACACAAGCAAACCCTAAACCTAACCCATGTGAGATGACCCTCCATATGTGAGTGGAGGAAACATAGGATCCCACACACCAACAACCCCCTTCATTGAAGCTAGGGTAGTGGCTATGATGAGTCAAATAGAACAAGAAGACACTCCTAAAAACTAAGAAAGATGTGTCAATGGGGCTCGACAACTAAAGGCCTGATAAGGTGCCCACATACAAACAACATATTCCTATAAGAAGAAGAAGAGAAGGACTATATAGCTCGAAGAAGTTCAGAAAATACATAAGACCTCACCCCGAAGAAGAGACCAGAAGTGAAGAAACTTCACTTCGGTGAAGGGCTTAGTGAATATATCTGCAATATGATTAGTTTTACGAATGTATTGAATTTCGATGATACCATCATTAATAATCTCTTGTATGAAGTGCATATGGATCTTAATGTGCTTCATCCGCTGATGCTGAACTGGATTTCTACAAATTGAGATAGTGCTCGTGTTATCACAATAGATAATGGTAGGCCACCAAAAGTGGATGCCAAACTTTGTCAGAATACCCTGTAGCCAAACAGCCTCTATAACAACATTAACTGCTCCTCGTATTTTTCCTCTGTAGAAGATATCACAATTGCATTCTGCTTCTTGCTAGACCAACTTATAGGACCCAAACCAAGAGAAAAAATGTAGCCAGAGGTAGATTTTCGATAATCTAAGTCACCGGACTAGTCAGAATCTGTGAACCCAATAAAGTCAATATCCATCCCTCCAAAATAGTTAATTCCATCAAGTATAGGTGCCACAAACATAATGAAGGATCCACTTAGCTGCTTTCCAATTCAGCTCATGTGATTCTTGCATAAATCTAGACATGATCCCAACATCATAAGATAAATCCAAATTAAGTGTGAGTCATGTAAATCAAGCTCTACACAAAATGTTGATAAAGGATACCATCAACCAAGGGAGTAGAGAAATCAAAAACCAACTTAACCTCAGAAAGAAAAGGAGTAGGAGAAGACTTGTAATCAGACATCTAAAAACAAGCAAGCAAGTCAAGAGCATACTTAGGTTGTGAAATCAAAATTTTCGAGTCAGATTGTGAAATCTGGATCCCAAGAAAGTAATGAAGTAGACCTAAGTCAGTCATGGAAAACCTATTGGCCAAGGTGATCTTCACAAAATCAATGATAGAGGAAGAGTTTTCTGTGATCAAAAAGTCATCAACATAGAGAAAAATAATGAGTATGGAGTCATCTTGCCGTAGAATATAAACATTTGGATCAGAATGACACCTAGTAAACCTTGATGTAAGTAAAAAGGAGTCTATCTTGGCATACCAAGCCCGAGGGGCTTGTTTAAGGCCATAAAGAGACTTCTTTAACTTATAAATGAGGGAGGGATCATCGACATAACCTGAGGTTGTTCCATGTAGATATCTTCCTCTAGGTCACCATGAAGGAAGGCACTCTTAACGTCCATTTGATGGAATTTCCATCATTTTTACGTGGAAATGGAAAGGGTCATTTGAATAGAAGTCATTTTCACAACCTAGGAGTAAAGGTTTTAGTATAATTAACCTCATATATCTAGGAGAAACCCTTAGCTACTAATCATGCTTTAAATTTTTGACATCTCCATCTACTCCATACTTTTTTGAACACCCACTTACACCGAATAATTTTTCTTCCTTTCATAAGAGGGGTGAGATCCCAAGTATCGTTCTTCATGAGAGAGGAATACTCCTCATCCAGGGAAGAATCCCACTCAAGAATACCATAAGCATCCCAAAAAGACTGTGGATTAGAGGAAAAGGCAAAGAAAGAGTGGGGTTCAATGAAATCTGAGCAAGTACATTTCATATCTGAAGTATCTTCAAATAAATCTCTAGCACTTTATAGAGTTTTCCTAGCCCAAAGAGGACCAGGATGATTAGGTTCTAAGTTGGAAGATTCATCAATCGAGTGAGAAGGGACATAGTCCTTGTCATCACTACTATCAGAATCAGAAGACTCAAGGGTCTGATGTTTGGGAGGATCAGGAAGAGGAGCACACTCAACAACATCATCATCTGATGAGTCATAATCCGAATCAGCAAGCTGAAGAACCTCAATAGGTAGAGAAGTGGAAGTCGAAGAAGACTCATCGAACTTAACACTTATCTCAATATAAAGCTCATGAGAAGTAGGATTTAACAATCAATATCCCTTCATGCCATCAGGATACCCTACAAAGATACAAGGTTTGGATTGTGGTTCCAATGCCTTACATTTATTCTTGGGAATCTGAGCCATAGCCTTGGATCCGAAGAATCAAAAGTGCTCAACATCAGTCTTACATCCAAACCAGGCTTCAAAGGGTGTCATCCCTCTTACTACCCTATGTGGGACACGGTTCTGAATGTAATTAGCACAATTCACTTTGCTTCAGCCCAATACTATGGAGGAGGAGACTTTGAGTGAATCATATAAGTGGCCATCTCTTTAAGAGTATGGTTCTTTCTTTTTTCTACTCCATTCTCGCGAAGGGTTGTAAGAAAATCCGTATGCTACAAGGAGATCCCTTCAGAAGTACAAAAATCCATGAACCTAATGTTTACATATTCACCTCCATTGTTGGTTCGAAGAACCTTAATAGACCGTTCCGCCTGTTTCTCAGCAAGAGCCTTAAAGTCCTAAATTTTTTCAAAGACTTCAAACTTAAGCTTAAGAAAATATACCCAAGTATATCGTGAATAGTCATCAATGAAGGTCAGCACATAAAGAGCTCTAGTAAATGAAGGAGATGGAAATGGACCAGAAATATCACTGTGAACAAGATCTAAAGGATGAGTAGCTCTCTAGGATTTTCCTTTGTCAAAGTTCTTTTCAGGATGCTTTCCAAGGGTACAACCCTCACAAAGACCCTTAGAAAACTTGACGTGGGGTAACCCATTGACCATTTTGTTTTGGCTCAATTATTCAAGGTAGCGATAATTTAGATGTCTAAAATGCTCATGCCATAGCTTACTAACCTCATTTGCATGAGTGAGAAAGGAAGTGGGTGTAGAATCAAAAGTAAAGTGGGAAAAGGTATACAACCGTGAACAATGATCCACCTTTCCCTCAACCATTGTAGTGTCATTGTTAAGCTCATGAATAATCACTGAGTTAGGACCAAATTCCACTTGTATTCCTTCACCAAGGTGAGTAATTTGGTAAACTAATAGGAGATTGGTAGAGAGATCAGGAACACTCAACACTTGGTTAAATGTTCCCCCATCCATCTCTACCAATCCACTACCGAAAACCGACACTATCATGTCATTACCCATCATGATTTGGGACATACCACAAGGCTTGATGTTGGAGAAATCAACATGCAAAGAAGCCATGTGGTGTGAGGCACCAGAATCTATAATCCACATCGATGAAGGAGCAAATTTGGCTACAAGGGCCTTTCCTTTCTTCTTATCAGATTTAGAACCTTTTGTAGTAGAAGACTCGGCCTTCGAAGCATTTTGTTTGATAGACTCAGGAACACCTATTTGATTTTTCTTAAGTAAATGAGTAAGGTGATCAATTTGTTTTCTCATACACATATGCTCTTTATGACCAAGATTCTTGCAATAGGAACATAAATACTTATTTTTTTGTGCTCTAGGCTCAAAATTCAAAGTGTTTGTGTTAAATTTAGTTTTGGTTTTGGTTTCCTTATTAGGTTGATCCTTTTTTCTTTCTTCCTTTCCTTACTAGTACTTGCTACAAGGGCATGTGACTTGGACTTGAGAGACCCCATTTGAATGAGTTTGTCTTGTTCTCGAATGAGTTGGGATGAAAAAGTCAAAGGAGGGCATATTCCAATCCTTTCCCAAGGAAGCTTTTATAGTGTAAAAGTTGACACAAAGACAATATATTTTGGATCTAACTTAGAGAGAATCAACAAGATCAATTGAGAATATTTCTTCTCTACTTGACATTCTTTTAACAACAATCTATTGTGGAAAAACTTAGAGAAGAATGCTTGTAGGTTTTCAAAATCACTAGGATTTAACCCTAGTAGTTTGTTTTCCAACTCATGTGCTCTCATGTCATCTTATTGTACAAACATTCCATATAACGTTTTCCATGCAGAATTAGGTGTTTCAGATGACTCAATGTGGAAGAGCAAGTAAGGAGAAATGAACATGCAAAGAAGACCTAAAGCTTCATCACTACGATTTAACCACTTAGATTTTTCAGGGTCATCATCTAGTTCAGTCTTAGTTCCCATGGTGATGCGGAATAACCCTTTACCCCTTAGTTTCATAATTATTTTCGATCTCCATTCAAATAATTTGAACGATGTAAGCAAAGGAATTGAAAGTGCATCCATAGTGAAGAGAGAGAAAGAATGCAGAAAAGAAACATAAGAATCACAACCACCCAAGACAATATAATAACCCCCCTACTTTTGGCACTTTATAGTTTAGTGCATTGAATACAATCGGGTCTGAGCGTGCATCTTGAAACACTTGGTAACTCGCCTTGCAATCAGCATAATAATGCGTAAGAGAGGAGACCACAATCGTGTTTCATGGAGCGTAGCAAAGTGACACCGTACACAAGCACAATTGCAAAAAATAGGAAGGAGGTGAAATCAAATCCTGGTTGTGAGAAAAAGCATCTCACGTCGCAAAGGATACCCCCTTGCTGCAAATTGTGGCAGATGTGCTCACTAGTCATAAGCAATAATAAGGGTAAAATATAATGTTTTAAATGAACTCAAGATGAGTTCGAGAGATCTTCAGAATGTCGAAAATCACACGGAGACAAATAGGAGCTCAGAGTGTTACTACACACTTGAGCACACGATTAGTAAAAAAATTGACAATAACGCTTAAATTATTGTTTTGAAATGCCTAATTTAGCTAATTTAAAGCTATGGGAGTTAAAAAATGATAATTAATGTTATTTTGAAAAGATGATTTTTAATGATTTAACTAATCAAAAATGAAGGTTAGATTTGAAATTAATAAAACTAGATTTAATATAATTAAATCTAATTAATTTCAAATAATAAAAACTAATTAAGATCTAATTAAATCCTAATTAAATATTTTAAATACTTTCCTTTTTAAAGAAAGTCAAATTTTCCCACTTATAATTTAAAATTTTCGGATAAGATCTAATAAGATCTATTAAAAGAAACTTTCTAAGATCTATTAAATTAAAAGAAACTAATTTCTATAAATATATATTAATAGAAATAGATACCAAAGATTTTTGTTATTTAAAAGCACCCACCAAAAAGAAATGGTCGTGGATGGAAACTTATAAAAATTCATGAGTTCACCGTGGTTTGAGTGCGGTTGTAATGTGTTTTGGAGGGAGGGTCCCGTGGTGGTAATGACTAGGTCGTGGTAGTGGTAATGGTGAGCGGTAGAGGGGAGATTACCATTGGGAGGAGAAGCTATCGGTAGAGGAAAGAGACTCATGGTCAATGTAGACCACTCAAACACCAAATGTAAACTACAAACGGACAACAAACAACAACCTCACAGCCAACAAACTTACGACAGAGGTAGATTTCGATAGCTCGGTGGTAGAGCATCCATCGCAAACCACGGTGAAGAAAACTCACGACCATTCCAGATCCGAGAAAAGAAAAAGTGTAGACTAGGGACGAGAGAGGGTCTCGACAGAGAAAGAAAGCACGATGCGAGTTTGATGAGTTTGCAGAGCTCGTGTTTGGAGTTGTAGCTCACAGGCATAAACAAAAAATGCAAATACCAATGCAACCACCAATTTTAAACCTGGATCTCTACAAAAAAACACCATGCAAACACAAAAAAGACCAAAAAAAAAAGAGATCTAAATTTTTTTAGTTTAATAAAAAAATTTAAAAACCAGAATAAAGAACCTCTTATTTTAGCTGATCTACTAAATTTAGCTACAACTAGCTAAATGTAGCTACAAAACCCCTGAAAAACTCAAGGAGATCTGCACATGCATGAAGAACACAAAAAAATCTCAAACTTTCCAAGAACAATTTGTTAAGAACGTTAGCAATAAAATTCTAAAATATAATGATAAAAAAACTTGCACGAGGAGTAAAAAAATAACGAAACCAAGAGTAATCACAACTTAGATGATGAATGCACATTTACCCGATCTCATCTTTGATACCATGAAAGAGTTGGTGAGAATCGTATCGAAAAATGTGCACCATGATTAAGTTACACTCCAAAGGAAACATAATAGCTCCAAAGATAATCACAATGAGGAATTGATCAATCAATGGAAGAACTTGCATAACAGAACAAAGCTTGCACATAGAGAAAGACAACAAAGTGTCTTAGTATACTCATAAATGTCAAATGAAGGGATACATATAGGGTGTTAAGTAACCCTAGTGCATGACACACAAGCAAACCCTAAACCTAACCCATGTGAGATGACCCTCCATATGTGAGTGGAGGACATATAGGATCCCACACACCAACAAATAATTTGTATGACTATTTGTATGAGAGCTTATTTACTATTTTCCTAGTAGAACGAAGACGAGTGGCTAGTTGTTTATGCGTATAAACATAATTGGAGGTATCACACACTTTGCGGATGCAAGAAGAATTTTAGACCACGTATGATGCTGATCTGATTTGGACACGTGATGTGGATACTTGGTTCCATGGTGTTTTGATCAACTCTATTATGGAGTACTGAGTTTCCACTTATTCTTTCCCAGAGGTAGATGAGTTCCAATTTGTACAGTATCCCAAGGGAACTTACTTGCAAGGCATTCCATTGGCGATCAAGATCTTGATGGTGACCCTAAAATTGGAAGAAAAATGATGGCTAGCTAAACCCCACCACGTGGGGGTAGGAGTAGGTTTGGTGAAAGATGAGGACCTAGTGGCAGAAAGGTAGAGAGAAGAAATGCGGATTAAGTACAACGAGGAGCGCAAAAGGGAGATGGAAAAGAAATGAGATATTGCAGAGTGGATGGCATTGAGGAGAGAGATGGCTCGTGAAGGATTTGGAGCTCACGTAGAAGGCATGGAGCTAGAGCATCTAGAACTCCCCCATTTGTGAAAGCATGACAGGGAACCCTCCTCGTCCTCACATAAGAGTGTGCCAATAGAGATGACATGGGACGTGGGCATGCATATGAATCTACTTGGAAAACTATCCCTTACACTTGGTTTTCCAATATCTATTACATCCAATAGTCAACAAACTAATTTGGGTAGTAGAGAAGCAGGGGTAAGTCACATAGAAAGTACATATATGGCAGGGTAGGCATCTTCATTATTGTTTGGAGGTACCTTTTCAGTGCATCATCAACATAGAATTTGAGTGCATAGAATTTTGGACTCACTTATGGGAGTAGTACCACCACACAAACTATAGGAGTTCAGTTCAGTACTACTTCCGGGACATAGTGACTTACATCTTTTGGTCTACTTTCAACTATATGTGGAGGATCAGGTGGTATATGTGGCTCTAGTTCGGTGGATCTGGTGGTTCTGGAGGTAGAGATAACATAGGAGGTTACGGATTAGGTGGGGGTGGTCCGTACCAACCCCATAATATTTACATGGAGATGTCTCTATGTCTTCTAGAATATTGGGGCATAGAGCATACTATTGAACACGTACACATGTGTGAGATATCGTGGCGTGAAAATGGTATCACATCTTCTAAGTGCAACGCAAGTTAATTTGTAACTACATTATAGGGATGCATACACGAGTTGGTATAGGAATTTTGACCCATATAAAACTTGTGTAGATTATATAGGATTAAAAGATGCATTCCTTAAAGAGTTCTATAACCCTTAATTTGAGCGAGAAGAGTATAAGCGTGCTTAAGGATATTAAGCAGGTACTACCGAGAGTGTCGGGAGTATGATGGCCATTTCAAAAACTTTTATCAAATATTTCTTATGATATTAATGCAATCCATCATTCAAAATGGTTCATTGGAGGACTGATCACACATTTTAGAAGGGAATTGTCCCATAAGACATATATTTATCCACGTGAAGCAATTAAAGTAGATTTATGTGATGAGGAAGTTAGAAGTATAGACACTGGAGTTAGCCCATTCTTGGAAGCATAGATTAAAGCTATGGTAAAAAGTTGGAGAATCTATCATTGAATTCATAACATGAGATGTACATTGGGATTTGGTGTACTATACTATGAAGTGTAAGGGCACACCAAGGATAGTTTTCCCCGCAGGTCAGTGCATTCGTTATTGCTAGACTATGAGATATGTCATCTGAACCATGATGCCATCCACTACCCATTATTACAATGCATGATAAGGAAGAATGTATCCTACTATTATAAAATTTTTTGAGTCCACGACTCACAATACTGTAAGACCGCAGTTGATTGGCCAAATCCATGATGCTATAGATATTGGTGTGCGATAGAAAGAAGTATCAGATAACTCTAAGGGTAAAGGTGAGCACTAGGATTGGGATCACAATCAAGCACATTATGATTGGAATGAGGGGTGCTATGAAGGAGGATGTGGCAAAGGTCGAGGATACCATGGTGGATTCAAGCTTCGAGGCCGTGGTGATGGATGAAGTGCATTTCCTTGTGGATTGTTCTTTACATGATGATCCTCGACCATTATAGGCATGAATTTCCTCATAGTATTACTTGTTATTTTTGTGGGAAGATTCATGGATATGAGGAATGTCTAGATCTATATGAGAATCTTAACAAACATCATAAAAAAAAGGTGCAGGAATGGTTAGGATATAATGTGTTGTGGAAAATCGGTGCATGCCAAAGTTGGCATAGGAACCGAGGTATTACCTATGAAGATCATTACACACATTGAAGTTGTGTGTGCTAGAGAAGTGTTACAACAGAATCCTTCCATCACTAAGGAGGAAATTTAACATGAAAGGTACCTGGATCTTACACACCAAAAGGAGGTTTATGAGGAGACCATGTAGGTACTTAGAAACCTTCACGGGAAATACAATGTTTAAAGGAGAAATCATGGAAAATGGAATAGAAGAAGGTAGAAGAGATGCTCCAGTCAGATATTAATGACTTGAGACGCTCCATTACTAAGGATTTGGCTAAAGGGAAACACTCCACATGTGAATATTGAGAATGGATGTCATATCCTGCATGTAAATATTCCCCCTCATAGCTTAGATTATGACAAGGATATCACTCTAAATGTTGTTGTGGATGGATGAATCTTGAGTAATATATTTATTGAAACAGGTGCGGAGGTAAATGTGCTTACTTTAGATGCATGGGTAAAAATGGGGAGACCTCAATTGTAGCCATCTTATAATTCAATGTTTATGGTGATCAAACTAAGGCCACTCCTATCATAGTTTTAAAAGATGCATCCATTACTATACAAGGGGCCAAGTTCACTAGGGATTTTGAGGTTTTAGCACTTGCAGAAGAAGACAGTTTCCTAGCTCTACTTGGGCACCCTTTGTGTTATTAAAATAATTTTGATCTTCAGTTCAACAAAGGATATATAAGTTTTGAGAACAAGGAGGAACAAGTTATTATCCCATTTATGTACATGTCATTGAGGACCCAAAAGTACTCCACCATCTAAGGAAGGAATCCTTCAGTGGGAAGATGCATAGTCTATTAGTGATACCACAAGTATTGCTTGTGATAATTGGGCTCATGGTACTTATGAGATGGTTGGGCATGAAGTAAAGAGTGCATTTGCATGGAGAAGAAAACCTCTTTGTATTAGGAGGATAGGTAACGACTTTGTACCTCAAAACACTAAAGGGGGAAAACCTATGGTATTCCTACATGCCATGGAGGAACAATGGAATGACCAATTTGAAAGAAGAAATATGTTAGCATATACCCTGTGCGGGACGAGAGCGTCTTTGGTGGGTGGGTCACAAGGATAATCTTGTAGAATGGAATGAAGTCAATATTGCTCTAACCACTCAATTTTCTAGGAGAAATGCACCTACTCAAATCTACACATATCATGGTAATCAACCTGTTCAACACAACATTCAATAGTGTGAGAGGATCTGAATAGAGGGGCAGGAAGCTTTACCACCTTTACTATGGGTGCACAAAATTTATTCCACTTTACAAGGTTGCACACACGTTTGGTATGTATATGTGGAGCTACATAAAGAAACTGGAAATTGGTAGGATTTGATTGCAGGAATGGTCCAAAATTTTAACTACTTCTCTACTAACCCTCCAGTGGAAAAGGCATTAAGGGTTATAAAAATATTAACTATGAGAGACAGTGCAAAGGTGGAAGAGATCATTCGGGAGTTATTTGGTGAGATAGACTCAGGGGTGCACTTTGATAAAGAAGAATAAACACATGCCGCGCTACTTAAGCACGCTTGTGTGGAGAAATAAAAAGAAATATGGTCTACATAGTGGATGATGAGGAAGTAGAAGACGTGGATATAGATCATTCAATAGGTATGTGTGAGGTTTTGAATAATATGGATAATAATGCACACGCCTATCATGAACCCATGAAGACAAAAAAGTGAATATTGGTACGGATGTTGAACTAAGGAGGTAATAATTGGGGATTATTTGTCTGAATCTGAAGTGGAAAAAATCTTTGTATTGCTACGTGATTTTTAGGACTTATTTCCTAGGGGCTACCATGAATTAAAATGAGTGCATGAGTCATTAGGAGAAATGAAGATCAAGCTTAAGGAAGGTGCACACCCTAGTCAAGAAAATACCTTACAGAATGAATCCTAACATGTGTGTAAAGGTTAAGGAAGAAATTAACAAGATGTTAAAGTATGACATCATCAAGCCCCTAGAAGAATCAAAGTGGGTTAGCCCCATGGTCATCAGTATAAAGAAATATGGTTGGATTAGGATTTGTGTTTATTACAGAGAACTAAATATTGCATGTGTGATTGATCCCTTTCCTACACCTTTCATAGAGGAGATATTAGAAGGTGTTGCAGGGTGTGAAATCTATTCTTTTACGGGAGGATCAAGAGAAAACAAATTTCACCATTGAATGGGGAAGTTTTTCATATACTATGATGCCCTTTGGTTTGAAAAATGCGCTGCTTGTATTTTCACGCATAGTTTTTCAATAATTCTAGGATTTTATTCACAACTTCTTGCAGGTTTACTTGGATGATTGGATGGTGTATGGACTTTTAAGTATCATTATGATGATTTGTGCTTAATTTTTGAAATATGTAGACAATTAAGCATCTCTTTAAACATCAAGAAGTGTATGTTTGCTACACATTTTGGCACTTTGTTAGGGCACATCATCTGCAAGGAAGGTTTGTTAGTGGATCTAGCTAAGGTTATAGTTATTTTAGGCCTGGAAGAGCCTACTAGTTAGAGTGAGGTGCATGGATTCTTGGGTCACACTGGGTATTATAGAAAATTTATCAAATTATATGCTAAGATTTCTACACCCTTAGAAGAGTTACTAGAGGAAAAGGGACATTTTATTAGGGAAAACCATAACAACATGCATTTGAGGCATTAAAGGAAAGACTTACTACAACACTTATTCTATGTTTTCCCTCATGGAACAAACCATTTCATGTACATGTGGATGCCTCTGGCATGGCCATTGGTGTGGTGTTAGCTCATCCTGGAGAAGGTATTATAGATCATCCTATCTATTTTGCTAGTAGAAAGTTGACTCTTGCTAGAGAAGAATTATATAACTACTGAGTGTGAAGCCTTGTCAATTATCTATGCAATGCATAAATTCAGACAATACCTGGTAGCATCACCATTTTTTTAACATCGATCACATGGCATTGAAATACTTGGTAAAAATCCTGTTTTGCAGGGGCACATATGTCGATGGGTGCTCTTGTTCCAAGAATTTGATTTCATAGTTGTGGTAAAACTAGGTAAAATTAATTCTGGTCCATACCATTTATCAAGAATTCAATCAGGGGAGGATGGGCAGACAATTAAAGATACAATGTCAGATGCACAGTTATATAGGTTACAACACGTACCTTCAAAATTAGAGGATATTTCTATATTTTTACATACAGGTATGACACTAGAAGGAATGAAATCCATATAGAAGAAACAACTTACAATTTGTGTGACACCTTTTATGTTGATTAGTGGTGACCTATACAAGTTAGGCTGAGATGAAGTATTCCACCGGTGTGTACTAGAGCATGAGCGTATGGATATCATGGAAGAAGCTCATGGTGGTATTGTAGGTGGGCACTATATAGGTGACGCTCGAAAGATTCTACTCACTGTATTATGGTGGGAGACCCTCTACAAAGATTGTAAAGCATATTATAAGGCGTGTGATCATTGTTAATGAGTTGGTAAACCTAGGCAAAGAGATGAAATTCCCTTAATACCTATTCCTAGTGCAAAGTTGTTTGAGAAATGGGCTATAGACTTTGTGGGTCCTATTTCTCTAGCCACACACAAAACTAGATCACACTACATCATTACTTACATAGATTATCTTATAAGGTGGGTAGAAGCAACACCTACTAAGGATTTTACAATAGCTACAACAACCAAGTTCTTATGGGAAAATGTTCTTACAAGGTATGGATGCCCACTAAGCTTGAAAAGTGATAGGGGTACACACTTTTTGAATGAGACGATCATGATACTATTGGATGAATTTATGATTGTGCACCATAAGACTACACCCTATCATCCTCAGGAAAATGGGACTACTGAGGCCTTCAACAAGATTTTGAGCCAGACATTGACAAAAATTTGTGATGTTGGAAGGAAAGATTGAGATGATAAATTTTTGTCATGCTTTGGGCATATAAAACAACATACAAGAGGTTGAACAAGGCCACACCCTTTCAGTTGGTGTTTTGCATAGAAGCAACTCTTCTTATGGAATTCATGTTACCTTCTTTACATATTACGTGTGTTGGAGGTCAAGCCGATGAGAAATACTTGGAAGAAATAATTTATAAATTGATACAATTGGATGAGAGGCATGCCATATCATGTTTGAGTTAGAAGAAGGAAAAGGCAAGGTAGAAAGCATGAAATGAAAATCACATCAGGACACAAAGCTTGAGATAAGACATATGGTTATTCTCTATGATTCTAAGTTTTTACACCATCCAGAAAGCTTAAAGTGCATTGGTTGGGACCAGATGTTATCACTCATATATGTGAAGTAGGTGCTTGCTAGTTAGAGACAATTGATAGAATATGATTACCCAATTACTTCAATGGGAGTAGGTTAAAGCCCTACTATAAATAAGTATTCTTGGTGTTCTTCATAAGACGGTGTTTCCATTTAGAATAGGATTTTATTTTTGTATTTCCTTTTTCATCACTATGCTTTGTTAATATAGTTTTGTGTTTTGTAATAAGCGCATGTTTGTGGAAGATAATTACCATTTGAAGTATTTTTATGCACAGAGGACTGCACATACCATTGGTGTGGGGTGGTTACTCACAATTGGGTACACATGAGAAAGAAATGTTATAGGTGCTAGTTAAGTGTGGAAAGGAGCTATTAGAAAGGAGATTGCTCAAAAAATATGACCATAGATGGATATAAATGAGGGAAAATATAACATGAGGTAAGTTTCGGCCATGGAGACTACCAGGGGAAGGTGCAATAATGAGGTACTCAAGCACATGGAAGCATGCCAAAGAGAATTATGTATCTAAAAGGTAGGAAGTCCTACTATAATATATACCACACAGATATTGTGAAAATGGTCAATTAATGAGAGAATTGTTGGTAGGTGAAGGAGAAATAAATTCACTAACATTTTGAAAATATATATAAGGATGTGATATGGGTTCATTTTTACCTTTGTGATCACAAGTATTTAACCGAGATAAGTGTGACCAAGCTGAGAAAATCATGTTGAGGTGTGGAGTGTAGTGAAACCAAATGTGGAGAGACAACTATTGCATGGAAGAGGCTTGAATCCCCATTGGTGAAGGGTTTAAGTGAAGTAGAAGAGTTAAGAAGGAGCTAGGGCAAGAAGTTTTAATCTAGGTCAAGAAGATTTGAGGTAGGGTTTGATTTTTCTCATTACAGACAAAAAAAGGTAGGATTTTTACAATGGAACCAAAGAAAGCACCTGTAATAGGCACGAAAGGAAAGAATAAGGTAGAAGATGAATTTGAAATTTCTCTCGAGAGTAATTTTTAGAGATACAATACCCAAAAGGAGTAATAATCAAACAAGAGTGGGATTCCCACATTCGTAGATGTAAGATAAGTGACTACAACCATCGTACCTCTAATAACAAGGGAGAGTTAGACGTGTTATTGAATAAAAAGACCAACAAGCACATTGTGGATGATATGCTAGTGTATGATGATGCTAGGGAGAAATTACTAAAGTAAGTAGGAGTTTATAATTTTTATTATATCTCATATTTTGGAAAATATGAACCCTTATACTAATGGATGATGAGTAGAGTCCATGAGGACTTCTTTTTATTTTGCTAGATGAAGGGTTAGGATCACATCAACCCTGGTTTGACACTAACAAGATTGAAGGGCACATGGGTAGACCTTATTAGTGATCTAACTGATAAAGCAACGATCATAGAAACAAGAAAGGAGTTGGGGTATACCAAGGGTCCACACAAAATGGACATTGATAAATTGAAGAAGTTTCCTATGGTGTAGGAAGCCGCGCATCTACTAACCAAGTTGAATGACCAAGAGAGATGGTCATAGGTAAACACCATGTGGCTTCACATTATAAAGAAAATGTCTCTAGGGAGTAGTATACAACCTAACAAGATATATTATAGACACCATTGTTGAGGAAGCGTGCATAGGAGAAAAGATAAGTTTTGGCACTATCCTCCTTTCCCTTGTTTTTTTAGAAATTGGAGTGCTCGATGGGCAAAGAATAAAATATGGGAGTACTCCTTGGAATAGAATTCCCTCGCGGAGAGGTTTGAAAAGTATTTATGTGAAGGATTAATGAGTGGCCATTTAAGCAGAGGGCGGAGATGTGGTATGACCGAATTCATGTGCATTTGAGGAGTGGCGCATTCCCAAGGAGCTACCTTTGGTAGTGGGCAAGGCAATACAATTTGTGGTGTACCAACACTTTTACATTGCATGGTTTTCTATGAGGGATGGTACATGGAGCCCATGGTGCAAAATTCCCTATGGATTCACAAGATGCTACTTCTAGGCCTCGGTTCACATATTTACTAATGTGTATCATCCGAACTTCAATGTAGACAAGGGAGACTATGAATACCACACTCGAGGAAGACATATGTGTATCCAGCCGACATTTCGCCTACATTGAGAGGCTCATTTCAAACATTATAAGTATGAAGGTAGTAGTCTTGGTTATCTATGAAAGTGGGGACTCACTTTTATACCTTCATCTTAAGCCTAAGCTAGAGAATAACAAGTATGTGGAGAATTATTTCATGCTCCCTGGGATGCCTAAGGGAAAACATATAGTGAAGAACGTTCCGGATCCAAAACCTGTAATAACTATAGAGGTAGACGAGGAGGAATAAGAACACAAATATAGTGGTGGATTAGATCATAGAGGCCCAAGGAAGCCCACAAATAGACTGGAGATAGAGCATGTGGATACTCCACCTCGGGCGCAAGAAGGAGATGAGGACTTAGAAAGAAAGTATTCCATGAGGAGTGCCATTTTAAGAGGCTATTCAAAAGAACAAGAACCCAAGGCACGGGAAATCCATATCCTATAAGAAGATCACCACAAATATCCCCTCGAAAGAGGTAACTGAGAAGAAGAGGAGAAATCTAAAGTTGAATGAGGAGGTGGAGGAGTCTACAGAGAGCGCACCTGGAACCCCAGTGCAGCTAGAAGATATGGAGGAGCCTAGAGATGAGGACATGAAGGATGAAGAGGAAGGTGCAAAGGAGGTAGAAGAATTAGAGCATGAGAAGCCTCACACGCATGAAACTAATCAGCATAATGAAGGGCCAACTCCAAACCTTGGCACTCAAGTTCCTAAGGGACCAAGAATAAGGAGAAAAAGTGGAGAATATGTTGTGCCGAGTATGGGCTATGCTGAGGACACAAGAAAAATCATCTGCGCTCATTTTCAAAGCATAGTGGACCTAAAGGAGTTATATGGGTGGGAGTTGATGGACCCAGACATGGCCACTATGCGTGTAAGGAAACATCTATCCTGGTCCATGCAGACTCACATGGATGAGCCAGATTTTTATGTATGTAAGGAGTCTTGTGTGTCAAGAAGAGTGAAGAAGGCACCTCGAGTAGGCACATGACTATAAAGCCCACTCTCATGTTTGATGAGTAGGTGAGAAATGCCTTAGTTAAGGTATCTACAGAGGTTGCACGAGAGGAACATCGATAAGGTTGCCACTATTAGAGCACTACTTGAAGATAATAAGGTAAACACTGTAGAGATAACATGTCCGGAAGGAGAGAAGGATCTAGAGAAGAAAAATAATGAGGCCTTCATCAGCATGGTAGAAGAAATTGGTGACTATGTCCTGAAATAAAGACCGCATCTAGAGTCTAAGGTACCTAAAAATTTTCCTTTGGCTATGCATTACGTGCACACATTAGTTGATTTGGTGCTTGAGGATGGACCAATTTGAATGCTAGTGCCAAAGGATCTTGAACAAGAAGAAGAGAGAGCAAAGGCCTCTGTGGGTAGAAAATTTTAAGTTATGAGGCCTTACTCCAAACTTTACAAGATGAGATGAAGAAAGCAATTCAAGATTTGAACATATGTGAAACTTCAAAAGCAAAGTGATTAGGACTAGAACTGTAGTAGAAGATAATGAATTTCTAAAGGTAATGAAGCATGAGACTTTAGGGTGTTCAAATGTTAGGTTGTGGAGCTTGTTTTCATATGAGTTATGTAACCTAGATTTACCGAGATAACACCCTAGACGCTTGGCTAATGTCACATCACTCATCCTAGACTAAGTGCTCACCCAAAGCAAAAGGTACCAGGTCCCTCTTTAGGGTTAATGTAGCAAGATGTTAGCATGATGAAGGAAGAAACATATATATCCATAACTAATCCACCATTCTACAATGCATGCTACATTTAGATCTATGAAAGAAAAATCTTAAAAAGTAATCATGATTTAATCAATAACATGTACTAATCAATCACACACTGGGGAATGACACTTAGATTCAGCCAATATCTTCCATCTATTAATAAACAAAGAAGCTTTTACAATAATGTCAATCTATACCAATGCACTCATGGATATGATACAATAATTCATCATATGCGTATATCTCTATACCTTCATACATCCATCACAAATATATCATCTACTATGTGCTTCACATCATATATATATAGGGTGGGGACTTCCCTTCACCGCTTATCTATTCCAAAAATAGGCCACATGCTATTAATAGCCACACATTGTTTATAGGAATAGCCACACATGCAAGTGTGCTATCTATAGACCTCTTATAGTTAATTGAAGTGATAATCCTATTCTTATCTCATCTCCATGTAAAATGCTTGATCCGATCCTCTAAAGATATATAATGTGTGGCACATCTCTCGCATCGTTGGTGTGTTCTACACACCATCTTCTAAAAATAGGTCTTCATGCTCAAAATTGGCTAAGTCCTGAATGTTGAACTTGCCCTCCATGCATGGGTTCTTCCTGTCCCTCTGTGCCCTTGATCTTGGCCTTCTCTCCCACATGGACTTCTTGTGTGATCTCTAACAAGTATTCTCTAATCAACATTACCCCACACTAATCTCATTGTCATCCCGACAATGGGTATCTCCAAAAATTTAAAGTAAAGAATAGAAGAATGGAAAGAATAAGAATGAAAGAATGTAGATAAATAAAGAATTTTTATGAGGCTATGAGGCATCCTCCTTTGTATCAGTTTGAAGTATCAACTCTGGATACTCCTTTATTTCGGCCTCCAAGGCCTACCATTCAGTGAGTGCTTGTTCTACTTTTCTGGAATGTCCACAACAATGGACTCCAACTCATCCCTCATAATATCTCCTTTTTCATTCTGCAAAACCAACACAATGCTGGACATTGAGGTCATTCTTCCTTCTATAAGATCCATATTCTACGCAATGAGCTTCCCAAGCTCTTCCAATCAAGTCTTGTGCGGCTCTTGTGCTACTTCTAGGGCCTCATGCTTCTTCTTAACCTATTGAAAATCTTTCTGCATGGCCCAATGTCTCATCCTTCATTACTTTTTGGACCTCATTGTTTTCTTCTAGGGTCTTTATATTGATAAGTGCCTCTAGAGCTGTGCATATATTTAAAGCTGGTCTACTTTCTTCAATACTTCTTGTAGCGCTTGCAGTAGCCCTTCATAGGATGCAATCTTTCACATCACTAAGGCTTTCTCTCATTCTACCTCTTGCTCTGACTTCCTTGGCACTATCATGCATAGAGGTTCATCTTCAAGCACCAAGTCCACTAACTTTCCTACATAATGTATCGTTGAAGGAAACGTTTATGGTACCTTGGTCTCCAAGTGTGGCCTTGCTCTGATGACATTGTCCCCAATCTCCTCTGCAATGCTGATAAATACCTTGTTCTACTTTTGTGCAAATTCCCTCTCTTGTGTTATGTGTACTATCTTCACATCCTTTGTCTTTAGCTCCTCATCATGCATCACTCGATTGTTGCAGCTTTATCCATGTTTCTTCTAGCAACTTCAACATAAACCTTTACCAATGCGTTGTTGACCTGCTCATTTGACATGATAGTAGGCTTTTATTATCATGTCTAGCTTGGGGTGCCTTCTTCAGCCATCTTGAAATGCATGACTCTTCACATACATCAAAGTTAGGCTCATCCATGTGGGTGTGCATTGACCATGATAGTTTCTTTCAAGTGTGCACAATCACCATATCCTCATCCATTAGCTCCCAGTTGAATAAATCCTTCTATTCTATCGTGCTCTGGAAGCGGGCATGGACAATTTTACCTACATCCTCTACATACCCCATGGCTAGTGGAATGTGCTCTCCACTCATCCTCTTTAATCTAGGACCCTTAGGAATTGTAGCTTCAAGGTTAGGAGCCTATCTCATTACATCTTGAGTAGTCACATGTGGATCAAATATTTCCTTTTCTTTTTCTTCTCCATCCTTCATCTCTTCATCTTTCTTCTCTTCCTCGTTATGTGGCTCATCTTCTTGTTCATGCGAGGGTCGAGAGATGCTCACTCTCTTCTGATTCCTCCACTTCTTTATCCAACTTCAACTTTCTTCTCTTCTTTGGTTTAATGGTCTCCTTGTGTGGAGAGAGATGAGGTGATTTCCATACCATTTTTGGGGTTCCACTTTGAGTCCTTGTGCATCTGAAGACTTTCTTAAACCTATGCTCCCCTTGCTCAACCTCCTGTATCTTCCTCTTCATCCTATCCTTGAGGTGGAGTGGCCACACGCCATGACTCTTCTCTATCATATGGTTGCTTTCTTCTATGCTCCAAGCCTCCACTATCTTCACGCTCCTCTTCTTCACCCTCTACTTCAAAAACTTTTGTGGGCCTTTGCGCCTGGTATGTTTTCTATTGTGTGCTTACCCTTGGTGGCCCTGGGAGTGTGAATTCATTCTCCACATACTTATTATTCTCCATCTTGGGCTTTAGTTGAAGATACACCAATGCTACCCCTACATCTACTACAACTAGACTTATTGGCTTAATATTCAACACCTCCGAAATGATCCTCTCGGTATAGGCACTTCTTCAGGATACACATACTTCTTCCTCAACGTATGGTAGTCATAGTCTACCTTATCTGCATTGAATACTAGTCGCATGTCTGTAAATATGTGAATAGATGCTTGGAAATACCTTACAGTGAATGCATAAGGTAATTTACACCAAGGGCTCCAGAATCCATCTCTCATTGGGAAGCGTGATGTAGAAATGTTGATATACAACAAACTGAGACTTATTTCCCTACTACTGATGGTAGGTCCTTTGGGATGTGCCACTCTTCTCCAAATGTCATGTGGAGCCTATCATACCATTTCTTTGCCCTTTGCTTGATGTCATCTATCATGGCCCCTTTACATAGGTACTTGTTGAACCTTTTAGCTGGTGACTTATTCTCCATGGGGTATTCCCATACCTTTTCCTTAGCCCATCTGGTACTCTAATTTCCATGAATACTAGTGATAGTAGAAAAACCCCAAAGTTGATCTTCCCTCTGTGTGCGTGCTTCCTTGACTATTTTTTCTGCAATATAGCCTATAATATTGTAGATTTCCCCTTCTGACATCTTACGTGCAATGTGTAACCACATAGTATTTACCTATGACCACCACTCCTAATCATTCAAATTTGTAACAAGGTGTGTTGTTGCTTGCACAACTAGACAGTTCTTCAATTTGTCTATATCCATACCACGTGGACCCTTCAGGTACCCCAACTCCTATCTAGTCTTTAAGATCATAAACTTTATCTATGAGATCATTCTTTATATCCTCTCATGTGGCCTTCAAACCTATAACTGATGAGATAAGCACAAATGAGATTCTAACTCTACGTCCTACAAAGTAGAAGAAGTCCTCATGCACTCTGCTCATGAGCCACTGATACAAGGGCTCATACTTCCCGAAATATGGAAGCTCATATAATTGGTAGACCCCAATTCTCTTCAGAAGCTTCTTTCCTACATCATCATAAACTGGCATGTCATCATCTTGTACATTTGTTCATCCTAGTAGTGAGAAAGGAATCGAGCTCTTTCTTGTTTATCCATGGTCTTGTGATTGTATTTGCTCACTTTTCTCTTTCTGATAGGTGAATCCCATTTCTTGGTGACGATGACTCCTTCTGGATATTGCATTTCTGAAAATCACTTTTAGGTGCCATCTCTTCTTCCTCGATGACCACCTTCTTCTTTCCTTTTGCTGCTACTACAGATGCCTTCTTGGGTGTCATTTTTACCTTACAATCATCTCCTCTTTAACTCTACAATTTGCGAATCAAACCCTAGCTCAATTTAATCATGCCCTAGGTGGAAACTTCATGCCCTAACTCCTCTTTGTCTCCTTATTTTTCAGCTCAAACCCTTCACCACTAGGGACACAAGATTATTTTCACACAGATCTGTTTGTCATGCTTGGTTTCACACCCTTCGCACCTTAACCTGATCACTCGGCTCTTCACACTTAGCTCTTTTCTCAAATTTCTCTTAGTCACAATAGTAAAAATGAATCTGCATCCCATCCTTATATAATTTTTCAAATTTTGATGCATTTATTACTCCTTCACCTACCAAATATCCTCTCATTCATTGACCAAATTCATTCATTCCACATGGTACATCTTCGTGCCCTAGCTATAACCTTCTAGCGTGCCTTCCTACCCTCTAGTCACAGACTTCTCTTTAGAATGTGCTGCCCTTGCACCCGAGTACCTCATCACTGTACCTTCTCCTGGTAGTTATCATGGCCTCTGCTTACCTCATGTTATATTGTTCTTTCATTCATCTCCATCCTTGGTCACTTTTGAGAAGCAATCTTCTTTTGACTTAAAGCACACCTCCGTAGCAGCTTATTCCTTTCACCTTTTAATTCCCAGTCTTTTACTTGGATAACTACAACCACCCCACACTAAAAGTATGTGCAGTCCTTTGTGCATAAAAATTCTTCATATAGTAATTAGCTTCATGCACGCAAGCACGCTTATTACACAAAAACAACAACTAAATTGACAAAGCATAGCGAAAATGAAGGAAATACATTAAGGAAATATAGAATTAAAAACCTAATCTAAATGGCAATACTACCTTATTAAAAACACCAAGAAGACTTATTTATAGTAGGGCTTCATCCTACTCCCGTTAAAGTAACTGGGTAGCCATGTTCCATCAAGTGCTTCTAACTGGAAAGCACTTGATTCAAGTATGTAAGTGATGACATACGGCCCCAACCAATGTACTTTGAGCTTTCCTAGATGGTGCAAGAACTTAGAGTCATAAAGAAGTACCATTTTCCAATCTCAAACTTCTTATCCCTTATGTTTTGTCATGCCATGCCTTATTCTACCTAGCCTTTTCCTTACGACTCCATCATGTTATGGCTCGTCACTCATCTAGTTGAATCATCTTCTTGATACACTCTTCTAAATCTTGTTCATCAGCTAGACCTCTAGCGTGTAATGCGCAAAGAAGGTAACATAAATTCTATAGGGAGAATGATTTATGCCAAACACCAACTGAAATGGTGTGGCTTTGTTCAACCTCTTATAAGTTGTTCTATATGCCCAAAGAACAGCTGACACTTTGTCATCCTAATCCTTTCTTCCAACATCACAATTTTTGTCAAAGTTTGGCTCAAAATCTTGTTGAAAGCCTCAGTAGTTCCATTTTCCTAAGGATGATAGGGTGTAGTTTTATGGTGTGCAACCATAAACTCATCTAATAGGATCATGATTGTCTCATTCAAAAAGTGTGTACCCCTATCACTTGTCAAGCTTAAAGGACATCCATATCTTGTAAGAACATTCTCCCATAGAAACCTAGCTATTGTATATTGTATAGTCCTTCGTGAGGTGGTTTTGTTGTTGTATATAGATACCCCCTAAGTAATGATATAAACCTGACCAAGGAAAATATTTTGTGAAATAGGTCCTAAAAGTCAATGGTCCAAGGAAAATATGTCGGAGAAGTTCAAAAACCCGACATAAGGAAAATATGCCGCATCTCAAGTTCAAAACTCACACACAGGAAAATATGGGAGAAGAAACAACCTTTATACAATGTCTTCAGGTTTTAGGTTTCAGGAAACATGAGACATTCTCATGAAAATTGCAAGGCATGTCTAATGCTTTGATGGCTTCTTTGAAAACCCGAAACACTACCTAGGAAAATGGGTTTTGGAGTCGGGAAAGCATTGGGCGAAAACATGTCGAGCCACCTTACCAATGAGTCCTTCATCCCGATGCTCAAGTCAATTTCCGAAACAAAAAAGGAAATCTTGGAAATAGCAGTGGAAGAGGGTTTTTTCTACAAGCATCAAACACATGTCGAGGCATCCTCCAAACCCGATGATGTAAATGAAACTTGAGAATGTATTCTAATTCTATTTGGAAATAGACCTGTAAACGAAATATTCGGATGGCCATAACTTTTCTTCAGGGATGCTTCTCGGATTCATGAAAGGTTTGGAATTTTCAGAAAATTACAAGGTCCTCTATCCAACTACACTAGATATGAAATTTAATTTGAAAAAAGTTCTCCAAAAATGTAAAATGAGCTTGTTTTTTATTACCTTTTTGGGTTTGTTGATCTATATAAAACACAAATGGTGTTGCTACGCCATAATGAGATGAATTAAGTGCAATGAAGGTGGATCATTAGATTTCAAATTCTCTCTTCTCCCTCTCTTTTCTCCATATAAATTGTAAGGAGGGGCTTCTTTCTAAAGGTTGGACATTCTTTTTTTCCCCTCCCTTCTTCTCTTTTGCGAAATTTGAATTTGTGGAATTAAACCTCCCATTCAAATGGCCATTAATGAACTTTGCCTCTTGGCATTTTGTAATGTATTATCCATTTGAGCAAGTAATGCATGTATGTGGGTGATTCTCAACCCTCTTAATGTTCAAATTTGTATCCTTCGGTCTTTCACTACAAATTTTTCCCCTTTGTGCATGATCTTGCAGAAAAAATTTGGCATATGGTTTTGATGAATTTGGCATAATATGTTCTTGACCTAAAAATGCATCACCTTTGTTAGTTTAGGTTTGTTTTTATGCATATTCTTACCTTGTATCCTGGCAAAGTTAGATTAGGTTCAACCAGTAAACCTTGCTTGTTTATATGTGTGCATATTCAACAGAGGAATAGGAATATGAACTTCTTGATTTAAAGAGCTTTTTCCATTTTCACATGAGGTCCCACACTTAGGAAAAGCTCCATGTTATGAAATCACACTAGGAGTCTCTTAAAACCCATATAGTTGTAGACATCTTTATAGGGATTGCGAGTGTAAGATATCCAATTGTAGATGAATGAATTTCCATCAAGAGCTGCTTCTACCCATGGTCCGTGTGAGATAATCTATGTAAGTAATGATAAAGTGCGATCCATTCTAAGTGCGTGGTTGGCAAAATAGGTCCAAAAATTCAATGGCCCATTTCTCAAATGGTTAGGCACTAGTAATTGGTCTTAGAGGCATCTCATCTCTTTCCCTAGTTTTCCTGAATACTTGCTGAAAATGATCACATGCCTTACTGATATTCTTTGAAAAGTGATCTTTATATAATGTCTCCCACCATAATCTAGCAAGTAGGATCTTAGGGAAGTCACATCACCTACATAATGGCCTCTACAATACCACCATGGGATTCTTCCATAATATCCTTGTGCTCATGCTCTAATACACAACAACATAATACTTCATCTCTGCCTAACTTGTAAAGGTCACCATTGATTAACATAAATGGTCGCGTGTATAGAAAGTTGTTTCTTTTCTAATGCCTTCATTCCTTCTAGTGCCACACCAGTTCGTAGAAAGATAGCAATGTCTTCTAATTCCATGGGCACACATTGTAACCTATATAACTATGCATCTGGCATGGTTTCTTCAATTGTCTGTGCTTCCTCTCTGAGTTGATTCTAGATAAATGGTCGGTCATAATTACTTTTCCCTAGCTTCACCATGTTTGTGAAATCAAACTCTTGAAATAGGAGTACCCATCTACATATGTACCCTTGTAAGATGGGCTTGTTTACCAAGTACTTCAATGCCATGTGATCTATATAAAACACAAATGGTGTTACTAACAAGTACTGTTGAAACTTGTGCAATGCATAGATCATGGACAAAGCTTTGCGCTCTGTAGTTGTATAATTCCATTCAGTAGGAGTTAGCTTCCTACTAGCAAAAAAAATTGGATGATCTGCAAATACCTTTGCTAGGTTGAGCTAACATAGCACCAATGGCCATGCCAAAGGCGTCCACATGCACATGAAATGGTTTATCCCATGAGGGAAAGCACATAATGGGTGTGGTAGTAAGTTTCTCCTTTAATATCTCAAATGTGTGTTGTTGCGGTTCTCCCAATAAAATGTACCTTTCCCCTTGAGTAATTCTTCAAAGGGTGCAGACAAATTTGGCATACCCTTTGATGAATTTTCTATAATATCCTGTATGACCTAAAAATATGCGCACCTTACTTTGGTAGTAGGTGCTTCTAAGGCCTAAAATGATTCTGCAACCTTAATTTGGAATAGAAAACCTTCCTTGTAGATTATATGTCCTAACAATATTCCAAATGGTGTAGCAAATATGCACTTCTTGATGTTCAAAGAGATACTTAATTGTTTGCACCATTCAAACATTAAGCACAAATTGTCACAATGATCTTTCATAAGCCCATATACTATCCAATCATCTAGGTAGACCTGTAAGAAGTTGTGAATAAAATCTTTGAATGCCTGAACAACTATGCGTGAGAATACAGCAGGTACATTTTTCAATCCAAAAGGCATCACAGTATAGGAAAAACTACCCCATTTAGTAGTAAATGTTGTCTTTTCTTGATCCTCTGAGCAATCCTAACCTGATGATACCTAGAAAACCCATCTGTGAAAGAATATATTTCGCACCCTGCCACACCTTCTAGTATTTCCTCAGTGAATGGCGTAGGGAATGGATCTATGATGCATGTAGCATTTAGCTCCTATAGTCCACACATATTCTAATTCATCCATCCTTCTTGATACTGATCACCATTGGGCTAACCCATTTTGACTCATCAAGGGGCTTGATAATTCCAGATTTCAACATTTTATCAATTTCTTCTTTTACCTTTTCACATAAATTGGGGTTCATTCTATAAGGTCACTTCCTAACTGGTCATGCACCATCCTTAAGTTTTATCTTCATTTCCCCAAGTGATTTATGCACGCCTTTAAGTTCATGATACCCTCGAGGGAATAAGTCCTGATAATCCCTGAGTAACTCAATGATCTTTGCTACCTCCAAGTCTGACCAGTAGTCTCCAATGATGGCCTCCTTAGGCTCAGCCTCCGAACCTATATTCACCTTCTTTTTCTTCATGGGTTTGTGATAGGTGTGTATCCTTGTCTGCACTATCCAAGACCTCACGCACCCCTTGTGAATGTTCAATATCTAGGTTCTCAACTTCCTCATCATCCACGATGTAAACCATCTTTCCTTTCTCTTTCTCAAGGAAAAGCGCATTCAAGTAGTATGGAGTCCATTTCTTCTTCCTTTTCAAAACATGCTCCGGACTCTGTCTCACCAAATAATTCTGAATATGCTCTTTGGCTTTTGCACTATCTCCCATAGTTAAGTGCTTGATAAATTTTAATGCCTCTTCTATTGGAGGTTGGGAAGAAAAGTAGTCAAAGGTATGGATCATTCATGTAGTCAAATTTTTCTAGTTCCTAGTCTCTCGATGTAGTTCTGTATACATACCAGGCACATGCATCCTTGTAGTGTAGAGTACAATCTATGCACCCAGAGTGAAGGTGGTAATGCTTCTTGTCCTATTGTCTAGAGTCTCTCACACTGTTGAATGTGATGTTGAACAGGTTGATCACCATGATAAGTGCAGATCTGCATAGGTGCATTGTTCCTTACAAACCTAATAGATAAGGCAATTCCAATCTCTTCCCATTCTATAAGATTATCTCTATGGACTACCCACCCGGTGAGCGTTGTTCCCATGCGTAAGGTATATACTAACATATCTCTTCTCTTAATTTGATTTTTCCATTGTGTTTCCATGGCTTTCAAAAATGTAGGAAGATCTTCTACCCTTGTATACCAAGGTACTGTGCTACCTATCCATCAAACCAAATGAAGTCCATTTGCACTTGCAACCATGCTTTTTACCTCGCACCCTACTAGTTCATATGTACCATGAGCCCAATTGTCACAAGTAATACTCATAGTATCACTAATAGAATGAGAATCCTCCCACTATAGGATGCCTTCTTTTGATGGCTCATTGACCTCTGGGTCCTGAATAACATGTACATAAATTCTATTTAAGTCCTCCTCACTTAGAGGCTCAACATATGGTGTAGAATTCCCATCTGTTAGAGGTATCACAACTCTTTCTTCCTTGTTCTCAAAGATGATATACCCCTTATTGAATCTCAAGTCAACATTATTCACATAACACCAAGGGCATCCAAGCAAGGCTGGAAAATTGTCTACTTCTGCAAGTGCTAATACCTCAAAATCCCCAGTGAACTTGGCCCCTTGTATGGTTATAGATGCATCCTTCAAAACTCCTATGGGAGTGGCCTTAGTCTAGTTTTCCATAAACAACACATTAGATGATGGCTGTAATGGAGGCCTCCCCATTTGTACCCATGCATCTAATGTAAGCACATTTACTTCACACATGTATCAATCAATATGTTGCTCAATAACCATCCATCCACAACAACATTTAGAGTAATTTCCTTGTCATAGTCAATGCTATCAGGGGGAAGATTTACATGCATGCAGAATCTGTCATCTGGTCTCAATACTTACGTGTGGAGTGTTCCCTTTTAACCAACTTCCTAATAGTGGAATAATGTTCTCCTGGTGCAACATTTTACACACTTCTCTCAGATCATCGATATCAGTTTGGACTATCTCTAATGATTTATTCTACTCCTTTAAGTATTGTATCTCACCTTGAAGATTCCTTAGCACTTCCATGGTATCATGGTAAACTTCTTTCGATGAGCAGGATTTGGGTACCTTGCATGCAAAACCTCCTCCTTGGTGATCGTAGGACTTTTGGTGTAATGCCTCTCTTGCACGCGTGCTACTTCACTCATGTAGTAATCTTCACAGTTAATGCCTCAGGTCCTGGTACTATCTTGGGCATCCATTGATCTTCTACCATGCATTGGATTCTAACCATCGATGCCTTTGTTTTCTTGCTTATGTTGCTTACTCAAATGCTCATATAAGTCCATAACTCTTCATAGCTATGGTTCTTTCTGCATAGAAAGAACATGTAATATTTTGAGGACATTCACACCTATAGTGGTCAGGATATCGCACGTATAACATGTTCCACGAGGGAACTCACCTCTTCCTCCACCATGGCCTCATCCTCCATATCCACCACGATATCCATGTCCCCTTCCATGACCTCCTTCAAAATGCCCCTCATTCTGTCATAGCACGTTTGATTATGATCCCGATCTGGTGCTCATTCTTACCCTTAGAATTATCTGTTACACTTGTCTATCATACCCCAATGTCTATAGCATCTAGATCTGACCAATCAACCGACAATCTTAGTATCATGGGTCATGGACGTAAATTTTTACAAAAGCTAAGATACATTCTTCCTTATCACATGTTATAACAAAGGACAAGTGACTAGCATCATGATTCAAATGATAGATCTCACAATCCAACAATAATGAGCATACAGATCTATGAGGGCAACTATCCTTGGTGTGACCTTCCACTTCACAATCTATACACCAAATTCTGAGTGTGTTTCATGGGATGAATTTGTTGATAGCTTCTCTAACTATTTTTCCATAGCTGCAATTTGTGCCTCTAAGAATGGACTAATGCCAGTGTCAATGCTCCCAACTTCCTCAGCATGCAAAGCTGCTTCTAGTGCTTTCACGTAGATTAGTGTATGTCTTATGTGACAATGCCCTTCTAAATGGTGTAATCAATCCTCCAACAAACCATTGTGCATGTTGGCTTGCGTGAATATCATAAGATAGCTTAGATAGAAGTGTCTTAAAATGGGCATCATACTCACATACACTCTCAGTAGTGCCTTGCTTGATATCCTTTGAGCGTGTTAATACTTTTTGCTCAAACTTAGGGATATGGAACTCTTTCAAGAAAGCATCCTTTAATGTTGCATAATCCACGCAAGTTTGATTAGGGTCAAACTTCCTATACCAGTTGTGTGCACATCCCTGTAATGTAGTAGAAAATTGACTTTCCTTACGCTCAGAAGCCATGATCCCTTTAGCGTGCCACAAGATTTCACACATATGCACATGTTCGACAACATCCTCTATACCTCTATATTCTGGGAGATGAAGAGACATCTCCATATAGATATTTCCATATAGTGGATATCTACATGTTTCAGACCTTGACCACCTAATCCAGAACCTCTGTGTTCCCTCTACCTCAGAACCACCAGATCCACCAGAACTAGAACCACCTATACCTCTTGATCCTCCACCTGTAGCTGGAATAGGACCTATAGATGTACTCCCTGTGCTCGACAGTAGTACTATATTGAACCCCTATAGTCTGTGAGGTAGTTCCACTTCCAGAGGTGAATCCAACATTCTATGCACTCACATTCTATGTGGATGATGTGCCTAAGAATGTTCCTCCAAATATCATTGAAGTCATCTATCCTACCATTGATGTACTTACTCCTGACTTACTCCTGCTCTCCTACTTCCCAAGTTAGCTTGTTGGTTACTTGTCATACTAGATATTGGAAAACCAAGCACAAGGGCTAGGTCACTAGGTGGATTAAGATGCACGCCCATGGCCTAGGTAGTCTTTGTTGGCGCACTTCTATGTGAGGCCAAGGGGGATCTCTATCATGTTTTCCAAGATGGGGGAGTTCCTGATGCTCTGGCTCCATGTCTTCTACGTGAGCTGTAAATCCTTCATGAGCCATCTCTCTCCTCAACGCCATACTTTCTGCAATGGAACATTACTTCTCTATCTCCCTCTCACGTGCCTCATTATACTTAATTTGACCTCTCCTCTCTTTGCCTCTCTGCCACTAGGTCTACCATCTTTCACCAAACCTATTCTTGCCCTCGTGTGTGGTGAAGTTTAGTTAGCCATTAGTTTACTCTCCAAGTTCAAAGTTACCATTAAGATCTTGATCGGTGGAATACCTTGCAGATATACTCCTCTTGGATACTAAAAAGCTAGAATTCAGCTACCTTAGGGAAAGAGTACATTGAAATTGAATATTCTAGAATATAACTGTTTAGAACACCATGAAACCATGTATCCACAATGCGAGTCCAGATCATATCAGCATCATAAAGGGCCTAAAATTCTTCTTGTGTCTCTTGTGATACCTCCACTTCGTTGAGTATAAGCCAAGTATAGTTACTAGAAATATTGTGAAAAATATCTCGTATAGGATATCATACAAATTTTATTCTACCCAAGTGCGTACGTTACACTCATATCCACTCTTGAACGTTGTTGCATATTCTTCCTCTAGATAGTGTATCCATTCCTCAATACTTGCTAGAGTTAACTGGTATGTCTTCATCATGAACCATCCTAAAAACAACTGAAAAAAAAAGGTCAGCAATGGAACCAATGATGCAGCCTAGAATTTACTAGATAACACCCTAGATGCCATTGGCACATCACTCAGCCTAGACTGAGCACTCACCAAAGCGCGCAAAGGTACCAGGTCCCTCTTTAGGGTTGTTGTAGTAGGATGTTAGCATGATGAAGGAAGAAACATATATATCCATAACTAATCCACCATTCTATAATGCATGCTACATTCAGATCTATGAAAGAACAAGCTTTAAACAATAATCATGATTGAATCAATAACATGCACTACTCAATTACACATAGGAATGAAACTTAGATTCAACCAATATCTTCCATCTATTAATAAACATAGAAGCTTCTTACAATAATGTCAATCTATACCAATGCGTGCATGGATCTGATATAGTAATTCAGTCATATGCATATATCTCTATACCTTCATACATCCATCTCACATATATCTTCTACTATGTGCTTCACATCATATATATAGGGTGGGGACTTTCCCTTCACCACTTATCTATTCAAAAAATAGGCCACATGCTATTAATAGCCACACACCATTTATAGGCATAGCCACACATGTAAGTGTGCTATCTATAGACCTCTTATAGTTAACTGAAGTGACAATCCTATTCTTAGCTCATCTCCATGAAAAACACTTTGATCCGATCATTAACCTAGATTTAATCTCCTTCACAACTTGAGCGTGCATCATGGATTTTCAAGACACTCAAAGGTAGATAAATGATTTATATGTCATTTGTAGTTGAGTAAGCAATTTATCTAACTTGTTAGCACTCATGTGGATTTGAAGAAGTGGGTAGCACCTTGAAAGGATTTTGATATAATCCTCATTATTTTAGGTTGTGCCTTTGACCAAGATAAGAGAACCTCTATTGCAACCTTTGTTTTGTGAAGGAGGTGGAGATATCCTTATGTTGTGCATATTGTATGGAGATGGCCTTGGGAAAACATGATCAATTTTCCATTATTCAAACTCAATAGAGTTGTCACTAATAAATGATGGAAATGTTTTCAAGACAAGGATGAAAGTGCTTAGAGACATGGTATGATCCTGATTTGCTTTGTGCATTTTTGTAGATGGATTGTGTTCTTTTGTTGACACATAATGCAATACAAGGGTAGTATGAGGTCGGATTAGTTATTTTGAATGAAATTTTTGGTGGGAGATTTTAGACAAGACTAACCAAATTTTTTCCAAATTCTTTGAGGACCTTACAAGAAATTTGTAAGACCCACACATGTGAGAATGCTTCAAAAGGGTTGAGATACTCCTTCAACTAGGATGTGTGCACCAAATGGAGGCCCAAATCTGCACTCTTCCACATAATATTTGATAACCTACCAAAAAATATTGAAACGGAAGATGAACCAAAAAGCATCCAGAAATCTCTATTTTATCATGACCTAAGGTGCACCCAAAGGTTTACAAAAATCTCTAAATTCAAGGAAGGTAAAATGATTTTAAATCTATTTATCTCTTTATTAGATGAAAGCTCTTCTAAATGCAAGATTGCAGATGCCACTAGACTATCTACAAGAAATGAGAACATGTATGATCAAAAGAGTTTTCAAACACAAGACTACAACAGAGCAAGAAACACAAATTAAAAACATTCTGGAACATAAGTGCATGCAAATTTTGCCAAGAGACAACACAAAATAATCCAGAAATGATCAAATTTATCAGCAGGGGAATGTTATAAGAACAATCTCAGAGCTTGTTGATGGCTTTACAAATGAAACCAACTCAACATGATATAAATCTAATGCAAAAGGAATTAGAAATGGTTCTTAGGTGGTTTCTCAGAGAATGGGCTTCTTCCCAGATTTTCCCGTGAATTTCTAAATTTCTCCGACCATTTGCATTTCTCAAAAATGCATTATATACCTCTTTCCACATTATAGCCTTCTTTCCCAAGCAAATAATATGCCGAGGATCAAGTTTATTACAAAAATTCTCATGATTCACTTTGAAAATGACATTTAATAGATTCACTGACAAAAATTGCCAAGTGTTTCTAAAATGGTGAATAATTACAAATCCTTCATCATTATCCATTGTGCATGCACGTTTTTCATTCTCTAAGCATGCAGAACCCTTTCATTTCATTATTTCATCCTTATCATTCCAAAATTTGATTATGCAACTTTATAGTTTGATATTTCACGTTTTACACGGGCCTAAGTAAAAATTATTTCAAAAACACCTCAAATCCACAAATTAATCCCTAAAACCACTTTCATTGGTCTTTGCAGGCACAAAAAACATGAATTCACCAAAGATTCAATGAAAAATGATGCAAAATTCACATTTCCACACTTCTGGAGAAAGAAAAAAGGTGGCCAAAAATGAAAATTCTGATTACCCTTGATCACTCTTTCTCCTTCAATCTAGGCCCTCCACATGTCAAAATATGATTGGGAATGAATTCGGGCTCACTTATTGACTTTTCAAATTTTTTGAAAAAATGGAAAAAATTGTTTTTTTTCTCGTGGCCCTACGCCTCTGCCTTTGCCCTTAACATGTGTCATCCTCTCTATCACTAAAAATCACGGGCTTATTTCATGTTTTGACCCCTTTTTTCAAGGGAAAATTTTCAATTTTTCTTCCGCGGGCCCGTGCCTCCAATTCCTCCCTGCCACGTGTCCCCTTGTGGTTTGTTCACGGGCCAATGCTTCAAATTTCCACACTGAGTCTTTTTGTCAAAAGGGAGAAAATTCCCTCTTACCTCTGCCGGCCCGCCGACCCACTCTGACCGCCACATGTCCATCACTGATTGGAGTGGAGATGCATCCCATTTTTAACTTTGATCCATTTGAAGTTAAAACTTCAAAGTGACCCCAAAATCTGCCCCCATTCTACCTTTTCAAGGCCATGTGTCCACCTGTGATTGGCCATAGGGCCGTGCCTCAAAATTTTACTTTAACATTTTCTGCCTCCAAAGGCAAAAAAATTCAAAAACCTCTACCATCTGCATCCCCTCTGATCTTGATTTGGTCAAGTATCCTCCTATGATTGGAATGGGGTTGTATCTCATTTTTAAACCTTAGAAAATAGAGCTAAAAAAATCTAAGTCCTCCATGACCCACTTTTCCATTTTTGGTTTTTTGAGGACACGTGTCCACTTTGTGATTGGGTGTGAGCTTTAGACCTTTTGGACCATTTTTGAATACAGTAAAAACTTTTCCTGCCATCCCTTGGCTAATTAGAACCCACCACATTGTCAATGCATACTAAGGAAGAATTTGATGGGTAAATGATGCCGGTCTAGGTGTCAAAATATAGAAAATGCCAGGGATGCCCTAGAAATTGATTATTTTTTTGCCAAGGATGGAATTTTTTCAAAGTGGAACTAGAAAAAGCATGATTTCGAGAATTTATCAACCTTGGGATTGGATTTTTGAATACATACAAGTATGAATCGATCAATTTTGATTTTTCACGATTGGGAAAAAGGGAAAACACAACATAGTCCACATATTTTTGAAAAATTAGGACCACAAACAAGGCATGCATGGATTTTTATCTCAAACTAGGGTAAAACAACAAGTTTGTGAGCATTTTTAAAACATTCGATTTGGAAGGGACAAGTTCTGAGACCATTATTTCAAAAAATAAAACATTTTTGAGCAAGTTCAGATTTGAAAAATTAGGGCAACATGGTGCAAGCTTGAGTATTCTTACAAAATGGGGCATGTCAAATGATTTTCAAATGGACTAAGGCATGGGAACAGAGGCATTAACTTCATTTCACCCATTAAAACTGTAGAAAACATTTCAGGAAATGCAGAGTGAAAGGAAAATTAGGGAAAAATAATAGAGGATCAAAATGGACACCAACACAATCCTTTAAAGATAGAAAATGTGTGGTGCGCATGTATCTACATCATTGGTGTGTTACGCTCACCATATTCTAAAAATAAGCCATCATGCTCAAAATCGAATAAGTCTTGAATGCTAAACTTGCCCTCTGCACGTGGGTTCTTCTGTCCCTCCACGCCCTTGATCCTAGCCTTCTCTCCCACGTGGACTTCTTGTGTGATCTCTCCGACAAGTATTCTCGATCAATAGTGAGAAAGTGTTGAATACTATATAGTTAGAGTCTTGTACACTTTCCACGGTTGTCTCGTGAGGGTTGGGGGTGCAGCCTGCGAGAAAAACTTTTGGCCTTAAAATGTGCTCGATATACTAGGAAATGTGTTTTTCTCATATGGGTAGGATTTTGACCCATAGGTTTATGGGATAGTTTTGGCCCATGGTTTTAATACCCATGGTTTTGTAAAACTCCTTAAGTAGTTGTCTACTTATATGGTTTTATACATATGGTAGGGATAATGTAACATTGCAAATGTGTATGAATTCAAGTGTGAATTCTCAGAGTTTTGGGCATAGCTCCAAATAGATCTAGGTATTGTATTGAGAGAGAATTGGCTTGTAATAAAATCTAAGCAAGAGATTCTTGGTGAATGTAGCCCAAATTGGGTGAACCACGTTTAAATACATTCTCTTTGTGTTGTGTTATTTTTATTCTACACTTTTATTTCATGGAGATATGTAATATTTTTCGCATATTATTTTCTATTGTTGCAATTCATGAGGTATTATTCGCATATTTTATCCCTAATTTCCTAGGGGAAAAAAAGAGATTGGAATTAGTAAATCAAAAGTGTGAATCCTCATGTAGACAAAATCTGCATAAGGAGAGGTTGGATAAGATTGGTAAGCTCATAGCACAAAAGATGGATCTTCTAGAAGGAAGAATGTCTGTTATGGATAATGTTGTCCTTATACTGCAGAATGAAAAGGGAGAGATAACCCAGGATGAGTTGGAAGTTATTGCCACATACATTCCAGAGAAAACAAGAAATGCGTTGGATGACTAGAAAACATTGGAGGCTGAGATTAAAATAGAATATCTAGAGTTAATCCTCCCAGTTAAAGCAGAGGATGTTGTAGAATATAATTCCATTCTTTATACAATAATTATTTACATTCTTTCCATTCTTATTCTTTATTGATTGGGAACATCAGAAGGAAACCCCATTTTGGGGCGGCAATGTAGTTTAGTGTGGGGTAATGTTGAGTAGATAGAGTATGACACTAAGGAGAGGGAACACAGAAGATTCGCATGTAGGAATAAGGCACATTTGAAGGCGTGGAAGGATAGAAAAGGAAACACGTGCCAGGACAAGATGATTTGGGGACTTAGCTATTTTTCATGGTTTTGGGCTATTTTGGAGATAGTGTGCAGAGCACACATCGGGATGGAGACTTGTGCGACACACAACTACTATTTTGGGACAAGCGTTTGATGAGCGCCATGCACAAGTTGAAGATAATAATAGGATTACTACTACTAGTTAACTGTAGGAGATCTATTATTAGTGCACTTGCATGTGTGCCTATTATTGTAAAGGCACATGGCTATTTTCAGCATGCAACCTATTTTAGGAAGTGTATAAGTAGTGAAGGGAAATTCCCCACCCTTATAAATATGGATTGAATTATGTAGTTTGATATATTGAGATATATGAGCTATTGTGGATTTATGGTGTCGATTTGATGCACGCATAAATCTATGATACTATTTATTGTAAGAAGCTTTTGTATTTACTGTGTTTAATATAATGGAGTACATTATTTGGATATTAGTGTTAAACATAAGCAGAATAGCTGGTTATTGTATGGTTAATCCTATCATTACTATTATTTAATTCATGAATCTTTAAGATCTAGATCTAGTTATGCTCTATGCAATGTTTATGTTATTTATGGATCTGAATGCATTATATCTTCATCACATTAACATCTTGCACAAGTGAATCTAAGGAGAATGCTTGGTACCTTTGCATGCTTTGGGTGATTTCTCGGCTCGAGCTAGGTGATGTGCCAACACACATGGGTTATTCGTGGTAAATTCTAGGTGCATCACTTTTCCATCAAGGACAATATTGAAACCATCTCTTCCTCTATATCACATGATATTACTCCATCCACCTCCACACCCATCACATCCTCTAGTATGACTACACCTGCGCCTGCACCTAGGTTTGAAAATATAAATATGATACCTCTAGAAACATTCTTAGCACAACCACCTCTGCCTAAACCAACTTTGGACCATATTCGTCTCCCTCCTACAAAAAGAAACAATTTAAAATAAAAAAAACCCACAAATCATTTGGATTATATTAACCACGTTATTCAAACTCCTCTTCCTTCATTAGCATCAAATTCAAAAAACACACCCAGCTCGTCCAAAACCTCAAAGGGACCCAACAAAAAAGGTATGGTTTAGGTCTTTAAAATTCTTTATTATAATGAAACATACCATTTCTTTGGCCCTCCACCTTTTCTTCTACCTCCTCTTAGAAATTCCATTTCCACTCTTAGTGACCCTCTTATCATGAAAATGTTGAGACATACCTACCAAGCTTCCTGATGGGACCTCATGAACATGACACTATTTAAAATTTTAAAGGCCCTTATTATGTCCCCAAGATCAGAATCCCATGCGAGTCCTCAATCCCTTATACCTAGGAATCACCCCATTATTTCAAGTCCAAATATTTTTTATCAATCTTCCATAAGTAGTTATCTTCCTTTATCCATTACAACACTAAAGATCCCTTCGTAACCAATAAGCGACAAACCTCGAATAAAATCTTACTTTCATTGGAAGATAAGATATCTAAAACTTCAACACCATTTTCATATGCACTAAAGGCGTTATGCAACCATTTTGGAAGAACTCCTTCAAAAATAACTCATAACATTACCACCTCTCAAACCATCGAATCAAGAGGATGGAAACCCACTTGGTCTATGTTGGTCATTCAAACATGCACACGAGTCTCGAGATCCGGAAGAGTTGAAGCTGTTTGAGACAAAATGGAACCGTCCCTAAGTTTTGGGACATTACATGCTTGGGAGGGATCTCTACGGAGAAGGCGGTTCCTCTACCTACCTCTAATGCCACTACTACTCTAATGTTAAAATAAAATCCTAGACTAAACATGCCGAGGACCAAGGATAGAAGGATGTGTAGAAAGGGGAAATCCTAAGATAAGGAAGGTGATAGCACCAGGGAAAGGTTTGATCTCTATCCATGAGTGCTAAAGGAAACAAAGAGGGCATCGAGAGAAGAGAGCGGATGGTACACACCATAGATCAATATGTGGACTCGGCCTTTCAACATTCTCAACACATGAACATGGGGAATGCAAGTGGGAATATGCACATCATGCCAGAAAATGCAAATAGAGAGGTGAGATGTAATGAAAATGAGAGAGGGAAGACAAGAGTTCCACAAAAATGATTTACTACTCAAGGGACGCAAAATCATTTACACTCATGGTAGGAGGCAAGAATACATTGCAAAGACCATGCCAAGGTCTAAGACCCATGGGAAGTCGGCCACCATTTTGGCATGGTGCCATTACAACAAAGAGGGATATTTTTTACAAAGTAGAACTCTGCTATTTATAGGAGAAGAAGGAGAGAAGAGAAGGAGAAAGAGAGGGAAACTCATATTCAAATCTTCAACCACCAACAACCAGTGATAAATTCTTGTAAATCTACCTGCAAGGCTATCAGATGCACTTCCCCATGTTTGTTTGGCATGTAGAAGAAGGAAGAAAGATAGATCGATGAAATATAGTGGTTGAGATTGATTAGATGTGTGCATTAATGATCAAAAATATGTTTCCTATTTTCTACCTACCAAATCCCACCTAAATATGATTTTGAAAATTCTAATGTGTAGTTGATGTCAGTAGCTTTCAAATGAGATTGGGCGCACGTGAATCGAGAACTACATAAAATGTTATGGTTATTAGAAGTCTTCACGTTAGCTCTAACATGAAATGACACATGGAATGCCTTTGATTGACTAAGGAAGTCAACCCATTTGTTCATCTAATTTATCTTCTCTATTATGTATCACAAATTGGTTGGTTTTAGGATTTGGCACCTTGTTAGCATGCTTTGATAGGTAGTGTGTTGCACACTCAATTCGGCAGAGATGACATGGCATAGTGGCGGCATAGAAGAAGGCATAAGGCATGGAAGTAAAGGTATGTGTGTGAAAGGGAAACAAAGGGAAGGTATGCACGAGAGGTTCACACGTAGGAGGAATATGAGAATACTTGCAAGGGAAAAGTATGGGGAAGGGTGCAAGCATTCAAATAAGGAAGGGCACGTGGTGACATAAGGAAAAGGGGGCATGCACATGATTGTAAGGAAAATATGAATTACAAGCCATGCAAGTGTGTAGGCATGTGAGGGACTTAGCCAATTTAGAAGGAAAGTCTATAGAGGTGCACGTAAGGAGTGTGTGATAGCATAGGAAAGAAATTGGAGCATAGAGGAAGGTGCAAAGGGGAAATGGAAGGAGATAGAAGAATACCTAGAGAAGGGGAACATAAGCAAGAAGGAAACAAGGCATGTGGGGTGCATGAAAGAAGCTGTGACCAAGAAATTTTTTCCAAGGTATCAAAAGAACAATCTTAAGTGCGCGTAACCTGAAATGTGAAACATCATAGTTAGAATGAAAATATAAGTTATCTAAGTAACTAGGAGAGTTATTTGGATAACAGTTTTGGTGAATTTTGGGGCCATATTCCTACTAGATGAAGAGACTTGTAGCCTTAGAATTCCATTAGGCATGGACTCAAAAGCACTGAACTTGAATATCTGATCTACAACTTGAAGTATATCCACTGAAGTCACTTACAGACACTTTTACGAACTCGAAATGAATTGATACTCTCATATGAAGATATCCTAAAATTGATTAATGAGATTAAAAGCTATTCACTAAGCTGTTGGAATTGCCTCTACCAAAATTGAACTATCATCTCAGGAAGTAATAAAAATGGGGGCATGGGCACAATAAGAAAGGAAGGAAACCGGAGGAATCGTGTGTGAAATAGAAGCACAACACTATGTACAAAACTAAAAATCATACATGTTCTAAAGGGAACATGTAGAGTGTGTGCAAGAACTTGTGTTACTGAAAGAAAACATATTCAATCCTACTCTAACCATAGGAAAAGGGCACTCAAGTAAAACCTGCTACAAGCAAGGAGAAGTAGCTTCCCTTCCTCACAAATTGCAACCATGTAATTGATTTGGCATTGAACATGGTCAGAAACAAGAGTGAAAAACTGACTTGTAGATGGTGTTTCACCCTCCTCAAAGTATCAACAAATAAAATATATACCTCATGTACTTGTTATGTGCTTTGATTCGAGAGGAAGCTGCTATCGACCTTTGGTGCCTTTGAAGATGTACCTTATGCTCTAAAATGAGCATGACCAGTGGAAACTATGTCTTTGGCTCTAAACTAGCTAGGTATTTTAGTGGGTATGGTCTGATCCTTGTGATTTTCCCATTAATTTGAAGCTCAATCTCATAGATGGTATTTTTTCTTGAGACTCTCATTCTAAAGGTGACTATTTGAAGGTTAGATCATGCAGAACTAGGGTGCATGAGGTTACGCCTCTATAAGTAACTCGGTCTCCTTGAAGCTATGACCTCATGAACTAACGATTTTCTTACGCAATAGTCACCCATATGATTTCCTCTTCCCAGTTGGAGTCATATGATTCATGCCATTCTTCAATTGTTCTATAGTTTTCAAACATGATGAAATTGGTTGGGAAAGGCGCATTGGTAAGGTGGTTTTTTTTTTTGGTATAGTTAGACGGAGGGACTCAGAAGAAGGTGGAAGGATGGGTGCAGAAGGTGTGGAAGGCACACGTGTAAGAGGAGTGGAAACATGCACGGGAGGAATGATGGAAGAGAAATGAAGGTGAGAGGATGGAGGGGGAATTCTTAATAGGGGTAGCACGTAAGAAGTTAGGAACACGCACAATGGGCTGAGATGATGTAAGTTGGCACGAGAGGAGTGGGAGGGCTGTAAGATGGTAGTTCAGGGTTTCCCCATTGATAGGGTTTCCATGTGATATATTTCTAAGCCTTCATTTCTTCCTCTCACTTTGTAATCTGGGGTAGTATCTCAGTGATAAAGTGCAACTTCTTTGGGTGTTAAACCAGCCTAGTACAGGGCCGACCCATGGACAAGGGACCTTGTAGCAACTTTAGCTACCTTTATGGAGCACTTGACTCTAAGCTGCATATGGTCCATCTCCATCTTTTTCACATGCCTCTCAAAATCAGCTTGTCTAAGGAGTTTCCGCCATCATCTGCATAAAAATTTTCTTCATAAACATTTTGGTTAGAAAATAGTGGGTTGTATGCATTTTTAGGATAATGGGGCTTATAAAACTGATTTGGAGGAGGATTTTGAAATTGTGGGGATGGAGGGAAATAACTCTATTGCTACAAATGAGAATTCTGTGAAGGGAAAGAATTCATGATTGTAGAACTTCAAAAATAGGAAGGTGGAATGATGGAAGAAGGAAAACTGAATGAAAGAAAGGAGGGAGGCTGGTCTACGAATGAGAATATGGGTGTGTTGGATCAATTGAGTCACCGGATGTGCTAAAAAAATGCCTCCAAAGGAGGGATATTATAAAAACACATCAAACTTGTTGAGATGAAGATGTAAAGCTCTTCAGTCTTATCCCATCGAGGCATTCCAAAAACTATTGGTCATTCAAACGTGCACTCGTGTCTCGGATCCAGAGGACCCAATTTGTTTGAGACAACAATGGAACCATCCCCAAGTTGTGGGACCTTGCACACTTGGGAAATATTTTTAGATAAGGCCGATTCCTCTACCTACCTCTAATGTTCTTTGTTAATCCTAATGTTGAAATAAAATCCTATAATAAATATGCCAAGGACCAAAGATAGAAGAATGTGTAGAAAGGGAAATATTAAGCTAAGGAAGGCAATAAAACTAGGAAAAGGGTTGATCTCTCTCCACGCGTGGTGAAGGAAATAGAGAGGGTGGGAAGACATGACATGCACCATAGATCAACACATGGGCTTGGCCTTCCAATGTACAACACATGAACATGGGGACTACAAGTGGGAATACACACAACATGCTAGAAAATGCAAACAAAGAGGTGAGATGCAATGAAAATGAGAAAGGGAAGATAAGAGTTCCACAAAACATGATTTATTACTCAAGGGATGCACGATAATTTGCACTCATGATAGGAGGTGAAAATACATTGCAAAGACCATGCCAAGTTCTAAGATCCATGGGAATTCAGCCACCATTTTGGCATGGTGTCATTACAATAGAGAGGGATCTCTTTTACAGAGTAGAACTCTACTATTTATAGGAGAAGAAGGAGAGAAGAGAAGGAGAAAGAGAGGGAAAATCATATTCAAATCTTTAACTACCAAATGAGACAATGATAAATGCTTGTAAATCTTCCCTGCAAGGTTATCAAATAGGATTTCCATGTCTGTTTGGCATGTAGAAGAAGGAAGAAAGCAAGATCTGATGAAATTTGGTGGTTGATGCCGATTAGATGTGTGAATTGATGATCAAAAATACGTTTCCCTATTTTCTACCTATAAAATCCTACCTAAATCTGATTTTAAAATTCCAACATGTAGTTGATGTCAGTAAATTTCAAATGAGAATGGGCACATGAGAATTTGAGTAGTGCGGTAGAAGTTATGGTTTTAAGAAGTTTTTAGGTCACTCTAACACACTGATGACACATGGCGCGCACTAATTGAATGAGGATTTCATCCAACTATTCATTTGATTTTCTTTTTCCACATGTCACGAACAATTGGTTTTAGATTCAACACCCTATCGGCGTGCTTTGATAGGTTGCATGTTACACACTCAAGTATGACATATTACATGGCTCAGTGATTGGCATAGAAGAAGGTGCAAGGTGTAGAAGTAAAATTCAGGCACACAAAAGGTAAATAGAGGAACGTGCGTGCACATGAAGAATAAAAGAATACTTGTAGGGGGAAAAGTAGGGGAAGGGGTGCGAGCATTCAAGCGAGGAAGGCACTTGTGACGAGAAGGAAAAAGGGCGTGCAAAGGAGTGCAAGGAAAAATATAAAGTGCAAGGTGCACAAGTGTGAAGGCATGTGGGGACTTAGCCAATTTGGAAGGAAAGTCTACAAAGGTGCACACAAGGAGTGCTTGAAAGATAGGAAAGAAATTAGACACATAGGAGGAAGGCCCAAAGGGAAATGGAAGGAGATAAAAATGTAGAGAGAAGGGGAATATAAGCAAGAAGGAAGCAAGGTGTGCAAGGTGCGTGGAAGAATTGCAGCTAAGAAATTTGTGCCAAGGTATATCAAAAGAAAAATCTTAAGTGTGCACAACTGAAATGTGAAACATCAGAGTTAGAATGAAAATATAAGTTATCCAAGTAACTAGGAGAGTTATTTGGATAACAAGTATGATTTTAATGTCTCTTATGAATATCACTTTGGGAAGGAGAACATTCTATAGAAAATTGTAAGGCCTTCCATTTAATTTCTTAGAAGCATGGAGATATATCTCTCCTCTCTTTTGAACCACACACTTTATCATCTTCGCCTAAATATAAAACACCCATCTCTTCCCATCAGATTGATGTTGTTCAAATTGTTACTCGTTCACAAAATGGTATGGACTCATCTGAGCCTAAGAAAGGTAAAACTTTCATAGCCATACCTCCACTACCAAAATTGTGTTCTCCATCATAAAAACCAAAATCATTTATTCCCATAGCTCCCAAAATACTTGATCAAACAACATCACCCAAAGCTAAGGTTTCGATCCTCTCTACACCACCTTCGTCATCTATTCGCAATACATAAGGTTATTGTTAAACAACTACACCAAGTTCTTGTTAAGATGTCACTTTACAAATTTGTAAAAACATCACCCTCTCATAAAAAGGCCATGATTGAAGCCCTACAATCAATAACACTACCAATAGACGACCCTTCATCCTTTACAAATTTTATAGGGGCTCTTAAAATGTCCACTGCCATATCATTTGAACCATATGAGATTCTTGCGCTTAGGCTCAAGGAACGTCACTTGCCACTTTTTATCACCTCCCAAATCAATGATGTTCTCATTAGAAGGTTCGTGATTGATGGAGGTATAGCCATCAAAATATATCATCCATTTCCTTCAATCAACTTAATCTATCTCCTTCTATTGTTGGTCAAACTCCAGTTTTATTGTGATCCTTCAATGATACTATCACACCCACATTAGGTATTGTAATCCTTCCACTCAAAGTTGGAAATAAAACCTTACATGAGCTCTTCTACATCATAGAGGGAGAATTCCAATATAACATGTTATTAGGATGCCCTTGGATATGCACTATGTGATGTGTACCCTCTACACTTCATCGGTGTCTCAAATACGAACATGAAGGTCAAACATTCACAGTCCCCGTGGATCCAAATCCATTTGCTGATTGTTATTTGACATACCTTCCAAATGATGTCCTTATACCAAATTCTAAATCAGAAGCATCTGATGAGGCATCTACTAGTACACCCATCTCTTCCTCCAAGTTACTAGATGATTCCTCTCTTAGTGATATTGTTCAACATCTCACATTAGGATAGTATCACCTTCTCGTGATCAACTCCATCCCTTCACCTAAGACATATGGTCACCCTGAAAAATAACCCATGTATGAGCCTAACATAGGAGATTTTATCTCTTATGGTCCTACTTATCTTAAAAAAACTTTGTCTATGGGGGACTTCATCACCCTTCTTCCCAAATCATTAATCTACACTAAGCCATGCCATTTGCATTAGACTTTAGATCTTTAGATAAACTAGAGTTTTCTCATATGTAACTTCATCATTGTGTATGGAAAGGTTTTTTCCTTGGTTGTTACAAACATGGAATACATGACTTGATTACCCAACGTGCTCTTAAAACCTATGAAAATTATGGCCTAGGTTACAAGAAACCTGGTTCCAACCCATCCAAACCTACTACATTGTACACATCTTCGAATGTGAATCATCGTCGCCTTTATAACATGAATATCCTATGGATGTAGACTACACTATATCCATCCCACCTAACTATTTTTAGTCAATACTATATCCTTAGGACCATTGACTTATCAATCTAATCATGACACTAAACAAATACCTCTTGTTTGGCCAAAAATGGTTGAGGAAGACTTACCTATCATAGATATCCTCCAATGTCATGATGATCAAGACATCCTTTTGCATATGGGAGTTGAGGATCACTTCCTTTAGAAAACCTTACCATCTGAGACACCAACTCTCCTCAACAAATCCACCATCGACATTAACTTAGAAACCCCTCAAGATCCTCGTATAGTTAAATTCATCTAGTCATTGAGTCCATAAGAACTAGAGGACTTCACCTCATTCTTATCAAAATATTATCAATCCTTCACTTGGTCATATAGTGATATGCCTGGAATTGATCCCAATATTGTGGTACAATATTGTCACATATCAAATGCTAAACCAGTTAAAAAACTTCGCAAAATGCATCCACACATAGCTCTCCTTGTTAAAGAAGAGTTACAATATCTTTTATCTGCTAACTTCATCATACCTATTGATTATCCAAAATGGGTCTCTAATATTGTTCTTGTAACTAAAGCATCAGGTAAGTTACATATCTACATAGATTTTAGGGATCTCAATCTCACTTGTCCAAAAGATGATTTCCCCCTTCCAAACATAGATCAGCTCGTTGACCTAACAGTTGGCCATGAAATTCTTTCCCTTATGGATGGTTTTTGGTTATAATAAAATCCTCATTGCCACCGAAGATCAACACAAAACCTCTTTCATCACTCCGTGGGGAACCTTCTATTATTGTGTCATGCCATTTGGTCTTAAAAATGCAGGAGCTACTTACCAACATTACATGAACTACATTTTTCACAACCTTATCCAAAAAACAATTGAAGATTACGTTGATGATCTCTTAGGAAAATCCAAACAACATAAAAATCATCTCAGCATCCTTGAGTCAATCTTTACTCTCCTTATCCAGTATTACCTTCACCTCAATCCTAAAAAGTGTGTTTTGGAGGTTCTCACTTTGGAAAAATGGTAGGATTCATTATATCCATTTGAGGTAGTGAAGTTGACCAGGTAAGGTTAAATCCATTATCGAAATGCCTCCTCCATATAAACTTAAACAAATACACGGCCTTGAGGAAAATTTTAGTCAATACGATGTTTCATATCACAACTCTCTAATTTTTGTTAGCCTTTTCATCATATCCTTTGCAAAGACATAAAATTTCATTGGGATTCGGTTGTCATAAGTCCTTTAACAAAATCAAACAAGTATCTTTTATACCCACTTGTGCTTACTCTACCACCTAAAGGAGAGCCATTTTATCTATACATATTTTCTTCAGAACATGTTGTAGGAGCCATGCTCATTCACTATGATGGCAAGGGACGTGAACAAGTCATATATTATACTATCTGCACACTCTATGAATATTAAACCCATTACACTGAAGTTGAAAAGTTGTGTTGTGCTTTATACTTTGCCACTTCCAAATTACGTCATTACCTTCTCAATCACAAAACCTATGTTGTTACTAGTTTAATCCCCTCAAAAATATGTACTCTAAACCATATCATAGTGACTATATCACTCAATGGATTATGCTCATGAGAAATTTTGATCTTGAGTTCATTTCACAAAAATCTAATAAGGTCTAAGATATTTTAGACCAACTTGTTGACGCTCCCCTTCTCGAAAATCAACTTCCTCATGAATATTTTCCCACCAATACCATCAACGATTTCGACGAATATGAGTTTATCCTGTCAAAATGACCCTCTTCTTTGATGGTTCTAAATTCCAGGAAGGAGGAGGAGCTGGTGTTTTTATCATACCCCCTTGGGGTATTCCCATTCCATTATCATTCAAACTCAATTTTAAATGTACCAATAACATGGTAGAATACGAAGCACTAATTATGGGTCTTACCACCGCCATTCTCCTAGGTGTTCACATCTTAGACATCTATGGAGACTCACAACTTGTTATTAGTCAAGTCAAAGGAGAATACCAATGCAAAAATGAAGTCCTGCAAAAATATAAGGCTAATGTTGATTTTCTTCTTGAGGCTTTTTATCATTACACCATTCAAACCATCCCACAATCCTCTAACAATTTTGTAGACACAATGACCTCTTTAGGAGACCTAATCCCTTAGAAAACTGAAGAATCAAAATATAACACTAAAGTATCTATGGTTGTCCAAAGATTGGATCATCCCTCACATGAAAATAAACTCCCTTCTCTCAACACTGTTGACAATAATCCAATTGATTCATGGTATACTCAAATCTATGACTATCTCGTTGAATCCAAAATCCCATCTGATTTATCATGTAATGCTAAATGGTCATTCCTTCAACGAGTTACTCACTTTGTTATCATTAGTGGTATACTCTTTAAAAAAGTTTTGATGGTATCCTATTAAGATGCCTTAAATCACATGAATCAATCAAATCCATCGAAGAATTCCATGATGGTATATGTGGAGGTCATTTTAGTGGAAATTTCATCGCTAAACGTGTTATACGGCTAGGGTATTACTAGCCTACTATTACCAAGGACTATTGTGCATATGTTAAGAAATGTGTGAAATGTCAAATTCACTCAGATCTCATCCATGTCCCTAGTCAAGCATTATAACCCGCTCAAGACCTATGGCCTTTCTCTCAATGGGGGTTAGACCTCATTGGGGAAATCAATCCCAAGTCATCTCAGCAACATCATTCCATTATCACAGCTACTGAATACTTTACTAAATGGGTTGAATTTATTCCTTTAACCTCAACAAAATTAGGACCTATCACTAATTTCATATATCAATACATCATATGTCATTTTGGTGTCCCCCATAAACTTATCACAGATAATGGAAAGTATTTTAAAAATAAATAACTTAAAAATCTTTGTGACACCTTAAATATTAAACTTAGTTTTTCATCACCTTATTATCCACAAGCAAATGGACAGTGAAGCCTCTAATAAAACACTCAACAAAATCCTTATGAAAATAGTAAATGATGTAGGAAGGAATTGGCATCTCCAAATCCTATTTTCTCTCTGGGATTATCAAACTAGCATCCACACACCTACAAGTGTTATGCCCTATTCACTTGTTTATGGATCTGAAGTTGTCCTACCATTAGAAGTTCAAATCCCATCACTTCATGTATCCCTCAAGGAATTCATTCCAGATGAACAATACCAACAAGATCAATTAACACAACTTGATTTTTGATGAAAAGAGTCTAATGGCCCTTGAACATCATCAATTTGACCAAGAACACGTTAAACGAGATTATAACAAACATATTAAAGAACATGACTTTAAATGTAGTGATCTTGTGCTTAAAGAAAATCAAAATGCCACTCAATTAGAATGGAGTAAACATAGAAAATATTCTCCCAATTGGATTGGTCCATATGTTATCACTCATACGCATGGGTCAGGAGTGTATTGTTTCACTTCTCTAGATGGTGAGCCTGAAAGTGAACCCTAGAATGCCTTGTACTTGCATCATTTCTATTGTTAAATGATTGATCGTTATGACATTAGTTACATCCTATCATTCCATCAAAACCATCCATCATATCATAGTAGTGATTTAAAAGCATGTGGTTATCCGACATTATCTTAAAAAGGGTACATTAAAGATGAGCACCATGGCTCTGTTCATCACATCCTTCTCTATGGACAAGTTCTTCTCCGAGAAGGATCCCCTTGAATCACTATACCCATCTACCTAATACCAACTGAAGATATGATACGGGATACAAATGTGTAGATATTATATGAATCTTCTCCCTCCTTTAAATGGTTTATTATGGTTTTTCCTCGGCTCAAAAATATATGTGAAAATCATTTAAATATCAAAAATATAGCAGAATGGTCCCTCGAAGGATAACTACTAGTCAAAATTATGGATCAATCCCTTGAAGGATGGTTATTTTTAGAAATTAAAAATAATAAATGTAGACCATACCCTTGAAGGTTGTGTTATCCAAAATTCACCCCGGGGTTGATTTGATAACATACATCAAAATTCTCAAGTCCCAGGCAAATGGATGGATTCAGGGCAAAAATCATGTTTCTAGGGTCCCCTCAGAATTTTTTCTAACTCTTTGTCCAGGTTGAAAAGAGCAAGTTCTGAGAAAAGGTGAAAAGGCTGCAAAAAAACAAGCTTGGGCCAGAAAAAATTGTGAAAATTGGCTAAGTCCTAGTCCTCGCATGGCTGGTCGAGACATGAGGGATGTCTCAGGCGCGAATCGGCCGAAAGGCGCTAGGTAATCTGCAGGGGAAAAGGAACATCCGGGGACGAGAGGATGCGTGGGATGTGGAAATCCAGTTCGGCCGAAGGAGAACTTTCACACTAAGCGGTTGGGACATCCGGGCATCGGGCGAGGGGCGCGAAAGCTTAAGCGGCGAGAGCAAGAAGCCCATTTCGGGCGGTTCGGAAGAATTTTTCCCAGACGATCAGGGCGATTGCCAACAAATGGACGCGAAGAGCGCTTGAACCAGTGGTTCGGCTGAAATGGGAACTTCAACACTAGGGCGGTTGGGACAAAGGGATGCGTGGGATGCGGATAGTGAAGGAGCCGAAAAGCCAATCAAGCAATGCCATGTGTCATCGGCCGAATGAGGGATAAGGAAGCCCATTTCGGGCGAGATCGGGAGTTTTTGTCCCAGACAGTTTGGGACATTTGGGATGAGAGGATGTGAAGGGTGTGAAAAGCCGGCAGGACACTGTGAGACCAATCAAATCACGACACGTGTCACAAGGAGGAGAGGTCCAAAAGTCAAAGGCAAGTTTTGAAGGGTCGGCCCTTGAGCCAATCGAGAAGAGGACACATGTCTATGGAGCAAGGAATGAAGAGTAGGGAAGGAGAGAAATTACGCATCCAATCAGCGCTTGACATGTGTCATCCGGTGGCGAGAGCACGGGGAAAGTTCAAATATTTTCCCGCCGACTGTTTTTGCCTGTTTTTGCCCTAAATCTTCAGATCGTCGTATCTTTTGATCCAGAGCTCAGATTTGCACGTTCTTTATATCAACGGAAAGCTGTTGAAATTATCTACACAATTCTGGGATAAATATTGCATTTTTGTGTAGTCTAGAGAGATAAAATTTAGAAAATTTCTCGACACGTGGTAATGCCAGAAGTGACGCTCAAACAACTAGCTTTAATGCAGCAGACAGTTCAACCACATTAGACGTGACCGCCATTTTTCGGGATCCGCCACTTCTGCCATAATGAGATGATTTAAAATACGACCTAGAAGTGGTTGGGGCAGATTCTGAATTTCCTCTCTTTTCCCTCTCTCATTCTTCCTATATATTGTAAAGAGGAGCTTCTTTCAAAAGGTGGAACATTTTCTATTTTGCTCCTCCCTTCTTCTCCTATCAGGCAAATTCATGGAGTTCGAACCTCTCATTTAAACTGTAATATGAATCTACCTCTTGGCATTCTGTAGTGCATTGTATCAATCTTTGGAGCAAGTAATACATGTCTGTGGATGATTCTCAACCCTCTCTGTGTTCATTTTGCATCCTCCACGGTCTTTCTTGCAAGTTTTTGTTATTTGTGCATGATCTTATATCACATTTGAATGGTCTGTGTTTCTTGGCAAGATAGGTTGTTCTTCATTCCTCGGTGCATCACCTCTATTAGCTTATATTTATTTTATGCATCTTCTTACCTTTTCTCCTTGGCTTGATTAGATTAGGTTTCGAGAAAACCCTCTGCATATTTCGTGTGCATCTAAACGAGAGGAATAGGAGCTAGCCTTTCCTGGAGAATCCTTTCTCACTTTTCAAGTCCCACACTTGGAGAAAGGATTCAATGTTATGCAATCCACCTTTGGATGATAATATGGTCAACCTAGAAACACGACCGAGCATCAGGGTCTTTGTGATTTTGCACTAATAGTTTGGCACGCCGGTGGGACTGGAGGTCTCATTTTTATTTGCAGCAAAGTTGATGTGCATCTGCTGCAATTTTCTTGCTTAAAAGAGCTATTATTTGCATATCTGGCGACTCCAAGGGGAAGAATCAACTGGTTCCAAGCTCAGGCCTGAAAACTCATGAGAAGAATCACCACAAGGTCAAGAGTTGGAGAAGAAGAAGTGTTGTTTGAATACCTGCAATTATCTCCAAGAAGAAGGCAAAGAGGAAGAAGGATTCAAAGGTCTCCATCTCCACCAAACAGAACTCTCTCAACTCCTCCACCTAGTAGGCCTTTCATTCAGTCAACAAGGGTTTTAAGACCAATTAGAATGGCTCAGAACAACCCCTACGTCAACTTCACAGGCAGCAGCCCACTTGCTCTCAATGCACAACATCCAGTTCCTATTGCAGCCTTGAAGAACATTCCCTACTTCACTGGAGAAAATCAGACTACTCCAGGTGATCATGTTAAAGATATTGCTAACCTTTGTGCAATTCATGAAATCAATGAAATGCAAGTGGTTGTCAAGTTACTGGCATCTTCCTTCAAGGGTAAAGCATTACAATGGTTTAGGAGCCTTGGAGCTGGTTCTATCACAAACTAGAATCAGCTGTGTATTGCACTTCATGAGCAATTTGGAGAGAAGGGAGACAACTTGTCTCTTTTGGAGCAGCTGACAACTATCAAGAGGGCTCCCAATGAGCAGCTGACCGATTTCAACTTCAGATTTCAAAAAAATGGGAGAGGATTCGATAGTGATCAAGCCAATAGCGAAGGTACTTTTCTCTACTATCTCAAAGCTTTAAATCCCGATATTTCTATGTTGATTCAGTCCATGGGAGGCATAACTATCCCTATGGCTTATAGCATTGCCATTAGGGCTGAAAATTGTTTAATCCAAGTGGCAAACTTTCCCCTAGGCCTCCCATGCCATTGTTTCCAAGTTTAGAGAGTCAAACACTAGTCAAGCACCTAATTTGACCCCTTCTCCACTCCTAGAAATCGAGTTCAAATGAAGCTTCTACTTCATCTCCAAGTACCCGAATGAGCTTCAAGAGGTCATGAAACAATTGCAAAACCTAGGCAATGAGCTAGTTACTCTCAAGAGGCAACAAGCCCAAGGTTTGAGACCTTCTTATAAACCAAAAGCTCAACCTAATAAGCAGCCATACCAACCACAAAGACCACCTAATCTAGCTACAAATATGAATCAAAAAGGCCTCCTGCCGATAGACCATTCCAGCCCTATAATCCAAATGCCATATCTACCTCTAAGGCATTAGTGCCAACCTGAGAACAACATTGCTCGGGAATATAATTGGTGTTTTCCATGCAATGAGCCTCATAACCAATCCATGTGCTTGATGGTGCTCTTAATCAAGCATTGATGGTGGCGACCTCTGCTGGTGTGGAGGGTGAGGGCAGTCGAGAAACAACCAACAACAAGAAACATTCCAACAGCAATCAGCCCCAAATGACACCACGTTGGTAAAGCTGGCAAGTAGAGGATTTACGTGGCATGAATCGGAGTAGTTTAAGGAAGGTGTTGCAGCCAACACAAGATCAAAGAGGAGAAATTTGGGTGAAGAACATCCATTAGCCCTAGCCAATCCACAACCTTCCATGGCTCCGAAATGATTGGCAAGCAAAGTCCCGTTTCAAATGCACAAGGGCAGCCAAGAACAGCCCCTAGGCCAACTCAAATGGTAGCATTGTTGCTGCACGTGCAAGGAGTAAATGTGCAAACCAAGGGATAGCAGAGAGATCCTTCATCACCATTCGAGTATCATTGATCGGATGAAGAAGACAAACGTTAATATATCTATGTGGGAATCCTTATCCATCCCGGGGAGAGATCTCTGCAAGCTGCCATGAAGGATTGGCCAACTTCAAATCAGCGGAGTTGGATGCAAGACAAAGTGCTTACAAATGCTACCCAACCTGAAGGAAGTCATAGAGGACAACAAGGTAAAATGTTGAAGCCCCCTCCTTTTTATGTTTCATTAATCATTGGAAATCAACTAGTACATAATTGCATGATAGACTCCGAGGCAAGTAGCTCGGTAATTCCTAAACAGATAGCTGATCGGCTAGGGCTCCAGTATGAAATAACATCTAAAGGGTAGTGCGGTTAGATGGAAGAACGATGTAGCATGATTGGAGTGATTAGAAACTTGAGTCTTACCTTGCATGCATGTCCAAATGTTGTTGTCTTACAAGACGTATCGATCATAGACCTTCCACCACTCTCTTGCCCTATGTTTGTCAACGGACTTCATGCCCAAGATTGGGGGTATTTGTCTGCTGATTGGTCACACATGCTATTTAGAACAAGGTATGGAACTAAGGCTACAATTAGGTCTGAACCTATTGCAAACTTCCATATTGAGCCTTACACTCCAAGTCAGATTAATGCCAATTGCTCAGCATTTGATCAAGAAGATCACCCTAGCACTGATGAGGCTGACACCAAGGTTGGAAGTATCCCAGATTTGACTCTTGATGAATGGGCAAGCAAGGTGCATGCTTTTGATCCTTATCAAGAAGTAGAAGAATCTGAGCTAGGGGTTTATTGTTTACATGAAGAGGATCAACCTCTCCCCAGCATCACCAAGCCAGATCATAAGGACAAGAATGAAGTATGGCAGCTGTTCTTTGATGGATCAAGGAGTAGATAAGGTGCAGGAGGAGGAGCTATGCTCGTTTCACCACAAGGTATAAGGTATTACTCAGCCTTCCGTTTCCAGTTTTCCTATTCAAACAACACGGCTGAGTATGAATCCTTAATTCATGGATTTCTTTGGGCAATGAAGAAAGGCATCGGGGAATTTACAAGTATTTGGTGATAGCGAGCTAATTGTAAACCAAGTCAAGGGAAAAAATGCTGCCAAAAATGATCTGTTGAAAAACTACAAAAATTGGGTATGGGATCTTATTGAAGATTTTGAAGCTTTCAGCATCAATTCCATCCCAAGAAAAAAGAATGAAGCCGCTGACAGACTGGCAGCAATTGGGGCTGCATTTGACGTTGTAGAAAATATCAAAAGTGAAAAACCTCAGCCTCATATCAAAGTGGTTGTGAGACCAGCTGTTCCGGATAACAATACAAGTTGGCAAGTCTTCGAGAATGATCAGCAAATTGTTAATTTCCTACAAGAAGAAGCTGAGTTCTCCACAGGAATCAAGACAAGCTGCATTAGTAGTATGGTGACCAAGTGGTGCAGATGAGAACTAACAAATTACCAAAAGGCCTCATAACCTTAGAGTCAATCTTGACCTGAATGATCAGTTCGGAAGGAGAAAGCGAACATTCAAGTAAAGGGTGAAGATTGAGCCTATTTTAGTGGAAGAAGGCAAGACATTGCAAATTGGCAAAGTAAGTACCTCACTGAGAAATCTAATTTTGTTCAACTTTTTCAAGAGTTCCCGGATGTCTTTGCTTGGACTTACAAAGATCTAAGAGGTTTGACCTAAAGTTGGCACAACATACTATTGAGTTGGATCCGGAATCAAGCACTTTTGTCGGGGAAAAAGCAAAGGCGGTGAATCCCCATATTGAACCTCTCATGAGAAAAGAGTTAAGCAAGCTTATTGAGGCCAGTATCATCTTCCCCATCAAACACTCAAGTTGGGTCGCCAACTTAGTCCCAGTCAGAAAGAAGAATGGAGAGATCAGGTTGTGTGTCGACTTCAGAGATTTGAATAGAGCCTCTCTCAAGGATCATTATCCACTCCCTTCCATGGAGCAAATATTACAGGTGGTAGCTGGTTCAGAAAGGTTTTCACTACTTGATGGCTACTCAGGCTATAATCAGATTATGGTGAAGGGAGAAGACCAATTCAAGACAGCCTTCACAACTAAATGGGGCACATATGCTTACAAGAAGATGCCATTTGGGTATCGAATGCTGGAGCAACATTCAGTGAGCTATAGATATGGCATTCAAAGGCTTGATCAACAAGATATTGCCGGTATACCTAGATGATATCACATGTCTTCTCAAAGAATGCAAAGACCATCTCTTTCACCTCGGGCAAGTGTTTGAGAGGTGTAGAAGGTTGGAGTGTCCTTGAATCCCAAAAATGCATATTCTGGCTCATGAGGGAAAAATTCTAGGCCATATTGTCTCGAAGAGGGTGTGCAATTGATCCGAGAGAGGGTTAAAGCCATAAGAGCACTACCATTGCCAAGTCACAAGAAGGCTCTTCAAAGTTTCTTGGGAAGGATAAACTTTGTTCAGAGGTTTGTCCCAGATTTTACAACCCTTGTCAAGCCCATCACCAAAATGCTGAAGAAGAGCATGGCTTTCAAATGGACGAGCGGACGAAGGCAAGGAGAGTTTTGAGGCAATCAAAGAAGCTATCTCTTAGCCCAACTCTCATCAACCCAGAGACTTCTCCAAGGATTTCATCTCTATGCATTTGGAGGTGATGACAATATTTACGCCATTCTAGTACAAAGAAAACAAAGATAATGATGAGCAGCCGGTTGCCTTCTTGACCAAAATCTAGATGACTATGAGGTGAGGTACTCTTTTATTGAGAAGCATGTGCTTGCACGGTAATCGAAGCTTGAAGAAATTCAAGCATTTAATCTCAAACAACAAGGTCCGATTGCTGGTCTCACATCTTTGGAGTTAAGGACTTCCTCCTCAACAAGGATTTGAATGAGAAAAGGGCGAGGTTGGATCACCCGTGTCATGGAATATGACATTGAGATCAAGTCACCAAGCTGGTAAGAGGAAAGGAATGTGTGAGCAGCTGGTTTGGGGAAGCAAAAGAAGTATGCAACAAAGAAGAAATTGTTTGACAGTCCAAGACAACCATGAGCGAGTGGTAGGCAAGAAGAAGACAATGCTGCCCGATCCCTTGCTTTGGACCCAAGGTATTATGCACTTCTAGAGTACGAGCTGTGCTCCCGAGAGATGAACAAGACCCAAAGGAGACACTTGAGGTTGCGAGGCTGTCCTGTATGCCATTGTTGATGGAGTTTTGTTCAAGAAAGATGTGAATGGAGTGTTGCTCGGATGCATTAGCACAGTCAGATTCAAAGGGTATTAGAAGAGTTCCATGATGGACCAGCTGGTGGCCATTTTACACCAAGAGTGACAGCTCTAAAAATCATGAAGGCTGGTTATTATTGGCCTAAAATCTTGATGATTGTTATGCATGGATCAAGGTGTAAGAATTGTGCATTCTTCACGGGAAAAGAAGTTTTTGCCCTTCCATTACATCCAATCTCGGTTGAACGACCATTCATACAATGGGGTTTGGAGTTCATTGGAGTCATTAATCCCAATTCAAGCCAAGAGCACAAATGTATTTTGATGACCACGGACTACTTCACCGGATGGACAGACGTAGCACTCAAAGAGGCAAATGAGTCTAGCATCTTAGACTTTTATGAGGGATAACTACCCAGATTTGGCATACCGCTAAAATAATATACGATAATGCATTGGCATTCATTGGATCTAAGGTATTTGAGTGGGCTGTCAAGAAGCGGGATCTACCTAAGCACTTCATCAAACTATTACCCTCGAGGTAATGGCCGAGGCCGAGAAGTCTACTGAACAAGAACTTGTTGAGGATCATTAGGAGGACTCTTGATGAGAATCGAGGTCTTGGCATACCAAGCTGAAATCAGCCTTATGGGTGATAGGATCACTCCCAAAAGATCCACAGGTAATTCTCCATTGGGCTTGTCATGGAAGAGAGGCAATCTTGCCCATGTCACTTGAGTTTCCAACATTGGAACTCATGAAGCAGCTGGAGTTGCTTGAATTTGAGCCCATGGAGGTGAGGTATGTAGAGTTGATGGAGCTGCAAGAGATCAGAAATCAGGCATCCCAAGCAATGGAAAAGGATCAAGCTTTGATCAAGAAGACCTTTGATAGAAAGGCCAAGGATAGATCTTTTCAAGTTGGAGATCTAGTGTTGAAATGGGATGTGGACAGAGCAAAACCGGGAAGGCATTCAAAATTTGATGCCATTTGGAGTGGCCCATACATGGTCACAAAGTGCAAGAACAACAATGCTTTCCAATTGGCCTCATTAGATGGTGAAGAAGCTGTAGATTCCAGTGCAATGGAATCTATCTCAAGCGTTGCTTCTAGAGGGAAGTTCACTACCTCTGTAAATATTAGATTAGATTTTCTTTCCTCCAAGTGCTTGTGCACATTGTTTTGCTGTAGGTTAGTCTTGTTTTCCCTAAGTGCTTTGGCATAGCTTGTTGTCCATGGAGATGTTTAGCAGTCCTTGCTTTCATTAGGTGACATTCCATCTTCCTCCTTACACATTCTTAGTCAGTTGGGATTCTAAACTGAATGTTTGATAACTCCATGCCCAATGGGTATACTTAGCTACTAGTCTTTTCACCTAGTAGGCGAGTACTAATGAGTCGCCAATTGTTATCCAAAATTCACCCCCAGGGTTGATTTGATAACATACATCAGAATTCTCAAGTCCCAGGCAAATGGATGGATTCGGGGAAAAATCATGTTTCTAGGGTCCCCTCGGAATTTTTTCTAACTCTCCTGTCTAGGTTGAAAAGAGCAAGTTCAGAGAAAAGGTGAAAAGGCTGCAAAAAACAAGCTTGGGCCAGAAAAAATTGTGAAATTTGGCTAAGTCCTAGTCCTCGCGGCGATCGGGACATGACGGACGTCCTGGGGCAAATCGGCCCGAAAGGCAGCTAAGAAGCGTCTGCGGGGCAAAGGAACATCTAGGATAGAGGACGCGTGGGGCGCGGAAAGCCGGTTCGGCCAGAAGGAGAACTTTCACACTAAGCGGTTAGGACATCGGGGCGCGAGGATGCGAAGGACACGAAAAGGTGAAGCGGCCGAGAGCAAGGAAGCCCATTTCGGGCGGTTTGGAAGAATTTTTCCTGCAAGGCTTCGATGCAGGGCAGTTGGAACAAATGGATGCAAAAACGCGAACGGCCGATTCGGGTGAAAGCAGGGGAACCAGCACTAGGAGCCGGTTGGGACAAAGGGACGCGTGGGATGCGGATAGCCAAGGAGCTGAAAGACAATCAAGCAACGCCACGTGTCATCGGTGAATGAGGGACAAGGAAGCCCATTTCGGGCAGATCGGGAGTTTTTATCCCAAATAGTTTAGGACATCGGGACATGAGGGATGCGAAGGCGAAAATCCAGCACACCCACGGACCAATCAAATCATGACACGTGTCACGAGGAGAAGGTCCAAAAGTCAAAAGGTGAGTTTTGAAGAAGGGTCGGCTGAGCCAATTAGAAGAGGACACATGTCTATGGAGCGAGAACGTGAAGCGGGGAAGGAGAGAGAATTACGCATCTAATTAGTGCTTGACACACGTGTCATCCAGTGGCGGGCGTGGGGAAAGTTCAAATATTTTTCCCACCGAGCCTTTTTTTACTTTTTTGCCCTATTTTTTCCCTAAATCTTGAGATCGTCATATCTTTCGATCAGAGCTCAGATTTTCACGTTCTTTATATCAACGGAAAGCTGTTGAAATTATCTACATGATTATGGGATCAATCTTGCATTTTGGTGTAGTATGGAGAGAGAAAATTGAGAAAACGTCCCTGACGCATGGTAATGCCAGAAGTGATGCTCCAACAACCAGCTTTAATGCGATTGAGCAGTTTGCCCTTACATTAGATGACCCTTGTTTTGCCATGATTTTGCACGCTTCGCCATAATGAGATGATTTAAAATACGACCTAGAAGTGGTTGGGGTAGATTTGAATTTCCTCTCTTTTCCCTCTCTCATTCTTCCTATATATTGTAAAGAGGAGCTTCTTTGAGGTGGAACATTTTTCTACATTTTTCTCCTCCCTTCTTCTCCTATCGGGCGAATTCATGGAGTTCGAACCTCTCATTTGAAACTGTAATATGACTCTACCTCTTGGCATTCTGTAGTGTATTGTATCAATCTTTGGAGCAAGTAATACATGTCTGTGGATGATTCTCAACCCTCTCTGTGTTCATTTTGCATCCTCCTGGTCTTTCACTACAAGTTTTTGTTATCTGTGCATGATCTTATATCACATTTGAATGGTCTGTGTTTACTGGCAAGATAGGTTGTTCTTCATTCCTCGGTGCATCACCTCTATTAGCTTAGATTTATTTTTATGCATCTTCTTACCCTGTCTCCTTGGCAGATTAGATTAGGTTTCGAGCAAACCCTCTGCATATTTCATGTGCATCTGAACAGAGGAATAGGAACCAGCCTTCTCTGGAGAATCCTTTCTCACTTTTCAAGTCCCACACTTGGAGAAAGGATTCAATGTTATGCAATCACACTGGATGATAATATGGTCAACCTAAAAACTCGACCAAAGCATCCAGTAAGTGCTTTGTGATTTTGCACTAACAGGTTGGTTACCCATGTATAAGGCTTCCTACATTGATCAGCCTCCAAAAATAAATCAATATCAAAATCATCCCATATTGATCAGTTTTCCATTATAGAAAACTTCCCGCATTGATCAGTTTCCTTCAAAATAAAAAATTTAAAGTTGGGGCATCTTTCTTTAGACCTGTAGAAAAGGAGAATTCATTTCCCCTCATCAATCTATACATATTCAACCCCCTTTTCATGTCCTAATAAGAAACATTCATTTAATCCCACATTTTATTGAGTGTCGTGTAACTACCCATTGATGATCATATTTAACATTTGTTAAAGGCTATAAGTGCAAGTGTGTTCAAGATTTCAAAACCCATCGTGTATGTACCAAATCCATAGTAGCAAAAATCATTTCATGTTTATCCTATTTTATTGAGCCACATGTTGGTACAATTTAAGATGAAATTTTAAATTGATTTATAAAGCCATAACATCACATCATATATATCTATTTAATACTAACACATTTAAATTAAAAGCATACATTACCATATACATTGAGATCACAAACATATAAAAAATAAAACAATACAAGCCATGAAACCTCATCGTTGTCGTCATATATATCGATCAAATACATATACATTAGTATAAAAAATGAGCTTCGAGAGCCATATCATAAAAATACATCATGTTAATGTCATAAAAACTAGTATTCCATGATCCGTACATCTACTATCAAATACATATCATGAGTCGATAAACTAAAAATCTCAAGATATCGGCGAGGAGGGGTTGTACTACCCTCTCCTCCCTGAGCACCTCCACCTCTAGCTGCTCCTACACCACCCACAACACCAACATCTCCTCTATCTCCTCCCTCATCCACTCACTCTGTTCTCTAAGGTGGGTGACCCACACTCATTGCATTAGTACTAGGGCTTGTTTCCTCGGAGGCCAAGTGGTTAGTGTAAAAAACAATGTCGGGGTAATACTCCATAATCATATCAACATAATAATCATGCTCCACATGTAATGCCTCATAGTGATCCCTAGAATCTTTCCCAGACCCTATAGGTGGCCTCTGTCTACTAGCCTATGGCCTCACTCCACTAGCTCTAGATCTCTTCCCACTAGCCTACCCTTTGGCCTATGCTCTTTGAGTCATCTCTACTAACTCTGCACTAGAAACTGAATTCTGGTAATCCCTAAGGCCTTCCTCATCCCATATCTTTATCCCTTATACTAATCCCTATCTACAATGGCTTGGGCCAGCTCTACATTGAACCCATCTCGCTCAATAGTGAAACTATCCCGCTTAGCAATCAATGTGTCCCGAACACCAATGAGGTCATCTCTCTCTCCTAGCCACATATCTCTCACCCTCTACTACAACCTTCTCATTTGTCACTACTACAATATTTGTAGCCAGATCATCCTCACCCTCATCTTCACTATTATCATCTGTACCCTCCACTTCCTCATGTGTTGGTGCTCCTCTCACCACCCGAGCATGCACTCGTCTAACTCTATGTGTTACTCTCTATAAAACCGAGTCCTATCAAAACCCCTTAATGCTTAGGTCCACCATGTTTTATACTTAGGTTTAACCCATATATCATCAATCGGGGTAATGTGACCCTCATCACTAGGACCCATGCCCCCTGCTTAATCAACAATAATTTTGGGTTCTATCATAACTACCCTAGGGGTCTTCATGTCTCCATCCTCCTGCCTATACTTTATGGGCTCCTCCAAGTACCCTAAAAAAATCCAAACTATCTCCTAACACAATCAAAACATAGTAACTCATTCTCACCTACTCAAAAACCTGCACCCATATAGGCTTTTATAAACTAACCAACACATCAGGAAACTCGGGCCAAATAGGACAATCTAGATATGGCCTCCATACCACATCTCCCACATGTAACCCAGATAGTAGTTCTCGGTAGTATCCTATCCACCTCCTCTTCAGAATATAACTTACATCCTCTTTTCATCTCAAAACTATAGGATTCCCATCACCAATCCCCCAAGGTAGCCCCACTAGTTGAGTAACTACAATGTGCTCAAAGGCCCAAGCCTGTAATAAAATCGAATATCAATACCATATCTCTTGTGGACCTTCCAGGCCCATAGCTCTTTGTATTTCTATGCAAGTAGGGTAGGACCCCACTTAAAAACTATATGGTGGTCCATAATCTCATCCATAACCCCTGTCATAATCCAAGGAATTTGGCCACCCCACAATACGGTAAAACATAATATATGATGGCCATCAGCATCATGGTCATCCAAGGATGGCCCTCTGTCTCATTCTAAGTAAATTTTGACATAGGAAAATGCTTTGTTGACTCATATCTAACATCAGCCACATCTTCTCCATACAACCTAGTCATCACCTCATCCCTCTCCTCCTCAGTAATGATGTATACACCCTCTCCTCGTATAGGTACTCTTAGGATGTGGTGTACATCCTCTAAAGTGATAGTGATCTCTCCGGTAGGTAACCAAAAAGTATTGGTGGAAGGGTTCCACTGCTCTAACAAAGCCAACATCAAACTCCAAGATCTGTATAATGATGATAATGCCTCATGGCACCAAAACCAATGGACTCAACATGCTCTCAATCATTTCTAGACATATCAGCCCCCACCTCATCTAGAATCGGTGCTTTATAAAATCACGGATCGTCAACTTTGCGTCCACCTACAAAATACAAAAAAATAAACATTAGTATTGTTATTAAAAACATATATCTAAAATGTTAAAATCATCCACAACATATCAAAAATTCATCCACATCAACATCAACATCATCACCTAAGAATACCAACAACATCTAAAACATCAAATGATTGTGATAGTACATTGCTACCTAAAATCAAAATTCCATATTCGAAATCAAAAATTAACTATGTAATCATCATTGAAAAATTTAATTAATATCAATTATGTTCAACACCAATGTCAATATTAGAACCACAAATACCATTTAAAAACCTAAAACATTCCTTAAAAAATCATATCAAATAAACAAAAATGCAAACTTTACATAGCAGGTGAATTGTCGGCAATGATTCACTTAAATCACTAGCGATTGCATGAATCACTAATGATTCCTACATTTTTTCCCTAGGGCATCGTGCACCCATAAAATCATGAAACAACCCTAAAAATAACAAAAATATACAAAAATGACAAAAATAGGGATAAAACACTTACCTCAACCATCGTGGGCTTCCGTTGCCTACACGAAGTTGCCATTCCATCAAATATTCACCTTTTTCTCTTGAAAACATGTTTTTCTCACACATCTCTCTTTGTCAAATCACTTTCACCGTATGGTGAAAATGAACTCACATTTGGATATTTATAGCCCATATTTTACATTGAGGAGAATCGCCAGTGATTTACTCAATCACCGATAATTTCCTATAATCACTTTCAATTCATACCCATTTGGCATATGTTCTCATCTTTGCCCCAAATCATGGTAATCTCATTATTCCATAAAATTTGTCACATTTTTAATGGACCCTAGCCATTGAAACATTGAATCAATTAAATAAACTCAATATCATGATTCGTCATTTTTCTATGGGGACGCGTGCTTTTGGCTCCCATCACTTGTTTTTCCCATTCATCACACCTACCTTTATGAATCATACACCTATATGTGTCAAACCATTTGGTTCTCCCTATTACTTGATTCCTTGGTAGAAAATTTTGTTACAATACCCCTTACACTCGGGTCAGATTTTACAAAACACATGACACAAACATTAGAGTTCCCTGTATTGCGATACAATTGGACCTCCCATAGGAAACAACCTTTCATCATTTTTGTCTAACGCTTTTCACATAATCCATCGAAAAAAAGGGGTAAATGTAGATACTAAAAATCTACACTCCCCATCTTCACTTAATAATCCCATTTAGAATGTATCACCACATTAGATTAATTATATCAACACCCCATATCATCACAATTAATTAAAATATTTATTCATATACACAAATACCATATCTAATAATATTTTAACTCACCTAAGTTATTTCTTTAAAAATTATTTAAAATTATCCCTAACTCCTTATTTTAACACATCCATCATGGAATTTTTATAAATCCCCCATTATCTTGTCAAAATCTTATTTATTTGAAGATAATCTTATATAAATCCTAAACCAACCACCTAACACCTATCCTAAACAAACTTAAGCCAATTTAGATAATAATCTAACCTATCTTATCATTTCCTAAACAAACTTAACACCTCATTAGACAACATGACACTTTTAAAACCAACCAACAAGCTTATCCCTTGAAAAAATGAACAAAAATCTTAAATTAGCAAATTGTTCCAAAACAAACTCAAAAAGTTGAAATCACCGGCGATTAGTTAAATCACCAACGATTATTTAAGCCCAATTTGCAACCTCTTTTTGGGATCATCTTCTCATACTCTCGAACCTCAATCTTCTATCAGGGTCTATTATCATTATATTGCATCAATGACAACACAATATTATCCAAGTAATAGCATTCAAATTCACCAAGAAAGTCTCAAAATCATTTTGGATCTTGGTCGGTAGTCAACAAATCACCAATTAGCTTCAAGCCTCATCCATTATTTCTAATCAAAGTCAGTTATTATTTTTGCATGTTCATTTGCATATTCAGGTACATTAATATGTTATTTTCTCCATCTTGCATTATAATTTAAATCCCAAGACCATTATATTCTCAAATATTTGGTTAGACATTATTTTTTATCAGGTTGTTTACTATCCCTAGAATTTTCTACGATTCATTGAATACTTTGTGATTCTTGTACACTCTTTTTTTTTTCCCGCAGATCAATCAAATTTCATTTATTATTTCCACTATATCTTTATTACTTCTAACATGTTGTCAAGAATGTCTTATTTAGATGGAATTAGGAGGACCAAGCCATGAAATAACAAGTATCAATTCTCTACTTGTCATCTATCATCCCTTACATTAGGATTAATACACCGTTTTGCATGACCTTGAATTGTGCACCATTCATTATGCACCTTTGGATGAGCTACCAACCATATTTGAATCCACTCAGAGGATTCACGATGCCATTGACTAGTTTTGGGAGGCTTATTTCAAGATCTTACACATTTGAGCTGACTTGGCTTGGTTCGAGTATCGATATGAAGTTGAATTAGAGGCCTTGAGCTCTGAGGTTGAATCTAAAGATAAAACTAATTACCAATACTCAAATTCTATTTCTAAATACCAATAGGACTCAGAAAATGAAGACACACAATACATCTCAAACTTCTTTAAGGAATATACGATCATGAATATTCAGACTATCCAAAAGAAGAGAACCTTGAGTTTACTAAAGAGGAAGATTCACCTTCATTTGAAAGCTCGATTTTGAGCCATAGTCTACATATCTCATATTTTTTTGTCTACTACATATTTGTAATAAAATATGAACTTGTCAGAACATTTATTATTTATCCATTATATATCATGTCTTGTTTACAAAATCACTTGATTGTATAAACAATGGGTTGACATCATTGCGAGGAATTCCTTTGACTTACAGGGACTGGCCTTTTCAGAAACTTGCTTACTATTTTTACTAATAAATATCTTGTGTAGTTTCTGTGATTGCAACTTCTTTTGCAAGACATAAGTTAATTCATTTCTTACACAGAGTGCAACAATAAAACATTTTCCATCCACATCTGTGGGTATCTCTAAACCCCACAATATCAAGGTTTGGTAAGTTGTATTTTCTTTCTTATTAGGTTAAGTTGAAGAGGTAAATTTTATTTTGAATAGAGGGGACTCACGCAAGGAGTTAGAGTGGTTGGTAGTGTGGGGGACAACATGGAGACGTTGCGGTTGGTGGTAGGGGTAGTGAGGACCGCATAGTGTGCACCATGTGGTGCCAAGGTAGATGGGTGGTTGGTAGGGGGCCACCCCTATTATATATGATTTTTAGTATAATGTTTTTTTGATTTATATAAGGCCACATAGTTACAGGTTTAGGCATTTATATAGTTTATAATATTAGTTTAGTTTTATATGTAAACTATATCATATATTTTATGTAAATTAGGTTTATATAAACTATATAGAATTTATTTTATTTAATTTATTATTTTTATAAAACATAGTTTATAACAATGGAAGTTTTTAAACAATAGTATATAACAATTTTTTTTTTTATATTAACTATAAACTATAGGTGAAAATTTTAAAGGGGTCAGAAGGAAATGAAATAAGTTTTGAAATTCAAAGTGAAAATAATTATTTTACATCACCAGGGGACAGGATGATTTATCCGACCAATAAGAAAATTTGAAACCCTATTTTTGGACTCTTGTCTCCTCTATGAACTAGGTTTCACTTGAATTAACCTGCACACTTTAAAAAACTATAGAAATATATGAAATATTTCACAAAACTATTCAAACCTTATCTTTATTTTCAGGCCCTAGTAATTCTCTTGAGTTCTAATTTTCATGCAAGGGTTAAAATATTCAAATAGGTTTCCACATGTGCACACACACATTCATCCATACGGAGAGGGAAGGGGGGTTAAATAGGATACTAACCAACTAACCACCTAAATTCCCAACTATTACAACATTAGAATTAAATTAAATTATTTAATCCCGCTCTGGTACCATGTTAGGATGAGGGGATGAAACATTTATTAACATTAATTAATAAATATAAATATAAATGTGCACATATTAATAAATGAATAAATACACATAACACCATAACATGATATTTAACGTGGAAAACCCCAATGGGGTAAAAAACCATGGTAGAATAATTTCCACTATATGAGAATTTTTTTACATCTAGTCTAGTAAAAATCCCTCCTCACTTCTACTCCATGTATTTACCAAAATCACCACCATAATTTTGAATATGACCTATATTCATATTTAAATAACTTTAAGAGTTATGACATTCTTAAGTGATGAGGCACACCCTTGATTAACATTAGTTACTAAATAACTAACCACATAATATATAGTTTATATTTAAATAATATTAATATAAGTTATTCTATATTATTTAACTATAAACTAAATATTATGACCACTTAATATTATAGTTCTAATAGTAAATAATAAAACAATAACACTTGTGATGTGTAATGGTAGTAAATTTAGATGCCCCCATGAGCGTCGGTGGGACCGGTAAGAGGTACAGTGCTAAGCATCATTGTTGCATGTAAATATTTGTATGAATTTTGCATTCACAATTAAATATCAAGTGAACATGCATGTGCATATAGAAAAAAATATTGACATACTAAGGATCTGTCTAACATGGGAAATAAAGTGCAAATGTAAGTAGAATAAAACAAGAGTATGTGTGACCAAGATATGTAGTATCTTGTGTATGATTGAGATGGAATGGTATGCAATGTGAATGTGATAGGAACATTATGCCTCTCAATGTAGGGTTATTATGAGATGAGGTTCATTGATGAGGTTCATTTATAAAAGACCCCTCAACAGTCAAGAATGAACCATAAAAGAGTGTGTCATTAGGACATGGTTTGAAAGAGATACTAGAAAGATGTAACCTAAAGCATAGAGCATGGAGTGTAAAAGAGGTGAGTTTCATTTTAGAGTTATACCCTCAGCAGTGAGTATGAACCACGGAACTAGAGTGCCTCAAATGGAAATAGTTTGAAAATAGATGCTAGAAAGATAGATCATGAAGCTCATAGTGTAAAGTGTAGAAGAGGTGAGGTTCATTTCAGATTTAGACCCTCAACAGTCGATTATGAACCATGGAAATAGAGTGTCTCATATATTTATGATGATACAAGATGTGTATTAAGTTGTGTAAGATTTATTAGAGAGATTTAGATATGAAGCATGAAGCGTAATAGTAGAAATGATAGACACTTTATGATAATAGGGGGAGATAATAGGCATGCCACCCCCAAGTGTATGATGAGTAAGCTAGCTGATGAAGTGAAGAGAAAGGGTCCTCCACCTAATGTTTGAGGAGATAAAGGGATGTGACCATACTTTACGATTGGTGTTGTATGATACTAATGATGTATATATGAAGGAATCCTAGGTGGTGAACACCTATGTGAGGAGACCTAGGAGGTGATGAGAACCTATATGAAGGAGAGCTATGAGGTGAAGGAGGTGATAAAATCTTATGTGAAGGGGTTTCCCGAGTAGGGAAATTGGGCGAGGAGATGGACTAGTAGACCAATGAGAACGAGTAGGTCATGTGTGAATGGGTGAGCTAGGTATAAAATGTTCCTTAGATTTGAGAGACCCAAATGATCTAAGTAGTGAAATAATATCCTCAAGAGGAGGCTAAGGAAATGGTGTGGATGGTGGAACACCTTTGAGAGTGACAACTTGCTTATTGTGAATGAATTTGAGACACAAGTGGTTCATGGAAAATATAGCTTGAGTAGTGCGGAGCCAAGGAAGACCTAAGAGCATGTCATAACCTTTGATTGAAGGTGTCATAGTGAATGGAACAAGCATGGTGAGAGGCCTAACTGTAACTAGAAGCTTGATGTAGCCATAAAATTTGGGAATCTGATATGAAATTTTAGAGAGTGGATAGTTAGCGATGAGGGGTGCAATATAACACACACAAATAGTAGTTGATGGATTGATTATGGTGTTATTGAAAGTATGAGGTCCAATAGAAGCATTGATGTGTAGTGTATTATAAGAAAATGTATCATGATAATCATGATAAGATAATGTGATGAGTGGTGAAGATGTATCAGTATTAGCAACTAGAAAATCAAGAGGCCCACGATGAAGGAGGAGGCACAATGTGATATGTATGACTAGATGAAGAATCAATAGCTTACTTGTCATGCTTAGGAAATGGATCTTTGAATATTTTGAGCTTTTGGTTTTCATTAACCGACTTAGATGTTAAAGGCTCAGGGAGCTCAATTGCATTGTTGTTGATAACATCTTGAATGAGATGCTTGAGTTTAAAACATTGATCAATTGAATTCCCAACACATTGATGATAGTTGCATATAGAATTTTCATTGTAATTTCAGCCATGAGGGTGAGATGGATCAATATTTAGTGGTTGTGGAAGCATAAAAGATTACTTTCAATAAGTTTTGGAAATAAGAGATGAGTAACATAAGGCAATTTTGTAAATGTACACTTTGGAGGTTGCCATTAAATCTTTTCAGGAGTAGAAACAACATTAATAGTATATTTTACTTTAGTGGGCTTAAGAGATGGCTTGAAAGTAGATTTTCTTTGAAACCAATGAGATGATGAAACCTGATCATGATATTTGATCTCTCCCATAGATAAGGGTTTTCTTTCATGTAATTTAAGCATATGGCATAATCGATCAAATGAGGGAAATGTTTTAAAGATAATACTCTCTTGCAATGGTGGTAAAATACTCTAGACAAAAAGATCTTACAATTTTGAATCCACAAGTACATTGATCATCGAGCTAGATTGTTCTTATAGTGTAATACATAGTCAACTAGATGCTCATTAGATCCTTATTTGATTTTGCAAGTTGAGCATAGGATATTTTAGAACCGATATTGATTGAAAAATGTGTAAGAAAAGCATCGAGATAAATGTGTAAATGATGTTACTAAATGAATAGGTAGATCGTAAAACCAACACATGGCATAATCTTGTAAGCTCCTAGGAAATAGCTTGGCTAGAAAATTATGATCATCCACATAATCGATACATGCCACATGAAAAGATCTAAGATTCTCTTGAGGGTCACCATGGCCATTGAAGGTGGGAAACTTAGGAGTGAAAAAGTTTAGAGGAAGTGTATAAGTGGAAATGGCGGGTGTAAAAGGAGTGTGAAGGAGTAAGGTGGAATTAAGAGATGGAGATGCACAAGAAGTATCCTGTTGAAGTTGAAGAATCTTCACTTGGAGATCCCGATAGAGAGACATTAGGTCTTGAGTGCTAGAATAAGAGATGTGTCATGTGTGGGAAGTAATAGGATGAGTAAAATGATTGGTAGGGATAGGCATAGAAACAAGAAAATTGGAAGTAGGTGGAATGGTGGAATTTTGAGGTTGTATAACAATATGCATAGAAGCGGTAGTATTTATGGGAACATTAAGCTCAACTAGATTGGTGGCCTCCTCACAAGAAACAAATAAGAGAAGATCTAGATCTTGTAAATGTTCAACAAGATGAGCATTGAGCTCATAAAGGTGTTCATTAGTAAATGGTTCATAATATTGAGCCATGATAGATATATTGCAAATATTCCTAGAAGCAAGGTTGGGTCCGAATAAATGGGTTCACAAAATGATTTAATAAAAATAAGCTTTCAGCAAAACCCTAAATTGATGAGTAAGTGAATGTAAATCATGATATGTGGCTATTAGATACAATTTGACACAAGCAATAAGCTAACAAAATATGAAACCCTAAGTACAAGGGAGAGAGAAAATGAATTTACTAATTTACGCTTTTCTTAGAACTGATCTAGAATGGGAAACGATGAATAGAGAGGGTTTACCATTGTAATTATGCACTATTAAATCTAGAACTATCGAGATAAGGCCAAACTAGGGTTCTGGACTCGGTTAGGGCTCCCCTGGGTGCCGAGTCTATTATTGGGCACCCATGACTATGCAAATCCATAGAACTTGATTTTTGTTGTGTCGCATCAGAATGCCCGCTTATATTCGTTGTTGATCACTTATATGACACACCTTGATTGTTGAGTGTGCATGTGACCTACAAAATAGATATTCACCTATAAAACCCACAAAACCACATCAAATACAAAAATAAATATGCAATATAGGGAGTTAGACCGACCTCTTGATCACCCAAAAAAGTGAACTTATGACCAAGAGTTGCACTACATCTCAGACTCCATGTAGTTCTTGTGAGTGTGTGAAATAATCGCTCCCTAGGATTCCCTTGTGTGAGTGCACTTGATAATGGGATAGCTAGATATAGCAATGTAAATAGAATGTGTGGATGTCAAAATGAACTTCCCCTTCCTATGTTGTGTATGTATAAAATGCAGTCCCTTGTCCCTTGAATAGATGCTAGATGGATTTCTTTGAGTTCTTTAGATTCCTTTAGATGTAAGCGTAGGTGATAGATAGTATGCTTAAAGTTTGGTCATTATTATTGATCACATAGCTATGTATTTATATGATTCCTTTGGTTGAATTTTGTAATTGACAACTAGAAGTCCGACCCATAAAGATAAAAGATAAAAGAAAAAGAGGCCCAAAAAGAGCGAGTAAAGTGGAAATAGGTCAATGGTGCCCATAGGGGACTATTGGGGTTGATAATGTCAAGTGGGGATACCTTTTGGTGGACCACCACCACTTGCGACCCTTTTATTTAATAAAATTAGTTGATTTTCACAAACTATTTAAAAAGAGTGAGCAGTATGACCATTCACCCATCCTATATATATATATATATATATATATATATATATATATATATATATATATATATATATATATATATATATATATATATATATATATAGGATGATCCCTCACAGGATTGATATTGAATGAGATACATACTAAGTACGAATGCTCAAGATATTTTTGTATAAGTGGTCGTATAATTGTGAATACACCGGTATGTAATTATTACTTGTGATCTTCGAGGAGAAATGTGGAAGTGTTAGGTTAAAGTTCTTGAAAATTATTAATATAGATAGTTCTTTATTTTAGTGTGTTTTTTTTTCCTTCGGGTTTCCCCACTTTAAATCTAGTGTTCTCTGTCTCTTTTAATTTCAAGTTATTTGCTTTCACCTATTTTTATTTAATCATGTAATATATTATATTTAATAAGCTAAATCTAAGATTAATTTAAGTGGCGCACATCATAATATAATGTTTGACAATTATCTGTGGAATTATAATTTGTTAATTATATATTACATTTGTTTCCTAACATGGTATCGAGCTACGATTAATGAATGTGTAGAATCATGTAATCTATTACAAGCTAAATTTAATTTTCTAGAGTGAAGAATCTTGAAGTTTATTTATGGATCTATAAAGCCCTAATTGTTCCATAGTTGTCTTCAAGCTAACCAGGTTTAAAATTCCAATTCCCGCCCATATATTTTTGAAAATATTAGTTAAATGGTTGTTTAGATCATTTTTGAGAAATTGTGTGCATATATTTGTGTTTCTTTCTTCATTCGCTTTTGCAGTTTAAATTTGTCGTGTACAAGTTTCTTTTAAGTTTTTTTCACCATTTATAGTTGTTTTTGTTTTTGTTTGCGTATCTGAAAGTATTCTTTCATCTAGCTTGTTTATAGCTTCTAATTCTGTCCAACAATAAATAGCTTTATTTTATGCTATATTTGTCTCTGTAAATCCCGATCCAATCATTGACTGCCATCGGCTTTTCTTTGTCACTATTTTATGGATCTTTTTCATTTCTTCTAAATCTTTATTGCTACGAAGCTCGAGCCAATCATTTTTCTCCATCTAGCTTCACGTTGTCAATATTTTTGATATTTTTTGTCTTTGCAAAGCTTTATCCAATCATAAAGCTCCATGTAGCTTTGCCTTGTCAGATTTACTAATATTTTTTTCAATTGCAAAGTACGAACCAATAAGGTTGTTCCACGCACTTCATAAATTTATTCTTCCATTATCTTGTTTCTATCTTTTGAAGCCGAACTTATAAGGGCATTCCAATTTTTGTTGTTTCATACTTGTGCTACATTTCCTCTATCGCATGTGAAATTTGATCCAATAAGAAATATCTAAGTCACTTCTTTTTTGTATTGTCATTTTTGTGTAAGATTTATTTTGACACTTACTAAATCCGAGTCAATAAGATTGCTCTAATTATTTCTCATTGGCGAGTCTTTTGTTAGCTTTTCTGCATCATATGTGAAATTTGAGCCAATAAGAGTTCTCCAAGTATTTTGAATTAACAGTATTTTTTGCTTTCTTTTGACACTTGCGAAATCTAAGCCAATAACCTTGCTCCAAGTTTCTTCACATTTTGCAATCGTCAATTTTTTAATTGTGGTAGTGGGTAACTAATAAGATTTAGCCACCTTTTCACATTTTTTAGTCTTTTTCATATTAAAAAAATGATCCATTAAGAAGGCTCCACGCGTGTTCCATTTTTCTTGAGTCACCATTGTTGCACTACAAAGTGTGAACTAATAGCATTTGGCCTCGTACATTTGTTTTGTCATAGTGTCTATCCTTACTTAGCTTTCACAAGTGTCGACTCTATTTTTTGTGGTGTAAGTATCTACTTTATCTTAACTACTAAGAGTGTGACACCTATCTTTTGATTTCAGACCCGAATTTTATTTTAAATTTTCAATTATTCGAGGACCTTAATTCTTCCCAAATAAATCTATTTAAAGTTTGGTGGAAAGTTGTTGTTTCACCTTTTTCTTAGATGGTTTCTTTGAAGTGTTGATGAAACAGATAGGGTAATGGGTGTAGGAGGAATACCTGTTCAAATGTTGATTGATGGGTTTTGTGCACGTATAACTCCCAAATCCACAGTTGATCATGAGATCTTCCTTTTGGCTAGGAGGAACTACCTGTAATGAAAACAAGACCACAAAAAGAATTAAACAATATGGGCAGTGAACTACCTAGCGTAAGCTAGATCCGAGAAGTATGATACTTCCTAGATGGCTGTCAGTCCATTGTTTTAAACAATTCAATGTTGTAAACAAAGTAAATCCTATTGTTATTTTAAAATGATTTAGGTATCTCACTTAAAAACACAATAAGAAATAGATCTAATCTAACAAGCTAAGCTAGAATAGAATCCAAAGGTCAAATGATTGGTTATGGGTTTCTATAGGTCTGATAAAGGTCTCGGGTAGATCACAGGTGAATGAGGGTGAGATAAAATTAGGTGGGTAGGTATTTTTTTAGGGTTGTGTGGGAAAACAAAGAGACCGGTGTTGGTCAGGGGTGACCGATGACGGTTAGGTATAACCGGTGCCGGTTACTATGAGATTTGGAGATGTCACAGAATAGGATTTTGGTATCCTTTGTGATTACACACAGGACTTGGGTTGGTCGGGATGAGACATTGGGTGACTAGGGTATGATTTTTTGAGGTTTTAATGGGTATATTGAGGTGAAAATGTGGAGAAGGTCAATAGGGGGCAAGGTAAACAATGGATGATAAAATGATGAAGAAATGAAATAACCAGGAAAGTATGATGTTGTACTTACTTGGATTCCATTCTGAAGGCCTGTGTGTGAGGGATGGAGGTGCTGATGATGGGTTTGAAGGTTACAAGTGATCACCAACTAAAGAAAAGCTTCTGCATGGGCTGTATGTACACTCCTCTTTGCTTGGATAGATCAGATCGTGGTTGGGATGGTTGTGCAGGAGAAGATGCTCAATCTCCTTCCTTGGATGTGAGTTTTCACTGGAATTGGATCTCTAAAGATGCGTTATCTCTCTGAGATGTGTTCTTTCTCATCAAATTTCTCCCAAAGTTTTCCAACCTTGAGAATAAGGTATTTTAGGGGTTAAAAGGGGTAACAACGGTCCGGCTTAACCGACAATGGTTAGGGTAACCAACGTTGGTCAAGGCAGGATTTCCTAGGTTTACTAAACTAGGGAGATCCTCTTGATTTCCTTGGATCTTGTGTCGTTATCCCATGGATTAGATTGGGAGCTTCTTGTGAGCATGTGGGAATGTGGTTAGAGGGAATGTAGGCATTGATTTTTAGGGTTTGGGTAAGTCTTAGTTAGTTATGGGAACTTGCTAAGAATAGGTCTTAGGTTGAGTTGGCTTGGTGAGGTGTCTAAGTGAACTGTATGTGTGGATATTATTTAAATAAGATATTTAAATAATAAATATAGTGAGGATAATGCATTAATTTAATTTAATTAATTAAATTAATATTAGTGGGGTGAAGGGGGTCATGGCTAGGTAAATGTAATAAAGGGTGCTTATATGTCGAGGGACAAAAGGGGAGTGTGACCTAATTTTAGTGTCTACATTTTTCCCTTTTTGTTACGTAGCTTGTATTGGTAAGCGATGCTAACAAAAATAAGATGTGGTTGCCCCATGTGTGGGTGAAGGTGATCCCCCTCAAACTAGGAACTAACGAGGTAGCAGGCGGAAGCGGTGAGTGGTTTGATAAAAGGTAAATGTGAGGAAAAGGAAGTGGGTACAGGGAAAGGGGTGAAAGGTCTACTCGGGCAATCTAGGTAATGGGTCAGGGTCACAGGTAGCAATAGTCAAATGCACGCACACGTATAAACTACAGCACGCTACCGGGTTGAAGAGCAGGAAAACTCTACATCGTCTAAGGTCGATAGGTTTATCTAAATAAGGTTGAAGTGAATCTGGTATCTAAGGTATAGGATATGGTTAGGAAACACAACGTAGGTTAGGTGTAGGAACGTTTAGGTATGTTCCGGTACACCAAAGGTAGGGTCAGGATAAATGGTCATGAAAATAGGCTAGGTAAGGTCATTAGGTCAATCAACATAGGTAACAGTGCCATAAGGTATAGCGAACACATGAGGTCAAAGGTCACTAGTGATGGTCTAGGTCCAAATATCTAGGTCACGGCACGGGTAAGGCCAAGGTAGGGGTAAAATAATGAGTCCCTAAAGGAGGAAAAATGGAGGTAGTAAATGATGAGGTCAGGAAAGGTAAGGTAATGGGTTGGGTAAAGGAGCAAGGTAGAGGGTGGGAAAAATGGCAAAGTAAGGGAAATGTGTAGGTTAGGGTGACCGATGGTGGTCATGGATAACCGATGTTGGTATAGGAAAACCGGTGATGGTTAGGTAGGGCACGAGACCGATGTCAATCGAGGGGAACCGACGTCGGTTAGGTCGGGTTTTGTATAAAAACAAAAAATTCACGTTTTTATTATTCATTTGTTATTTACGAAGTGAAGAAATGACAAAAAGAGAGAAAAGAGGGAAAAGTGTCTGGGAGGAAACGAGACAAGTGAGTCTGGCAGCGGTGTGATTTTACGGTGGTTGGATGGTGGTGAGTAAGCTAGTCCACAGGATCAGGGCGAGAGAGTTGATTGGTCGGAGGGCACATGTAGATACTTGGTGATGGCATAGGTGGAGAGGATCGAGTGGACCACCCGAAACAGCAGTGGCGAGATGTTCCACCGAGATGGTGACAAAGTGAGATGAGGTAAGCGCCTAACTCTATAGTGTTAATTAGATAGAGTAGAGGTTGTAATAGTTGTTATTTGTAGGGTTTTGTGGGTTTTTGTATTTTGTGGGTGGGAAAAAGTGAAATGTGGGTATGGAGGGAAAATGGGAAAAAAGAGGGGGAGGGTAGTAAATTGGATAGGTGGGGTGGGTAGGGGTTTTGGGGTAGTGTAGGTCATTGTAGGTGGGGTAAAAGGGACATGTGGGAGGGTTTTAGAAAAAAGGGGGTTTGGGAAGTTGCGGATCTTCCGCAATAATGAATGGCGTTGGTCAAACTTGGCCGGCGTTGGTTGGTAAGAACTAGGATCGGTCACCAAATAGGTGACCGATGTTGGTTAAGTGGTAACCGTGGTCGGTAAAGAGGAACCGGTATCGAGTCACCAAACAGGTGACCAATGTCGGTTTAAGGGTGACCGGAGTTGGTTAGGATGAACCACACCGGTCAAGATTTTAGGCACAAGGGTCTAAGAGGGATGTGGGCTAGGTAGTTGAGATGGGTAAAGTAAAAATAGGGTGGAGGGTAATGATAATTAGTGAATATGGTCATGGTAAATGTAGATTAATGTTGTGCTTAGATTAGATGTAGGGGAGATCGCAGTTACATATGCGGGACAGGGTTCCACCGCTACTAGTGACATTGCATGGCTTAACAACCCCCTTAGAGCTACAACACGTGGAGGTAGTGGGATTGAGTGGTATTTGGTGCTACCGACATGCTGTTCGGAAGCCTAGTTTGATGGTCGCACTCATCAATAGATGGGATTCCGTGACCAACACGTTCCACCTTCCAACGGGTGAGATGACTATCACCCTAGAGGACATGTTTCAGATTTTACGGTTACCCATATTGGGGGCCCAGGTGTACTCTATCTCCTCCAAGGCCTCAGAGGAGCTGATCGGGACCATTTTTGGTGAGGGGGCGGCGGAGCTGAGATTCCATAGTGCCAATTTGAGCTATGGCGAGATGTACCTAGCCCATCCAGATGAGACGAGGCTAGTGGTTTTATTGATGGAGGCAATGTGCTACTATGCACTACCCAATGCAAAGGGTGGACACTTTCCCCGATCACTGATGGGGTGCTCCATGATATGATGGTGCATGAGACACGCTTTTCCTGGGCACCAAAGCATTCTTGGTGTAGCTATACAGAGAGTTGTGGGCATATGGCGGTTTGCAGGTTTAGCCTATGTTGTACCTTTATACTGCATTGTTGGGCCTACAAGAACATAGTCTATGTTTGACCTATAGGGATGCCCCAAGTAGATGCATTTCCCATGAGATGTGTGTGGTTAGGATATAGGAGATGGGTGTCGGTTGCAGGAGAGCAGAGGTTGGATAGGTTGACATGTGATGTGGCCCATTTTCAGCAGTTGTTAGAGGGATTTTCTAGAGTGGAAATTATCTGGAGGCCATATGTGGGATTCCCCTTATATAGGCACATGCATAAGGAGCTATCTGAGCTCCATCTAGAGAGGTGGATACAAGGTCGTTGTGCCGGGAGGATGAGATGATCCCGGTAGACAAGGTTCGATAGCAATTGGGGCTTTGACAGATATTCCTCCATCCTTCCCACAATATGAAAGAGATGACATGGAGAGGCCTCTACCTCTACCATAGACTACAGTGCCTAAAAAAGAGGAGGAGCAGCTAGTGGATTGGCGGATTGATGATGCCGAGATGCATAAATAGGTATAGGTAGTGGTGGGTGGCTCAGTTACGAGCCATACCACCTAGATCGGGTAGCGACTTAGCTACCATTACAACACAAAGAGATGCCCTACGGGGTAGGTAGCAATGCGATCACGTAGATAGGTATACTACAGACATAGCTAGAGGGGTCAGAGGTAGAGGTAGCAGAGCTATAAGTACAGGTGGCCAATCTACAAGCCTGGATGGTAGAGGGAGAGGTGGAGGAGATGGAGGAGATGGAGACAAAGATGGTTAGGTGGCAGCCTTACTGGCTCAGGTGGCAGGTTTATAGGGCCAATTGGCCACAACTTAGACACATATTAGGGCCTTACGAGCACAGGGGGACAGGGGCACCACCATAGGCACAGGGGCAAGGGGGACCACCATAGGCACATGGAGTTGGTCCTAGTTCATAGGCTAGCATAGGGAAGGTACAGGGGCCGAGACCTATGGGACCACCATAGACTGTGCCTATATCTAGGTTACAGGATGCCCTAGGTGAGGCGAGATACTATCAGGACTAGCTCATGGTGGCTGGGATAGACTTCCTATCCTACAGAGAGTATAGAGTGCACAGAGGCATCTAGTGAGAGGATGAGATCCCACACACATAGTGTGGAGAGAACATGAGGTCAGTGAGCTTTGAGGCCCGATTAGGGAGAGGCCACTAGTGCATGGCAACCAAAGCTAGGTGATGTGCTAGCAGGGACACAAGAGGCCAAGGGTGCAGGTGACACAGAGATGGAGGACATCCGGTGAGATGTATGATATGTGGCCACCTGATTTTGATGTATACTAGTGATTATTTGATATATGTCGGCCTGCATGCCAAAGATATTGCTATTTTTGATCACATACCGCTGTGTGTGCCAAAGAGTGAGGATGTATGAGTGATTTTATTGTATATTTTGAGTAGATACCACCTACATGCCAAATATTTTTTGTATTGATTCATTCATTATTTTTGTATATATGAGACTGGCCTGCGTGCCAATGGCATTTTGTATTGTATATCAGCCTACATGCCAACATTTTTGAGATGATGGCCATGATGAGATAGGCATGTATTTTGAGATACACATTTATTGATTTATATGATGAGATTCATGGTATTTTGTGATGTGTTAATATGTTTATGAGATATTGGATGTATGGCTTGTGTTAGATGAGATATGGATGTGTTACTTTAATGTGGTTTGAAATTAGGTGAGTTAGGCATGATAGAGTTAGGTTGGTTTAGGCATGGATTGAGTTAGGTTTAGGCATGAGTCAAAGTTAGTTTAGTCATGAATGAGTCGGGTTGGTTATAGGCATGGTTGAGTTAGGTTAGTTTATGATTCATTATTGTTTGCAATGAATGATATTATAGGTCATATGTGAAATGTTGTATAATCTATGCATAGTGATGATAGAGGGATGGTAGGTGTAATAAATGTATGCTATGGTAAGAAACTTGTTATGTATGTGGCTTAGTTTCCAATTTTGTTAGAAAAGGGGAACTAAGTGAAATGTGATGTAAATGGTGAGTTAGGCATGGTTGATGAATCGTTTTAGGGTTGAGAATGGCCAAGCTAACCTCCAAGGGCCCCATGCCCTCAGAGTGCTGCCTACATAGTCCTGGGATGAAAAGGGACCTTAGGCCGATGTAGTTCTCCCATGAGCTAGGGAAGAATATAAAAATGAGTTGGTAGGTTTGTGGGCATGTTGTGGGTTTAGGTTTAATAGGTGTGGGTAGATTATAGGTAAAATGATATAGGGAAGGTGATTATGGCGAAAGGGGAGGACTACCCCAAAGGTAAGTGTTGAGGACCAAGTCCTGTATAAGGTAATCAAAACGTAAACAAATATGGTTAAAAGATAAGAGGGGGCAATAAAGCCACTTGATTGGGTAGGATCATACCGAGTAGATCATACCTTGGAGGGGGTGATGAACACAAGACCGAAAGGCATTACACGATTAACTATTCTACGATGAAGGTAGTCACAGGATCACCAAATGTCTAAATTCCAAGATGTCCCTTGAGGCAATTGAGGAAATGAGAGTGAAAATGGTAAGGTGGGTGAAAGGTAGTTAATTTTATATGTTTTGAGTGACAGGTCTTTTGGGAAAGAGGTCTGAGGTCACAATGGGCAAGTCCATGACTAAAAAGTTTTTGTTGAGATAGACTGATCAATGCAGGAAGTCTATATGGGATAAATAATATGGTACTCCTTGAGGTCTTTGTGAAGTTGATCGATGCGGGAAGCTTTGATTTCTCTCTCTCTTTTTTTGAAAGCTTCACATAGCTATCCTTCGAGGGAGTAGTCTATTTATAACAGCAATTTTGTCAAGAGGAAGATGTCCTTTTGAGGGAATCATCTTTTTATTAGAAGTTTGACTCAAGGAGTTTGGTCCCATGTGAGGTCTTTGAAATCATGGATAAGACCAAGGTGAAGGATATGATTATTGTTCAAAAGGAAAGGTGGAATGACCATGGGATCTCATCTAAAGGTAGACGAAAAGTATCCATGAGAATCATGCTATGTGTAGTGTCATGGTACACATATTCAAGAGAAGATAACAAATGAAGGGTACTCACATGATTCTTGTTTAATCGTTAGGGAGGTGTATGGAGTGGATAACACTCAAGGGACAAGCCTATAAAGAGACAAAGGGTGAGGTAGGACAATGAGTCAACAATAGAATGGTCAAAGATGAAATGCATTAAGGGACTTAGGTTTGGGTTTACCCTCAAGTGAGGATAAACAATAGGAACCTGATCAAAAGGTATGAGTTACGATGTATGGTCCAAGCCAATTAGGAGTGAATTTTCCCCGTTTACTTTTTTCTACTTTGGTTACGTGTTGATTTTCTTTCAAGACAAGGTCACCAACTTGGAAGGTTCATTCATGAACACATTTTCATAAGCACATTTGATATGTTGTTGGTAAACTTGAAGGTGATCCGAGTGTTAAGACGACACTCATCCAATAACTCTAGTTGTGCAAAGCGGTCGACGAAAGTCATCATCAAGAAGCATGTCATGGATAGAAATACAAAGTGAGAGGATCTAGACTTTGAAAGGCGAACAACCTCTCGTATCGTAGACCACCGAAAAGGGTGTAGCTGCGTAGTGGAAGTGTGAATACTATACTAGTGTGGTATGCCCATAGGGAAAAAGGAATGTGCGTATGCCAATCCTTCCCAGTATCATCAACCACTTTCATGAGAATTTTGTTGAGGGTTTTGTTAGTGGATTCGGCTTGGCCGTTGGTTTGTGGGTAATAAGGTGATGAGAAACTAAGTTGAATGTTGAAGGCGTCACAAAGTTTTTGCAGTGTTTTGTTTTTAAATTGTTTTCCATTGTCTAGTGATGAGGCGATGAGGGACACCAAAGCGGAAAATGATGTGATGGTTAATGAACTCACATATTTTCTCTTTTGGAGATGAGTGGTATGGTTTCCACCCATTTTGTGTAGTATTTGGTAAAGAATTATGATCCATTTATGGTGTTAGTAAGAATGAGGATTGATTTCTCGACAAGATCCAAACCCCATTGAGAGAAGGGCCAAAGGTCACGAGCGGCTGTAAAGCATATTTGGGTGTATGATGAAGGTTGGAATGTTGTTGGCATTTCACACAACATTTGACATAGTCACAACAATCATGGTTAAGGGTTGGCTAATAATAGCCTAGGAGAAGAATATGCTTAGAAATAGCAAGGCCACTAAAATGACCTCCACATATGCCATCATGAACCTCCTTAATGGTATAAGGAATTTCAGAACTTGTGAGGCATCATAAGAGAATACCATCAAAGTCGTGCTTATAGAGGAGTCCCCCCAGAATGATGAAATGAGAGACATTTTTAAGGAAGGCGCATTGTCCATTACGGGTGAGATCAGGAGGTAAGATGGAGAGGGAAAGGTAGTCAGAGTATTGTTTATACCAAAGGTCACTTGGGTCAGGGGTGTCGTTTCGATTGAGTAAACATTGTGAGGTAAATAAGAAGGTGAATGGAGGTGTTTTATGGTGACAAATATTTTGGAATCAAAGAGGGGAAGCGGGTATTTGGGAAGCTAAGTAGGCCATGGTATCTACAAATTTGTTGGTTGAACATGGGATGGTTTGAAGGGTGTAATGATCAAAGGTGGTCAAAATTATGTCTACATGATGTTTATACTTTTGAAGTATCTCATTACAACATTGGTACATACCATTGACTTGGTTTACAACCAATTGTGAATCACCAAAGATGTTGATTGATTTGACATCTAGGGCATATGCATCCTGGAGACCTAGTACGAGCACTTCATACTCGAAAATATTATTGGTGCATTCAAATTCTAGTTTGAAAGACAAAGGCATGGGTTCTCCATCCAAAGGAATGAGGATAACACCAGCCCCACCCCCACACTGACACTTGGAACTATCGAAGAACAGTGTCATTTGGTAAGGAAGTTCGTCCAGGGAAAGAGTAGCAATCGACTCATCAAGAAAGTCAAAATTAGAGGGTTGATGCCAGAAATAGGTGCATCATCCAGTTGTTCGGTGATAGCCTAGCCCTTGATGGACTTTTGGTGAATGAATTTGAGGTCAAGATCAGCTAAAAGCATAAGCCATTGTGTGGTGCACTAATTTTGATAAGGTTTGGCGTACATGAAGTGTAAGGAATCGTGTTGGTCATGACATAGGTTTTGTGGTTGAGTAGGTAATGGCGGAGTTTGGTGGCAATGAAAACTATGGCTAATAAAATCTTTTCTAGATGGTTTTATCAGGTTTCATATTCCAAAAGAGTACGACTTATGTAATAAGACACCTTCTCCATGTGTTGTTCATCACGATGAGAGATCATGGCTCCCAAGGAATGATCGGTAGCTGATATGTATAGGTAAAAAGGTTGATCATATTTAGGTGGAATGAGTATGGGTGGTTTGAGAAGATATTGTTTTAAGGCCTCAAAATCTTTGTGATAGTCACCATCCCATTTAAATGAGATATCCTTCCTAAGTAGATGATGAAATGGTTGACACCGATCAGATAATTTTGAAATGAAATGGTGAATGGACTGCAATTTACCTTGCAGGATACGAAGTTGTTTAAGGTTAGTGGGTGGAGGCATTTCAGAATGGCCTTGACCTTAGCAGGGTAAACTTATATACCATGGAGGGAAACAATAAATCCCAGGAGCTTTCTTGAGATAAATGTGAAGACGTACTTTTAGGTTGAAGGCGGATGTAATATTTAATGAGGCAGTCAAAGATGGTTTCGAGGATGGCGAGGTGCTCAACGCAACGTTTAGATTTGGCCAAGAGATCATCCATGTAATCTTCCAATATGTGATGCATGATATCATGAAAGATGTAAGTCATAGCACTGATATGTAGCACCAGCGTTTTTAAGGCAAAAAGGCATGAATCGATAGCAAAAGGTTCCCAAGGGGTAATGAATGTGGTCTTGTGTTGATCTTCTAGGGAAAGAAAAATTTGGTTATAACCCAAGAAGCCATCCATGAGTGAGAGCATCTCGTGACCAGCGGTGAGGTCAACCAGTTGATCAATACCGAGGCAAGGGAAAGTCATCTTTTGGGTAGGTGAGGTTGAGGTCATGGAATTCCATGTAAATGTAGAGTCCCCTGTTACTTTAGTAACAAGGGACAATGTTAGAAATCCAACAAGGATAATCAATGGGTAAGATGAAGGAAACCGAAAGAACGTGTGAAGTTCTTCTTTGATGAGAAGAGCAATGCGAGGGTGCATTTTCCTCAGCTTTTGTTTGATAGGTTTGGCATCGGGAATGGTTACGATATTGTGGACCACTATGGTGGGGTCAATACCGGGCATGTCTACGTAAGACCAAGTGAAAGCATGGTTATGATCTCGAGAGAAAAGAAGTGATGGCTTCTTATTTAGCAGCATCTAAAGATTGTTTGATCTTTAGGATGTGTGGGTCATCCTGAGTATGAATGTTGATCTCGATAGTCAATTCATTCAACATGGTTTGTGTCTCAGAGGGTAACAACTAATGAATATATGAGTCTTCTGCACCAAGGTAGGTGAGTATGGATTCATCATCCTGACATTGAACGACGTTAATTGTAGGTGTGTTGTCATCGATCATCTCAGGATACAAGAATGGGAGAGTGGAAGGGGCCTCACCTTCGCATTGATAAGTCAAAGGCCCCAAGGAAATGGTGTTTATGAAAAAAAAGTTAGGGGGATAGATTCAGGATCCATCGACTCTGTCGGTGAGGGTGGTGATGAAGGTGGAGCGAGTGAAGGTAGTGATGAAGATGAAGGTGGAGGAGGGCTAGGGTCTTCAATGAGTTCAATGTGGGCCTGTTTGGTAGGAGGTTTAGGGAAACTGATACCACTATGGTCGATATGTTTGCAGGTGGTACATGGAATAACTTGATGATGGCCTTCATCATAAAATCCAAAACCAAAACCCTTCCACGCACAAATGGTACAAGAAGTTGTGGGTGAAATGTGATTGGTAAGTGATTGGAAGTTAGCATAAAATGGATGGGGTTGTGATGGTGGTTGGTGTGTAAGTGGTAGTATCAAGTCCCCTATAGGTGATACTAGTACAAAGATGAGGAGGACCATAAAGGAGGTGTTCTCCTATACGGTGATCATAGCGAGGGTGTTGGTGAAGGCTTCCATACTCGTGTAGAGTAAGGAATGTGTTGACACTATATAGGTGGTACTCCCCCAGAGTGAGGCATTGAAAAACACCTTCCAAGGGATCAGTGGTTGGTATGTAGGTAGCTAGAATGGATGATGTGTCAAAGGTCGATGCGGAGGTGGAGTTAACAGATTGGGAAGCTAATGGGTCAGCTATGGAGGTTATGGCAGCGGTAGGAATAGAGGAGGTATGTGCGGTGAAAGCAGTGGTTATACTGGTAGGTGGAGGTGTAGGTGAAGTGGTAGTGGTTGCGGAGGTAGACGGTGTGATAGGTATGAGCACATCATTGGGTCAGTAAAGCATGTTGCATGTTTTGAAAGGTGATGGGTTAGATGGAATGGTATAAGTGTGTCCTTCATGTTCAAACTTTACACAACGATGCAAAGTGGAAGGAACACAACCCATGACATGGATCTAGGGTCTACCAAGCAACAATTTATATTGGAATTCCCCTCCAAAACATAAAATAATTATGGAATAGTGTGGGGGCCCACACGAACGTGAAGGATGATAGTTCCTAGTGTGGAGGTGATAGCGTCGTTGAATGAACACAACATGACCAGATGTTTATGCATGTAATTTTCAGGTATGCACATTTGAGAAAATGCATGGGATGAAATGATGTTAATGCTAGCGCCTCCATCAATCATCACATGACGTACCCATATGTCATCAATGTGGATAGAGATGAAGAGGGTTGGGTCTAGGTCATTGTTTTGGTGTGGCGTGATCTCCTCCTCTGAGAAGCTAAGGGAGGCCACTTGGTGAACAAGGTGAGGTGAGGATGAAGGTGGTAATTTGGTGAGAGAGGCTACATGATGGGGTGTGATAATGGAGGCTATGGGTGTAGGGTCATTGGGTAAAACCTCAATAGATTGAAGAACCTCCATGAGGGATTGATGATGGGATTCTAAGGTTTGGATGAGGTCATATAAGGAAATTTTGAGGGGAGATTGGTGTAATTGTTTGAGCATGGTGCAATGTGTGATGCCATTAGAAATGGGATACATGGGTATACTGGATAGTTATTTTAGGTATGGGTGTAGATGGTATGTTGGGTATAGGATTGGTTGGTGGGTCAATTGCCTTTTCTTTTCCCTTCTATGCACGTGTAGTGACGTGTATCATGTTGATTTGAGGGAAGTTGGAAAATGGAGAAGGTGTAGGGTGAGTGGTATAATGACATGAAGGGAAAAAACCTATTGGAGGAGAAAATACCCTGTGAGGTCAGTTGGGCGCAATGACATTTGGGTGGTGGCATGGAAAGTTCTCTGATGTGAACCATGTTAATTTCAAATCTTAAGGGTGGCTCTAGGAGTTGTGAGGGTGGAGGTTGTGGTTATTGAATGGGAAGTTTGGGAATGGGTGTTGGTGAAGTAGGGATCCTCATCGCCAAGAAGGTCATTGTCATCAAAGTTGGTTTCTAGTGGACATAATTGGATAAGGACAGATTTTCAAGGCCTTGCAGTTCTCCACATCATGCCCTGGCACATGATGGTATGCACAAATTTTAGTATCATCAAACACTTTTGGCTTGGTTTTGAGAGGGTCATAAGGTCGGAGTATGTAATGTGATAATAGAAGTCTCGAGGAGGTTGGTTAAAATTTTGGCATAAGACCCTACTAGTGGATCACAATGGGAAGTGAACATGGGTTTGGGTGTAGGTGTGGTTGATTATCGAGGAACTATTTTTGGAAGAGTAGGAACGGTTCGAACTATGGGTTTAGGTGCTGATGTGGTTTGAGGTATCGGTCGAGGTTTGTTTGGGTAGGGGTACAAAAGATGGATAAGTATGAGGGTATGGGGTTGTTTTGACTACCTGGTTGTGGGGTAGTGGGGTTTTGTTTTTGGGTTTCACCTTCTTGGGTAAAGGTGATGTGGGTGTACGAGGTATAGAAGGAAAATTAGATGGAGGAAGAGGGCGAGTTACCCATGGGGATAACGGGGGTGATGTGAAGGTAGATGATGCGAGTCATACTTGGGGTGTGAGGGACAATGACTGAAGTGTAGTGGGTAGTGAAGCAATAGCTGAAGGTATTGGAGGTATTGGTGGTAAAGATACTACAAGTGCAAGTATAAGTCATGTTGTGTGCCTAGGTAGGTTAGAGGTTTGTGAGGAAGGAATGGATTGTTGTGTTATTGGTTTATGGATGGGTGAAGGGGCTTGACCATGTTGGGAAGCTGAGGTCTTAAGGAAGATGGGACAAGTGTGGGTGTGATTGGTGTGCTCGGGGTATGAGGTCGATGAGTTTTTTCTTTAGTTTGGGTGTCGGAGTAGGTGTGGTATTTATGTTGGAGGATGTAGCTAAATCCAGTTTAATAGGTGGATGAGTAAGGCTAGTGGTCGGGGTGACCCCTAAAGTGGTAATAGGTTTAGTGGAGGAAAATGTTGTGGGTATGGGTTTGGGTTTAGATGTAGGTCGGGTTATGGGTAAGGGTGTGGTGTGAGTGCTAACAGGTATCGTGGAAGGGGTTGCGACAACAAGTGGTTGTATTTGGTTTGATGGGTCGAAATGTGTTTGGGTAGATAGTGGAGGTATCAGCGAGGGATCTCTGCATCTGTGTTGAGACAGGGAGTAAGAGGTGCCCCCATAGTAAAGCCCTATCCACATAATCTAAGTGATCGGCCAAACGTGAGAACAACACGTCTGTGGGTGGAGTTGGTGAGGACCTAATGGGAATTCACATAAAATACATCTTAGAGATGGGGAATTAGCCAACTTCAACTTCGTGGGTAAGAGATCCGAAAGTAGGTTTGTTGGATTTTGGGTAGCTGATGGAGAATGCTCGCCAAGAGGAAAAGGTATCTTAATGGGGTCTATGATGGTGGAGGAGATGATGGGAGCTCCTCTATAAGTGGAGAAATGTATAGGTGTTCCTCATGGGTGAAGGAGGTAATGGGTGCTCCTCTGCGGGTGGAGGAGGTAATGGGTGCTCCTCTATGGGTGGAGGAGGTAATGGGAGCTCCTCTATGGGTGGAGGAGGTACTATAGGTAAAGGTTCTCTAAGTGGTGAAGCTAGGGGTGAGATGGTCTCAATGTTAGTGGAAGACCCCTCCGTAGGTGATGAAGGAGATGAAAGGTGTTCCTCTATTGGTGAAGGAACAATGGAGGTTGGTTCTAATGTGGAAGGAGGATTTCGGGCTAGGATTTCCTCTATGGAAGGGATGTGAGGTAATTGAGAGGCAACATGTACCTCGTTAAAGATAGCGTGAACCTCACAGGTATGGGTATCATGAGTGGATGTCTCACCAGTTTGATTGGATGAAGGGGCATGATTGGGAAATGGTTTTTGAAGATTTTTAGATTTTGGTTGGGGGTGGCATTGGGATTATCCACAGTTAACTCACCTTTCTTGAGCATTTCTTGGACAATATTCTTGAAAGTGATGCAGTTGCCGTCACTATGACCCTTTACTTGATGATAGTTAAAGAAATCATGTTCTTTATACCATGTGGGCATGGGCAAGCAGGGTCAAAACCAATGTGTGGTTTTATGGGTGGAAGGGTGATGACTCCAGCTTTGATAAGATTTTCTAAGACAGAAGAGTAAGGTTCCCCAATTGGGGTATATTTTCGTTGCTCTTGTCTGAATCGAAAAGTCTGGACATGTGAGAGATTAGATGAGGGTGTAGCTTGATTCGATGGATGAGCTGGGCCGGCCTTGAGTACCACTGTGTTAGCGGTGCCCTTAGCTTTTGAATAATTGGTTTGTGGTTTGGAAGAGGAAGAGGTATCATTCAACTTGAATGTTGAATTCTTATTATGTAATTGGATTTTCTTCTCTTCGATGGCCCGAATCTCTAACTTTCGTGCCATAGTGAATGCCTCATCAAATGTTTAGAAGGTTTGGACCTGCAAGGTTGGGGAGATATGTCTAGTGAAATCTGTGTGAAGAGCTTGATGAGTTCGGCCAGGCGAGTTAGAAGGTAAGTTGATTGATCAGGTTGCGCCAACAAGTGACAAAATCTACGATAGATTCGTCCTCATACTGACATGTGGAATATAGATCGGTCATGGTAACCTTCTTGATGATATTGATAGAGAAATGATCTAAGAACTCTTGGGCTACCTAATTGAATGAGAATATAGAGTGTTTAGGTAACCCACTATACCAATCTAATGCAGTCCAAAGTGAGGGACATGGGAAAAGTTCTCAAAAACAAGGCATCATCATGAGCGATCGATAACACCCATATTTGAACGACCACAAATGTTGTTGTGGGTATTATTTTCTATTGAAATAATTGAATTTAGGAATTTCCCAATGCATATGGTATGAATGGATAGGAATGGATGGGTGAATAGGCTCGTTGCTAAATCTCGTCATAGGTGAGAGTGTTGCGGGAGCCGAAACTAATGCCTCCAATGTTTTCATCTTGTCCAACATCAATTTAATTAGGTCATTGGTAGGTTGTGATGACTGGATGCCTCATGTAGTGTGAGGAGGTTGGTTTTGGGCATATAATGGGGGTGGCACTCCAGTGTATGGGGATTCCATGTAAGGTGGTTGAGAAGAAGGTAGTGAAATAGGGGGTATGTACCTATAATAAATAATGGATGAAACAAGAGGTTTTTGGTAGTATGTATATGGGGGTGGAAGGGTCGTGGTAACCCTAGTGGCAATAGGGGCTAATGATTGTGGAATGGAAAGAACCATGTTCTAAAATGGGGTAGGGGTCACCAATACTGGAGGTGGTAATGTAGCTACGGGTATGAATGGTACATTAGGGGTGGATGAGGTTGTGTTTGGGGTAGTCATCGAGGGTATGGTGGATGTAATGGGTGCCACAGAGGTAACAAACGCGTAGTCATAGTGGGTATAGAACCTAACTGTGAAATGATTGGGGGTAAGGTGGATGCAGGCAGCACAGAGCCAAATGGGGCCGATGTAGAAGTGGGTGTGAGAGTCAGGGGGATAGATACGGGCATGTCGTATATCAACTGACTCGAGGTGTCTCGAGTGGATGAGTGGGAAAGGTAAAACTGTAAGGTGGTAGGGTTCTGGTCAAGGAGTCATGTAAACTCCTCATCTCCGGTAGCAATAGTAGTAGGCTGGATGGGATCCATGGCTAGTGATAAAATATAAGGTGGTGAAGGACTAGGTGGGAGTGGTTGGCAACTGGCGTGAAATATGAGGGTGCTTGCTTGTCTTCGGGTCAGCACCATGTGAACTAGTATTGATCAGGTAGGGTTGCTTCTCTATAAATGATACAAAGAACAACAGGAACAGGTGAATCTGGTGATAAAAATGGATGAAGTAACAAATGGTGGCTGGAATGTGAAACAGGATAACTAATGTTGGTTAGGGAAAACTGATGTCGGTCAGGGGTAACCATTTCCGGTCACTGTAGAAAATGGACAGTGAGTAAATAGCGAGGCGAAGGTAAAATCTGACAGGTATGCCAAATATAAAGATGTTTAAAATGTCAATGGGAAAAATGACAGTGACAGAGACTGTGAAAAGTGGAAGAAAGTGAAGTAAATGTCCTTTTGAGTAGGTTAGCAAAAGGACTAGAAACGCGTCGGTTGGGTATAATCGATGGCGGTCGAGATAATCGATGACAGTTACTATGAAATTGAAACAAGGTGATGAAAGAAAGTGGTTGTGAATCAAAATATGATGTAGAATCAGACCCAAAATTTTGGGAATGATTATGATATGGCCCAGGCACACTCAGGTGAAGCTGAAATACACCAGCTATGATGAGGAGCGTACAAGGATGAACAAAAAAAAGTGATGAATGTGATCTCTCACCTTAAAACGCAAGCCAAGCAGAAACACTAAGAAAATGCGATCTTAGGAGTGCCCTTTCTATTATGTTTGTTTAGATTCTACTATTTAAGGACCGACACATGAATTGTGAAATAGAGTTTTTGGTGAGGATGGATTCCTACAAATAAGGAGATTTAAAAGGTGAGGTTTTAGGTATGTTATGGAGGGGGGTGGGCTTCGCTCAAGTATGACTCAACAGAGTAGTGAGCTGGGTGCCCAATATTCCATGATCGTGTGATCACCTACTGACTTCTTCTTCTAGGTAGGATGTTGTTTAAGAATGTATTTATTTTGAAATTTTGTGTGGTTTGGTAAGACTCGAGAAAGAGAGAAGGATAGAAGTGCTTTTCTACGATTCATTTATCAACCATCAGCTGGTCATGACTTCTAGTGTATAGGTTTCTCTCAATTAATGTGAGCTAATGTAATGGAATGCACTTTTTTTTAAACCCAAATTAAAAATGTGGAATTGGATGACACAATAAGATGAAGAGGAAGAGGGATGCTCTTTCACTACAATGCAAAAAAACATGAAGAAATGATTCTTTTTAATTACACCAAAAGAAAAGTTTCCTTTAGAGAAAATAGAAAGAAGAGGTGGATTACCAAGGAAGAAAATTAGTGTGTACACTTTTTAGAAGGGAAACAAACACACAATTTTTTCCTAGGAATGAATGAAATGCAAGGAACCCCAGATGGGTCCCACCAGCGTGCCAAAATGTTTCAAATTTTTCTTATATTTTTCTTTGAAGTCTTGACGAAACAAATAGGGTAATAGGCATAGGAGGAATACTTGTTCAAATGTCATTTGATGGGTTGTTATGCGTGTATGACTCCCTAATCGACAAATGACTGATCATGAGAGCTTCCCTTTGGCTAGGAGGAACTACCTGTAATGAAAACAAGACCACCAAAAAGAATTAAACAATATGGGTAGTGAATTGCCTAGCGTAAGCTAGATCCGGGAAGTATGATACTTCCTAGATGGTCTGTCAGTCCACTGTTTTAAACAATTCAATGTTGTAAACAAAGTAAATCCTATTGTTATTTTAAAATGATTTAGGTATCTCACTTAAAAACACAATAAGAAATAGATCTAATCTAACATGCTAAGCTAGAATAGAATCCAAAGGTCAAATGATTGGTTCTAGGTTTTGCAGGTCTAATAAAGGTCTCAAGTAGATCATAAGTGAATGAGGGTGAGATAAAATTAGGTGGGTAGGTCTCTATTCAGGATGTGTGGGAAAACACAGAGACCGGTGTCGGTTAGGGGTGACTAATGGCGGTTAGGTATAACTGGTGCCGGTTACTGTGAGATCTGGAAATGTCACAGAATAGGATTTTGGTCTCCTTTGTGATTGCACAAAGGACTTTGGTTGGTTGGGATGAGGTATTGGGTGACTGGGGTAGGCTTTTGTGAGGTTTTAATGGGTATATTGAGGTGAAAATGTGGAGAAGGTCAATAGGGGGGCAAGGTAAACAATGGATGATAAAATGATGAAGAAATGAAATAACCAGGAAAGTATGATGTTGTACTTACTTGGATTCCATTCCTGAAGGCCTGTGTGTGAGGGATGGAGGTGCTGATGATGGGTTTGAAGGTTGCAAGTGATCACCAACTAAAGAAAATCTTCTGCATGGGCTGCATGTACACTCCTCTTTGCTTGGATAGATCAAATCGTGGCTGGGATGGCTGTGCAGGAGAAGATTCTCAATATCCTTCTTTGGATGTGAGTTTTCGTTGGAATTGGCTCTCTGAAGATACGTTATCTCCGAGATGTGTTCTTTCTCATCAAATTTCTCCCAAAGTTTTTCAACCTTGAGAATAAGGTAGTTTAGGGGTTAAAAGGGGTAACCGACGGTGGTCTGGCTTAATCGATGATGGTTAGGGGTAATCGACATCGGTTAAGGTGAGATTTCCTAGGTTTACTAAACTAGGGATATCCTCTGATTTCCTTAGATCTCGTGTCGTTATCCCATGGATTAGACTGGGAGCTTCTTGTGAGCATGTAGGAATGTGGTTAGAGGGAATGTAGGCATTGATTTTTAGGGTTTGGGTAAGTCTTGATTAGTTATGGGAACTTGATAAGAATAGGTCTTATGTTTAGTTGGCTTAGTGAGGTGTCTAAGTGAACTGTATGTGTGGATATTATTTAAATAAGATATTTAAATAATAAATATAGTGAGGATAATGAATTAATTTAATTAAATTAATATTAGTGGGGTGAAGGGGTCATGGCTAGGTAAATGTAATAAAGGGTGCTTATATGTCGAGGGACAAAAGGAGAGTGTGACCTAATTTTAGTGTCTATAGCTGCCAAGTGTCTTTTTTTCTCAATTATATTTTTTACAAGTGGCATTGTTTGAATTAGAATTTTTTTTTTTCATATTGTTTGTATTTTTTCATAGTCCAAAAAGGTGATCCAATAAATTAATGGCACGTGTTTACGGTTTTGCAGTCTTTTTTAATTAATTATCTTTTGACTCATTTTTTTCATCATAAGTGCAATCTAATAGAAAAGTGACACGTGTATTTAGCTTTTTGCGGTGTTAGAATTATATCTATTATTGAATATTTCATTATTATTTTTACGTTGTTTTTTAACCCTATTGCAAACCCGAAAGGAATTGATTTAATTTTAAAGACTTCATGTTTTCCAGAGGATCTATCAAATTTTTTAAATCTCTTTAATCTCTTAATTAATTAATTAAAATAATTAATCAATTAGTTGATTAATCTATCAAAAAAAGAAGACATCTCGTCTCTGTCTAAGCTCGTTAACTTGTTCTTAAACTCAATCATAGCAAGATATTTTTTATTAATCTTTAGTTGTTTGCATTCATATAACTAATAATAATACCTATAGCTAGTTTTTACCTCCATCTGGATTCCTTGGTTTGTTTTTTAGTTGTATTCATTGTTAGTGATGTTTGAGCATTAAAAATGGTTAGTTTTGCTAGTTTTTCATTGGATAAGTCTCAATTATTGAATGGAACAAATTATAGTATTTGGAGAATTGATTAAAATCTTGTTTTATGGCTAGAAAGCTATGGATCCTACAACTGGTGTGGGAAAATGACCCATCGGAAGACTTACAAATCTTGAAAATATGAGCTTCTTCTCTCAAAGATCATGGGAATCTCTATCAATCCTATCAGTAAAGCATAAAAGATGAATTTTTAATACATATAGGTCATATGGACTCTCTTTTTGATGCTAGAAGCAATTAAATACTATGCATGAAGGCATTCGTCTATCTAAGATAATTAGGATAGTATTAGATTTGTTTACAACTCCCATAAAGGTGGATGAGAAAATAGTTAATTACCTAGCTAAAATTAAAAATATTAAAGCTCAATTGGATGGATGTAATTATGAACTATTTCAAGATAAGATTGTGTATTTCATTATTAAGATAAACATTATTGAAAAATTAGGAAATTGTATCTCTTTTCTTAGTTCTAAATATTAGAATGAGAATGATCTTCCTAATTTGGATACTATGTCTTATCTCGTTAATTCAATAAGAATTTGTAATGGAGAACTATGATTCAAAATAGATTACTTCTCAAGAATTTTCTCTCATAATCATAAGTCTACTCAAAATAGGAAGAATAGTAATCCTAATCGAAACCTAACATCATATCAAGATTTAAGTCCAATTCTAAGTCTAATTCTGTTAAAAATAGTCATAACTTTAAAGTCAAATTTAATGGCACGTGTAACATTTTTCAAAGAAAATTTGGTCATAAAGAATCGATTGTTTTGTTAAAACTAAAAATATATTAAGAATGCTAGAAATAATAAATCTAATAATCATAAGAAATATCGAAGTAAAATCATGCAAATAATGTTGAGCAATCTATTACCTTGTATATTGCCCTCTCATCTTCAAATGAAAATGAATGGATCCTAGATAGTGGTGCCTCTAGGCACATGAATTGTACTCCTAGTATCCTCTCATATGTTGTTAAATGTGAGGAAAACATATATCTAGGGGATAATTCCATCATTAGATTTGAAGGTTGTGGGAATGTTAAATTTTCAAATGGGGTAATTAGGAATGTCTTGTATGTTCCTTAATTGAAAAATAATCTTGTCTTTCTCTCAACTAACTAAAGAAAATCTGTAAATTTGTATTCTACAAGATAAATGGTATGTAAAATATGAACTCAATAATGTTATTGCTTCTAGTATTCAAAAATGGCTTATATATTTTTCATGGATTTGTGTCTGAATCTTTTTTTCTTCCTCTTTTAGGAATGATATTCAGTTTAAGATGAAATATCAGGTCTTTTAGAATTTCATATGAAATTTCTAGACTTAATCTTGTTGTTGGTCTTCCAAATATAAATTTGATCATGAGACATGTGAAATTTACTTGCGTGGTAAGCAACATGTTGAACCATTTCAAAAAAATCATGACCCAAATTCTTCTCATTTAATAGAATTTATTCACAGTGATGTGAGAGGACTACTTTAAGTTCCTTCTCTCGGTGATTCCTTGTCTATTGTTTTCTTCATTGATGATTTCTCTAGGATGACCTGGTCTTATTTTATTAAGAAGAAGTTTGATGTCTTGTTTAAGTTTCAAGAATTTAAAGCCATAGTTGAAAATGATTATAATCTGAAAATTAAAATAATTATAATTGATAATAGAGGTGAATATGTCAGTAAAATTTTTGATGAGTTTCTTGTGTCATGTGGGATTCAAAGAGATTTTACTACTCCCTATTCCCCACAAAAAAAATGACATTGCAAAAAGAAAAATAGGTGCAATCGAGAAATGACTAGGACTATTATTCATGCTTCTATTGTGCCTAAGTTTCTATGGGCTGAAGATATGAATATTTTTGTCTTCATCAAGCTACTCCTCATGAAGTATGGAAAAATTAAAAACTAGATATTCCTCACTTAAAGATATTTGGTAGTCTTGCTTCTATCTTCATTCCAAAGGATAAAAGGAAGAAGCTTGATCCAACCTCCTACTCTTGTATTTTTGTTGGCTATGGTTGTAAAACTAAAGGATTAAGAGTTTATGACCCTTTCAAGCATGACATAGTAGAAAATATTAATGTTCAAGTCTTAGAAAAGAAATTTTGTGATGCTTCTCATGAACCCTCCTTTGTTTCTCCTGAGTTAGAGCCTGATAATACTTCTCCTAAAAATATGGAAAAAGTTCAAGAGGATGATTATCCTGATCTAGATATGATGGAGATTGAGGGGGAGTCATCTCAAAGTGTGTTGCATCCCCAGATCCCTTAAGGATCTTATTCATGTTAATCTTAGAAAGGTAAATTCTAATCAACATAATTGTCATGCCATAATGACCCTCTATGAGGTAGAACCAAAATATTTTGAATAATCCTATCGGGATATGAAAGATGAATACAATTCTTTGATCAAGAATAACACTTAGGAACTAGCCCCTCCTCCTCGGTGAAGAATTGTAGGACTCATTGGCGAGAAAATTTGTGAGGAAAAATTTAAGGGTTTATTTGCCAATGCTCACGGGAGTCTAAGTCTATATACTTAACCGGACAACTACCATATGTGCATGCATGAGTAAAAGTGGATTTTTGTGGTGGCCTTTTGATTGGGGATCCAAAAGGGGCACTCCACTAACCCTGTGGAAAAGATATCAATTTCTTGGTAGAGAGGACTTTGTCTCGAAGTGAGAATATAAGGTAGGGTAGCTAATGTTATAGGTAGAAAATCAGATTCTTGCACACACTAGTTAGAAACTTCATCACATGCACTAAATTAAGAGGAAACAACTCTGCAAGTAGCAATAAGACCAAATATAATTTGATGAGCACAAAGTATCATGAAATCCCTTAGTCAAAGAAAGCTAGAAACTCCTTCTTCTTGTATTGATTTCTCAAACCAAAGTTATACATAGTGGGGAAATGGAGGAAACTTGAGAATGAGGGGAATGGAATAATTTGGCTACCTCCTTTGTTCTCTCAATGAACTCTTGAGTTTACAAAATCAATCACCAACCCTTTGAAATGGGAATGGATTTACAATTTATAGAATGAGAGGTGACTCATCATCTACCCCCAATGCCTTTTCATATGTCCTCACACAATTTAAAACTTTTCAACTTCCTAGGAAGCTTTTAAGTCCCTTTTTATAACATAAAGGTGACTTATTACATTAGGAACATTAAGACATATGAAAAGTGTAACCCCAATGCAAAATTAGAACATTGAGAAGAGAGAGAAATTTGGGGGAAGAGGAGAGAGAAAGAGAGAGATAGAAGAAGAAGAGGAGATGTCATTCCCGATGAAGTCCATTGATCCTTTTTGATGGAAAGCTCCAAATGTAGTGAAACTCTGAATCTTTGAACTCCTTGCACATTGAGAAACTCCTTCAAATTAGCTCATGAATGCTTGCCAAGATGAATGAACTAAGATGGATCTTGAATGTACTATGAAAAATTCCTATGATGATCCCGAATAATGATTTGAATAAATTATCCTTATATGTCCCATTGTGCCAAAATTTCTCTTTGAGTGTAACTTACTATTTTTAGTAAGTACACATGGGGAAACTTACTATTTTTAGTAAGTTTCATAGTTAGATTTTCCCAACCTCAACTAGCTATGGTAGCTTGAATTATTTCTTCTTATTATTCTCCTATCACCTTTTAGATCAACTAGCTATTTATAGTAGGGGCTTGTGGAACCACTTACTATTTTTAGTAAGTGTGAATTGCAAGTTGAGATGACCTTTTTGATGAATTTCCTGTGATACTCCCTCTATGTTCACCGCCTTCTTCATAACCTCTTCAAATGGTGGCTTACCTAAAGTAATATTGAATCCTATGTAGGAAGGCATGCTATTTTTAGTAAGTGCATCATGGATGTCAGATTGTAACAAAATAGGTCTTGAAATTTTAGGTTTTATTCCGGGTTCCATGCTCTGAATTTTGAGTAATTCCTTCTTCGAACAAGTGGGAAAATGAGATTTTCATTAGTGGGAGAAGAATACTAACAAAAACACATCCCTCCATATCCCTAAAAATAGGGACTTCATGGCACAAAAACTAGTTTACGTGAAACTAGATTTTCAACGATCATTCCCTCTTAATTTTGTGTGATTTTGCCCACTGGAACCCTGAGAAGTGGAGAGGTAGCTCATTGATTTTTTCCACTACTATGTCATGGAAGCCATTAATGGAGATTGAAATTTTCAGGTATGGTTTTTTTCTCTGTTTGTGATGAAATAAACTCCATTGTGATAGGTTTTTGCTTCTTGTCTCATTGGTGAAATTTCTCTTTGATCCGGTTGTTGGTTTGATGGGAAATTGAGATTTGTTCTTCGTGGAGATGGAAGTGAAATTTATTTTCTATGATAAATCATTCTATGAATAGGATGTTTGAATATAATTTTTAATGTCCTTTAAGAGAGTTAAAAATTCAACAACAGATGGTTTTTCAATGTTGTTTGGTTTGTAAGATCTCTTCAATTTTCGGTTTCATGGCAATGAAGATTTTCAAACTTATGGCTTCTTCATTCTTCATTTGATCAATATTTATTCTAGGACCTGCATATTTTCATGGAGTGAAGGATTTATTTTATGTGGAAAATCTGGTTTGAGATTTGGAAATGGTGGAGTGGTGGTGAGAAGTTACGAGAGAAAGTTACTGAGAGAAAGTTGTGAACGGAGGAGAGTAGAGATGTTAGAAGTTAGAAGTAGGAGGGATTTTTAAAATTTGAAAATTAAAGCTGAGAAGGGATGAGGTGCATTTTCATTTCCCTGACATTCCTCACCTCAAAGGTATGTGATGGACATCAAATTCCACAGTGAGCAAGGTGATGACACGTGATGGAGATCGACGGTAGGGAGTGAAGGCTAAAAACAATCAATTTTAAAACACGAGGGGCTAAAAGTTGGTCATATGGGTGACCAAAAGTCTTCCTTATGGGATGGGTGAATTTTTCCATGTTTTATGTCCTTGACCTATGAGGGACATGAGGGACATCAAATTCCACGATGCTCTTGGTGATGACACATGGCAACGATCGGACGGTTGAGGCTTTGAGCTCCCACAAGCACCTAGGGGCTGAACTGGTGATCCTGGAGGTCACATGAGGATCCACAGGTACTATGGGGGATAGGAACATTTTTACATGATTGATTTCTCTAACCTTGAGGGACATAAAATCCCCTGAGGCTCCGGAGTGACACGTGCCCTCCCAAAATTTGACTAACTCTTGAACTCGCTCAAGAGGATAACTTGAAACGATGATAACTTGAGCTCCCGATGGAATATTTTGATGAAAATTTATATGATCCTAATTGGAAATGACCTTTTGAATCCATTAGTGGTGATATCAGCTCTTTATTCTTCCATTTTATTCCTCAAAAATCACCTAGGGGTTGATTTGACTTTCCTAAATCACCAAGGGGAATGAATTAACACTAACTAGGATGTTCTGACTGGATTGGGTAGACTTGGGGTGCCTCAGAATGATAAAACATGAAAAATTTCTACATGGGTATCATTGTCATGCTTGGAAATTGTCAATTTCCCTGTTGCACATTTGCATGACAATAGATGGCTCTATCTTGGGGACATGACATGGAATGAATGCAACAAAGACATGACATGGAGAATCCATAATCTCAACTTTAGACCATATGATCCATTGACTAGTGCCTTATCCATTGGGCCCTGTAAAGTCATGTACAACTTACAACAAGAGAGAGAGAGAGAGAGAGAGAGCGTGAAGAAGGAAAAAAAAAAATAAAATAATGAAAGGAAACACACAAAACACACAGAAAGGAAATGACACACACAACAAAAATGGAAACACACCTAGAAATCACCTATGGTACAAAGTAGGGGAAACCTGCTTTCACTAAAGAATTTTTATTCCTCAAAAGTTACCCCTGAAGAGGCAACATCGAATGATGATTTTTGTGAAGATGTTGACTTGTTTGAGAAAGTAGCCTCCTCTCCTCAGTTGCTTATGAAAGCCAAGGTTATTTCACATTTGTATGTACACTTTATAGGAGTGATCCTACATGAGCTTCTTGATGCTCATGCCTTTTCTTAGAAATTCCATTGCCTTTATGTTCTTTGAAATTGATTTCATAGTGCCAATTGTCTTTTGTATTTATCCACATAGTTGATTCTTCATTGAGCATCTCATTGTTTCCCGAAGCTGATTTTTGTTCAAATTTCTTGAATATTTTGAGTTACTTTCTTTCTTGGGTCTATACTCATTGATATCTTCTCCATGAGAAACCTTAGATTCATCCTTTATCTCTACTCCATTGTGAGGTGTTTGAGTACTGATGGGAGGACCGGAAGTAACCTCATACTTGTCTTGTATGGCCATGGCATGAGTTAAGAGATCAAGAATCAGCTTGGGGTCTTCTGCAACTTCCACTGCATCTAATATTTCTTACACAGAGATCTCCTTTATCACTTCCTATAGCTCATCTTTGTATGCCTTCAAAGGATCTTTATTTTCAGCTCAAGGCAACTATCTAGAGGGATTACTTCATCATCTTGGGAATTTATACATTCTATCACTCATTTTTCCAGAGGAGCTTCAGCTTCAAAGGCATCAAAACTCTTTGCTTTAATTTCTTCATCATGGAAATATTCTTCCTCTTCGAATGGGAAAGAAAACACCTCGATTTCATCATTGCATCCATCAACCATTGGCTCAGGAGGGGCATCATATTTTTCTTGTTGCTTTATTTCAACATGGCTAATATTCACACTAGTTAAGGCTTTCAAATCAGATTCATGCTTGTCTTGTAGATTCATGGCTTGCATCAAGAGTTCAAGACTGAGCTCAGGGCTCATTTTTTTTTCCATGGCTCTTAGTAGTTCTTGTACAAATGGTTCTTTCCCACTATTTGAGGGCTCATTACATACTAGCTTGGTCTCTTCCTAGGTGACATGATTAAGGGAGTCCTCATCTTCAAATGGGAATGAGAATATCTCTTCATCATGGATAAGCACATAAGCTTATTTTTCTATTTGAAAATCACCAAGAACCATTTCCTCTTCTTCATGGTTTGCATCGTTTGGAAATTTGGAGCTGCCCTCTTATAACTAAAATCTCCTCAATGCTTCTTCAAGTTCCATGCCTCTCTAGGAAGGCATGTCTAGCCCTATCAAGATGGGAATATCCTCTTCCTCCTAATGTCACAAAGTAATTCATTTGCTTGCTATCTTGATACAAGATGTTGGTTTTGGGCTTCTAAATTTTGCACCGTGTACCTCATCTTCTTCTCTGGAAGAAATTTATCCATGTCTCCCTTCATTGGTATGGTTATGGAAGACCAATTCATCTAAATTTTACCCCCAACTGCTGAAAAAAACCCTACTTAGCAACATTCCAAATGAAGCCAGAATTTTTGCTACCAAAATCATCATTGAAAATTTTTTTTCTAGAAATTTGAGTGAGAGCCACCTGTGCATCTTTGAACTTCCCTACAAGTGGGACTTATTTTGAATCCAAAGAGTAACAAGAGCCACTAGGTGGAGTTATGGTGAGTTTGAGATCCTTAGCAACCTTCAAAGGCATCACGTTGTTTGAGGCACCAAAATCTATTATGCAATTGTTTAGTACATATTCTCCAATAAGAAGGGAGACATAGAAAGGATCGACCTTGTCAGTCTTAGATGTGCTTAAGGAAAGCATGTTCTATGAGGGAAGTGTAGGTGGGTTTGGTAGTACTCCTATAGAATTGGGTGTTACAACTTTGGGTGTTAAACTACCACTCCTGATGTATCGGATGAACTCTCAAATTGTTTAGGGTGAGTCCGCAAATATTCGGTTTCAGTGATCTGCACTTTGGCTTTGTTCACGTATTCTATGAAGTCAAAAGGAATAGATGTGGGTGAGGGTGATGAAGGGACTACTTTTGGATTTAGGATAGGTTTGGAAGGAGTATATTTTTGGGGAATAGAGGGGATCTTGAAAGGTACACTAGGAGCTTTCAAAGTACTAGATTTTACAAGAGTAGATTTAGATTTAGAATTAGAAGAGGCATCAAAAGACTTACTTGGAATTTTTGGAGACTTCTTATTTGCTATAGGATTAGGCTTCAACAATGTGGACTCCATGGAGGGTGGGATTAGAGATCCTTGACTAATTATTTTGTTTTGTGAGTCTTCAGGAGGATATTTAGTCTTATTTTTCTTTGTAATAGTGGAGGGAGAGCCCCCTTTCTCAAATTGAGAATGAGTGAATACCACACATGAGAAACTAGGTGCATATTCTTCATCATCTTCATCGCCTCAAGAATATTCATATAATTTTATTTTTATATCATTCTCAAACTCATCACCTTCTATAAAATCACCACCTTCACTTTCTTGTTCAAGATCCTCTTCATTTTCCTTACTCCTATAACTTGCATTGATAGGTGGGGCCTCCAAGGCAAGCCTTGAGGTGCTCCTACAATTTGATTTTCATTGTTTCTTTGAGAAGAAACTCATTCAAATATTTCCCTCCTCAATGATGCCATTTCATTTTCCATTTTTTAAAAAAAAAAGGATCAGTTCTTTCATCTCTAGGATGTTGATATTTACCCTTTGAGGGATTCTTGATCTTTCCAAATAGGATGAGATCATCATCAAGTTCAATTTCCAATCTTTGTTCTTCTGCAATATCCCTCGGTTGAACTCTTCATAGGAAAAATCCTACCTTCGGTGATTGAGAACTAATAAATAATCTCTTGACATTGTTTTTTGATGGTGAACCTCCTCCTCTGGTATCCTGTGAAGCAACCGGTAAAAATGAGCCAAAAGTCTCTCATAGTTTCATTTTCTCCTTTATTTATTTATGTCAATTGAACAAGGAGGTCTTGATAGTCCTCAGTAAATATGAATCTTTCCTCAAACTTCCTTTTGATGTCATTCTAGCAAGTGATGGATCGGGAAGGTAGGAGGTAGAACCATTCCACTACTTTTTCTTAGAGAGACTCCATAAACAATCTTACAGTGACATCTTCATGTTGGACACCAAGAATCCCACATGATGTGGTGAAGGTTGATATGTGCTTTTCAGGGAGTTGTGTGTCATCACCTTTAAAATTTGGAAAGTTTTTAAGAACTTTTGGTAGATCATGAAGAGGTGGTTCAAGAGCAAGCAACCTGTATTTCTTCCCCATGGAACAATGCATTGAGGTCTTTTTCTTCATCTTCGCATCACCAATTTTTTTTTCACTTCTCTTCTTCTACAAATTCTTCTTCTTCTAGGAACTCAATGCTCAATGGTGGTTGAAAAATAGGAGAATTTGAAGGGGAGTATCAATAAGAGTTTGGATAGGATTTCTAGGTGAACTGCTTGAAGAGTCGGATGGAGAGGAAGCTTGAGAGAAGAAGTATGGATTATCTCTAATTTGTTCTTGCTGATTTTGCAAATCCTCGAAACTAAAATCAACAATACCTCTCAACATGTTCAACCTGGTGTATCTTCCTTCAGTTAGCTTTTGGAAACTATTGCATTGGGAATACAAAAGGACACTATGGAATATGAAGGGTCGTGTGCATTAATTGATAGTATATCTTTCAACAATGGATTTCCATGAATTTTTTTTTTTTTTTTAATATTTGATTTTTTTGAATTTTTGGACCTTGCGGTTTTATTTTGGGTGTAGATGTTGCTAACTCTACCCCATGGTGGGTGCAAAAACTATTGGCAAGAAAAAATTTCAAGGAAAATTTTTGGGTTTCTTACTAATGCTTTGGGAGTCTAAGTCCCTCTACTTAACCGGTGGTGTTTCTTTCATATGCATGCGTGAGTAAAAGGTGGATTTTCTTTGGTGGCCTTTCGGTGAGGATCCAACAGGGGCACTCCACTAACCCTGCGGAAAAGATAGTAATTTCTTTCTAGAGAGGAATTTGTCGAAAGTGGGAAAGGGAGTGAGAATATGAGGTAGGGGAACTAATTTTGTAGGTAGAAAATCAAATTCCTACACACACTAGTTAGAAACTTCATCACATGCACTAAATTAAGAGGAAACAACTCTACAATAAGTAATAATAAGACCAAATAGAATTTGATGAGCAAAAAGTATCATAAAATCCATTAGTCAAAGAAAGCTAGAAACTCCTTCTTCTTGTATTGATTTCTCAAACCAAAGTTTTACATAGTGGGAAATGGAGGAAATTTGAGAATGAGGGAAATGGAAGAATTTGGCTATCTCCTTTGTTCTCTCAATGCACTCTTGAGTTTACAAAATCAATCACCAACCCTTTGAAATGGGAATGGATTTAAAATTTATAGAATGAGAGGTGACTCATCATCTACCCCCAATGCCTTTTCATATGTTCTCACACAATTTAAAAAAATCAACTTCTTAGGAATCTTTTAAGTCCCTTTTTATAACATAAAGGTGACTTATTACATTAGGAACATTAAGACATATGAAAAAAGTGCAACCCCAATGCAAAATTAGAACATTGAGAAGAGAGAGAAATTTGGGGGAAAGGAGAGAGAGAAGAGAGAGAATAAGAAGAGGAGATGTCATTCCTGATGAATTCCGTTGATCCTTGTTGATTAAAAGCTCCAAATGTAGTGAAACTCTGAATCTTCGAACTCCATACACACTGAGAAACTCATTAAAATTATCTCATGAATGCTTGAAAAGTTAAATGAACTAAGATGGATCTTGAATTCCCTGTGAAAAATTCCTATGATGATTCCAAACAATGATGTCTCCCTGAATGATTATCCTTATACGTCCTATTGTGCCAAAACTTATCTTTGACTATAACTTAATATTTTTAGTAAGTGTCATAGTTAGCTTTTCCAAACCTCAAATAGCTATTTTAGATTGAATTATTTCTTCTTATTGTGCTCCTCTCACCTTTTAGACCAACTCATTATTTATAGCAGGGGCTTGTGGAACCAATTACTATTTTTAGTAAGTGTGAATTACGAGCTGAGATGACCTTTTTGATGACTTTTCTGCGATACTCCCTTTTTGTTCACCACCTTCTTCGTAACCTCTTCAAATGGTGGCTTACCTAAAGTAATAGACCCCTATGTAGGAATGCATGCTATTTTTAGTAAGTGCACCATGGATGTTAGATTGTAACAAAATAGGTCTTGAAATTATGGGTTTTATTCTGAGTTTCTAGGATTTGAATTTTGAGTAATTCCTTCGTCTGAACAAGTGGGAAAATGATATTTTCATTGGTGGGAGAAGAATACTGAAAAATAAAATCCCTCCATATCCCTAAAAAATAGGGATTTATGGCATGAAAACTAGTTTACATGAAAACTATATTTTTCAATGATCATTCCCTCCAATTTTCACGTGATTTTTCCCACTTGGAACCTTGAGAAGTGGAGAGGTAGCTCGCGATTATTTTCCACTACTATTTCATAGTGGCCATTAAGGGAGATTGAAATTCATAGATATATTTTTTTCTCCGTTTGTGACAAAATCAACTCCATTGTGATAGGTTTTTATTTCTTGTTTCGTTGGTGAAATTTCTCTTCGATCCGATTGTCGAGTTTGATGGGAAATTGAGCTTTGTTCTTCATGGAGCTGGAAGTGAAATTTATTTTCTATGAGCATTCCTTGCTATGAATGGGAGGTTTTAATATGATTTTTTAATGGCCTTCAAGAGAGAAAAACTCAGCAACAAATGGTTTGTCAATCCGTGCACCGGTTTGTAAGATCTCTTTGATTTTCGGTTTCATGGCAATGAAGATTTTCAAACTTTGGCTTCTTCATTCTTCGTTTGATCAATATTTATTCTTGGGACCTGCATATTTTTATGGATTGAAGGATTTAGTTTCTATGGTGAATCTTTTCTAATCTTTGACAATGGTGGAGTGGTGGTGAGAAGTTGTAGAGAAAGTTATGGAGAAATCTATGCACGGAGGAGTTAGATGTTAATGGTTAGAAGTGGGAGGGATTTTTAAAATTTGAAAATTAAAGATGAGAAGGGATGAGGAAAATTTTCATGTCCCTAATGTCCCTCACCTCAAAGGGATATTAGGGACATCAAATTCCATGGCGAGCAAGGCGACGACATGTGGTAGAGATCCGATGACAAGGAATGAAGGCTAAAAAAATTAGCTTTAAAGCACTGAGGGGTTGGAAGCTGGTCATATGGGTGACAAGAAGTATTCCTTAGGGATTGGACCTATTTTTCCATGTTTTATGTACCTGACCTATGAGGGACATAAGAGACATCAAATTCCACGGTGCTCTGGTGATGACACGTGGCAACGATCAGACAGTTGAGGCTTTGAGCTCCCGCAAGTACCTGGGGGCTGAACTGGTGATCTGGAGGTCGCATGAGGATCTAGAGGTCTTATGGGGGCTAGGTACATTTTTCCATGGTTGATGTCCTTGACCTTGAGGGATGTGAGGGACAAAAATCCTGCTGTCAGGCTCCTGGAGCTGACACGTGTCCTCCCAAAATTTGACTAACTCCCAAACTCGCTCCAAGAGGACAACTTGAAATGATGATAACTTGAGCTCCCGATGAAATTTTATATGATAATTACTTAAAGTGTCATTTTTAATCCAATTATGGGGGTCTCGGGTCTTTATTCTTCCACTTTATCCTTTAAAATTGGAGTTTTGATTTGGTACTCCACTTGTACATGAGAAAACATGCTTCCAGACCTAATGCACCAAAGTGTTGTGAAAAACATAATTTAACCATATTTTAGGGATTGGAATTACATTTATGATGATTTTTTAATCCTAACTCCATATTGAGCTCCTAGAATCACATTTGGAAGCTCAACAATTGTTTTGACCTATATATGCTACCTCTGCTCCAAACTCCTCAAATCTTCCTTGATCTTCCAAAATCACTTCCATGATGTTTCTAGGCCTTCAATTCATCTCCATATTAGATTTTGGATCCTCTGTTTAGCTCCAAGGGGTTTCTCTAGTTTTGGAAGGTCAGTGATAGCCCTTCCCAACACTGCCTAGAGATAGCATTTTTAAGAACTCCTAAAATCACCTAGGGAGTTGATTTGAATTTCCTAAATCACCTAGGGGAATGAATTAACACCAATTGGGATGCTTCTTTGGGTGAGCTGGGAAGACTCGAGGTGCCTCGGAATGATAAAACATGAAAAATTTGTAATTGTCATTTTCCCCTGTTGCACATTTGTATGAGAAGGATCTAGATGGTTTATAAAATCAAGTATAAATATTTGGGAGAAATTTAAAAATTCAAAGCAAGGATGGTAGCTCTTGGTTTCACTTTGAAAAACTTGGTCTTGACTATGTTGAGACTTTTCTTCTATAGCTAATATGAGCACTATTAGAATTCTTCTTGCTTTGGCTACCTAATATGGTTAGGAAATTCACCAAATGGATGTTAACAATGCATTTATTAATGGTGATTATAAAGAAGAAATATAAAAGTGTCACCTAAATATTTTGAGGAACACAGTAAGGAACTATATTTATGTAAGTGAAAAAGTCTTTGTATGGTGCAAGCAAGCTCCCGGAGCTTAGTATGCTAAAATTAATAGTTTCTTTCAGGATCTTGGTTTCACTAACTGTTGTTATGATAATGATTTTTTAAAAGTTTTAAAATAATCATATTATCATTATTTTCTTGTATGTTGATGATCTTTTGATTACTAGTAGTGATAAAAATTTAATTGTTAGGATCAAAGAAAGATTAAAAAAATGTTTTGAAATGACTAATTTAGGTTTGCTAAATCATTTTCTTGGCATGGTTATATTTCAAGATCATAAGTCTATTGTTGCATCTTAATATCAGTATGCTATGAATTTACTTATAATATTTAAAATGATTGACTGTAAGCATGTTTCCATTCCTATTGAAGTTGGTGTGAAATTAGATCCTAAACTTGCTTGTGCTAAATTTTATCCTACTTTGTATAGACATCTATTTGGCGCCTAATTTATTTGAATATTAATAGACCTAATATTTCATATGTAGTAGTTGTTTCAATATTTATGCAGATCCTTATGAGGATCATTAGAAAATGGAAAAAAAAATGAAATATATTGTAGGAAAAATTAATTATGGTGTTTTTTATTCTTCTTATAATGATGCACAATTATTTAGCTATTATGATTCTAACCATGTTGTTTATGTTGTAGATAGAAATTCTAGTTCTAGACATGTTTTCAAGTTGGGTGTAGGTTTCATCACTTGGAGCAGGTTAGAAGCAACCAACAATGTTTATCTCTTCTCTTGAACCATAGTATAGAAATTTTATGGAAGCTGCAAAGGAAGCGTGTGGTTGAAAAGACCATTGGATAAACTACATATGGGCATAAAAGGAAGAAATACTCTTCTATGTGACAACCATAGTTGCATTTCTCTTGCAAATAATCTAGTTCAACATCAAAGGACCAAGCATATTGAAGTTCATATGCACTTTATTCAAGAGAAAATATTGAATGATGATATAGATCTCAAGTGCTATTAAAATGAAGATCAAGTTATAGATATCTTCACAAAGCCTTTTTGTGTTGTGAATTTTGTAAGTTTTGTGCCTTTTAGGCCTATCATATTTTCCATTAATGGGAGTGTGCATGACAATGCCACCTCTTAACGATTGTTGTAAACTTCCAATACTTCCTCCATTTTGTAATAAGTAAACAATCACAGTTTGTATGTGAGTTTACTTGTAAATATGAGTGAATCATTAGTTATGGGAATGAATTGGTTTATAAAAGGCTCCATAATCTGGTATAAGTATTCATATATAAGCACTTGTCTTAAGAATTTATGTATGGGAAGATCGTATGATTTCCCTTGTTTTCATGCTAGCTTGAATCACTGTTGTTGATTCATGGATTTGTAAATCCTTTTGTAGTAAAAGGTAAATTTGGCATGTCTTGTTTTATTTTTTCCCACTTAACATTAAGGGTGAGTGTTGGGTTTTATAATGTCAAGTGGGGATATATTTTGGTGGACCACCACTTATGACCCTTTTAGTAAAATTTTATTTAATAAACTTATTCTTTCACAGTTAAAAGAGTGATATAGTGTGACTGTTCACCCATCCTATATATATAGGATGATCCCGCATGGGATTGATACCGAATGAGATAAATAATAAGTATGAATGTTCAAGATATTTTTATAAGAAAATTGTATAATTGCAAAGACACCGACTAGTATGCAATTATTACTATGAGAGACCGAGGAGAAAATTAGAAATGTTGGGTTAAAGTTCTTGATAAATTCTTAATACAGATAGTGCTTTATTTTAGTGGGGTTTTTTCCTTCAGGTTTCCCCACTTTAAATCTAGTGTTCTTTATCTCTTTTACTTTCCTATTATTTGATTTTAGCTATTGTTATTTAATTATGTAATATGTTATCTTTAATAAGCTACATCGAGATTAATTTTTAAAGCGCATCATAATCTATAATCTTCAGCAATTATATGTGGATCTATAATTTGCTAATTATATCTTCCCATCATTTCCTCAATAGGGATGATGGCTATTGGACCTCTAAAAGATGCTAAGTGACATAAGGGTTTTGGACAAGTGGAAGTTAGGCAAGAAGGTACACGCAAGATTAGAGTATACATCGTGTGGAGGATCACGCCCGGGATAAACATATTACAGACTTAGACACATTTTGGGCCACGGGCAAAGTTGAAAGATGGACACTTGGAGTAGTGGCTAAGAAATAATTTAAAGATAAGATAAAATCATTAAGACTTGCAGTTCAAGGAATTCCTATTTTAGGAAATAACCCATGCGAAGGAAGATAAAGCATCATGTAGAGCTTGGGTTAATAATAGGATTAGAACTATATTTTAGAATAGAAGATAATCTATTATTAGTGAGGAATTATATGCTTGATAGTTGAATTGTAATGCATGCATAGATATTTGTGGCATGTGGGATATTTTAAGAGTGCATGGGTAGTGAAGGGAAATTTCCCACCCCCTATATATATATATATGTATATATGTATGTATGTATGTATGTATGTATGATTCACACTATATGGATAGACTGTGAATGATTGTAAGGTTATGTTGTTGTTTTTCTTATGCACATGATCTTATGGAGTTACTATTGATGTATTCAACTTCTGTGTTTCATGGTGATTAATACAATGGATCATTGTGGATGGATTCTTGTTATTGATGTTATTTTTAATGGATCTTGCATGGTAAATTTATTACTGGTTCTTGTTTAGTTCATTCTTGCATATGGTTATGATATGTTCCTTTATGCTTTGATCTCATTTATCTATTGTGGTTATGCAATATATCTTCATGCATGTTAACTCCTTGATAAATCTAGTATAAAATAGGGACACTGGTACCTTTGCGTTCTTTAGGTGAGTGTTTATCTTTCAAGGTGAATGAGGTGTCAACATGCCTAGGGTAGTGATAAAGAAAGTGACTACATTTTGGTTCCGTTGTTGGGGCCTCTTTTTAAGATATTTTAAGGATGTTGCATGATGAAGACGTATCGGTTGAATTTTGACAACATTGAGAGTTGGTTAGAAAATTTATAGGAGGATTTTGATTACATATATAACACTAGACTGATTGTGATGCATGCGCATAGGTTGAAAAACATATTTATCATGAATTGTATGAGACATTCTTTTGTTTTTTCCTATAGAGTTGTACCAGTGGCTTATAGCATATGCATCAAAGATAAATTAGAGGTACAGATCAATCATTTGACACAAGAAGATTTTTAGACTTTGCATGATGCTGATTTGACTTGGAAACGCATTGTAGATCATTGGTGGAGTGGTTTTTGCATAGTTACACACTAGAGTACATTTTGATACTTATTCTTGTTTGGAGGTTGTTGAATTTTAGTTCTTACGTGAACCCAAAGAATTTTACTTATGCGTTATCCCTTTAGCCATTAAGATCTTGTTGGTAACTCTGGACTTAAAAGAACGACCCATGGATAGCTAAATCACCACCATGCGTAGGGGTAGGAGCCAGTGTGGTGATAGATGATGAAATAGTAGTAGAAAGGTAGAGAGAAGAAATGTGGCTTAAGTATAATGAAGCATGGGAGAGGGAATTAGCAAAGCAATGTAATGTTGAGGATTCTATGGGGTTGTGGAGATAGGTGATGCGTGAAGGATTCGAGGTTCACATGGAGGACGTGGAACTGAGCAACAATACTCCCCACTTAGGAAAGAGTAGTAGAGAATCTCCTCTAGCTTCTAATGAAAGGACATCTGATGAGGAAGGATTGAGGACCGTGGGCACATATTTGATCCCACCTAGAAACCTAGCCCTTGTGTTTTGTGTTCGAGTTCAGAAGTAAGTATTGATAAATAAGTGAGTGTTGGTAATCCTGGTAGTTTTGAGGTAGATATCATTTTTACGTAAATACGGGGTTCATCAAATGACCATGGCTGCGTAGACATCTTCTTTCTTTGGTTGCCTAATTGGTGGTATATCTTCTGGAGTGTCATCACCACGGAGCGTGGGCACGTAAAAAATTGGTAGTATGTTGGGAATTAGCACAACTTCACAGGACTATGGGGTTCAATTTAGTAGAACGGTTGGAACATAGAATAGCTCATCCTTTGATCCGGTGTCCATTATAGGAGTTGGATCGGGAGGATCAAGAGGTTCAAGATCTAGTAGAGCTGGTGGAACATAATGATTAAGTGGTCTAGCCAACCCTTAATGTATATGGGTCCATCACTAATATATAGGTTAATATTTAATAATATGAAATATTTATATTTCTATTATTAAATATGCTAACCTATGTATATACTTTAGGTTAAATATTTAATATCATGAAATGATTATATTTCTAATATTAAATATTATAAACTTAGGTGTATGTGTCAACCATTTTAGGTTGAAAAGGTGGGTCGGGAGACATACCCAATCACCTTATATAAAAAAGACTTTAGGTCCTTATTTGATATATTCAAGAAATATATCAAAGGTGTGCAAATCAAGTGATTTGGTTCTACCTTTAGTAAATAGGGGTTTAAAGGAGGAGGTGATCTTACTAGATGTAAAATAAGTTCTCTGAAGTAAAAGGTTATTTTCAAAGTGGTTTTTACCCTATTGGGGTTTTCCACTATAAATAATTTGTCACATGTTATTTATTTTTGTAAGTATTTCTTTATTTACTTATGTTATGATGTAATCTTTATTTAAATATTTATTGTAACATTATGTAATATGTAATTCGATTAAATCTATATTTATTAGAATCCTCAAATTCTAACATGGTAATAGAGCAAGGTAAATTAAATAAATTAAGATCAAATGTTTTGTATTTTATTTATTTAATTTGTATGGGTTTTTTCAACCAACCCAAAAAGGTATTTAAAAGTATTTGGTCCCTTTTTTTTTTCTTAATTTATTTTGGCACTACATTTGTGTAATTAAACTCTCGAGTAAAATTTTAGGGTTTTTAATTTTAAATCCCTAAATTTTTTGGGGAGATGTAATATGATATGATTCTTACTTTCATTTACATTTTGTAAATTATATATAACTAATGTTTGTTTGGAGATTGATATGTACACAGTAAAGGGGCTTCAACTATTTACCTACGTGAAAATCACATAAGGAAAGAATTTATTACTATATGAAATAATTTTCATGTTTTATATAATTTAAATGTTTATAGGTTAAAGGTAAATTCATACCCATGTTCTTTGGTCCCCTCTAAAAGGATTCGATTTGAAAAACTTTTGTTTATATTTAATTTATAACTATATCCTATATAATTTGAAAACTACAATATTATTTTTAAATAAAATATATATAATATAGAATAAGGTTTATATAATAATTTATATAAACATCATATTAAAATTTATATAGTTTTTTAAAAACTATATATTAAAAACCTTAAACCATATTAAAATTACATGGGATTGAGGGAAGAGTCAATAGATCATATTCTAAGCCTAAGTTTAAATCATATTTAAACTTAACTTATAAATCTAGGCATTTATAGTTAAAAACAAACCTAAGTTTGTATCATATTTTATATATATGGTGCTTAAAATATAAATTTTATTAGATTTGGTTTATATATGTTTTTTAAAAAAAAAACCTAAGTGCTTATTTTTTTAGTAAAGGAGTCGTGTTTATTGCTTCGCCATGAAGGGATTACTTTTTAAAGTTTATACTTACTAAATAAAACCTAACATGTGTCTCTAACCATTTATATTATCCATGTAAGGGCTAGCTCCATTCATTTATATCTTATAGTTTATGAAAACTATATAAATAAACTTATTTAAAGGTTTTCTTTTATATAAGAGTGGGAGTGGAGAATAAAATGAGATAATATCCGAGGTATAAATGTTGAACTCTCAAGTATGGCCCACGTGAAGTGTAGTAAATATTTATTAAAATATTGGTAGTTATAGCCACATAAAAGTTTTAAAGTTTTTAGCTTGTAGGAATTATATAAAATATTTTGTAATATTTCCATAGTTTTAAATGTGTGCGGGGTAAAATTAAGAGTAAATGAAGGGAGGAGACAAGGTTCATGAAAATAGGGATTTCAATTTATTTCATTGGTTGGGTGAAATTACTTGTCCCCTCTATAAAATATGCAGGTTAATCTATACTCTTATAAATCTACTTGCACTGGTAAAATTCTTTTAACCTGTCTATGTCCTTTAAACCCCTTTAATAAGGGTTATGTATTTTTTTATATAAAAATATATATACTATAGTTTATAATTTTTATGAACTATATGTTGTTTTTTATTTACATTCTATAAACTATATACATTTTTTAATAAAAAAGTGTATATATTTTTACATTATAAATTATAATAGGTTATTATAATTTATTAAAATATAACCTCCCTAATATTATACAGAAGAAGAAATTCTGAAATTTCACATTCTGGAAATACACAACAATTTTTGGCTTTATTATATTTGACGGTCAAATGACCATCATGGTAGGCCAAACATAAGACAATATGATGATCATTTAGACGTCAAATTTAAGCTCGTAGGTTCTAAGAAACTTTCATTGTGTTAAAATAGACGGTCAAATGACCGTCATGACAAACCAAAAAATAAGCCATTATGATGGTCATTTAGACGTCAAATTTAAGTTGGCCATATTTTTGTCTACATTAAATTTTTATGAAATTTGAAGTTATGCATTCTTAGGGGTCTCTTCTTCACTTATATATGGTTAGAAATATTTTTTTATATAAATATGGGGTATAATACAGAGCCCTTTATATTGCGGGTTATTATTTTGATCATGGGAGGTTAATTAGTATGTATTGTAATGACATAATTAGTTATGATCAAATAGTTTCTTTAGATCTATAAAATTTAGATCTGATTCTATTAAAAGTGTTGTTTTTATTATCGATAAATATGTATCTAACTCTATGGTACATTATATATTATAATGGGGTGTGTTTTACAAGTTTAGGAAAACAATGGCATCCAGCTATTTCTATCTTGACAAAACCAGATCCTGAATGAAACCAACTACAACATTTGGGTCAAAATAAAATTTATGGCGAGGAAACTTTAGATGATTGTTTATGGATCTGAGGTTGCTCCCACCGATTGTCAAGCAACTGTAGATAACATGAATACATTCTTGCAACGAATGTAGGATGCTCTTTCTATGATTCTACGCAATGTGAACGATGAGTACCTTCTACACATTGGTAATATCAAACATCCGAAAGAGGTATGGACACAACTAGAATCCATGCATGAAGGATACTTGGTATATCAATGATAGTAATGAGAGTATAATAGCTGAAGGAATTCAAAGAAATGGTATGTATATTTTTGATGATTTCTCTTCTGCATCTTGTTTTATATCTTAAAGTTTGAATAATTTAAAACTATGGCATGAAAGGTTAGGACATGTTAATTATCGAAGCTTATATGAAATGTCTAGATATAATCTAGTGAAAGGTTTACATGTGTTGTTTTCTTCTCTTGAAGTTACTTCATTAAATGCTTCTAAATGATGGTTTTGATTCTGATTTAGTAAATGGCCATGATGATGTTTTGATGTTATAGATGTTTTTGAAACTCTTATCTTCCTAGATAAGAAATTAAATTGGGCTCAATCTATGTTAGAAATTTTAAATCTTATTAACCTTAGGAAAATGACCAGAAGCCATCATATGTACCATGCATTAATTACCTTGTATGAACTTGAATCGTGAAGTATTATAAGGTCTAGGTGGATATACAAAGTAAAATATAATGTTGATGATAGTATTAACAAACATAAAGCTAGACTTGTTGCTAGATATTTCACTCAAAAACTGGTATTGATTATGTTGAGACATTTCTTGTAGCTAAAATGAGTATTGTTAGGGCCTTATTTGTAATTGCCACTCAATTTGGGTGGGAAATCCACCAAATGGATAAGAAAAATATTTTTTTGAATTGTGATTTAAAAGAAGAACTTTACATGTTTCAACCTAAAGGATTTAAAAAAACTGGTAAAGAAAACTATGTTTGTAAGTTGAGAAATCCTTATATAGTTTAAAACAAGCTCTTAGAACTTGGTATGCAAAAATTGTTTCCTTCTTTAAATTATTAGGTTTTGTTAATTGTTCTTCTAACAATGATATATTCATTAAGAAATAAGGCTCACATATTATCATTATATGTATATATGTTGATAATTTTCTTATGTTTGGTGACAATTCTGATTTAATTCATAGGATTAAAAAGAAATTAAAGTAGTACTTTGAAATGAATGAGTTAGGTCTCTCACATCATGTTATTTGTATGATTGTATTTCATTCTATTGTTATTTTTAAAACACAATATGCAACCATTGTATTGAAAAAGTTTCTTATGATTGATTGTAAACCATTTTCTACTTCAATGGAAGTTTGAATAAATATTGATCATAAATCTCCATATGAAAAAGGTTGATCCTATTTTTTATACGTTGTTAGTTGATAGTTTGATTTATCTAACTATAACTAGATCAGATATTTCCTATACAATAGGAATTACTTCAAGGTTTATGTAGGAACCTTTTTAGAGATCATTGAAATCTTGTAAAAAGAATTTTTAGATATTTGAAAGGAACAATCAATTATGGGTTGCATTATACTAAGAATGAAAATACTATCTTATATGGATTTTGTGATTCTAACCATATTGATGTTGTGTTATAAAATATACTGGATATGTGTTCAAGTTTTTTGGTGTAGGAACCATTACTTGGAACAAAAAATACAATCAATAGTCTCCATTTCTTCTACTAAGGCAGAGAAGTACAATGGAAGAAGTAAATAAGCCATGTGGCTACAATGGTTGTTGGTAGAGATACACATGGAAGCTAAAGGAAGTATTTATCTTCTATGTGGTGGTCAGAGTTGTATTACTCTTGATTAATAATCCAGTTTAACATCAGAGGACAAAGAATATTGAGATACATATACACTTCACCAGTGAGAAGGAGCAAAGTGATAAGATAAATCTCAAGTTCATTTGGTGAAGAGTAGGTTGCTGAAATCTTCACAAAATCCCTTAGTGCTGCAAAGTTTTGTCACTTTCGTGAAAAACTTGGATTGTCAGAGTTTTCATTAAGGGGGAGTGTGCATGAAAATGTCACCTCCTAATGGAACTTGGTTTTTGTAAAAATACCTTCGGACAAGCATTTGTAAAATACCTTCGGAGAAAGTGTAAAAAGACCTTCGGGCATGTATACCTCCTCGGCTTCTTTTTAGAAAGAAGTGTAGAAAGATCTTAAAGGTAGTCTTCAGTAAACTCTTTAGTGCTATTGAGTTTACTAGTAAACATCCAATACAAGCATATTGTTAAGGAGGTCCTTGGTTGTAAAAGGCTCTTATATGCTTGGGTTCAATAACCTTTTATGAGAACCTATGAGAACATGTAAAACTCACAAATCATACTTAGCCACTGATCATGGGATGATCTTTGGGATTCCAAATCTTTTTGTACTAAAAGGTAAATTGAGTATGATGAAGGTGTTATAATTCCTTCAACCGATATGCTAGCCTAAAACCTTTATGGTTTAAGGATTGTAAATCCTATAGTGTACCACGGGCAGGTAATCTATTGGCATATGTTATGTTATCCCACTTAACATTAAGGGGGAGTGTTGGAACATAATGATTAAGTGGTCTAGCTAACCCTTAATGTATATGGGTCCATCACTAATATATAGGTTAATATTTAATAATATGAAATATTTATATTTCTATTATTAAATATGCTAACCTAAGTATATACTTTAGGTTAAATATTTAATATCATGAAATGATTATATTTCTAATATTAAATATTATAAACCTAGGTGTATGTGTCAACCATTTTAGGTTGAAAAGGTGGGTCAAGAGACATATCCGATCATCTTATATAAAAAGGACTTTAGGTCCTCATTTGATATATTCGAGAAATATATCAAAGGTGTGAAAATCAAGTGATTTGGTTTTACCCTTGGTAAATAGGGTTTTAAAGGAGGAGGTGATCTTATTGGATGTAAAATAAGTTCTATGAAGTAAAAGGTTATTTTCAAAGTGGTTTTTACCCTATTGAGGTTTTCCACTATAAATAATGTGTCACATGTGTTATTTATTTCCTATAAGTATTTCTTTATTTACTTATGTTATGATGTAATATTTATTTAAATATTTATTATAACATTATGTAATATGTAAGTTGATTAAATATGTATTTATTAGAATCCTCAAATTCTAATAGGTTTAGTTTTAGTACAATAGTTGGAACATAGAATAGCTCATCCTCTAGTCTGGTGTCCGCTATAGGACTTGGATCGAGAGTGGATCAAAAGGTTCAGGATCTAGTGGAAATGGTGGCTTTAGAGGGGGAGGGAATACTAGAGGTAATACATGTTTTGGATCTGGTGGGCACAAATGTCCACACCAGCCACAACAAGTTTATTACGAGATGTACCTTCACCTTCCAAAGTACATATGTATTGAGAATGTAGTGGAGCATGTGCACATGTGTGAGATACTATGGCATACTAACGGAACCACAACCCCGAGCATTAGGTGAGTCATTTTACTACCAATTTGTAAGGGCACACACATCATTGGTATAAGAAGTATGATCCGAACCAGAATGCTATAGATTATAATGCGCTTTGTGATGCTTTCTTGGCTTCATATACCTGATTTTGAAGAAAAGACATCATTGCATCGAAGGATATTAAGCAGGCAGGCATGGTGAGAGTATTATGGAGTATGATGCACACTTTAAAAATTTGTTATTGAAGTTGTCTTATGATATTGACCCTATCCAACATGCATAGTGGTTTGTTGGTGGTTTGATAACACCTTTCATAAGGGTACTCTCTCATAGAAAATTTATAGATCCACATGAGGCTTTGGAGACAACTCTACACGCTGAGGCAGTTAGAAGCATAGACACTATATTTAACCCATTTTTGGAGGCACATATTGCATCTATGGAAAAATAGTTGGAGAAATTGTCATTCAATTTAGCTCATGAGATACATAGTGGAATATGGTGTATAGATTGTGAGGTTGAAGGACATACTAAGGATAAATTCCCTCATAATTCAGTGTGCGCCATGCTATTGGATTGTGAGATATGTCACTTAGATCTTGATTTGAATAGGTTCCCTTTTTTGTAGCTCACGATCTAGAAGAACATGTCTTGCTACTATAATATTTGTAAGTCCCACACTCATGACATAGAGAATTGTAGGTTGATTGATTAGATTCATGAGGCTATTGGCGGTGTGCACCGGACACAGTGTTCAGAGATAATTATAAGGAATAGCGTAATGTTTATACTCATAATGAAGGGCACTCTAATGGAGGTGGTTGAGATAGAGGTTACTTGTGGAGGATACGAGAGGTCATGGTCGGGGTGGTGGAAGAGGAGACTTTCCTCATGGAAATTGTTATACATATAGATCCCCTTATCATTATAGGCATGAATTCCCTCAGAACTTGATGTGCTCATGGTGTAGAAAAATGAAATAAGTTTGAAGAGTGCCATGATTTGTATAACCATATGAGCAAGAAACACAAGTAGGATACGGGCGTAGGGATTATAAAGGTATAATATGTTGTGGAAGATCAGTGGATGCTGAAGTTAGCACTGATCTTGAGCTAATGCCTATATTGGTAGCTATACATGCTGAGGTTGCGCACACTTGTGATACTCCAAAGCCAAAACTTGTTATCAAAAAAAACAAGAGGTCTTGAATGTGAAGTATCTAGATCCTGTCCATCGAAATAAGCATATCGAGAAGACTATGTAGGTCATTAGAAACTTGGAGGGTGAAATCCAATGCAAGGAGAAATCGTGGAATTTGGAGTAGGTAAAGAAAGTTAAGATTCCTCATAAAGATGTTGATGACTTGAAGGAGGTCTTTAATATGGTGCGCCGGAAAACATCATTCTTATGTTAGGGAATGGCTAAGGAGAGGATACCACACATTGGATCTGAGCATAAGAGATACATATTGCATGTGAACTTACCTCCTCAATGTCTTTATTATGATAAAGAGATCACCTTGAATTCAATTGTTGATGGCTGAATTTTGAGTAACATATTGGTTGATATAGGTGAAAAAGTTAATGTACTCACTTTGGATGCGTGGAATCAAATGGGAAGACCACCATTACATCCCTCTTTGAATGTGTTGTATATGGTGAACAGGACTAGAGCCACACCCATTAGAGTATTGAAGGATGCCACTATTACTATACAAGGGGCCAAGTTTATTGGGGAATTTGAGGTCTTGGCGCTTGCAGAAGCAAATAGTTTTCCATATTTGTTTGGGTGCCCTTGGTGTTACGCGAATAATGTTGATATGCGCTTCAATAAAGGATATATCAGTTTAAATAGGAGCATGTTATTATTCCTCTAACGGATAGGAAAGCTACCCCTTATGTAGAACCCTTGATTAAAGAGGATATAAACATGATACATGCGTGCACAATTAGGGATATTGAAGTTCTTGAGCCATCTAAAAAGGTATTATTCTATGGGATGATGCTTAGTTTATAAGTGATATAACCAATGTTACCTTTGACAACAAGGCACATGGAATGTATGAAATGGTCGAGTGAGGAATCAAGAATATAGCTACGTGTGTGATTAGGTTGCATGATGTTCACCAATTTGGCCGTAATCAAGTACCTTGGTATATTGGTGAAGGAAACCTTATGTTTTTCTGTGCACAATGGAAACTCGGTGGATAGATCAAGTAGAAATAATAAATATGTTGGTTTATAACCTACATGTAATAGTAGCGCGTTGGTGGACTACACATAGAGAAAACCTTTTGGAGTGGCGAGAGGTGAGAATCACCTTCTCTACTTGGTTTCTTAAGAGCAATGTACCCTCTTAGATATGTGAATTCCATGGGAAGTATTTTACTTCGCACCATGTTCATAATTGTGAGAGACTCGGCTCTAGGTACATAAGTTTTACACCACCCTAAGTGGCTACGCGTGCGCGTGGTATGTTCATGCACGAGAGTTAACAAGGGAAAAAATTAAGTGGAAGGAAATGACATCAGGGATGATTCATACCTTTGACTATTTCTCTACTAAACCTTTAGTGAATGAAGCATTACTGAGATGGTGAAGTGATTTACAATGGGGGATAGGCAAAGGAGATCCTATTAGATATGTTTGGAGAGTCAGATTCGAAATCGGAAAATTGAAGGACCAATTTACGGAGGTGTGTGCTTTGAAGAATATGAAACATATGAGGAGAAACTTGGGCACACATGGCTGGAAAAATAGAAGGGTAAGATGGTTTACATGATTGATGATGAGGAAGTTGAGAATTTTTATGTTGATCACACTATTAGTACGCACAAGGTCTTAGAAAGTGCAAATGAGAAGGCACATGTGTATCATAAGCTTATGAAAATGAAGAAGGTCAATATTGGGATGGAATCTCAACCTAAGGAGACCATTATTAGTGACTATTGGTCTAAAAAAAAGGTTATAAAGATAATTGAGTTGGTGCACGACTTCTAGGACTTATTCCCTAGGGGTTATCATGAGTTTCAAGGAGTTCATCACTCTTTGGGTGAGATGAGGATAAAACTAAAGTAAGTTGCGTGCCTGGTTAGGAAGAGGCCTTATAGGATGAACCCTAATCTGTGTGTCAAAGTAAAGGAAGAGATTGATAAGATGTTGAAATCTAGAATCATTGAGCCCATTGAGGATTTAGAGTGGGTTAACCCCATGGTGATAAGCATAAATAAATATGGTAGGATAAGGATATGTGTGGACTATAGGGAGTTGAATTTTTCTTGTATCATAGATCCTTTCCCCACACCTTTTACTCGAGGAGATATTGGAAGGCATAATAGGGCATGAAATTTACTTTTTCTTGATAGATTCTCTAGTTATCATTAGGTACATATTGTAAAATAAGATCATGAAAATACAATTTTCACCAATGAGTCAAGAATTTTTTCTTATACGCTTATGCCTTTTAGAATGAAAAATGTGCTTGTTGTCTTTTCACGTATTGTGTTACAAACATTTACTGATTTTATTCACAAGTTTTTATAGGTTTATTTAGATGACTGGATAGTTTATGGGCAGGTCAAAGATCATTGTGACAACTTGAGATTGATGTTTGAGAGGTACCAGTAGTTGATCATCTCTCTTAACATTAAGAAGTGTAATTTTTCTATGCCCTTTCAAACTTTTCTAGGACATAATTTGCAAGGAAGACTTATTGGTAGATCCTGCTAAAGTCATTATTTTTTTGGGCCTAGAGGAACCTACCAATTAGAGTGAGGTGCATAGGTTCATGGGGCACATAGGGCATTATATAAAGTTTATAAAGGGATATGCTAAGATTTCTAAGCCCTTGGAATAACTATTGAGGAGTAAAGGAAAGTTCCTTCGGGATAAGGCGTCATAGCTAGCATTTGAGACATTGAAGGAAAGGCTTACTTCTATGCTCATCTTGCACTATCCTTCTTGGTACAAACCTTTCCATGTGCATGTTGATGCTTCTCGCATGGCCATTGGATCAATGTTAGCACATCTTGGAGAAGGGATTGTTGATCATCCTATATGTTTCGCAAGTAGAAAATTTACACCAACTAAACAAAATTATACAACCATGGAGCGCGAAGCATTTTCCATGATTTATGTGTTGCATAAGTTTAGACAATACTTGTTGGAAAATATTTTTATCTTTTATACATATCACATGGCACTTAAATACTTGGTTAATAATCTCATTTTTCAGGGGAGCATATGTCATTGGATTTTGTTATTTCATGAATTTGACTTTACAAGTGTGGTAAATCTAGGGAAAATTAATTAAGGACCTGATCATATGTCAAGGATTCATTCAGGAAAGGACACACAAATTATTGAGGAAATAATGCCATATGCATATCTATTAATATTGAACCACGCACCCTCTGATTTGGAAGATATTGTTGTATTTTTGCATACTAGTGTGGCGCTTGAGGGAATGAAGAGTATAGAGAAGAAGAAACTTGTCATTCGTGTCATGCTTTACATGTTGATTAGTGGAGATCTCTACAAACTAGGCTGGGATGAGGTTTTTCATCATTATGTACTTGAGCATGAGTGCAAAGCTATTATGGAGGAATCTCATGGCGTAATTTCTAGTGGACATTATGTAGGTACTACCACTATGCATAAGAATTTGATGGTTGGTTTATGGTGGGAAATAATGTATAAGGATTATAAGGAGTATGCCAAGGCCTATGATAATCACCACCACCTTGGAAATATTAGGCATAGAGATAAAATTCCTTTGAGGCATATATCGAAAGTGCAGAAATTTTGAGAAATGGGCAATTGACTTTTTGGGTCCTATTTCCTCACCGGTGCGCAGGAGTGGATCACACTACATTATAACTTGTATAGATTATCGATAAGGTAGGTGGAAGTGGCACCTATAAAATATTGCATGATAGCTACTACAATAAGGTTCTTATGGGAGAACATTATTAGTAGGTATGGATGTCCTTTAAGCTTGACAAGTGATATGGGAACTCATTTCCTTAATGAGATTATTATAATATCATTGGCAAAATTTATGGTGGCACACCATAAGAAAACACCTTATCACCCATAGGCCAATGGGATTACTAAGGCTTTCAACAAAATATTGGTACATACATTGACAAATATTTGTGATGTTGGAAGAAAGGATTCAGATGATAAAGTCTCTACTATACTTTGGGCATACTGGACAACTTACAAGTGGTTGAATAAGGCTAAAGCTGTTTCAGTTTGTGTTTTTGCAGAGTTTTTTTACTAGTGTAGTTCATGTTACCCTCCTGTATTATATGTGTAGGTGGACTAGATGATGATCAAGCACTTGAAGAGTACATTGACAAGGTGACACAGTTGGATGAGCGGTATGTTATAGCACGTTGGAGCCAAAATAAAGATAAAGCTAGGTAGAAGGCATGGCATGATATGCATATTAGGAATAAGACATTAGAAGCTAGAAAAATGGTTCTTCTTTTATAACTCCAAATTTTTGTACTACCCTAGAAAGTTCCAAGTGCATCGGTTGAGACCATATGTTGTGACTTATATACTTTATTCAGAGTGTCATTTGCAAACATTGGATGGCACGCATTTTCTTGGTTACTTTAACGGGAGTAGGTTGAAACCCTATTATAAATAATTGTTTTTGGTGTTTGTAATAAGGTACTATTGTCATTAGTAGATAATATTTCCTTTATATGTTTTTCCTTTCATTTTTGCTATGCTTTGTCAATTTAGTTTGGTGTTTTGTGTAATAATCACATTTGTGCTCCAGTAGATGATTAATATCAAATTGATTTCATGCACAGATGACCATGGATACTTTTAGTGTGGGGTAGATTAAAGTATAAAGATGAGAATTTTTGGTGACCTCTTGATACAGGTTGGCTTGGTTGAAGAATTATTTTGGAATGTTGGTGGGGAAGTGAATAAGATGTGATAAGTGTTGGGCATAAGGTGTTCTAAAGGAAGTTGATTTGATTGAAGACCACACAAGGAAATTGATCGTGTCAGTGTAACGTGAGGTAGGAAGTGGCATGGGAAACTACTTGGGATATGTTTTAAAGGTTTTGTACTTTGGTGCAGGGAGGTGCATGGAGGATGTTTGTGGCTAAGAAGTAGTATAACATGCCAAAAGGTTATGATCAGTAGCATGCAAGGTGAAGTCACGAAAGTTGTCAAAAATGGAAAAGGTACTTTGTTGAAAAAGTGACTTAAAACACATGGGTCGAAGGGACATGAGGGTCATGAAAAATTATAAATAAGGGGTTAGGGTAGTCATTTTTCTACCTTGCCTTTGAACAAATTTGTGCTACCAAGTGAGTTGAAGTGTGATGAAGAGCTTAAAAGTGACATAGATTTTGTGTGAACAAGAAGTGCTTGAGAGATGTGTGTGAATCCTTACAGAGAAGTGAGTTAGATTTGGTAGTGGAACACGAGAGAAGGGTTATGTAAATTATAAGTGGTTGAAAGTTTACGAGGATCAGGTAGAAAAAAGTTAGAAAATAGAACACCTAGTGCATGCGATTACAGTGAGATGGCACCAAAGCCAAGGAAATTGAGAACAAAGAGACCTCATGTTGTGGTAGAGGAACCCTTGGAAGAGATATACTCAGAAATATAGTACCCTCCTAGTGTATTGAGGGTGGAAATCTAGAAATAAAATCTCACTTGATGCAAAATCATTGAGTTTAACCACCATGCCGAGGAGAATGAGAAGAAGATAAAGGAAGATTTAGAGAAATTCCTCCCAGGTACATATGAGGCTAGAAACCCTTTAATTGATGACTTCATGAAGTGGGAGTTAGAGAAAATAGGTGTATTATAGTTGTGGGAGCTTCCTTTATGTTTCAAACCCACACACCTCTTCGGTGCTTGATTTCATGGGTTCACGAATACTTTTTTCTTCTTCACGGGAAGGAGGATGCATCTCAACACATAATTAATCGGGTGTGTCACAAGTTTGAGAAGCATGGGAGAAGACATGGCCCTAGATTTATGTGCTACAATGAAAATTGAAGAACTTACAAAGAAATTGAGCTACGAGAAGGGAGGTAGGGCACAAACCATCGTGGATCTAGATGATCCAAGACTTAGGGTTGTTTCCTAACTTGTGAGCTGCAAATTGGGCACTTTTGAGTGTTGGACATACATCAATAAGAGGTTCTTTTATGTGGCTTACAAAATTTCAAAGAGAGCACATTACAATTTGGCCCAGTTTTTCACCAATAACATCATTGAGGAGGTGAATCTATAGAATGAAGAAGGGGTGAAGATTATGTGGGGGTCCATTCTACTTTTATCATGTTTTGGGAAATCAGGGTACCAGACGGGCCCAAAGGCAATATGTGGGTTTACCCACCAAGTGAACCCATTCCCCTTGATGATGCGGTTTGCAGGGTTTATTTGTGATGGAACCATCACAAGTACATACAAAGCCATAATTAATAAGTGGTATGATAGACTTCGAGGGGCCTTTGAGAATGAGTGGTGCATTTTATGCAAGTTTCCCAAAGTAGTCACAGATTAGGTAAAGTTTGTAGTGATGTGACATTTCAACCTTGCTCGGTTTTGTATGGCTAATAGAGAGATGGGTCCGTGGTGGAAACTTTTGTTTGCATTCTATGGTGGGTTAAAAGGGAAAATGTGGTGGTATGTTTTAATACACCACTACGTGGAATTGAGAATATTAATGACATTAAATTTACTTGTAAATCATAAAGCTTCCTCAAGAAGCTAAGCGCATGCGACTAGGGTTCATTTTGGTTATTTTTAGTATAATATAGCTCCTCTAAGTAAGCCATACATGGTTAATTATGATGCTAGTTTTCAGATTTTTAAACATGGATCTAATGTGCTAAAAATAACAAGGTAGCCATAGTTTTAATGGCATCAAACCCATATAAAATAGAAGGTTTCTTTTTGAGTTGAGAAAGTATGATTATTTGGAGAAACTAGCCCATTTTTCTTAATGATTGTTTGTTGACCTGCTAAGGAGTTTGCAATGAAAATTGGAAAAAATGTAGGAACCTCCATAAACTTGGGAATGTATTTATACCCCTCTTCTTGGTTATTTCATTTTGAAATGATTGAGTGACTTCTAGATGGTTAATTGATTGTCTATGGATTTTACATGTAAATAGTTATATATTTTGATCTAGTTTAAACCCTTATCTAGGTGTTTTATTTCTTGCCTCATTAAGGTTATCTTATCTTTGAGTTTTCTATTAAAATTTACATCTATGCATGCTTGTTTTTGAGTGCAAGTTTGTTAATAAACTTGATCTGGGAATTTTGAGTAAGTCTTATTTTTAGACAGTCAATGTAAAGTTATTGGGTTTATATAAATGACCGAAATGTTAACCCAACTCTTGAAACTTAAAAGGTATATAGTGTCAAGTTTAAGTCCTACTCGGGATTGCGTGGATGACTCTTTAGAACTAATCCTTTGATTTGAATCAGTTTTAATTGAGTTGGGAAATATGGGTAGTCAATATTCATGATTATTTTCTTGCATTTGTGAATGGCCACTCCGCCTTGCATAAACCCATATTTCAATTTTGATTTAAAACCCTATTCATGGAATTAAAATTGGGAGGAACTCAATTTACATGCAGCTATATTATTTCTCTTACCAGTTTAAAGTTTACCCGGAGTGCGAGCTCGGGTTTGATTTGGTTATTTCTTGATATAACCATGCACACTTGTATTCAAGTTGAGGCCTCTCTTTTATTCAACCTATTGTATTCTCGGTTGGAAATCTTGGTTGACATATTGATCAATAAAGAATGAAAGTCTTTAGGTTTTCAATGTCTTGTAAATATTTAATTGGGTATTTTTGATAAACTTAACAAGGATTGATTAGAGAATTTTAATCGTGAACACAATCTTATTAAAAGTTTGTTAATTTTTTCTAAAGAGAAATAAGGTCGCATATATATATATATATATATATATATATATATATATATATATATATTTAGATTCTTTACTTGATTGTTAGAATGATTAAATCATTTTCGGAAATAGTGTTATCAATAGAATAATAAATGTTTAAGTGTGATTTGTAGGACATTTACACACCTGATTTAATTGGGATTTCTTTCTTATGGATTACGATATTCATCTATTGAGAAATACAAATTTGAATGTTATCTTAATAATGGTAAATGAGACATTAACTTATGTAACAGTTAATTTGTGAAATCAAGGAAGGCAATTTAATAGTTAACTATTGTGCTTAAGTGATATTGAGTAATATTGACCTTGAGATAAGAATTTTTCCTTTTTTGATTTCAATAAGAATAACCTATCTAAATATAGTGAATGTAATTATGGGCGTGAATTACTTTCCTAGATTGATTGTTGGAAAGGAAGAATATTCCAAATTAAAGTGATTTAAGTTTCACATTAATCATGTATGATTGTATTTTAAAGTATTAAGATGTTGTAAGTTGTTGAGGATATCAACTTGGTGTAAAACATTTGATTACTTACTATAGTGTACTTGTATTGCTAATAAGATACTTGATCTAATATCATTTAATAAAACAATAGATGTTCAATTATTTCATAGTGAAATAATAAGGAAAAGATATGTTAATCCATACCTTTGTTCTATTAATATGACCATGTATATATTATAATTTTTCAGCATATAGGTTGAAAAGTATCATGAAATGGTTAAAAAATATAGACTACAACATACTTTGATTGTCATGAACTAGTTCATATGGATGTAGTAAATGTACTTGTACTTGATTTTAATGCGAGAATATTACTCACAATTGTGTAAGACAAATGTGTGGAATGTATGAAAATATTATCTTTGATAATCTCTTTGTGAAAATGTATTGATGTAATCAATTATGATTATGAAAATAAAGATGGTTGTTCTGATCATTATGTATGTGTCTTAAGACATTTTGTATTACTGATATCAACAAAGTATTCAATGTGAAATGATATTTAATATGATAACATAATGGTTATGATCAATTGAATGTATAACGAAAATAGTAAGATAAATAAGGAAATACGACAATATACTTAAAAGAGATAAGTAATTAAGATATATTTGTTAATCATAGTTAAGTATGATGATATAAATCAGTTATATGCATGAATCAATGAGAAAAAATTGATGCCATGTAACAACAAAAACATGCATGTTTGAGAGATTAAGTTGTATTGTCATAATATCATACATGATTCCATTGTACTTCAGTTTGAAATTTTTAATGATGATATGGAACAAAGTATGAAGGTACAATGTGATCATGAGTTAAAGTACATATGTATTGGATTGAATTGATAAACTGAAATGTATAAGTGTCTAATAATGATCATAAATGATAACTAATTAGTGTTATGAATTGGTTATTTCTATACTTAACTAAACCTAACCAATGGTTGTAGAATGACATAGTTTGACTTGTATGCAGTAAGAAGAGGAACATATATTATTCAATGGCTCAATGAGGTCGTTGTATACCTCTATCGTGAATTGAATGACATAGTGAAATCATGTTAACCTATCCTTAGGAGGAAATCATACCTTATTGGAAATGAATAAATTAAAATGGTTAACTATAAACTTAATATTAAGACAATAGAAAATAATCTTGATACTATGTTGAGACAGTGTGGTGATTTTTAGATAGGTTTCAAGTGGCTTATGTGCGATCCATACAAAAATAGGCTTGTTAGAGCAATGCCAAGAACTACGTCCATGGTAGTGAAAAATACCGATTGCATTATTTGTTCACCATTTCTTCTTTCAATTGTGTTTTCAGTTAGAGTGAATTATTTGTATACTTTGCTAGTTGATACTAAGAATATGCAAAATATCTATGTACCTACAAAAGGTTTAACCAAAGATGTACAATCTATATCGGCTCGTAAAGAGTGTTTGAGGGGGATTGGGTAGATCCAACTAACCCTTGTAGTCGCACATGCTTATCAAAGGTTATTGTTATCACCAAATCACAACACCCTATAATTTTCACAAGTGTGTGTGCTTGAGCTCTCAATGTGACTGGGTAACATGGGTACTATCTCCAAGTTGTGGGACTTGCTACTTGAGATAGACCTCTAGAGAAAGTTGGTTCTTCTTCCTAATCCTAGTGCAAACTAACTCTACTGAAAGCAAGTGATTAACTACTCCTAATCTATCACTTCCAAGGGACCAGGGAGAGAGAAAGAGCATGAAAATAAAAAAATTCTACACTACATAGGTGATGCACCAAAATAAGGGTAAGAGAATAATCCCCAATGTGTGAAAATGGAAGCAAAATGCAGATTAGAAAGGGTGATAATAGTTCTCCACAGTCTAATACAAGCACTCACAACAACATTTCCATGCATGCACAATAGCAATAGATCCCTACAAGAGCACAAGGTAGACACAATATATTTGCAACAAGATTGAAGAGGAAGGCAATAAGAATGTAAACAAACACAGCAAGGGAAGATACATCCACAAACTTACATCTATTGCTTCATTGATATGCACAATTCAAGATATTACAAATTAAATGCCAAGATTAGAAATAAGGATTCCACTACAAAGGCCAGCAACACATTAGCTTCACAAAACCAAAATGACATATTTTTTCTACTCAAACTATCCTCTTTAACAATGAGCCCAACACTCCAATTTATAGAATTTTGAGAGGAGAGAGAGAGGATGCAATTCCCAAAATTCCCTTTCCAACTAATTGTAAGTCATGATAAATGATGGTGGTTGTGATTTTAGACCTGAAAAATCAATCTCAAGGTGTCCCATAACTTGCAACAATGAAATAATTATTGTCATGCTTATTAAATGTTTTTCAGGACACTTTTCAACAACCAAATAGATCTAAGCTTATTTTCCTTTAAAATATCCATCAAAACTTCATAAATTTCTATATTTCTTGATTTTTTACTTTGGGCTCGGATCCCTGATTCCAACGAGACCAATTTTGTGAAAATCCATTGAAAATTTCTCAAGTTATGACCTTCTAAGTGATCGCAACCATTTTGAGTTTCACAGGTTTAATTGTTACTTCCACAAGACTGTGCATTTAATCTCTAGAGTTGTGGATGTTCACTCTCACTATTCACTAACCTAACCTCACTAAAAATAATAAATCCAATTTTTTTTGGTATAGAGGATGTTGATACCTTTTTGAAAAGTCCAATTTTGTCAAAATCGGAGCTCGGGTCAAAAGTTATGCCCATTTTAAGATCATGGTCAGGGTGTTCCACGCGGGCTCTCACAATCCACATTAAACCATTTTCCCTTTGCATTTCAAGTATTTTGGGTTTGCGAGGGACATAAGGCACTTGGGTACAAGGGCCTCTTGGGCCTCCAAATTCCACCTTATCCGCACTAGACTCTACCTCCTTTGTTGTGCGACAATTTCACCTCTGCAGGAACTCATGTCTCTGCGGCACTTGTGTCATTCGGGCCCCGAAATTCCACCTTATCCACACTAGACTCTACCTCCTTTGTTGTGTGGAAATTTTTCTTCCACGAGGAACTCATGTCTCTGTGGCACTCTTGTGTCGTCATTCAGCCCCGAACTTCCGCCTTATCCATAAATCATTGTTTCTTTAGCATTTCGAGACCAAGTTGAGGGTGAGGAACCCTAGTTCTGTCTACAGCCATTCCACCCACAGCCCCCAGACCTGCAATACATTAAAATAGGCCTTTTCCCCATTTCTCTAAATTTTTAGCAAATTTTTGCTAACTCCTTATATTTTTTTAATAGGGAAGTTAGAGAAAAGCAAAGGGGTGCCTTCAAAATCCAATTTTTGTTTTCACCATTTATGCATGTTCAAGTTTAAAGAAATTGTGTAAGTTATAGAATTTACCTTGAGGGTAAATTTTGGATAACATTTTTCAAGATGGCTTTTGGAATATTAATTAATTTTAGATTACTTACCTTTGTTGATCTAAGTAATGATGTTAAACATTGCAAAGCATGAAAATAATTAAGGCATTTTGTAAACTTAATTAGTATGTTGGATTAATCTATCTGTGGGTTGATAATCACTTAAGGAATCACGTTCATTAATGGTTTTTAAAAAATTCCCTTACTTTTTAAGCATAACATTGGGTGTTACATGGAAGAGTGACGGTGGAAGGAGGTGTAATTGTCATAATAGGAATGCAAGTATCATTAGAAGTTGGAGGGTTGAGCTCAACTAACCGCTTGGCCTCATCAAAGGTAGAGAATAATAAAAGATCTAGGTCTTGAGGGTGTTCAACAATATGAGCATTGAGATAATGGAGATCTGAGTCAATAAATGGTTTAGAAATCTTAGCCATAGAAGGTAGGGTTCGAGAGAAGGGGTTCACCAAATGATTTAATATAAATAGATTTAAACCTTATTTCAGAGTGACTACTATAAAAAATTATATTCGAGTAATTAAGTATAATAATGCATAAACAATAAGCATAAAAATATGTAAAATCCCTAAGAAAATGAGAGAGGAAAGATGATTTATCTGATTTTGATTGATCCAGGAAGTTATTCGGACTATCCGAGTCTTTGGATCTAGCTAGAAATAATGTTAGAATTACTAGCTGGTGTTTATAGGACTCATGAATGTATAGGATATGAGCAACCATAAGAGGATGGGAGTGCCCTAGGTGCTAGTGACTGAGTTGAGTGCTTGTGTCTACACGGATGCTAGGAATTTGGTATTTTATGGGTCGGAAGATATTCTCTGTCACTTGCTCTTTGTCTCTCTAGTTTTTCTAATAGGTGTCCAATCACACTTGTAACATGCAAGAAAAATACCTAGCTACACATGCCCACAAACCACATTAAATATAATAAAAAAGATGTGGAATTTGAAGTCAAAATGACCCGACAATAACCCAAAGAGTGAACTTACGATCGAGAAATGCACTACGTATCAAATTGTATATAATTCTTTATATGTGTGTGTATCTATGTCCCGTATCCTACGTTGCCCTTGTGCAACTTGCACAATGATAGTGGGGGATAGATCTATATTTTCCAAAATATGTTGAATGTGTGTGATGGGATAGAATGAACTCCCCTCCTATGTTGTGTATGTAGATCAATGCATCCCTTTTCCCTTGTGTGGATGTGCTAGATGTATGCCTTGTAACACTCTTGTGCCTTTGTGCAAGCTTAGGTGATGATATATATTGCTTATAATTCTTGTCCCTTTGATAGAGATAAATAACTAAGTATATATATGATTCCCTTGTTTGAATTTTGTAATTGAAAATTGAAAGGCTGACCTAAAGTTTTAAAAGGTGACCAAAAGGTGAAAAATACCCAAAAAAAAAAAGAAGAAGATAAAGAAGGAATGAGTGCCCAAGAGGGACAGGAGCACTGGGTGCTTCTTTCCTAGCCGGGTGCTAGTGTCTAATGTCTTCAAAAGATAAATCAATCAAGTTCTTATAGAGCTAGCTGTAAGATGTGTAAATCCAATAAAGTGCAATAGATAAAGTACTCAAAAAAGACCAAAAATAGTTGTCAACTACTATTTTTCTTGCATAGGAATCATGTGTACATTAGTATGATTTAGGACCTAGAAATGAACCCAAGAGCATAGATTTTGTGTCTACACTTCCAAAATCTGCATGTCCTTCTTTTCAAACAACACCATGGTTAGTTGAATAACTATATTTAAATATAGTTACATTTGTCTCGTAGTAATATGCACATTCATTATGATTTTTCTCATAAAACTGATTTGGATGTGTGTTTTGATAGCTTGAAGATGGATTTTGGAAACATGGAGGTGGATTTGAATTATTTAAACGCTGAAACTAAGAATTCTAGTGAGGAAATGAAGTCATGATTTCAAAACTTCATGGAAAAGAGGACTAAAATGATGGAAGGTGGTTTGCTAATTGAGAAAATTGGTTTTTGGACCAGTGGAGTTGTCATATGTGCTAATAAATGCCTCCAAAATTTTATATCACCAAGAACACATCACTCTTGGAGATATAATGTTGTAAATCTCATTACTATTAGTCCTATCGGGCATGCCACAATTGTTAACACATAAAATTTACACCCTCTACATGATCGTGAATGAACATCAGAACTCTTGGTGAACATGGGAATGTCTCTAAGTGTGGGACTTAAATCTTGAGATAAACCTCCAGAGAAGGATGCTTTCTCTACCTACAAACCTAATGCTAACACTACTCCTACAACTGAAAACACAACTATCTAATCCTAAACTAGTCATTCACAGGGACCAGAGTTAGAGAGATTACATGGAAATGAAATCCTAAGCTAAGAAATATGTGATATCACCAATGAAAGGGTGATGAACACTCTCCATGGGGAAAATAAAGAAGAAATGTAAAAGGATAGGTCATACAAGTGTGACACAGACCAAAACTACATTTTACCTTCTATTTTGTGCACAAAACACTCACAAAATGGAAACATGCAAAGGAGAATACATACACAACACACCAACTGTAAATGGAGAGGAAATGTTGCAATAAACATCTAACTAGGTCCAAGAAAGATCCAAAAATAAGATTTTATTTCTAAAAGAGTATGCATAAACCATTATGCGATGATAGAAGGCACATAAAACACATTATAGAGATCAAATGGAGGTTTGTAAATAAAAAACACACGAGAAACCATTTTGGCATGGTGCCTTTGCATTCTAAGGTGTGCAACCCTTTACCAATGAATGATTTGCAAATATATAGAGAAATCGGGAGAGAAAGAAGAGGGAAAGAAAGAGGGCACATCATTTTTAAACTCATCCACCAACCAAGGACCAAATTCCATCATTTTTGTAGTAAAAACATGGGAAGCCTTTCTTCCTTCAATTTACATGTCATTGGAGCTACAAAACAAGACATGAGTTCCATTAAAGATTAATTTCTATTGGTTGAATTGGTTAGATTCTTTTAGATATAAGAAACATTAATTTTCAGCTCCAAATCTCATGTACGTACCTTTCTCCCTCAAAACAAGATCAAATCATGCATTTATTTATACCAAAATGAAGCCCTCGAAGAGATGGTTCCTTTTGGTGTTCATTTGAGCTTGCACCATGTTTTGAAACATGTCCTTAAAAAAATTATGCCATGCTTACCAGGGTATGGAACACATGAAAATCCATATACTTGTGAAAATAAGTTGATATTGAACTTAGAAAGATACATAATCTATGTGTAAATGTGTTGTATTAAATTTGAGTAGTCATGCCCATGTTTTTTAGTAGAAAAATCCTTCTGAAATTTGTCAATGAAATGTGTAAAAATCCCTCCAAAATTATGTGTTTCATTCATTTTAAGTTATGAAAATTGTATTTTATACATCGACGCCCAAAATCATGTGGCGTGTTTTGGTTTGCTTTGTGGTATCGGGCCTAGATTGATTGTTTGTATAAGTGATATAAGTATACAAAATACAAAATAATTCTCGAGGACCGATGGAATATTCTAGGAATATTTATGAGAGAATAATACAAAATGCGAGACACAACCCCAATCCCCAAAAGTGAACATGTGTAAAGATATCACTGGAGAGCGGGAAATGGGCCTTTTATTCAATTTTGCATTTTACACCCAAGTAAAGTGAAAAGTGTAGTTACAATTTCAAAGCCTAAAGGGGGACATGTGTAACCCCTATGATAAAAGTCAACAAGTGGGTGATTGGGCCAAATTTACAATTTTGCACCCCTTTGAAAAAAACAAAAATGCAAGAAAACTCCCAACCTCGTTGTTCTTCAGATAGACACACGTGGATGGTTCACATTCAAAAGGGATAAACACATCAAATGATCAGGATTTGAATCATTTATGCATGCCTCCATTAATGCATGTTGTGTAGATCAAGGTGAGACTTTTAAAAAAGCTTCTTCAATCATTTCAAATCTTCTCTTGTGCAAATAAAAAATCTAGAAGACCTAGCTTTGCAAATTCATAGTGTAAAGAGAAAAGAGCAATTGTGAAAGGTACTTTCAATACAAGGAGTTCAAAAAATGCACGTGTAAAGAAAAATTTCTGATAATTTACGGAAAATGGGTAAGTGTTCATGTACCACTCATTTTTTTCTTGTTTTACCAAGTCTGTAATTTGTAAAGGGTCGAGAAATAAAGCTAAAACACATAAGATGAAGCCTATGGAGTCAAGATTTCATGTAACTTTTGGTATTACTAGTAATCTGGACTCAGTTATAGACACAAACTTGTTAAATTCTGACTTAAATGATTTTCTATGAAGACTTCGTGCTTCGGATAAAAGTAAAAGCATGGTGGTCATTGATGATAGAAAAATTTCCCTAGTTTGCATTATTCCTAGCTTCCATACAATCTCCCAAACTTGTATGGCTTTGTGCCAATAATTATGATCCAAAACATAAATAAGTTCTAGATGGAAGTGGAGAAAGGGTGTTAGCCCTAATACCAGAAGCTTTTCAATTGATGTTAGGTTTTCAGAGGTAAAACAACCAATAGGTATTACTATAGAGTCAAAGCACTGAGAAAGATTTTGAGGCTAAACATAATTATTATGATACATTAATAAATACTAAGTGGTTTTTAACTAATAGAGGATCCACCAAAATAATCCCTAATAATTTAAACAAGGAACTATTTTTTCGGGAGGTCGAAGACTTAGTTATGATGCTAAGTAGAATTATAGGATTTGGAAATGGCATATATATTCCATATAACATTCCCATTTTAAGACTTTAGAAACAAGGGATTTTATTTTATTTTTTTAATAATGTTCTCTGTTCTAAATTCATAATTTAGAACACACATTCTTTATCAACCATTCATATACCAAATAACCATATGCAGTTGTAATGACTCAGTGTGCTACCAATCTATTCATTTCATGACGCGGTAAACTACCGATCTATTCATGTTTAACATTAAGTATTGAATACTTTTCCATATAATACGTATACTTGGTTCTCTCTCCTGTTGGGGTATTGAGTGATCTCAGTATAAGGAACCTGTTATCCAAAATTCACCCCCCAGGGTAAATTTTGATAACATGCATCAGAATATTCAAGTCCCAGGCAAGTAGATTGACTCAAGGCCCAAAATCATGTTTAAGGGTCCCCTCAAGTTCTTTCTAACTCTCTGTCAAGAAGAAAATCCAACGAGTTAGAAAAAGTGAAAAAATTGCAAGAAAACAAGCTTGGGGCCGAAAAAATGGAGAAAATTGGCTAAGTCCTAGTCCAGGCAGTCCTTGGGATAGTTGGGACACCGGGGGCACAAATCGGCCGAAAGGCCGCAGTGGTCCACACAAAGCAAAGGGACATCCGGGCCGTGGGGACGCGCGGGACACGAAAGGGCGAACCGGCCGAAGGTAAAAACAAATTGACTAAGCTGCTTTGTGTGTAGATGCAGTGGGACATCTGGGCCGCGAGGACGCGAAGGACGTGAACCGCCCGGATCGGCCAAGCAGAGAACTTTAAATGCAGGATAGTTAGGACAAAGGGACGCGGAGGACGCGGAGAGCTGAAAGAGCCGAGAGCGAATGGAAATGTGCCATGTGTCTTCGCCTCAAAGAGGGATAGGGAAGCCCAAATCGGGTGGATCGGAGGAATTTGTCCCAGGCAGTTCGGGACATCCGGGCCAAAGGGATGCGTGGGACGTGAAAAGCCGGTAGGCCTGTGGATGAATCAGAATAGGACACATGTCCTAAGGGCCGGGGAGTTCACGGCGTGGGGAGCGAAACAAAATTTTGGCTAAGTGTTCGATGTAAATTTTAAAGGGAGAAAATGGAAGCCAGGGCCGCGGCAAATAGGAATTGGACACGTGTCCAATGGAGCAGGGAAGTGCGGAGCTCGGGGAACTTTGAAGTTTTTGCAAAAGTTCTTTGGCCAAAAACTAAAAAGCAAAGGTCTTCCCCGTGCCCCTGTCAACCAATCAATGCATGCCACGTGTCCCAGGTGGCGGGGCACGGGGAAAATGGAAAATTTTCCAAAAGTTAAAAAGATCAAAATTTTCAAAGGAAAGCCCGCGGAAAGGTGGAGGAGAGAGAATTACTCAGCGAACCAACACCTGAGACATGCCACCGACCGGCCAGAGCGGAAATTTTTCAAAAAAAATTCCAAATGCAAAAAGGTCAAAATTTAAAAAATTTTGCCCGACATCCGTTTTTTGGGCCGTTTTGCCCTAAAACTTCAGACCTTCATATCTTTTGATCCAGAGCTCGGATTTGCATGTTCTTCATATCATTGGAAAGATTATGAAATTCTCTATAGGATTTCATGGTCAATTTTGAATTTTGGTTCATTTTCAAGAGATAAAATTTAGAAACGGCTCTGGTACGTGTCCATGGCCAGAAATGACATTTCAGCGACTAAATTTAATGCAGAATGGGTTGCACTCTCCTCCAATTTGGTCAAAAATGACAGGGTATGGGTTTGTAAGGTCATTCATGCGATTTAATGCATTTTCAGTCAATGAGGAATGGGCTCCCACGTTTTGTATGTTTTCTCTCTCCTGGGCTCGACCCATGCAATGTAAAAGCCATATTTGGCTCATTTCTAAGGGGAACACTTTTGGCATAGCAAACTTCTTCTTTCACCTCCAGCAAGTGATTTTGCAAGAATCAGACCTCTTCAAAGATTGTAACAGGTTTTCTACCTCTCTGAGGTTGTAATGCAATGGTTTTGACATTGGAGATGATAATGCAAGCTTTGTGAATGGGTTTGAGTCCTTTGTTTGTATTATTTGCTTCATTTCAGATCCTAAATTATATCTTATGAGATTGTGTATGTTTTATGTTGCAATCTTTGGTTTGTGTCTATGTTGATGCAAAATCACAACACCCCCGGATGCGAGATCGGGCTTCTAGGTTGATCACTCAGGCATCCAGTGTGATTGCACAACATTGAATCCTTTCTCCAGGTGTGGGACTTGTAAAATGAGAAAGGAATCTCCAGAGAAGGCTGGTTCTGCTCCTAAACTACGCCACAAGCTATTCCGGTGTGCAAGCTAATCTAATCCTAATTTAACCATGCCAAGGAGACAGAGAGAGAGAGAGAGAAGGAAAAACAACAAAAGCCTACACTAAAACAGTGATACACCGAGAGAAGGAGAATGTTGAACCTCTATCAAAGCTCGCCACGGGACAAAGAGAGGTGAGCAATGGGAAGGATGGACAGATGCATCACAGGCCCAAGGATAGATTTCACATAGAAAATGTCCCAAAACTCCATGAACACAGCTCCAGACCTGCAATGAATATTCAAACATGCACAAATACCTGCAATGAAGAGAGGCAAGAGGAAAACAAGCGAAGAACGAGCAAGGATGGACAGATGCATCACAAAACACGTTTTTTATTGCTCCAGAAGTTTGCACAGAACATCATTCCATTAGTAAAAGGAAAAAACACCATTACAGGGCAGGGAGGAGGTTCGAGCTCCATTTTTAACCCTAAAGAAGAAAAGAAGGGAGGGCAGAGCAGAAAAGATGAACAACTTCTTTTCATGTTTTTAAAATGAGCCAAATCTGGCTTTATACAATGCATGGGTCGAGCCCAAGAGACAGAAAACATAGGAAAACGTGTAAGCAGCCCAACCATTGACCAAAACACATTCTTCATTAAAATCGGTGGTTGAGACATCACTTCTGGCCATGCTGAAGAAGAATGCGACCCATGTGCATTAAAATTGGTTGTTGAAACGTCGCTTCTGGCCATTATCACGCGTCAGAGCCGTTTCTTAATTTTCTCTCTCCATACTACACCAAAATTCGAGATTGATCCCGAATCATGTAGATAATTTCATAAGCTTTCCGTTGATATAAAGAACGTGCAAATCCGAGCTTTGGATCAAAAGTTATGGAGGTCTACGAAGATTTAGGCACTAATGCAGACCAAAACGGATTTTGAAATATTTTCCCGCACTTCGCCACTGGATGACACATGGCGAGTTCGATTCGCTGAATAATTCTCTCTCCTCCACCTTTTCATGGGCTTTCCTTTGAAATTTCCTTGTGGGCCCTAGGTTTGGGACACGTGGCACTATCCCATTGGTTCAGTGACCCTTCAAAACTCACCCTTTGACTTATTGACCTTTTCACTTGTGACACGTGTCATGATTTGATTGGATGAGCAAGGTCTTCAGCCTGTCGGGTTCGGGATTCTCCTCTGCATGCCTTGGTGAGGACACGTGGTAGCTTCTCATTGGTTTTCGGGCTTTTGTGTTTTCGCGTCCAAGTGCGTCCCTTTGTCCCATTTGGCCCAGTGTTGAAGTTCCCTGTTTCGGCCGAACCGGCCGGTTTGCGTACTCGCGGCCCAGATGTCCCATTTGCTTTCGGACCGTCTGGGACAAATTTTCCTGATTCGTCCGATTCGGCTGGTTCGCGTACTTTTGGCCTTTCAAGGTCCGGACTTCTGCTTAACATTAGTCAAATTTTTCAAATTTTGGGCGATTCGGATTTCCACGTCCCGCGCGTCCCTTTGTTCCAAATGTCCCAAATGCTGCCTGCACCGCTGGCAGCCTTTCGGATGGTTTGTGCCCTTTCGTCCCAACTGTCCCGACTATTGCGAGGACTAGGACTTAGCCATTTTTCATGATTTTTTCTGGCCCGAGCTTGTTTTTTGCAATTTTTTCACATTTCTTCAGAACTTTCTCTCTCCTTCTTGGACAAGGGAGTTAGAAAAAATCTGAGGGGACCCTAGAAACATGACTTTTTTCCCGGACTCAATATAATTGCTTGGGACTAAAAACTCTGATGCATGTTATCGAAATTTACCCTGGTGGGTGAAATTTTGACAATAGTTTGGCGACTCAGTGGGGTCATCTACCTGCTAGATGAATGATCAGTAGCCTGAAGCAATCCATTGGGCATGGAGTCATAAGCAAGCCTGAAAACTGATCTGAACTTTGAAAACTTCCCTCTGAGCCACTTGAATCCCACCGGACATGGAGTTGTTCTCACCAAAATGCCACTGAAACGAACTGTGCAAGAGCAAAACCAGCACAACAACAAAAACTATGTACAGAACTGAAAATCATACATGCTCCAAAATGGAACATGCAGAGTGTGCACAAGCACTTCTTCTGCTGAAAGAAAATCTACCTACTCTACTCTAACTGGAAGCAAAAGCAAGCTAAACAAACCCTGCAATTGGTTGTGAGAAATAGCTTCCCTTTCTCAAAAGTGGCAGCCATGCAATTGATTTGGAGCTGATCATGGCTGTTAGGATGAGTGGAAAATCAACAAGAAGCTGGTATTCCACCCAAATCATCAAGGTATCAGCTGAAGGCAAATTCAATACCTCTTTTAGTTGCTCTGCATTTGGATTGAAGAGGTATGACAGCTGATCCTTGGTACTTCAGAGCTCACCCTCATGCTCGAAGCAAGCATGACCTGGGTTGTGACTTCTCCTGCGGCTCCAATGAAGCCAAATACCTGATTGGGCAAGGTCTGATCAGTTTGATATGCCCATAGCTCTGATTTTCAACTCCAAGAATGGAGTCTTCTTGTAGACCTTGAATGGATGGTGTGGAAGCAATGGTAGAACCCTTCTGCCCTTTCTCTTCCTCCAATGAAGAACATGAAAGATTAAAATCTTCCAATCTTGATTCCGAAGAGCTGTTATAAGATGCAGGCTGCTGCAAATGAATGTTCTCCTTCAGGACAGCAGACTCTTGTGTTTGGAATGTGGATGATGAAAGAGAGAATGGTGGAAACTCAACCGGCTCTTCTCCATCAAAACAGTCCTCCAAATCTGACAGATAAACTGCCTCATGGCTGTCCTGCTGCAAATGTTCAACTTCCTCCATGGTGTCCTCTTGATCTGTAACTTGACCACCATGGTTTCTTTCTCCCTCCAACATTGATTTTGAGAGGTCAAACTCCTCTTCAGCACTAGAACTTGAGAGAGGTGAAGTAGAAAGAAGAACTGAAGGTTCTCCTGTAGCCTGCTTTGTGCTCAGAGCTCTTGGATCTGCAACTTTCTCCTCCACAGCTAGAATGTGCTCCTCTGCTGCTAGATCTGGAGCAGCTTCTCCTTCCTCCAATGTTTGAAGACAATCTTGCTCTTGATTGAACTCTTCCTCCCAGCATGAAGTTTGTCAAGTCAAACTCTTCGATCCGCTGCTCTAGAGGGCAAGTTGGGACTGCAAGATCTTCTTCAAAGCTTTCTTCCTCCATGGCTGATTGTGTAAATTGAATTAGATCAGCACCACGTCGAGAAAACTGATTGCTGATCCGCTTCTTCCTTTTTCTTTTACTCGCTGCAACAAATTCAGTCATGACCACCATTTGTTCAACCTTAGCCTCTTACGTAGGCTTAGCCATCAAGGGATCTTTGTCATCCCAAATCTAAGATCCCAACTCTTCAAACTTTGAATTTCTTCTTCTTTGTTTGGCTTCTCTTTTCTTTGTTGTTTTCCTTGATGGCATTCTGATTTTCATCCTCCCAACATGGATTTGGGAATGCAGAGAGGAGGGATGGGTTGTAACTCAACGATTTGACATTTTTTTGGTGGTGGAGGAGGTGAAACCTCTTGTTTCTTTGGAGTGGGAGGTATTTCATTTAGCTCTTGTGGAGGGGATGACTGTTTAGAAGGAAAAAGGAAAGAAGAATTGAGGTGTGGTGGAAGACTGAGAGGTGGAGACATGGGATCAACATTTGGGACAGCAGATGGAGAGTTTAAAATTTGCAAGTCCAAATGAGATGATGTTGCTTGAGTAATGGGAAGAGAAAAACCAGATGATGGTGTAGAACTTACCCATTGACAAGGTTGTTCAACACCGAATGTATAGGCCTCTATTTCTGCTGTCCATTGTGCAAGTTGGGGCAGCATCTTTATCATGAAGTCCAGCTTCTCCTGAGGGCTGAAGTGTCTTGGAAAAGGGCCTCCCCATGGACAAGGAGTCCTGCAACCAATTCTGAAAGCTCTCATTTGAGCTGTTGCTCTGGACTGCACCATCTCTACCTCCATCTTTTGGATTTTCTCCAACAAACCAGCATCTTGGATCTGATGGTCTTCATTGTATGCACACCCTTGCTCTTGGAAAGCTCCATAGCCAAACTGACTTTGGCACAGCTGCTCATATGGGTATGCATACTGATCTTGAATCTGCTCAAAATGCTGATTTGGAGGATTTGTAAAACATGTTGGAGGTGTGATACACTGCTGTTGTTGATGTGGATTCCATGATGGAAACGAAGTCATGATTGCACAACCTCATAGAATGAAAGAATGAAAGAGATGGAAAGAAGGATGAATGGGAATGGATGGAAAATGGGTCTGCAACTTCAGAAATGGGTTGCTGATCAGATGGAGTCACCAGATGTGTTTGCAAGTGCCTCCAAAGGCTGAAATCTTCACAGGAACACACCAACCTGTAAAAGATGAAGTGGAAGACCTCTAAGGTCCCACCAGGCATGCCAAAACTGTTGATGCAAAATCACAGCACCCCTGGATGTAGATCAGGCTTCTAGGTTGATCACTCAGGCATCCAGTGTGATTGCACAACATTGAATCCTTTCTCCAGGTGTGGGACCTGTAAAATGAGAAAGGAATCTCCAGAGAAGGCTGGTTCCTACTCCTAAACTACCTGCCACAAGCTATTCCAGTGCAGGAAAGCTAATCTAATCCTAATCTAACCATGCCAAGGAGACAGAGAGAGAGAGAAGGGAAAAACAGCAAAAGCCTACACTAAAACGGTGATACACCAGAGAAGGAGAATGTTGAACCTCTATCAAAACTGCCATGGGACAAAGAGAGGTGAGCAATGGGAAGGATGGACAGATGCATCACAGGCCCAAGGATAGATTTCACACAGAAAATGTCCCAAAACTCCATGAACACAGCTCCAGACCTGCAATGAACATTCAAACATGCACAAATACCTGCAATGAAGAGAGGCAAGAGGAAAACAAGCGAAGAACGAGCAAGGATGGACAGATGCATCACAAAACACGTTTTTTGTTGCTCCAGAAGTTTGCACAGAACATCATTTCATTAGTAAAAGGCAAAAACGCCATTACAGAGCAGGGAGGAGGTTCGAGCTCCATTTTCAACCCTAGAGAAGAAAAGAAGGGAGGGCAGAGCAGAAAAGATGAACAACTTGTTATCATGTTTTTAAAATGAGCCAAATCTGGCTTTATACAATGCATGGGTCGAGCCCAGGAGACAGAAAACATAGGAAAACATGTAAGCAGCCCAACCATTGACCAAAATGCATTCTTCATTAAAATCGGTGGTTGAGACATCACTTCTGGCCATGCTGAAGAAGAATGCGACCCATGTGCATTAAAACTGGTTGTTGAAACGTCACTTCTGGCCATTATCACGCGTCAGAGCTGTTTCTCAATTTTTCTCTCTAACTTTGCACCAAAATTCGATATTGATCCGAGAATCATGTAGATAATTTCATAAGCTTTCCGTTGATATAAATAACGTGCAAATCGAGCTTTGCATCAAAAGTTATGGAGGTCGAAGATTTAGGGCGCGAGGCTAGAGACCAAAACGGATTTTGAAATATTTTCCGCGCTTCGCCACGGGACGACACGTGGCGGAGTTCCGGTCGCTAAATAATTCTCTCTCCTCTACCTTTCGGTGGGCTTTCTTTTGAAATTTCCTTGTGGGCCCTAGCTGGGACACGTCGCACTATCCCATTGGTTCGGGCTGACCCTTCAAAACTCGCCCTTTGACTTTTTGACCTTTTCACTTGTGACACGTGTCATGATTTGATTGGATGAGCAAGGTCTTTGACTTGTCGGGTTCGGGATTCTCCTCTGCATGCCTTAGTGAGGACACGTGGCAGCTTCTCATTGGTTTTCGGGCTTTTTGGGTTTTACGTCCCGCGCATCCCTTTGTCCCATTTGGCCCAAAGTTTGTCAAGTTCCTGTTTCGGCCGAACCGGCCAGTTCACGTACTCATGCCCCAGATGTCCCATTTGGCTTTCGGACCATCTGGGACAAATTTTCCCGATTCTCCCGTTCGGCGGTTCACGTACTTTTGGCCTTCAAGCGTCCGGACTTCTGTTTCTTGATTAGTCAAATTTTTCAAATTTTGGGCGATTCGGATTTCAAGCGTCCGCGCGTCCCTTTGTTCCAAATGTCCCAAATGTTGCATGAGACTACTGGCGGCCTTTCACCCGGGCGCGCGCCTTTGTCCCAACTCGGTCCCGATTTGCGAGGACTAGAGACTTAGCCATTTTCATGATTTTTTCTGGCCCGAGCTTGTTTTTTGCAATTTTTTCACCTTTCTTAAGAACTTTCTCTCTCCTTCTTGGACAAGGAGTTAGAAAAAATATGAGGGGACCCTAGAAACATGAATTTTTTCCTGGACTCAATATAATTGCTTGGGACTAAAAACTCGATGCATGTTATCGAAATTTACCCAGGGGGGGTGAAATTTTGACAATAATCTATTTGCATGACAAAAATATTCACCGCTCCATTTGGTGCATCACCATCTTTAGTTAGTTTCAATTTTTGCATTTCTATCCCTTTCTCCTTGACATTTAGAGTAGGATTAGGATCTAAACCTCCGTAGTTGTGCAAATATAGATCTAAATCGAGGAGTTTGAGGAACCACCTCTAATCTGGAGATTTCTCTCTCGTTTCACAAGTCCCACACTTGGAGAGAGGTTTCCATGTTGTGCAATCACACCGGATGCCTAAAACATCATTTAGAACCTTGATTTACATCCGGGGGTGTTGTGATTTTGCACTAATAGTTTTGGCACACCGGTGGGACTCGGGGTCTCATTTTTATTTGCAGCAAAGTTGATGTGCATCTGCTGCAATTTTCTTGCTTGAAAAGAGCTATTATTTGCATATCTCGCGACTCCAAGGGGAAGAATCAACTGGTTTCAGCAGTGCAGGCCTGAAAACTCATGAGAAGAATCACCACAAGGTCAAGAGTTGGAGAAGAAGAAGTGCTATTTGAATACCTGCAATTATCTCCAAGAAGAAGGCAAAGAGGAAGAAGGATTCAAAGGTCTCCATCTCCACCAAACAGAACTCTCTCAACTCCTCCACCTGGTAGGCCTTTCATTCAGTCAACAAGGGTTTTAAGACCAATTAGAATGGCACAAAACAACCCCTATGTCAACTTCACAGGCAGCAACCCACTTGCCCTCAATGCACAACATCCAATTCCTATTGCAGCCTTGAAGAACATTCCGTACTTCACTGGAGAAAATCAGACTACTCTAGGTGATCATGTTAAAGATATTGCTAACCTTTGTGCAATTCATGAAATCAATGAGATGCAAGTGGCTGTCAAGTTACTAGCATCTTCATTCAAGGGGAAAGCATTGCAATGGTTTAGAAGCCTTGGAGCTAGTTCTATCACAAATTGGAATCAGTTGTGTATAGCACTTCATGAGCAATTTGGAGAAAAGGGAGACAACTTGTCTCTTTTGGAGCAGCTAACAACCATCAAGAGAGCTCCCAATGAGCAGCTGACCGATTTCAACTTCAGATTTCAAAAGACTTGGGAGAGAATTCCAGTGGCAGTCAGGCCAACAATGAGAAGGTGCTTTTCTCTACTATCTCAAAGCTCTAAATTCTGATATTTCTATGTTAATTCAGTCCATGGGAGGCATAACTATCCCTATGGCTTATAGCATTGCCATTAGGGCTGAAAATTGTTTGATCCAAGCTGGAAAACTTGCCCCTAGACCTCCCATGCCATTGTTTTAAGTTTAGAGAATCCAAACACTAATCAAGCACCTAGTTTGGATCCTTCTCCCACTCCTAGAAATCGAGTTCAAATAAAGCTTCCACTTCATCTCCAAGTGCCCCAAATGAGCTTCAAGAAGTCATGAAACAATTACAAAACCTAGGCAATGAGTTGGTTACTCTCAAAAGGCGGCAAGGCCCAAGGTTTTAGACCTTCTTATCAGCCCCCAAGCTCAACCTAACAAACAGCCATACCAACCACAAAGGCCACCTAATCCAATTCTACAAATATGAATCAAACAAGGCCTCCTGCCAATAGACCATTTCAGCCCTATAATCCAAATGCCATATCTGCCTCTAAGGCATTGGTGCCAACACAAAACAACATTGCCAAGAGTATGATTGGTGTTTTCCATGCAATGAGCCTCATAACCAATCCATGTGCTTCAATGGTGCTTTGAATCAAGCATTAATGGTGACAACTACTGGTGTGGAGGGTGAGGGCAGTCAAGGAAATAGTCAACAACAAGAAACATTCCAATAGCAATCAGCCCCAAATGACACCACATTGGTAAATTGGCAAGTAAGAGGATTTTGTGGCATGAACCAGGCAGTTTCTCAAGGTGTTGCAGCCAACACAAGGTCAAAAAGGAGGAATTTGGGTGAAGAACAGCCATTAGCCCCAACCAATCCACGACCTTCTATGGTTCCACAAGTGGTTGGCAAACAAAATCTGGTTGTAAATGCACAAGGGCAGCCAAGAACAGCCCCTAGGCCAACTCAAATACCAGTTGTTGCTACCCACATGCAAGGAGTGAATGTGCAAACCAAGGGACAACAAAGAGATCCTTCATCACCATTTAGTATCATTGATCAGATGAAGAAGACAAACGTCAATATATCAATGTGGGAATCCCTATCTATCCCAGGCCAAAGAGATCTGCTGCAAGCTGCCATGAAGGACTGGCCAACTTTGAATCAGCAAATGCAAGACAAAGTGCTTACAAATGCTGCCTAGCCTGAAGGAAATCATGGAGGACAGTAAGGTAAAATGTTGAAGCCCCCTCCTTTCTATGTTTCATTAATCATTGGAAATCAGCTAGTGCACAATTGCATGATAGACTCGGGGCAAGTAGCTCGGTAATGCCTAAACAAATAGTTGATCAGCTAGGGCTCCAGTATGAAACAATATCCAAAGGGGTAGTGCAGCTAGATGGGACAGCAGTAGCAACAGTTGGAGTGATTAGAAACTTGAGTCTTACCTTGCATGCATGTCCAAATGTTGTTGTTTTACAAGATGTATCAGTCATAGACCTTCCACCACTCTTTTCCCTATGTTTGTCAAGGGACTTCACAGCCAAGATTGGGGGATATTTGTCTGCTGATTGGTCACACATGCTGTTTAGAATGAGGTATGGAACTAAGGCTACAATCAGGTCAGAACCTATTGCAAACTTCCATATTGAGCCTTACACTCCAAGTCAGATTAATGCCAATTGCTCAACATTTGATCAAGAAGATCACCCAAGCACTGATGAAGCTGACACCAAGGTTAGAAGCATCCCGGATCTAACTCTTGATGAATGGGCAAACAAGATACATGCATTTGATCCTTATCAAGAAGTGGAAGAATCTGAGCTAGGGGTCTATTACATACACGAAGAAAATCAGCCTATTCCTAGCATCACCAAGCCAAACCATAAGGATGACAATGAGGTATGGTAGCTGTTTTTGATGGATCAAGGAGTAGACAAGGCGCAGGAGGTGGAGCTATGCTTGTTTCATCTCAAGGAATAAAGTACTATTCAGCTTTTAGATTTCAGTTTGCATGCTCCAATCACACTTGCTAAATATGAAGCCTTAGTGCAAGGGATGCATTGGGCAATCAAGAAGAAAATAAAGAACTTGCAAGTCTTTGGGGACAGTGAATTGATTGTAAATCAGGTCAAGGGACAGCATGCTGCCAAGAATGATCTACTCAGGTGCTACAAGAATAGGGTGTGGGACCTCATGGAAGATTTTGAGGGTTTTGGCATCAAATCCATTCCTAGGAAAGAGAATCAAGCTGTTGATAGGCTTGCAGCAGTAGGGGCAGCCTTTGACATTGTGGAAAGCATTCAACAAGACAAGGTATAGCCAAACATCCACGTGATTGTGAGGCCTTCAGTGCGGATAACAATGTTAGTTGGCAAGTGTTTGAAAATGACCAGCAAATCATCCATTTTTGTAAGAAGAAGCTGAGTTCTCAGCCAAGAATCAAGAAATATTGGAACAACAGTATGGTGACCAAGTGGTGCAGCTGAGAACTAACAAGCTACCCAAGGGACTTATCACTTTGGAGTCCATTTTTAATCCCAATGATCAGTTTAGAAAGGAGAAAGAAAACATTCAAGTCAAGAGAGAGGATTTAGTATCCATCTTGGTAGAAGAGAACAAACCATTGCAAATTGGAAGGATGACAACTGAACAAGAAAGGTATGAGTTCATGCGGTGTGTCAAGAGTTCCCCGATGTGTTTTCTTGGAGCTATGAAGACTTGAAAGGTTTCAATCCCAACTTAGCTCAAAGCCATACCATCGAATTGGATCCAAATACTAGGCACAGGCGAAACAAAGACCAGTCAATCCACACATGGAGCCCCTCATGAGGAAAGAATTGGACAAGCTGATTGAGTCAAGGATCATATTCCCAATCGGGCATTCTAGTTGGGTTGCCAACTTAGTTCCAAATCGAGTAAAGAGGAGTGGAGAGATCATATTGTGTGTTGACTTGAGACTTGAATAGAGCCTCTCTCAAGGACCATTACCCACTCCCTTCCATGGAGCAAATCTTGCAAGTTGTGGCTGGCTCCGAGAGGTTTCACTACTTGATGGCTACTCGGCTACAATCAGATTATGGTGAAGGAAGAAGACCGAGTTCAAGATAGCCTTCACAACCAAATGGGGGCTTTTTCATACGGGAAAATGCCATTTGGGCTGTCCAACGCTGGTGCTACCTTCCAAAGGGCAATGGACATGGCATTCAAAGGTTTGATTAACAACGTGATGCTGATTTACCGGATGATATCACTATTTTTTCCAAAAATGCAGCGAGACCACCTCTCTCATTTGAGGAAAGTCTTCACGAGGTGCGGGAGATTTGGAGTGTCTTTGAATCCTAAGAAGTGCATCTTTCTTGCACATGAAGGAAAGTTCCTTGGCCATATTATCTCCAAAGAAGGATTAACAATTGATCCAGAGAGAGGGTTGAAGCCATAAGAGCACTACCATTGCAAGCCCCAAGAAAGCCCTTGAGAGTTTCTTGGGAAGGATAAACTTTGTTCGGAGGTTTGTCCCATTTTGCAGCCCTTGTCAAGCCCATCACCAAAATGTTAAAGAAGAGCATGGCTTTCAAGTGGATAGCGAGAAGGCAAGGGAGTTTTGAAGTAATCAAAGAAGCTATCTCTCAAGTGCCAACTCTCATCAACTTGGACTTCTCCAAGGATTTCATCCTCTATGCATTTGGAGGTAATGACACTATTTACGCCATTTTGGTACAGCGAGAACAAGGATAATGATGAGCAGCCAATTTCCTTCTTCATAGAGCCTAGATGACTATGAGGTGAGGTACTCTTTTATTGAGAAGCATGTGCTTGCGATGTCGAAGCTTGAAGAAATTCAAGCATTTAATCTCAACAACAAGGTCCATTCTTGCTGGTCTCACATGCTGGGGTTAAGGACTTCCTCCTCAACAAGGATTTGAATGAGAAAAGGGTAGGTTGGATCACCCGTGTCATGGAGTATGACATTGAGATCAAGATCACCAAGCTGGTAAGAGGGAAAGGATTGTGTGAGCAGCTGGTTTTGGGGAAGCAAAAGAAGTATGCAATGAAGAAGAGGCTGTTTGACAGTCCAAGACAGCCATGAGCCAAGTGGCAATCAAGAAGAAGACAATGCTGCCCCCACTCCTTGTTGGACCCAAGGTATTATACACTTCCTAGGCATAGGCCTATGCCCTCTAGAGATGAACAAGACCCAAAGGAGACACTTCAGATTGCAGGTTGTTCGTATGCCATTGTTGATGGAGTTTTGTTCAAGAAAGATGTGAATGGAGTGCTGCTGAGATGCATTAGCACAAATCAGATTCAAAGGGTGTTGGAAGAGTTCCATGGTGGACCAGCTGGTGGTCATTTTGCACCAAGAGTGACAGCTCTAAAAATCATGAAGGCTAGTTATTATTGGCCTAAAATTTAATGATTGCTATGCATGGATCAAGAGGTGTAAGAATTGTGCATTCTTCATAGGAAAAGAGAGACTTGCTGCCCTTCCATTACATCCAATCTCAGTTGACCAGCCATTCATGCAATGGGGTTTGGACTTCATTGGAGTCATTAATCCCAATTCAAGCCAAGGGCACAAATGGATTTTGATGACCACAGACTACTTCACCAAATGGACAGAAGCAGTAGCACTCAAAGAGGCAAATGAGTCTAGTATCTTAGACTTTTATGAGGGGATAACAACCAGATTTGGTGTACCTGCTACAATAATCTCTGATAATGCATTGGCATTCATTGGATCTAAGGGTGAGTGGGCTATCAAGAATGGTATCTACCTAAGCACTTCATCAAACTATTACCCTCGAGGTAATGGTAAGGCCGAAGTCTACAAACAAGAACTTGTTGAGGATCATTAGGAGGACTCTTGACGAGAATCAGAGGTCTTGGCATACCAAACTGAAATCAGCCTTATGGGCTGATAGGATAACTCCCAAGAGATCCACAGGTAACTCTCCATTCAAACTTGTCTATGGAAGAGAGGCAATCTTGCCCATGTCACTTGAGTTGCCAACATTGGAACTCATGAAGCAGCTGGAGTTGCTAGAGTTTGAGCCCATGGAGGTGAGGTATGTAGAGTTGATGGAGCTGCAAGAGATCAGAAATCAGGCATCCCAAGCAATGGAAAAGGATCAAGCTTTGATCAAGAAGACCTTTGATAGGAAGGCCAAGGATAGATCTTTTCAAGTTGGAGATCTAGTGTTGAAATGGGATGTGGATAGAGCAAAACCGGGAAGGCATTCAAAATTTGATGCCATTTGGAGTGGCCCATACATGGTCACGAAGTGCAAGAACAAGCAATGCTTTCCAATTGGCCCCATTGGATGGTGAAGAACTGCAGATTCCAGTAAATGGAATCTATCTCAAGCATTGCTTCTAGAGGGAAATTCACTACCTTGTAAATATTAGATTAGATTTTCATTCCTCCAAGTGCTTGTGCACATTGTTTTGTTGTAGGTTAGTTTTGTTTTCCCTAAGTGCTTTGGCACAACTTGCTATCCATGGAGATGTTTTGTAGTCCTTGCTCCCATCAGGTGATATTCCATCTTCCTCCTTGCACATTCTAAGTCAGTTGGGGTTCTAAACAGAATATTTGATGACTCCATGCCCAATGGACTGCTTCAGGCAACTGGTATCTTCTACCTAGCAGGCAGGTGACCCGTTGAGTCGCCAAATTGTTATCCAAAATTCACCCCCCAGGGTAAATTTTGATAACATGCATCAGAATATTCAAGTCCCAGGAAAGTAGATTGACTCAAGGCACAAAATCATGTTTCTGGGGTCCCCTCGGGTTCTTTCTAACTCTCCTGTCCAAGAAGAAAATCCAACGAGTTAGAAAAAGTGAAAAAATTGCAAGAAAACAAGCTTAGGGCCGAAAAAAAATGGAGAAAATTGGCTAAGTCCTAGTCAAGTGGTCCTTGGGACATTTGGGACGCCGGGGCGTGAATCGGCCGAAAGGCCACCAGTGGGCGCGCTAAAGAAGAAAGGGACATCCGGGCCGTGGGGATGCGCGAGGGCGTAAAAAGGGCGAACCAGCCAAAGGTAAAAACAAATTGACTAACTGTTGTGCGAAAGCAGTGCAGGACATCCGGCCGAGGACGCGAAGGACGTGAACCACCCGGATCGGCCGAAACAGAGAACTTTCATCCAGGATAGTTGGGACAAAGGGACGCGAGAGGATGCGGAGAGCCGAAAGAGCCGAGAGCGAATGGAAATGTGCCACGTGTCTTCACCTTAAAGAGAGGGGGAGAAGCCCGAATCGAGGCGGATCGGAGGAATTTGTCCCAGGACAGTTTGGGACATCCGGGATAAAGGGACGCATGGGATACGGAAAAGCTAGCGAGGCCCGCGGATGAATCAGAATAGGACACGTGTCCTAAGGGCTGGGGAGTTCGCGGCGTGGGGAGTGAAACAAAATTTTGGCTAAGTGTTTGATGTAAATTTTAAAGGGGAGAAAATGGAAGCCAGGGCCGCGAGCAAATAGGAATTGGACACGTGTCCAATGGAGCAGGGAAGTGCGGAGCTTGGGGGAACTTTGAAGTTTTTTACAAAAGTTCTTCGGCCAAAAACTAAAAAGCAAAGGTCTTCCCCCTGCCCTATCAACCAATCAATGCATGCCACGTGTCCCAAGTGGCGGGGCACGGGGGGAAAATGGAAAATTTTCCAAAAGTTAAAAAGATCAAAATTTTCAAAGGAAAGCCCGCGGAAAGGTGGAGGAGAGAGAATTTCTCATGAACCAAAGACCCGACACGTGTCATCCAAGCGTGACACGGAAATTTTCAAAAAAATTCAAATGCAAAAGGTCAAAATTTAAAAATTTTGCCCGACATCCGTTTTTGGGCCGTTTTTGCCCTAAAACTTCAGACCTTCATATCTTTTGATCCAGAGCTCGGATTTGCACGTTCTTCATATCATTGGAAAGCTTATGAAATTATCTATAGGATTTCATGGTCAATTTTGAATTTTGGTTCAGTTTCAAGAGAGAAAATTTAGAAACAGCTCTGGTACGTGTCCATGGCCAGAAATGACATTTCAGCGACTAAATTTAATGCAGAATGGGTCGCACTCTCCTCCAATTTGGTCAAAAATGATAGGGTATGGGTTTGTAAGGTCCTCCATGCTGATTTAATGCATTTGTAGTCAATGAGGAATGGGCTCCCATGTTTTGTATGTTTTCTCTCTCCTGGGCTCGACCCATGCAATGTAAAAGCCAGATTTGGCTCATTTCTAAGGGGGAACACTTTTTGGCATAGAAAACTTCTTCTTTCACCTCCAGCAAGTGATTTTTGCAAGAATCAGACCTCTTCAAAGATTGTAACAGGTTTTCTACCTCTCTGAGGTTGTAATGCAGTGGTTTTGACATTGGAGATGATAATGCAAGCTTTGTGAATGGGTTTCAGTCCTTTGTTTGTATTATTTGCTTCATTTCAGATCCTAAATTATATCTTATCAGCCTGTGTATGTTTTATGTTGCAATCTTTGGTTTGTGTCTATTTTCATGACAAAAATATTCACCACTCCTTTTGGTGCATCACCATCTTTAGTTAGTTTCAATTTTTGCATTTCTATCCCTGTCTCCTTGCAATTTAGAGTAGGATTAGGATCTGAACCTCTGTAGTTGTGCAAATATAGATCTAAATCAGAGGAGTTTGAGGAACCAGCCTCTAATCTGGAGATTCCTCTCTCAGTTTCACAAGTCCCACACTTGGAGAGAGGTTTCCATGTTGTGCAATCACACTGGATGCCTAAGACATCATTTAGAACCTTGATTTGCATCCAGGGGTGCTGTGATTTTGCACTAACAAAACCTATCGAATATTTTTTACAAATATTCATCGCATCATGAACCTTAAACTAGGGACATAGGACAACGCAACCAGCAGCTTAAGGATAATTTGGCCAAATATTTCTAACATACTATTCGTATTACTATTCCTTGATGGCATACTCATCAATCCAGAATACGTCCTTCACCACACTCTATAGTTATGTAGAATGTCCTTTATCAACTTCTGTCAGTCCACTTGCCCTAAAGGTTTAACCTAGTTCAATAAGTTAACAACATACGTGAGGCTCACTAAGACTTAGGGTAAGTTGGCATACTGGGTCAACCTAAGTCAACCCCATGTGCCAAGGTATCCTAAGTCTTAGGGGGCTACCCCATATCTTAGACATGTTACTAACCAGACCTAGAGAGAAACTAAGATCAAGTCCATGTGTGTAGATCTAGATGATCAATGCAGAAGGGTGTTGCCACATGTCGACTACATCACTTGTATCCTTGAGAAGATCCTAATCTTCTCGAAGGTACATCCCTACAGTTGGTGTGTGCCAACATCCTATAGAACAACCTCATCGATATTTACATACCTCAAGGAGTTTATTATAAATTTAATTAATTTGGATTATTAAATCATATTTCAGCAACATTGCCTAACCCTAATCCAACACTCCTTAAGTTCTTCTCTACAACAAATTCAATTGGTTGTTAAAGAAATTTCATAGCTTAAGATTGCCTTTAATGTTATTTACCAGACTTAACAAGCCGTCAACCATAATAGGATATCAACATCATAAGTTCCATTTATTGTGACTTAACCGTTCAAGGAAGTGTAACAACCATCTAGGTTGTAACTAAGTAGACTTTATTAACGAAGTCTAATAATTAGGAATAACGATCTTCCATTTTATTTGCATTCTTAAGTTAGAGGAATAATCTTCCTTTACATGATTAAGTGCTAGGGCATAACACCCCTATAAATCATTACAAATTCAATAGTTATTACTGAATGTTCATTCCATATAATATTACTATATTGAATTGTTTAGTTATGACATCAAATTTTGCATCTTAAGAAGTTGCATCCTATTTAGGGAAATTAGTCCAATTCCCACTATCAAACTTATCTAAGAATACCCCATTAAGCATATACATAATATGGAGTATAACAAAATATAAGATTCCATCAATGCAATGAAAGTACAAGATAATATACACACCCAAAGTAATAAATTCTCAACATTTAATTCATCTCTAAAACTTATACATTTAGGTATGCTACCTAATAACTACCTCCATTACAAAAGAATACTACTTTCTTTTTCAATACAATCTCAAGAATGATTCAGAGTTCTTTACAAAAATCAGACTTAAAACAACCAATGATCACATAAGTTTATGCCTTCCTTTTCACTTACGAAGTCCATCTACAAAAATTACTAGCATGGGTCAGTTCAATGAACTGAGCATGATAAGCACTAAGCCACGAAAAGAAGTGCATTCCAAAATAGAACAACCCAAATTTATCAAAAACTCGAACCTTATCTAAATAACAACGAAGATCATTTAAAGCAGAATACTTCATTTACTTGTTCCATAATGAAAAGATGAGCTACAAAGATACATTTTACATGCATTCACTTTTTAAGAACTACACATGGTAAGTTTCTAAACAGAACATCTTTTACCAAGGATTAAAAATCAATATCACAAGTTTTAATAAACCCTACAAGCAAATAACCAAATAAGATAAGCAATCCAATAATCTCAAAAGAGCATAATCATTTTAATGAAACATTTATAAGAAATCATGAGATCTTAAAGTTTAGAGCCTATCATGCCTGATAGCGCTTCTATCAAATCGAAGATAACCTCCAACCGAGCTCACAAGTTCTCCTCTTCTCCAAAAAAGATGAAACAAAAATATTCTTTTTCCACCATGCCTCTTATATATTCCACGAACCAAAAATAGATAAAAAATCTCAAGAATAGCCATTAAGTGTAGTTCAATCTGCTGGTTTGAAAAACCAAAGAGCATGCAGAGTGAAAATCATGAAACATGCAAGGTGAAATGACCCCATACAAACCCGTTTGCATGCTTTCCAAAATGGTTCAAGCACAAAAACCAAAAACAATAAATTCCATTAATTCCTATTTTCCCGCCTATCCTTCCTTGCCACCACCTTTCAAGTTTAGATAATGCCAAATCAAATTTAACAAGGAATTCCATTTTAGTGAAGTTTCCACATAAGCCTCATCAAGTTAAACTAGCCCCTTCCAAGGTAGTGGAAATACCTCTATGTAATTAAAGCCTTATCAACAACTTAAATGCTTTGGAACCATCGCATGTGATACATGTGACCACCAATTTCCCCCCTTCATGCCCATTAGTTTAGGGTAGTCATAATTGCTTAGGTTAGATCTTAGGTTAGCTTAGGATAGGTAACCTTAGGATATAACCCAATCCATAAATTACCACCTTAGGAAGTTTCAACATATGTTAGATTAATTCTAACACAATTTTTTTTTAGGCATTAGGTTAGATATAACCATATGGCATTAGGTTTTAGGATAATTCAAATAACCTAGTAACCTCTCCATAACCCTTTAGTAAAAGCTTAGGTTAGGATAAAATTTAATTAATTAACATAGCTAGATAATATATATTTTCTTACCTAGCTTAGGATTCAATAGGACAGTCCCTTTAGTTTTAGGAACCAGAATGTTTCCCATGTCGTGAACAGGCTATAGTTTGTTTGCACCAGCATTGTCCTACCATGACCGAACTAAAAAGATCCAAGCACAACATATGATTGAATAGAAACACGTTCACACAACAATCAAAGAACTTGTAATCAATCAAAGTTCAGTCATATGTCTTTTAATTCATGGAATGTCGATTCACCATTCATTCAACAGAGAATATTTTAAAACATTCCTTGGATCACTGAAATTGATCAAGGATGAGTCAGATTAATAGATAAGTTTACAATTCTTAAACCAGATTACAACTCACCTACAAGAAGTGAAAAATGAATTCAAAGGAAACCATTCTAAAGTCATGAAAGGATCTTAAGAACAGAAGATGATTTATCCATATCAAGCATGATCTCCAAAAATCAAAAGAACATATCTTTATAAGGAAAATCACATGTCAACACTTGAAATGTAAAGGAGGAAAATAACAACTTTCAAGGGTGTTACATTCTCCCCTCCTTAAAATAATCATCATCCCGATGATTACTCCCTTTTTAACAATAAAACTCAGGACAATCACTTCATTTACTTCTCTTACCATAAGTCAAAATATATTAGAACCTTATAGTTCAAGAAATCAACATTAATTAGCTGTTTATCCAAATCAAATAAATATCTGCCCAAAACTGGCATATTTAATGTCATGCAAAGATAAAATCATAAATTTTTATCAGTCAACAAAATCAATTCAAATCAAATAGATATGGAAAATTAGTTTTCATATCCTCTAGATTTTCCCAAGTTGCACTCTCTTCGTTAAACTAGTCCCACTAGACCTTACATTGACTTATTTCTCGATTTCTTAAATGTGAAACTGGCGAGTTTTCAGCACTTGAATGGGTTTAACCATGATTATTCCTGGGTCTTGGACATGCAAGGAATTCTAATTTAACACGTGTGATAAATCTGAAACGTATTTCTTAAGTAAAGAAATATGGAAAACATCATGCATTTATGACAAAGCAGGAGCTAATGCTAAACAATAAGCTACAGGGTTGATTACTTCAACTATCTCAAAAGGTCCCACATAACTAGGTGATAACTTGGTAGCCTTGCCAAAAGTTATAGAACTCTTTTTCAGTTTAACCGAAGAAATATTTTCTCACCAAGTTCAAATTTGTTGTCAACCCTCTTCAAGTCAAGTGTAACTCTTTTGCCTATATGTTGCTTCTTTCAAGTGTTCACGAATCAACTTAACTTTTTGTTCCATTTCCATAAGGATTTCAGGTCCAATTACCTCTCTATCCTCTATGCTATCCCAACTAACATGGGTTCTGCATTTTCTTCCGTAAAGTGCCTCAAAAGGTGTCATCTTAAGAGAAGCATGATATGCCTTATTGTAAGAAAATTCAACTAATGGAAGATATTCTTCTAATTTATATTGTTGATCCATACAATACATCTGTAACATATCTTCTAAAACTTGATTTACTCTTTCAATCTATCCATCCATTTCTAGGTGATACACAGAACTGAAATTTAGCTTAGTTCCTAGAGCTGCATTAAGCGTTTGCCAAAATATTGACGTCATTCTAGGATCTCTATCAGATATGATTAATTCAGGTACTCCATGTAATCTGAAATTTTTGTGTACAAATATTTTAGCCAAAATAGGAGAATCATCCCTCATATTTCTAGCAATAAAATGAGCTACTTTTGTTAGTTTAACAACAACTACCAATATAACATCATGTTTATTTCTTGAAATAGGTAACCCTTGTACAAAATCCATGCTTATTACTTTCCATTTATACTATGGTAAGCTATGAGGATACAATAACCCAGCTGGGTGCATATGTTCCACCTTAACACGTTGGCATTCAAGACAATGTGTCACAAAATCAATAACATCTTTTTTCATTCCTTTCCAAAAATATTGTTGTTTTATATCATCAAGCATCTTTGTAATGCCAAGGTGTCCAGAGAAAGGTGAATTATGAAATTCAACTAACAATTTCTTTCTCAAATCATTAAGCAAAGGTACATAGACTTTATTTTCAAATTGTAAGATTCCTTCTTTATCAAAGCAAAAACCTTTATACCTCAAATCATTAGAATCTGCAGCAAGTGCTACTTTTACTTGTTGAAAATAAGAATCAGATTCCATAACACTTTTTACTCCATCCTTAGGTGAGTTCTTAGTGTTATAAGAGCATAAATGTGCTTCCTACGACTTAGAGCATCGCCTGACTCTATTTTCTTTACCCTTTATATAACTTATGTCAAAATCATATTGAGACAAAAAATCTAACCATCTTCGTGTCTTGTCTTGCATTTAGATTTGGTGAGTGAAAATGTAATTTAGCCCAAGATGATGGGTTTTCAACTCAAATGGTTTACTGCAAGCGAGATAATGCCTCAAACTTGAAGTGCATGAACAATGGCAGCAAGATCTAAATCAAGTGGAGCATAATTCAATTCATGTAACTTAAGTTTTCTACTCTCGTATACTATTACATGACCACTTTGTAACAAAATACCTCCTATACCTTCTTTGGATGCATTTGTTACCACCATAAAATCTCCATCGGGATCCGTACTGCAAGAATAGGTGCTGAAGTTAACTATCCTTCAAGGTTTTAAACGCAATTTCACATTTCTCACTCCAAACAAACTTTTTATCTTTCTTACGTAAGGAAGTTATTGGTGCAACTATCTTATGAAAAAGTCTTTTACAAATTTCCTATAGTATCCAACAAGTCCCATGAAGCTTCTAACTTCATGTACATACTTTGGTGTAGGCCATTATGTTTTAGCTGTAATTTTGAAGGATCTACAACAATTCCATCCTTACTTATCACACGACCCAAATAGTGGACTTATGTGTCATAGAAAGAGCATTTGGGCTTACTAAGCAACTGTCTCTTTCTTAGAATTTCCAAAACTATTTTCAAATTCTCATGATGCTCTTCAATGCTTTTAGAATATATGAGAATGTCGTCCAAGAATATGAGCACAAATTTGTCCAAGTATTCTTGAAAGATATTATTCATTAAATTCATAAATGTCGTAGGTGCATTAGTTAATCCAAAAGGTAAAATCGTAAACTCATAATGTCCATACCTTGTTCTGAAAGCTATTTTATGAATATCCTCATCCTTAATTCGCAATTGATGATACCTAGATTGAAGATCTATATTAGAATATACTAATGCTCCACGCATCTGATCAAATAAATCATCAATCCTAGGAAGTGGATATCTATTCTTAATTGTTGCTTTGTTTAAAATTCAGTAATCAATGCACAATCTAAGTGTTCCATCTTTCTTTTTCACAAAATCATTGGTGCTCCACAAGGTGAAATACTTGGTATAATCAAACCCTTAGACAAAGGTTCTTACAATTAAGCCTTAAGCTCTACTAATTCTATAGTAGTCATTCAATATGGTGCCTTAGATATAGGTTCAATTCTAGGATTGATCTCAATCATGAAATCAAATTCCCTTTTAGGTGGAAGACCTAGTAATTCTTCCGAAATACATCACCGATGTAACATCCTCATTTTAGACAATAGAACAAGTCAATTTTTTTTTTTTTTGATAATTACATACTGGTTCTAAATACATAATTTAGAACTCACAATTCAAATAACCATTTATATAACAGACAACCATATGCAGTTGTAATGACTCGGAGTACCTCCGATCTATTCATTCCATGACTCGGTAATCTACCGATCTATTCATGAGTAATAAGAGTCGGTGTTTTTATTTAACACATTACTCTTGCGGTTCTCTTCCCTAATCTGGGATTCAGAATGCTCTGTCCAAGGAATCTAACTGAATAATTGTTACCATTATTCATCGGCATCTCATCCCTTAGACTAGGTGAATTAGGACAACGCAATCAGCAGCTTGCGATACTTTGGCCAAAGATTTGAAACATATTGTTCATGTCTCGTATTCCTTAACGGCATACTCATTCAACGGAATACGTCCTTCACCCCATTCTTATGTTATATAGAATGTCTTATACTGACTACCGTCAGTCCTTCCTTTCACAACTGAATCACTCGGAGGCAGATTAACAAGGTGATAATGTTATATGGATGCCCACGAGGATTAGGGATATGATGACATACTGGTTCAACCTTGCAGTTCAACCAGTGTGTCATGATACCCCGAATCTCCGAGGCAGTCTTATAACATGACCACGTTCTTAATCGGTCCCAGAGTAACTCGTGCGAAATCAAGTGTAAATCTTAGCGATCAATGCAAAGGGTGTCGCCATAAGTCATCTGCATTATTGTAACTTCGAGAAGATCCTAATCTTCTCGGAGGTACAACTCTGCAGTTGACTTATGTCGTCAACCTTTAAATCCGCCTCGAAAAGATCTACTCAGTAACAAGCGTTACGCACTTGAGTTTAAATTACTTTTAAAGACTTTTCCCTAAGGTTAGCCTTTCCAAATCCCTGGATTCTTCGTCTTAAGACGACCCTCCTCTATAAAACCCATTACATGGTAGAGGTATTACGGTCAGTTCTCATCAAGGAGTCATTAGAATACACCTGATTCTAAAACAACAGAATGGGACAATATCTCATAACCTTTGCTAGAGATTGCCGTCTGAACTCCATTTGATTGTATATCAGTTCTCTTAACTGAATTTATATCATACTTTTTAGTATAAAGATATAAATGATTAAGAATCCAATTTAATATTGTCCTGTCATACTTAGGACTAGGGATTAGTAATTTAATCCAGCTTGTTTAGCGTTCTCTTTTAGGCTCATTTTTAACCTATCTTCTAGAAAGACAATTATTTAAATCCAATATTGCTTTTGCTAGAACAAATTAGAACTACTAAACACTCATAAGAATTCAATCTCATTTACTTGCAAGCTTTCATTGTCAATCACAAAAGCATCCATATTATACAATGATAACAATGCCCCTTCGTTACATAAACCGAAGAAGGTCAACTTTCAGAAATAGAATGCAACACATAAGTATCAAACACTTATTTCCATTCCTTTCAAAACTATACAATTACATTTTATGCAACAGCATACTTGATATAATGCTAACGGAAAAGAAACATCTTTTCTCATATAGTACATCTGTAAAATCAAGCTGTAATTCATTATAAATCAAATAAACAATCTGATCAGCTTGTCAGATCTGCATTGCTTTTACCTCTTACGGTAACCATCTGCAAAAATAGTCAACATGAGTCAGTTCAATGAACTGAGCATGATAAGCACTAACTTTTAAAACAATTGCAATCCATCAATTGTTTTCATTAAACACCCTGTTTAAATGAGATCAGATATTCACATAAGTAAACATAATCAGACTATGCCCTTGTAATACAAAATGATTACAAATATGTAACTCTATCATTGTTACAAAATAGTCTTAATCACTTTCTAATATTTCATCAAATATTAAGAAACAAGGAACGAATGTACACAAACAATCATTGAATCCAAAATCACAACATTGGTCAGATTGTTTCATTCTTCCAAAAAAGAAATAACATAACAATTCGGGATTCCACCAATATGTTACAAAACAATTTCCCACTGTTAGACAAATATCAACAAATATTAAATAAAGGAAGAGAAAGAACCAATCCATTCATACTTCCTTTCACATAAATTCATCACTGTACCGTCTTCTCCTATGAAAACATTTATCCAGTATATAAATGAACAAGTTAGACAAGCCGCAAGCAAGATCGCTGTTCTAAATCAAGAAATAGAAACACAGCAAAACTCCTGTACAGCAGCTAACACATCAATCAATCCATAAATCAACCTGAAGTCCAATACTAGATTCTTCTAAGCACATTAAGGCTTTCGAACCAAGTTCGAAATCAAGAAACTTCAAGCGTATTGTTGTAAACAACAACTCTATAGCATAAGCAATTTGAGGTTTCCTAGGGACTATGCTATGTTGACCACACAGTATTTCCAAATCATGCTCAGTCAAATCGGACTGAATAAATGGAAAGGAACGTAGCATACTTATTCTTGCTCAGACAAAATCGGACTGAAGTAAAAGAAATGAATACAACCAATCGATCCTTACCTTGGCGCATGCAAGTCTTAGTGTGATATTCGCGACTTACCCAAACAAGGTCGGAACACGAAACAGTCATCCATACTCAAGGATCTCAACAGTGACAAAGACAGTGTCCAAAGTCAAGTTCAGAAAGAGACAGAAGTACCAGCTACCTTTCCAGAATTCCAAATGATTCAAACGGAGGTAACAATTCAAGCAAATGCATATGAATTCATACTGTAAACTGTTAATGGTTTTGTACTCATAACCACTGAACCCTACAGCAACGTACTATGAAATCGGTTGATAAATCCATCTATGCCATTCATGGCAAACATTCAGAATGAAACAAGTGAAGCAAATCGAATACCCATTTCAAGCAAGGAAATCAACTGAGCCGCTTCGAAACTTTCAAACAGCTTTCACAAAGAAGTGCAATACATACCCAGGAAATCTATACTCATTATTTATTACAAATAACCGTGGTGGAAGGCTGTTCCATTCTCTATAAGGCTACCACGAAATCAAATAACAAAACACAAGGATGAATCTACATCCACTGATAGATAGCTATATATATGATTCAATCAAGGACTCCCGAGTCGTTATAATAAAGTATAGATGTAACAATGTTATACAGTCCAACAATAATCCCGTTTCCACAATAACAAGGAAAACACTTCCGCTGAGTCGTTAAAGACTACGGTAAACTGTGATTTAACTGTTCCAAGCCAAAAATTTGAAAACAAATGAAACCCGAAAGTATCATTAGTCGCTGTCAACAAATCCCACGACAGAGTTCCCAAAGAAGCAATAATACTGATCAATCTTACAGTATTCATCAGAATCATTCCATACAGTTTCCATAACAAGAAACAACGACCACTAATCAAAAACATACAGTGGAGGTATATTCTAAGGGCTCACGCCAAACAGGCCGAACACTCAAACTTTTATAAATAAATACCTCACATGTATAAGCCAGAATGAATACTCAAAGCAAATAGAGCCGAAATTCGATTTCAATAAACACCCATCAAGAGGAAATTGAAAAATCGAACCAGAAGAGATACAGTGCCAAAAATCAAACAAGATCTCCATAGAAAATTCATCTAATTTTCACAAAACATTTGAACAGAGTTGTTCTAATGAAAGCACTTGAAAGACAACAAGATATTTAAAGGTTAGGGCCTAACATGCCTGTATTTTGATCAAATTTCCGAAGCAGACCACTGGAAGAGCTCAAACTTCCTTTTCTTTTTCCAAGATAAAGCGACCAACAAAATTTCACTGTCTCCATCACATATATATCTTCCATGACAGAGAAAAGAGCCAGAGAAATTCATTCTTGCCATGCAACTCAAGGAGAACTGGTGCGAAGAACCAGTAAACAAGCAGAGAGAGAGAGAAGACCGAAAATCGCGACAAACCAAACAAACCTTCAACTTCCCGTTTGCATGCCTTCTCGCGAGTTCCGAGCTCGTCTCCCTAGAACATTGAATGCCATTAAACCAACTTTCCCGCTTAAACTCAACTTCCACCGACCGCCAGAATTGGCGACAGTCCAACTACAACTCATGCTCATTTCCAAACTTAGCAAATTGCCACGCCCCGCGGGTTAGCCGCCGCTTAAGCCTCCGCCATGACCTGTCCCTCATCCTTATCCCCAAGCATTAATTGCCATAGAAAACGCCGCCCATGGTTCGCACCCCTCCATAGGCCCCTTTACATCCTCCTCAATAGTTAGGTTAGTATCTTAGGTTAGAATTTAGGGTAATACCCATACTAACCAATTTACACATAGATACTAACTTAGGATATTAACACATAGCCTAGGTCTAGGTTAGCTTAACAATAATCTAACCCCTAGGTTAGGTTTTAGTTTTTTTTTTTTTTAGGTTACTAACCATTAATAATTCCAGTTAGGTATAACATTTTATATGCCAAGAAAAGACCTAAAATCATGCATCTCCGAACAGGATTTACTCCTATACAGCCGTTAGGCTACAGGAATATACATGACAGAATTATTACTTGGTCCACGTCCGAGACCTTCCAGATATACCTCCATATCGGGAACCAATTCATTTCTCAAGATCAGCCTGAGTCATACTCCTGACCAGCTTAATAAATGCTTCCATACCTTGCAACCTGTTCAAGGTCTGTGATCTAATTTATCACAAACAGATTTAAAGCATTACTTGGATCAATTCCACTGATCCAAGTCTAGATATTATAGATGAATATCTCTATAATTCATTCCGTGATCAGATTAATATTCAGACACAAAATGAAATAAATAAAAGAGTCTAATCATATTCTGACTCAGTCAAGATCTGCAATCTGCAAGAAATTCAGTACATATCAAGCATGATTTCTGAATCGAGGAACACATCCTTTTACAAGAAATCACATATCAACACTTGTATGCTTAGGAGAAAGTAAGTAACAACAGATTCGTGGTGTTTACAATGAAGTCTCGTAATAGTAGATATCGATCCATGAAATTATTGTTTTCCTCTACAGATTTCTAAAATTTTCTGCATATAAGGTACATCTTTTATTTTTGGCCTTTTTAAGTTGCATAGTTGTGACGGTTTCTAATAGAAATCTCACATTTCACACCCTGAATCTATGCTATTTTCTGCAAGTCATCTACACAACTAATGTATTTTTCAAAACAATCCACTTTAGCCTTATGTTCTGCTAACCAATTAACACCTATGATTACATCATAAGACCCTAAAGGTGCAACATACAGATCAACCTCTATGGAAAAGTTAGGTAATTCAAGGACTGCTCCAAAAAGACACATACTAACTATATGAATAGAATTATTACCATAATGTACAGTCCATGATTTATCCATTTTTCCATCTTTTCTTTTAAGTTTTGAAGCAAGTTTACTAGAAATAAAACATTCAGTAGCTCCCGTATCAAAAATAATAGTTACAGGTATGCCAAATAACTTACCAAGAACTTCTATAGGTGTAGCTTGCTTTTCAACTTGCTTGTCAGCTACTACAACATGTATCTTGTGCTGCTGATTATGATCATCCTTCTTCAAAGGACATTGATTTGCGTAATGATCCTTACCGCAATTATAACAACCTCCTACAGGTCCCTTTCTAGACTCGGAATTATTTCCAGTCTTAAATTTATTATTCTGACCTCCATAGGACTTTTTCCATTGTTATTATTCTTGGCAAAATTGTTCCGTGCATTTCCAACAGTCTTATTCGTTGTTGTTTTCTTATTGTTATCAGCTGAAAACTTACTTTTATTACCAAAATTCTTCCATGGTCCCTTCTTAGGTGCAAGAGAAAATGAAGAGGGGTTGAAACCTTCTTCCTTACTTCCTCCTTATGAGTAGAAATAGCCTTTAATTTCTGTTCCTTCCTTATGGCCTTTTCAACAACCCCTTCCATAGTGGTTGGGCTGTGAACATCAACTTCTCCCCCAATAATGGGATTCAATCCCATAATGAATTTCCGTATCTTTAATTTCTCATCATTTTATTCCGAGGTACATACTTGAGGAGTTTCGTAAATGTCAGATTCCCAATACTCGATTACCAATATTCGATTCTATGTTAGCTTTCCTTGAACTAAGTTCTGAAATTTAGTCATTTTCTGATCATAGTAGAGTTATGGCAGCCATCGTTTCCTAAAATAAATTTTAAATTGATCCCAAGTGATGTTAGTTTCATCAATATTTAACTCAGCCTTATGTTGTCCCACCATGAAGATGCTTCATGGGAAAGCTGATATGCTCCCCATATAGCCTTGGTTTCCTTTGAGAAGTTCCTTATTGCAAAGTACTTCTCCATTTGCTGAGCTAATTCTCAGCTCCATCTCCTAATGTGGTGCCATAAAACTTGGGTGGAATTATCCTTTTTATGTCATTAGTGAGTTCTGTTGCTAGTCTAGCTTTTTTGTTCTTAAAGTGAAACAGGTATGTTAACATTGTTATTATCAACACCCAAATTGGCGTTGTCCCTCCGAGGTGGCTGATTATTGTTATCGGCTTATTCTTCCTCCTCATTTCCCATTACTTGTTGTTCAAGCACAGTCAAATGATCTCTTGTGTCTAATAGAGTAGCAAGGATCTCATCAAGCTTCTGGGAAGTTGCCACTCCTTCCTTAGGTGGAGGGTTATTTGCAACATTTCCTCTTGTTCTCACCATTTTTTAACAAGAAAATTTAAGTTTAATCGATTTTCGACACAATACGTCCAAGAGATGCAACCTTCAGCTACGATACCAAGATGTAACATTCCTATTTTAAGAATTTAGAAACAAGGGAATTTTTTTAATAATGTTCTCTTTTCTAAATTCATAATTTAGAACACACATTCTTTATCAACCATTCATATAAATGAGATAACCATATGCAGCTGTAATGACTCGAGTGTGATACCGATCTATTCATGTTTAACATTAAGTATTGAATACTTTTCCGTATACTACGTATACTTGGTTCTCTCTCCCTGTTCAGGGTATTGAGTGATCTATCTAAGGAACCTATCTAAATATTTGTTACCAATATTCATCTGCATCACGAACCTTAGACTAGGTGACATAGGACAACACAACTAGTAGCTTACGATACTTTGGCCAAATATTTCTAACATACTGTTCGTATTACTATTCCTTGATGGCATACTTGTCAATTCAAAATACGTCCTTCACCCCACTCTATTGTTATCTAGAATGTCCTTTATTGACTTCCGTCAGTCCACTTGCCCAAGGTTTAACCCTAGTTTGAGTTAACAACATACATTATGATAGGGAGAGGCTCACTAAGACTTAGGGTAAGTTGGCATACTGGGTCAACCTAAGTCAACCCCATGTGTCAAGGTATCTTGAGTCTTAGGGGGCTACCCCATATCTTAGACATGTTACTAACCAGACCTAGAGAGAAATTAAGATCAAGTCCATGTGTGTAGATCTAGATGATCAATGCGGAAGGATGTTGTCACATGTCAACTACATCACTATATCCTCGAGAAGATCCTAATCTTCTCAAAGGTACAACCCTGCAGTTGGCATGTGCTAGCATCCTATAGAACAACCTCATCGATATTTACATACCTCAAGGAGTTTATTATAAATTTAATTAATTTGGATTATTAAATCATATTTCAGCAACATTTCCTAACCCTTATCCAACACTCCTTAAGTTCTTCTCTACAACTGATTCAATTGGTTGTTAAAGAAATTTCATAGCTTAAGATTGCCTTTAAATTTATTTACTGGACTTAACAAGTTATCAAACATAATAGGATATCAACATCATAAGTTCCATTTATAGTGACTTAACCATTCAAGGAAGTGTAACAACCATCTAGGTTGTAACTAAGTAGACTTTATTAATGAAGTCTAATAATTAGGAATAACGTCTTCCATTTTATTTGCATTCTTAAGTTAGAGGAAGAATCTTCCTTTACATGATTAAGTGCTAGGGCCTAGCACCCCTATAAATCATTACAAATTCAATAGTTATTATTGAATGTTCATTCCATATAATATTACTATATTGAATTGTTTAGTTATGACATCAAATTCTGCATCTTAAGAAGTTGCATCCTATTTAGGGAAATTAGTCCAATTCCCACTGTCAAACTTATCTAAGAATACCCCATTAAGCATATACATAATATGGAGTATAACAAAATATAAGATTCCATCAATGCAATGAAAGTACAAGATAATATACACACCAAAGTAACAAATTCTCAACATTTAATTCATCTCTAAAACTTATACATTTAGTTATGCTACCTAATAACTACCTCCATTACAAAATAATTCTACTTTATTTTTCAATACAATCTAGAACGAATCGAGTTCTTTACAAAAATCAGACATAAAACAACCAATGATCATATATGTTTATGCATTCCTTTTCACTTACGAATTCCATCTGAAAAAAATTACTACCACGAAGTCGGTTTAATGAACCGAGCATGATAAGCACTAATCCTTAAAAAGAAGTGCATTCAATCATTGTTCCATTAAAACAACTCTGCTTTAATGAGACAATTATTACATCATAAAATCAATATATCAAAAGCAACGGAAAAAGAAGTACATTTTAAACAATTGATTTCACTTTCAAGAAAAGGACAAAATATAATCCACCATATCAGCCTTACAAAATAGAGTCTAATTGATTCTATCAATTATCATTAGGCAAACAACATATCATAACATCTCATTGTTCCCAAATTTTCATAAAGAAAACAACATTTAACTGCTTCAAGCCAAAGGAAGAGTTTAAAGCATGGTTCTTATTAGGATGACTCATCTAACTCCTAAACGAAAGAAGAAGATCCATTTCAACTATGCCCAAACCCAACACATCCGAGAAATAGAACAAATTCAAAATGTGATTTAACTGTTTCTTTCAAAAGTCAATTACCTTAAAATTTAACAATTAAGATATTCATCAGAACAAAATTTCATTTTAATCCAAGAAGGAATAGAGAATCAATCGGTCAACCTGCAAGTTTAAATCTCCTACCACATATAGAAGTTAACTTTTAAAGATCGAACAACGTTCAAAAATCAAGGTGGACTCATACAGGAGTTATTCTCTATCCTAGTTCATCCAAGAAGAATTCTTAAAAAGATAGAGTGTAAGAGACAAACTCACTCATCTCAAACCAAACAAGTAAAGTCTTGTCAAACAACAATCTGTCAAATAAGCTGGCATTTCCAGCTCAATAAAACTAAATAATATAATCTCTTCCAACATCATTTCTACAAATGATTAGGTAAAGGAAGACCAAATAAATTCATAAAGAAAACTTCATTTCAAAGGAGAATCAAAACAGAAGTTCAACCAATGATCTATACAATAAGAAGAAATCACACTGCCATATTTCTTATACTTCTTTACTTTCAAGGAGTACGAGTTTCAATTCCATACACATAATGAAATAAAAATAGCAGTCAAAAAAAAGTTAGTTCTAAAGGAATCACATTCCTTTCCTCTATAAAGTCACAAGGTGTATTTATAATATCCATGATGAGATAGAAAAATAACCAATCAGTAATTTTAACATGATCAGAAGTATCAACAACTCAGATTGAAATCCCATAGTCAGATTTCATTTTTTTGCATTACAACAAAAATAACCTGTTCTTGATTCAATAAGTAATATAATACAAAAACTATTAGAACAAAGTCAAGTAATCCTTCCATAATAGTACAGAGTACTAATTTATTAAGTTCTTCTCATAAACGAAACCCAGAACCTATTCTAAGAGATCTGAAGATACAAGTTTCCATAGAATAGAGGGGAAAAGAGTACCCTCAATTAAATGCCATTGACATCTCAGAAAAGAGGAACAGTTCTTAAAATGAATTACCAACTTTATTCATCAAACAAGGACATTTTTCCGTCAAGATCTCTAAGAGTTTTCCAACAACTCAAACAACTATTTTCCCCATTTCCCTTGATCAATGGTTCAACGAAAGAGTTAGCAGTTTTAAACATTTAAAACAAATAAAACCCAACTCAAAATGCCAGAGCAGAGTCGACATGAAGTCTCAACTATAGTTCAGTCTACACAAGTAACAAATACGAGTGTTGTGCAAATACGAATCTACAATAACAGTTCCAAATTTCCCAAAACAAATAAAACACAGGTACAGAGCCACATACGGCTTCATTCATCAATCCCGAGTTACCCAAGGTTTCAATACTAGTTTAATAACTAGAGGCTCCAACACAAATTCAAATCAAAATGCGAAACCAAATATTACCCCAAACAAAACTCAGTTTCTCTCCAAAGTTTGAGCCCCAAAACAAGTAATAACATACAAGTATAGTGTTCATTATGAACTGATGTTAATAGTTCAGATTATCATAAGGAAATAAAACACAAGCACCGAGCTATATACGAGACTTCAACAATAAGACAGGATATCCAAGATTCCAACATGGTTCAAAACAACAAGAACCTCTATCAACAGTTCTCACAAAATCATAACCAAGTTCCAAATAAAAACAAGCTCGAATACAAGCTCTATTAAAAAACAAGCTCAACACAAGCTCACGATCAAACAAAACACAAATTCCAACAAGATCAGACAGAACCCAAAGTTCTCAAAACTCTGAACCTTATCTAAATAACAATAAAGATCATTTAAATAGAATACTTCATTTACCCATTCCAGAATGAAAAAGCTGAGCTACAGAGATACGTTTTTGCATGCATTCACTTTTTTAAGAACTACACATGGTAAGTTTCTAAACAGAACATCTTTTACCAAGGATTCAAAATCAATATCACAAGTTTTAATAAACCCTACAAGCAAATAACCAGATAAGATAAGAAATCCAAGAATCTCAAAAGAGTAGAATCGTTTTAATGAAACATTTATAAGAAATCATGAGATCTTAAAGTTTAGAGCCTATCATGCCTGATAGCACTTCTTGTCAAATTGAAGAGAACCTCCAGCCGAGCTCACAACTTCTCCTCTTCTCCACGAAAGATCAAACAAAAATATTCTTTTTCCACCATGCCTCTTATATATTCCACAAACCACAAATAGATAAAAAATCTCAAGAATAGCCATTAAGTGCAATTCAATCTGTGGTTCGAAAAACTAGAGAGCATGCAGAGCGAAAATCATGAAACATGCAAGGTGAAATGACCCCATACAAACCCATTTGCATGCTTTCCAAAATGGTTCGAGCACAAAAACTGAAAACAATAAATTCCATTAATTCCTATTTTCCCGCCTATCCTTCCTTACCACCGCCTTCCAAGTTTAGCTAATGCCAAATCAAATTTAACAAGGAATTCCATTTTAGTGAATTTTCCACATAAGCCTCCACCAAGTCAGCTAGCCCCTGCCACAACTGGTGGTACCTCTATGTAATTAAAACCTTATCAACAACTTAAATGCCTTGGAACCGTCACCTGTGATACATGTGACCACCAATTTCCCCCTTCATGCCCATTAGTTTAGGGTAGTCATAATTGCTTAGGTTAGATCTTAGGTTAGCTTAGGATAGGTAACCTTAGGATATAACCCAATCCATAAATTACCACCTTAGGTAGTTTCCACATAGGTTAGATTAATTCTAACACAATAGTTTTTAGGCATTAGGTTAGATATAACCATATGGCATTAGGTTTTAGGATAATTCAAATAACCTAGTAACCTCTCCATAACCCTTTAGTAAAAGCTTAGGTTAGGATAAAATTTAATTAATTAACATAGCTAGATAATAATATTTTCTTACCTAGCTTAGGATTTAGTAGGACAGTCCCTTTAGTTTTAGGAACCAAAATATTTCCCATGTCGTGAACAGGCTATAGTTCATTTGCACGAGTTGTCCTGCCATGATTGAACTGAAAAGATCCAAGCACAACATACGACTAAATAGAAACACATTCACACAACAATCAAAGAACTTGTAATCAATCAAAGTTTAGTCATATGTCTTTTAATTCATGGAATGTCGATTTACCATTCGTTCAACAGAGAAGATTTTAAAAATTCCTTGGATCACTGAAATTGATCCAAGGATGAGTCAGATTAATAGATAAGTTTACAATTCTTAAACCAGATTGCAACTCACCTACAAGAAGTGAAAAATGAATTCAAAGGAAACCATTCCAATTTAGTCAAAGGATCTTAAGAATAGAAGATGATTTATCCATATCAAGCATGATCTCCAAAAATAAAAAGAACATATCTTTATAAGGAAAATCACATGTCAACACTTGAAATGTAAAGGAGGAAAATAACAACTATCAAGGGTGTTACATTCCAAGAATGGATGTTCCCTTTCATAAGGGTTATCTTAGAAGAAAGAGGAAAATTTTGCTGGGAACATTTTATATCTACATCAATCCCTTCCCAACTTATGGAGATAGCCACAAAGGTAAGGATGATCATAACCTACAATATTCATTTTTATATGATGTATTATTTAATTTACAATATTACATGTTGCGAGATATTCCCTGGTCTCCCTTGAATTATAAGCTTTAAATATCATAAAGTGTATGATGTTTACCCATGACTAAATCTGGATAAGTGGAAAGAAAATGTTAGAAGAGTGAATGATGCATTTATTGCACCTGTGGTATACCTTTTAACCCAAAATGGGAGTAATATAGGATATCCACCGAAGCGAAATGTAATATTGGAATATGGTTACTTCTTCATTCAATACAATTTTTTTACTTACATTAGAGCTACTAGATTTAATAGAAATCCATACATATTACCTAGGTATGTGGATGAAAAATTGGCCTTGTGTGAAATCTCAAGGTATTTTGCATTAGTAAACAAACATATTGTAAGGAAACACACGACTAACATTAAGTTTCCTATCAGAATTGGGAAGTATTTTTCCCCACTATTGCAAAGGCTACGATGATGGAAGAGGAGATGGAAAGGTTTGAGTTGGATAAATTTGAACCAAGATCCACTTATGATATCAAGTAGGTTTTCAGTTTAGCTAAGCATGAACCTAAATTTGAGGATTCTTAGATGAACTGTAGGGATGAGGAAGAAGTCGAGCTCAGAAATTTCTCTAGGATGACCCTTAGGTAGGTCATTGATTTCAAGGTTATTGTGGTGCCTCAAGGAATTTCAGATGATCAACAAACAATAATTCAATACTATATTGATCATAAAATTGAGTCACAACCAATTACTCTTATATTTTGGGTCGGGAATAGTCAAAAAATCCACATGATAGAATAGTTAATTTAATGAGAAGGACCCCGATTTGGTTGAAAGGGAAAGGTATAAACATGTCCATCCAAAATACAAAATTGTTGAATGAATTTAGGGATTTGGGAATCTTGCAAGGAGATCTCCCTGTTTTAAAGGAGGAGTTGATAAGATTATTCCATTAGAGGAAAATATCATCAATTTCCTACCAAGAGACCCACTTTAGGTATTATTGATGAATGTACTACTTTTACTACTAATATTGAACTTCTATGTCTATTTTGAAATAAAAAGCTTCAAGATGCTTTTGAAATCTATGAAAAATGCCCCTATCACCCAAGTAGTGCCCATACAAGCTAAAGGGGCAGGTGTAACCAAACCAAGGAATCCCTTAGTAACATTACTAGGATCATCTAGTACATGAAAAATATGAGAGGACTCTTGGTAAGTGTTGACCCAAAACTCAAAGTGTAAAGTGGCAAAGAGAGAGAAGCACCTAACCTCAATTATTTTGAAAGAGTTTACAAGAAATCAAATATGATACAACCATTGGTAAGGGATACTTGGTATTCCAATAATGGAATGTGGTCATATATCAAAGAAACATAAAAGTATAGATCTTGAAGTCATTAATCCAGTCCCACTCACCGAGGCTTAAATAAAATTGGTTGCCACATTAGCAGAGTAAGAAATGCCACCATAGGTTCAGGAAAAAAATCATGTTACTCCACTTGTACCACAAGAAGTTACAACTTCATTCTAATTACCAATAGGAATCCATAGTTTTCTAATGAAAAATAACTCATACTATCCCCATGTCTAATCATCCTAGTAGCATTATGACAGAACAAGAGCAAGGGGATTCAAATGTAATGCAGTCTAAAGATTAGAGCGTGCCTCAATTCAATCAACCACATGAATATATGAAGAAACCAATTGAAATATTTTATGTAGATACATTTTAATAAGTACTTGTGATTGAAATGATTGATGTAGAGATTGAAACTTATGCAGTAGGAGATGAGAGTGTTCTTTAGAAATAAATATAGATGAAATACATTTCTCTCTAGATTGTAGATTTGAAAAAATGGTATTTGATGAAATAAAATTACTTATGGAAATTTAGGGATAATTTCCTAAAATAGGATTTTGATCAAATAATCTCTTAAGTAACTTTCAGCTACAATATTATTTAGAGGTTTTTACCATGGAACACCAAATGACCAAATTATCAAAATGGCTGAGGAAGAGTAATAAGAGTGCAATAAAATAATTTGATCAAATGATGAAAAGACAATTTACTGATACTCATGTTCCATGTTGGGCAGATGAAGAAGATATTACTAAGATATTTCATCAATTTGATGCATACAATGAAAGAATGTCAGAAGCACAGAAAGAGGATGTCAAGGAACTTGAGTCTGATCCCAATATACCATGAACAAGTTTAGGCTTGTTTCCTCAAAACTTTCTTTCTTCATTTTTTAGCTTTTTCATTCATGACAATTGTATATTTTTTTAATATGCAAATTTCAATTATGTATGTGGTTTAAATGTAATGAAATATGATTTCACTTGTTTTGATATAAACTTAGATCTATTATAACATGAAATGCATTGTAATATTGTGAATCATTTTTATTTGTAAGAAAATAAAAATGGGGTTCTATAGGGGCCCTAGCCCAAGAAATATTTGTATACATTTTTGATATCATACAAAAAAAAAAAAAGAAAAGATACATTGTCATTCTGATCCTAAGAAGTCCTCCTTGAAAGGAGGAAGCCTATCCAAAATCCTATTCTTCCTAGAAACAAATTCCCCAAACTCCTCAAGCACCTTGAACAAATACAATGTCTCTGCAAAGTCCCGAGACATGTTTAAATCCATGAGTTCATTGATATCAGCCTTAGGGCCATCCAGAATTTGAATTAATTCTAATTTCTTCTCATAAAATACACCCATTCCTTAATATTTAGACCACCCTTGAGATAGGATTTCTTTCCTATAGCTTTTGAAATAGAAGGTGGTGGAGGAATGTTTTTAGGATCTGGAGGTACAACTCAAGAAATTTCTAGAGATGATTGATGTGGGTGTTTGGAGATGGATTCTCCTCCTCTGCATTTATTCATAGAAAATGGTGGTGCTCTAGGATTCCATATGGGAAGGACTCTGATGGCCTCTTCTCCAAGTGATGAAAGGCATTGTTCAAAATCATCCATCTTGTGGGAGAGGGAAGGCAGGTCATCCACAAAGAGGATTCTTCATGAGGAACATATGCCTCCATTGGGATCTCTTTCCCAAAAATTCTTCATTACAAATAAAAGGACAAGTGGTGGTGGAATTACTCTTCATAACAGGTCAAAACATTTAAGCCAAAATTTCTTCAATCCTTCAGGATTTTTCTGATGTTCCCACTTGAACAAGTGGAAATACATGGTCTGGAAAAGAAAAAAACTAGATTTATTTTGATTAGCCTCCTAATCAAAGCTACCCTGACAACCTGAGCCATCAGTGGCCCATCACATTCTTCTTGATCCAAAACATCAAAGAGCATTCTCATGAATGCCTCATCTGACCAAGACAGGTCAAAAATTTGATGCAGAGTTTCTGATGAAATTTATTTTAAGCTAGGTGCTAATGTTATTCCCTCCATCCTACAAAATAAATTACACTAAGTTTCTCACATAAAATTGAAGAAAAGATGAAAAATTATGAAGAAAATAGTGTGAATTTATAGAAAAAATGGAGCTCAAGGAGTTGTTGTGAACAAAATCCTGCATGAGTAAATGATATATTTTCTCTTGATGTTCACACAAGATTGGTAAATGTGAAATAGACTGACATCAATTAAAAAGCATCATTTGATGGATGTAGAAAATCACATGGAGGGACATTCATTGCAAAAAGGAGAAATAATTATTGTGTGAGTTTTAAAACAAATTCCCAAGAAGAGAGAATGATTAATATCAAATCAAGTCACTTTGGCATATCCAAAAATCATTAAATTTTTTTCAACTTTCCCAAAATGGAAAAAATGATTTAAGGTATGAAATGATGCTAAATAAATGAAAAAGTGATGACATGAAGCCTCGGTTATCAAAACTCACACCTGGTAGTAGTTACTAGTAGTTATTCCACATGACATGATAGGATTTAAAATATTCCTAAATCAATAATAAACCATGAATATATTGATACTTGAGTAAGGAATATTCAGCAAAAAGATTCATTCTTTTGTAAAAAAGGGGGAATTATTTGTTAGACAAAAGGGGGAAAGTGAACTAATGAGACTCATAGAATTATATAAATATGAGGGCATGTCCTCATATGAAAGGGGGGGTTAAATTTTCTAAGCTTTAGAAGAGACAAAGATAATTGATGTGCTTTCTTGAATCCTAAATTTTAATGAGATTCTATGAGTTGTTTTACTTCTTCAAATTTTTCCTGTGTCAAGATGGTTGCAAGTGTACAACCATTGATAAACATTGAGATCATAGGCTTTATGTTCCCTTGTTAAGGAAATTGAAAATCTGAAAATGAACTGTGTGCATGCTCATTAAGCTTTGTCATGTTTTGTTCTTAGGAAGTATACTTTAAATCAGTCAGCTATTTTTCCTGTTGCAATCTTATGTTTATGGCTCCTCTAAATTACACTAGATCTGGTCTTGATGGTGGTATTTTGGTAATTGATTTTTATTGTAATTAGATCCTTCTTTTTACAATACTATGCACAATTTTAAATTCATAATACATCCATTCTATTGCTAATATTTTGTAAGCCTTTGAGTGTATCTTAGGTGTAATAAGTAGTGGAGTTGTGAATATTTTTCAAGACATTTACATGAGATTTCATGTGTAATTTCTTGAAGATTGTATGAAATCATGTATTCTTGGGCCTCCATGAATGCATACCTTCTCTCTAAGGGATTTTTTGATTAATTGAGTGTCCTTTATACCTAGAATGATTTTTGGCACTATTGGAGTTGAGAAACTGTCATAGTCAATCCCATCTTGTTTTAATCTCCCATTCACACAAAATATAAACCTACCATTTCTTAAATCCTATAATTCATCTCTGTTTTTTTTTCCTATAAACATTTTCCAAGGGACTTTGCAAGTTTTACTTCCCTTTCCATAAATATGCAAAAGAAGATGGAATTTCATGTTGTCTAGAGTAACCTGAGTCTAATTGGAGTGACATATGCACCATTTAGTGTGACAACTTGTGAGAGTTAAATAGTGCATTCATTGGCCATGATCATCCAGGACTGACTTACTTGATTTTCAAAAGGAAACTAAGAGACTGAAGATTTCAATCATCCCCTTACATTTTTAGGTTACACAATGGTTCTCTCACCAGGTCAAAGGTAGGGCCTAAAAAGTAGCATAGGAAGGCCATCCCCTTTGTATGTGTCACTCAATCCCTCCAAATCTAGGTTCAAATGAGTTTTTCAGACATCTTCCCCTGGCTAAAAAATGACATAAAAAGTTTCATCCTCGAAGCATATCATATCATTTCACTCACTGATGTTCCTAGCCCCAAAGGAGGTGTAAGATTGGTACCAACATGCTTTTGGCACCATTTTGGGGACTATTTCCTAGAATTAAGAAAAATATATATCTCTGGTAACATTTGTAGTATATCTGATATAAATTCATGTTTAGAACCAGTCCTTTGTTGAGATTTTCTAAAATAGAGCCCGATCTGAATTAATTTTCTCTATATTTTCCTAGTATAAGAAATTTCCATTAAATTTGACTCCGTTGGGAGAAGCTTTGACAAAATAATGGTAAAAATTGCAAAGCTTTGTTCATTTCATTTTATAAAATATCATCATCTAACAAGTTGTTTAAGTTGATCAACATATCTAAGGTGTAAAACCTTAGTGGTGACTCAATATTTTATGAAAAAATATGGCATATACTAGTGCACAAAACCCTAATTCTTGTTGATTAACTTGTCAATTTTGCAAAAGGAAGGAAGGAGATATTTCTTCAAATTAGACCCTACCAAAAAGTTGTTTCCAAAGTTAGGAAAGAAAAATCCAAGGAGAAACAAGTGGAAAGCCTTGGGTGATCAGAGGTTAGAAGAAAAAATTATACCTATTGTTGAATTGATCAACCTTTAGTGGAAGATTATTCCAACACTTCAGAAAATTTTGGATCAAGTAGTCCCATGTGCCAATTTATACACTCCAGTTTCAAGAGGGTCCTTCATTTACAAGTGATCAAGGTATTCCTCATTTCCTCCTTTGTTGATTAGAAATAATAGAGTATTTTTTGAAAAAAAGTCATTAAAGGATCAATACTTTGAAGATCACACTCCATTTCCTCAAAGACCCCTAGTTCCCCACCATTTTAACCCCCTCTATTGAAACACCTCCTCCAAAACAATATGGCACAACCTCCACCCAGACCTCCTTTTGTAGTAAATACTTACAAACCTATAAATTTTCTTGGGATGGTTGGTTACCCAAATGAGTCCCACATGAAGTCATAAATAGATTATCTAGATTTTAGGGGAATAATGCAATAAGTGGAGATCAACATCTTAGACTTCTTCCTAAATACTATGGAATATTTTGAAATAGAACATGAGGATGTATATGTAAAATTGTTTATACATACTCTAGATGAAGATGTCAGGAATGGTACAAGTCACTACCTGATAATTCAATTGATTCTTGGGTGGAAATGAAGAATGCCTTCAAGTTATAATATGGTGATAAGACTGACCCTAGGTTTCTTCTCACTGAATTTGAAAATATAAAGAAAAATATGAATGAACCTATTTAGGATTTCAATACCAGATTTAATAAAACCTTGACAAGACTACCTATAAATCTGAGACCTAGTGATGAATCTTTTTGATCAAATATTTAGATGCTTTTGACAAAAAATCATCTATTACCTGAGAGATAAAAATCCTTGAACCTTGAGGCAAGATTTTTATATGGCTGTTCAAATTGAGAATAATATCAAGGAAGCTGGAAAACCTCCAAAGAGAGAGGGTGTCAAGTTAATTAACCAGAGAAACCTCAGACAAGCAAGTAGTAGATCTAGAGGAAGTAGTCAAAACTCTAGTAGGGGTAGTTAAGGAGATTTCATACAAACTTTCTAGAGCTGAGAAAGGCCTAGGGGAAAATCCTCAAGCTCAACATCAACCTCAAGGAAAAATAGATTTGGAAATCATCCTAGAGGTGATCATAAAGTATATGATAGAGGAAAGGGACCTATGGGGTCAAGGAAACAAAAACCAAACCCTAGGGAAAACAAGGTAGTGCCTGATCCACTCACTGTTAGGGTATCTTTGGTTGAAGAAGATCATATCATTGAATGGTGTGATAAATTTTTTTCCACATTATCCTATGAAACCCCAAATTGATGATGATGATGCCACTGATGAATCTTATTTTGGTGATGTTTGTATGTTGGAATGTTTTAATATACTACACCACAAGGGGCTACTTCTACTGAATTGTTGGGTGCTAGAACTGTTGAGTCCTTTTGGAACTATCTGGAATGGGTATCTTATTTTCCTCCTACCACTAATGTTGATATAGATATGGTTAGTCTTCTTTCAAATTACCTAACCATGATTTTGAATATCTAAGGGCTTTGATGATTAAAAAATATGATGGGGGCATTCCTTCTGAGGAAGATAGACAACTTTTGATGAATGTTGTGGTTTCTCAAGAAAAATATTACAACCTTCATAGCAAGAGTAGTTAAAGGATCTGCCCCACCTTCTAAAAAAAACACCCATATTGACCAATATCCCAAGAATGTTCCCAAGAAAGATATGCCAAACAAAGGCCCTATTATTACTACTAAGCCAAGTACCTTTGATGTTGCTCAAGCAGTAAAAGATCTTGTCCCATCAGAAAAAGTAAATTACTTTGTCTCCCAACACAACTCTTCCCAAGTATGTCACGTGTGATATGGCTCAAATTTTGAGTCAAATTAAAGTTATTTGCCCATTGTTGAGTTTCTCAGAATCCCTGAGCATAGAAAAGAGCATTTGAATATTTGGGATTCAAAGAGGAAACAATTTTCATAAGTAAAGATGTAAATAATGTGGATGTCTCACTACTATAGCTGAAGTAGAAGTGCCCTAGAACAAGAAAGCATGGGGAATCCCAGAGATATATTTAGGCACTTCCTTGGTTGAATCTCAATTGGATGTAGATCCATTTTTACCTCCCTAATTATTAGTGACAAACTTGTTCATAATTGTATGTTTGACTGGGAGCCTCATGTAATATAATGCCCTTGGAGGTTATGAATGAGTTGAATATAAAGATAACAAAAATTTTGGAAAATTTCATGCCATGGATTCAAGGGAGGTACTAGTTATTGGGTATGTGAAAGGACTAGTTGTTCAGCTTGTTTGCTTACCTAGTAAATATTTGACCATGAATGTGGTTATTGTTGATTTCCCTACTAAGTGGGGTATGTTGTTATCCAAAAAATGGGTTACAAGTGTGGGAGGTAGTGTACAGATGGACATGTCTTATGCCACTATACATGTGGAAGGAAATTTGGTAAAATTGCATGGAGAGAAAAGATGCTCCACATTATTGAAGATCCCATGAATGCCTCTTATGAGGTATTATTTGTTGACATTGATTTGGAAAATTTTATAGGATATGCTGATTTTGAAGATCAATGCATAAATACTGCTACTCATTTACAAGATGTTGGTATTCCTTGGACCATGATATTTGATGGAGCATGCTCTATTATGGGGAGTGGAGCTGGAATAGTCCTCACATCCCTAGAACAAGAATATTTTAATTTTTCATTCAAATTAAATTTTGAATGCACTAATAATATTGCAGAATATGAGGCATTTCTCCTGGGTTTAAGAGTTGCATGGAAATATGGAATCAAGGATATTATTGTTAAGGGATATTCTGAATTGATTGTGAAACAAGTGAGAAAATTATATGCAACAAAAAAATCAAATGAATGAAATAGTACAAGCATGTAGTTTGGGACCTTATTGAAATGTTTGATTCATTTAATATCATGTATCATGAAAGGACCTAAAACAGCAAGATGATAGATTGGATGTCATTGCATCACATTTTTCTAACTATACAATATCTCCATATTGTAATTATGATGTTGAAGTATTGGCTAGACCATATATACTAAAAATGTTAAACACTAGACAAGTATTTGAGGATGATGCTCAGATAAATAGGTTTATGAAGAGAAAAGATGAATTTTCTAATCAACATATTGACTTAGAGCCAATGGTTGAACTCTATGATGGGAAAGAGACTCTTTTTGGGAAAGAGGTGATCAACTAAAAAAAAACACAATTCCTAGAGGATTAGTTTCCCTTGAGTCCAACTTTGACAATGTTGATAGAGTAATCAATAGACCTATTTTTGCTTCTAGAGATGTTGAAGAATGCAACTTGGGACTCAAGAAAACCTAGGAAGGTATGGTTGGGATGTAATTTGAACAAAGAAGAAAAAGGCTTACACCAAAACTACTAAGAGAATATCAAGATTTCTTAGCTTGGTCATACTCTGAACTGAAAGCTTATAGAGAAGATTTATTTCAACATGAGATACCTCTAGAACCTCATTCCAAACCTTTAGTAGAAGAAAAAGGCCCATCAATCCCCTTCTCTCATTCAAAATGCAAGAAGAGTTGATAAAATTGAGAGATGGAGGAATCATACAACCTATAAGGTATTCTTCATGGGTGGAAAACCTTGTACCATTAGGAAGAAGAATGGGGACATAAGGCTTTGTGTGGATTTTAGGAATCTTAACAAGGCATCAATCAAAGATAATTATCCATTTCCAAATATGGATAACATGTTGTAATTGGTTACATGATCTGAATTATTGTCAACACTGGATGGTTTCTCAGGGTATAATCAGGTGGTTGTGAAGAAATATGAATAGTTTAAAACTACCTTTACTACTCCTGGGGAACATATGTTTATGTTAGGATGCCCTTTGGACTCATGAATGCAGGAGAAAATTTCTAGAGAGCTATGGATGTGGCTTTCTCAAGACTTATAAATGACTTCATAGTTGTATATCAAGATGATATAATTTTTCTCAAAGAAAAGAGGTGACCATTTGGGACACCTAGAAATAATGTTTCTCAAGTGTAGGGAGTATGGGATTTCATTGAATCCCAAGAAGTGTTCATTTTGGAGTCCAAAAGAAAAACTATTGGGGCATATTGTATCAAAGGAAGGGGTCATGATAGATCCCGAGAGAGTGGAGGAAATTGGTAAAGTTCCTATTCCCAAATCTAAAAATGTATTCAATATTTTTTGGGAAAATAAAATTTATTAGGAGGTTCATCTAAAACTTTTTGAGATAACTATTCCTATAAAAATATGTTGAAGAAAGACCAAGTCATCAAGTGGGAAGAAGGAGTTGTTCAAGATTTCACTGGAATAAAGGAAGCACTTGAAAAATGCCCCTAGTCTTAGCAAGTCTTGACTATAAGAAATCATTTCAAATGTTTTATTTTTCCTCTGAGAAAATACCATTGCATCAATATTATTGCAGAAGGATGAAGAAGGAAATGAGAGGCCTATTTTTTTTTAGCAAAGCCCTGTAAGGTGTTGAATTGAAGTATACTATCATGGAAAAGTAGGATTTTCTTTAGTGAGAGCTACCAAAATATTTAGACCTTACATCTTAAGTTCCAAGATTGTAGCTTATGTTCCCCATACAATGGTTAAATACATCTATCATAAATGGAAATATCTAGTAAGAGATGTCGTTGGGTGAACAAGTTGCAGGAATATGATATGGAAATACAAACTACTAAGTTGGTTAGAGGTTTGGGATTAGAAAAATTGATGGCTGAAAGCAATTTACAAGTGATGGAGATAAATTTCATTGAAGAAGGTAGTATGGACCCCCATGAAAAGGTGAGTAATTCAGTTTAGTATAAGGATGTAATCTATTACTTGAAGAATTTGGAGTGTCCTGGACATCTAGACAAGAAACAAGAGAAGAACACTCAAACTAGCCTCCCATAAATATGTCATAATGATTTTGGTTTAGCATGGAAGAATAGAAGGGAGTGTTACTTAGGTGTATCACTGAAGAAGAAGCTCCCAAAATAATTACATAGAATTTCATGGGGGAGTGTGTGGAGGCCATTTTTCTAGAAGAGTTATTGCTCACAAGATTTTGAGGGAAGGATATTGGTGGCCATCATTATTCAAGGACACTATAGTATTGATAAGAAAATGTGAAAGTTTCAATGCTTCTCTGGAAGGTTGAAAGTTACATGTGCCTTTCCTTGCAACCAATGTCAATTGAATCCCCTTTCAAACAATGGGGAATGGATTTCATTGGAGAGATATCATATTCTTCAAGTGTTGGACACAAGTGGATCTTGGTTTACTACTAACTACTTTACTAAATGGGTTGAGGCCATTCCCACCAAGAAGGAAACTCACCAAGTGGTCATGGATTTTATTTTGAATAATATAATTTGTAGATTTGGAGTACCTACCAAAATAGTTTTGATAATGCTATGAGCTTTAGGGATAAACCATTAACAACTATGTGTAAGGAATATGGTATCAACTTGGCCTATGCATCAAACTACAATCCTCAAGGAAATGGCCAAGATGAGTCAAGTAACAAAAATATTCTTAAGATACTTGAAGGAAATTGGAAACTAATAAAAAAAAATGGGGTGAACAACTTAAGTTTTCCTTATGGGAAGATAGAGTTACTACAAAGAGAGCTATTGGAAAAATTCCTTTTGAACTAGTTTATGGAGTCCAAGCTCTTTTTCCTTTGCACATGCAATTTTCTTCTTATCAATTCATGCAACAAACTTGAGAGTGAAGGAGAAGTAAGTCCCTATGAGGCAAGAATAAACCAAATCTTGGAGTTAGATGAAGAAAGAAGAGAATCTCACCAAAGACATCTGAAGTTTAGGGAGAGACTCAAAAATATATTTGACAAGAAGGTAACTCCTAGGGCATTCAATGTGGGAGATTTGGTTTTATTATGGGACAATAGACATGAAGATAAGGGAAAACATGGAAATTTTGATGCCCTATGGATGGGACCATACTCCATTGACATTAGGATTGGTGAACACACTTTCTTCTTAAAATATCTGGAGGGAAACTTATTGGAATTTCCTGTCAATGGTAGGCATCTCAAGCACTTTCTGGACTAATCCCATATGGTCAAGTATGATTTTTGTAGTGTGTAATTTTTTTGTTTGTTTTTTTTTGTTTCCCTTTTTTTTTTTTCTGGTCTACAGTGACAGTTGGTCTTGGTATATTGGTATTATGTCATGTGTATCTACTTATGAAGCCCTGTGTGTGTTATGAATGACTTCATTTCCCAATGGATTAAGGAACTTGGTTTTGTGTATTGAGTTATCTATTTGGTTCTTGTGGTACCCATAAGGGGTACCCATCCCCGAGTTGGAGCTGATGTTGGTGTTCATTTTGAGCTCACACCATGTTTTGAAATATGTCCTAAAAAAATTTTTCTGTCATGCTTACTAAGGTCTATAACACATGAAAATTTGTATACCTTTGAAAAAAAATTAATGTTGAACTAAGAAAGGTATTGAATCTATGTGTAAATTTTTTGCTAAATCCAAGTAGCCATGCCCATTTTTTTTTATAAAATTTCCTTTTAAAATTTTCAATGAACCATGTAAAAATCCTACAAAATACTCATGTGTCATTTAGTTTAAATTCTTATGAAAAATGCAATTTATTCCCAATGCCCAAAAACACGTGGCATGTTTTTTTGCTTCTTCAGTATTAGGATTATGATTGAATGTTTGTAGAAGTGATATAAATGTGTAATATGAAAAATAATCCCGAGGCCCGATGGAATATTTAAGGAATATTCATGAGAGCATAATGCAAAATGTAGACACAACCCTGCTCTCCCCAAAAGGAAACACATGTAAAGATATCATTGGAGTGGGGAAATGGGCCTTTTATTCACCTTTTGCATTTTACACATGGTAAAGTGTAAAGTGTATTTACAAGTTTGAAGCCTAGAGGGGGACACATGTCAAGCCCTTGTAATCAAAGTCAACAAAGTGGTGATGATCGGGTCAAATTTATAGTTTTACACCCTTCGACAAATGAAAAAAATGTGAGAAAACTCCCCAACCCCATCATTCTTCATATAGACACATGTGGATGGAATCATATTCAAAAGGGATAAGCACATCAAATGATCAAGATTTAAAGCATTTATGCATTCTGCCATTAATGCATGTTGTGTGGATCAAGGTGAGATTTTTAAAATTTTCTTTGATCATTTTCAAATATTCACTTTACACACACAAAAATCTAGAATCCCTAGCTCTACAAATTCACAAGTGTAAAGAGAAAAAGAGTAGTTGTGAAAGGTATGTTTATATAAGGAGTTCAAGAAACATGGGTGTAAAGAAGAATTTTGAGAATCTATGGAAAATGGGTAAGTTCTCATGTACCACTCATGTTTTTCTTGTTTTACCAAGTCTACAATTTGTAAAGGGTTAAGAAAGAAAGTTAAAACACATAAGATGAAGCCTATGGAGTCAAGGATTTCATGTAACCTCTGGTATTACTAGTAATTTGGACACATTCACAGACACAAACCTATTAAACATGACTTAAATGATTTTCTATGAAGACTCATGCTCTAGATAAAAGTAAAGGAATGATGACCATTGATACTAGAAAAATTTCCCTACATGTGGAATTCCCACCTTCCATACATTCTCTCCAAACTCGTATGGATTTTTTTCAAGAATTATGATCCAAAACATAAAGAAGTTATGATGGAAGTGGAGAAAGGGTGTTAACCCTAACACTTAAAATCTTTTTTAATTGATTAGGGTTAGGATTAAGATTGAGGAAAAGAAACCAATAGGTATTACTATAGAGTCAACACATAAATATTTTGAGGAAAACATGATGATTATGTTGCATTAATAAATATTAAGTGGTTGATAACTAATAGAGGATCCACCAAAATAATCCCTAAGAAGTTGAACAAGAAACTATTTGTTGAGGAGGTTGAAGATTTAATTGTGATGTTGAGTAGAATTACAGGATTGGAAATGACATATATGTTCCAAGAATGGATGTGCCCTTTTATAAGGGTTATCTTAGAAGAAAGAGGAAAATTTTGTTGGAAACTTTTATATCTACATCAATCCATGCCCAACTTATGGAGATAGCCACAAAGGTAGGACATGGGAATCACCTATAATATTCATTTTTACATGATGTCTTATTTGATTTACAATATTGCATGTTGCAATACATTCCCTGGTCTCCCATGAACTATAAGTTTTAAAGATCACAAAGTGTATGATGTGTATCCCCAAACTAAATCTAGATAAGTGGAAAGGAAATGTTAGAAAGTGAATGATGCATTTATTGCACCTATGGTATGCCTTTTCAAACTAGAGTGGGAGCAATATAGGATATCCACTGAGGCTAGAAATGTAATATTGGAATATGGTTGCTTCTTCATTCAATAATATTTTTACTTACATTAGAGCTAAGTGGATTTAATGGACATCCATACAAATTACCTAGGTATGTGGATGAAAAATGGGCCTTGTGTGAACTCTCAAGGAAGTTGACACCAGTACACAAATAGATTACAAGGAAACACAAGACTAACATTAAGTTTCCTATTAGAATTGGGAGGTATTCTTCCCCACCATTGCAAAGGCTAGGGGGATGGAAGAGGAGATGGAAAGGTTTGAGATGGATAAATTTGAACCTAGACCCAATTATGATATCAAGGTGGGTTTTAGTTCAACTAAGCATGAACCTCAATTTGAGGATTATTGGATGAACTGTAGGGATGAGGAAGAAGTCAGGCTCAGAGATTTCTCTAAGATGACCCTTAGGAAGGTCATTGATTTTAATATTTTTGTGGTGCCTCAAGGAATTTCATATGATCAACAAATAGTGAGTCAATATTATATTGACCATAAAATTGAGTCACAACTAATTACTCCTATAGTTTGGGGTCAGGAAGAGTCAGAAAATCCACATGAGAGAATATAATGTAATGAGAAGGACCCTAACTTGGTTGAAAGGGAAAGGTATGGACCTGTCCATCCAAAATACAAAAGTGTTGAATGAATTCAGAGATTTGGGAATCTTGAAGGGAGATCTCCCTCTTTTAAAGGAGGGAGCTGATAAGATTGATCCATTAGGAGGAAAATCTCCTCAATTTCCTACCAAGAGACCCACTTTAGGTATTATTGATGAATGGACTACTACTACCAGTGAGATTGGAACTTCTATGTCTATTTTGAAACAAAAGACAGAAGAAATGCTTTTGAAATCTATGCAAAATGCCCCTATCACCCAAGAAGTGCCCATACAACTAAAGGGGAAGGTATAACTAAACCAAGGACTCCCTCAGTAACATTACCAGGATCATCTAGCACAGGGAAAAATATGAGAGGATTCTTGGCAAGTGTTGACCCAAAACTCAAAGTGCAAAGTGCTAAAGAAAGAGAGAGGCACCTGACCTCAAATATTTTGAAAGAGTTACAAAGAAATCCAAGGTGATACCACCATTGGTAATGGATACTTGGTAGTCCAATAAATAAGGTGGTCATGTATCAAAGAAACATAAAAGTAAAGAGCCTGAATTCATTAATCCAGTCCCACTCACCGAGGCTCAAAAAAAATTGTTGCCACATTAGCAGAGTAGAAGAGCAATGCCACCAAAGTCAAGGAAAAATTCATGTTACTCCACCTGTACCACCAAAATTTGTAACTTCAGTCTTATTTCAAATAGGAATAGTGGTAGATTTGGCCCATGAAAAATAACTCATACTATCCCCATGTCTAATCATCCTAGTAGCATTTATGAAATAAAAAGGGCAAGGGAGTAGGGGTGTAATGTAATTTCTAAAGATCAAAATGTGTTCCTCAGTTCAGTCAACCACATGAATATATGAAGAAACCAATTGAAATAGTTGATGTAGATACATTTGAAGAAGTTCTTATGCTTGAAATGACTAATGTAGACATTGAAACTTATGCAGTAGGAGATGAGAGTTTTCTTCATAAAGAAATACAAATGAAAGACATTTCTCAAGCATCAAGTGTTAAATTGGAAGTGGGATCTCAAAGTACTCAAGTTGAGACTACAACACTTTTACAAGAAAAGGAAATAATGACTCAAACAATTGTAAATGAACCTCTTGCAGAACAGATGATGTCTCCACTAAGGATCATTTTTAAAAGAAAATAATAAACAAAAAAGGATGGTAAATTCCCTCAAAAGTGTAGACTCTGTAAAGGGGATCATGATAGAAACTACATAAAAGAGGTCACAAAACCAGCTGAAGCCAATGTTGAGAAGAATATACCAATTGATGATAAGGATCAAAATTTGGTCATTGGATCCAAAAAAATAAAGAAAGAAGAAGAATCAACATATGATAAGTGGAAAAATAACCATGAAACTATGTTATAGAAAAAAACCTCTAAAGGAGGTAGTAATTCAGAAATAAAGAGTCTTTCAAAGTTTCTAGTCCAATTAAGGAGGCTCCAAAAAACTTAGACCACAAATTTTACTCTAATAGAGAGAAAGGGTCAGGGTGAAACATTAGTTGATGATAAGATCCCAGAAAATATCATCCAAACCCAATCTCAAGAGAAAGAAAAATAGAAACCAAAGATGGCATCAAGTAGTGAAAAGAAAGTAACATAATAATGGAAGAAGTTACTAAAATGGTTAAGACCAATGATAAAAAGGATATGCCAATTGATGATCAAAGATTAGTCACTAGGTCCCAACTCACAGAACAATAAGAGGAAGAACTTTTTTTTTAAAAGGTCACTAGTGTGCAAACTCAAGGAAGATCTCTCCACTGAACATTAATCTCTAAAATATGAAGACAATACAAAGGAGGAGGAATCATCCAAGGTGGAAAAGTCTAATCAAAGAAGCTCTAGGAGAAACTACAAAAATGATTGCCACCCCAATGGAAAGAAAATACAATGGAGAAACACCAGTTGATAATAAGATTCAAGAAAAAATAGCCAATCCCAAACTCAAGGACAAGAGAAGAATAATTGGAGAAAATGACATTGCATGATGAATCTAAGGAGCCAACAGTAAAAGTGGAAAATCCACATGAAGAGGTACCATTATTACAATATCCTCAAGATGCATCCAAACAATTGGTAGTTTTCTCTAAAATTCCACAACCCACATCATAAGGAGAAAGTGTGGGAAATACTCTCACAACTGGGTGGTTAGGAACACTCCTTCCAAGAAAAAAGAAGGAGAAAATTCAAGAGGAGATAGTTGGATATAAGAAATATTGTATTCCCAAAACCCACAAGAGCTCCTAAGAAGGATATAATCTTGACTAAAACTCATATAGATCAGCAAGGATTTAGGACTTTAGAAATAGCCACTCCATAGGGTGACAAGCTAAAAGGTGAAATCACATTGAGTGATTATAATGTTACACATATCCCACTATTGGGAAAACCTAGAGAAAGCTTAAAGTAGGATTTTATGGTGGCTATTAGGGGTATGTTGTAGAAAATTGATGAGGAAAAAGTGACAAAAAAAAGCTAAAGGAAACAATCAAAACATTGTCCTCATATGTACAGAAATGGATACAACATGTGGATGAAGGGAAGGAAATAACTACTTCCATAACCCCAGAAGTTTTAGGTGAAGTTGATAAGTCCAAGGAAAAGGTTAATGATGTGGACAAATGGAAGAGAAGATTATCTAAAAGAGGAAATAAAATTATAGAGGACACAATAAGATGTTATGATCAATTAACAAAAAGAATCAATGATGTCAAAAAAGCAAATAGAGAAATGCACTAATGAATTGTATTACTGGGAGGGTATCTTACCCAAATTTGAGGTAATAATGAGTTAGATGATCAATTGTTAGAAGAATAAGAGATTATTTCACCTAAATAAATTGGAATGCAACATACTTACCTGGATGTAATTCGACTAAGAATTGAGATTCTGAAAGAAGTCAAAGAAAAATTGTGTACATGAAGGGTCTCAATTGTAGAGTGCATTGATTATCTGGATTGTAGATTTGAAAAAATGGTACTGATGAAAATAGAATTACTTATGGAAATTAGGAAAATTTCCCTAACACATGATTTTGATCAAATAATCTCTAAAGTCCCTTTCAACTATAATATTATTCAAAGGTTTGTTACCATGGAACACTAGATGACCAAATTATCAAAAGGGATGAGGAAGAGTAAGAGTGTAATAAAATAATTTGATCAAATGATGAAAAGACAATGTACAATACTCATGTTCCATGTTGGGCCAAGATGAAGAAGATATTACTCAAATATTTCATCGATTTGATGCATATAATGAAAGAATGTCATAGAAGCATAGAAAAGATGTCAAGGAACTTGAGGTTGATCCCAATATACCATGAACAATTTTAGGCTTGTTTCCTCAAAAATTTCTTTCTTCATTTTGTTTATCTTTATTCTTGACAATTGTATACTTTTTTAATCTACAAATTTCAATTATGTATGTGGTTTAAATGTAATGCAATATGATTTCACTTGTTTTGATAGAAACTTAGATCTATTATAACATGAAATGCATTGTAATATTGTGAATCATTTGTATTTGTAAGAAAAGAAAAATGGGGTTCTATAGGGGCCCCATCCGGAAAAATATTGTATACATTTTTGATATCATACCAAAAAGAAAAAAGAAAAGATACATTGTCATTCTGATCCTAAGAATCCTCCTTGAAAGGAGGAAGCCTATCAAAAGCCTATTCTTCCTAGAAACAAATTCCCCAAACTCCTCAATACCCTAAATAAATACAATTTCTCCTGCAAAGTCCCGAGACATGTTTAAATCCATGAGTTCATTGATATTGGCCTTTGATGTGAATTAATTCTAACTTCTTCTCATGAAGATCCATCCATTCCTTAATATTTAGACCACCCTTGAGAAAGGATTTATTCCATGTAGCTTTGAAACAGAAGGTGGTGGATGAATGTTTTTGGAGTTAGAGGTACAACTTAGGCAAGTTTTGGAAATGATTGATGTAGGTGCTTGGAGATGAATCTCCTCCTCTCATTTCTTCATAGAAAATGGTGGTGGTTTGGGATTCTTTATGGGAAAGGATCTTGATGGAATCTTCTCCAAGAGAGAAAGGAGTTTTTCAAAATCATCCATCCTGTAGGAGAGAGAAAGAAGCTCATCTACAGAAGCTTCTTCATGAGGAACATATGCCTCCACTGGAATATCTTTCCCATTAAATTTTTCATTAATAATAAAAGGACAAGTGGTGGTGGAATTAATCTTCACAGTAGGCCAACACTTAAGCCATATTTTTTCAATCCTTCATGATTTTGTTTATTTTCCCTCTTGAACAAGTGGAAATACATGGTCTAGAAAGTAGAAAAAAATAGATTTATCTTAATTAGCCTCCTAATCAAAGCTACCCTAACAACTTGAGTTGTAAATGGCCCATCACATTCTTCTTGATCCACAACATCAAAGAGAATTCTCACAAATGCCTCATCTAGACTAGATAGGTCAAATAATTTATGCATAGTTTTTTATGAAAGTTCTTTTAAGCTAGGTGTTAATGTTATTCCCTCCATCCTACCAAAATAAATAACACTAATTTTCTCATGTAAAAAATTAAAGAAAAGATGAAAATTCATGAAGAAAATAGTGTGAATTTATAGTAAAAATAAATCTTGGAGTTATTGTGAACAAAATCTTGCATGAGTAAATGATAGATTTGCTCTTGATGTTTCACCTTTTTCTTAGATCATTTATTTGAATTGTTGACAAAACAGATAGGGTAACAGGCGTAGGAGGAATACCTATTCAAATGTCAGTTGATGGGTTTTTACACATATGACTTCCAAATCCATAGCTGATCATGAGAGATTCCTTTTGGCTAGGAGGAACTACCTGTAATGAAAGCAAGACCACCAGAAAGAATTAAACAATATGGGCAGTGAACTGCCTAGCGTAAGCTAGATCCGGGAAGTATGATACTTCCTAGATGGTTGTCAGTCCACTATTTTAAAAAAATTAATGTTGAAAACAAGGTAAATCCTATTGTTATTTTAAAATGATTTAGGTATCTCACTTAAAAACACAATAAGAAATAGATCTAATCTAACAAGCTAAGCTAGAATAGAATCCACAGGTCAAATGGTTGGTTCTAGGTTCTGTAGGTCTGATAAAGGTCTCGGGTAGGTCACAGGTGAGTGAGGGTGAGGTAAAATTAGGTGGATAGGTCTTTGTTTAAGGCTGTGTGGGAAAACATAGAGACCGACGTTGGTTAGGGGTGACCAACTACGGTTAGGTATAACCGGCGGCAGTTACTGTGAGATCTGGGAACATCACAGAATAGGGTTTTGGTCCTCTTTGTGATTGCACAAAGGATTTTGGTTGGTCGGGATGAGGTAATGGGTGACTGGAGTAGGTTTTGGCAAGGTTTTGTTGGGTCTATAGAGGTGAAAAGTGTTGGAGATGGTCAATAAGAAGCAAGATAAACAATGGGTGATAAAATAATGATGAACTAAACTAACCGGGAAAGTACAATGTTATACTTACATGGATTTCATTTCTAAAAGTCTGTGTGTGAAGGATGGAGGTGCTGATGATGGGTTTGAAGGCTGCAAGTGATCACTGACCGAAAGAAAGATTCTACATGGGCTGCATGCACACTCTTCCTTGCTTAGATAGATCGAACATGGCGGGGATGGTTGTGAAGAGAAGATGCTCAATCTCCTTCCTTAGATGTGAGTTCTCGCTAGAATTTTCTCTGTGAAGATGTGTTATCTCTCTGAGGTCTCTTTTTTCTCATCAACTTTCTCCCAATGTTTTCCAACCTTGATAATAAGGTAGTTTAGGGGTTAAAAGGGGTAACCAATGGTGGTCCGGCTTAACCGGTGATGCTTAGGGGTAATCGACGTCGGTCAAGGTAGGATTTTCTAGGTTTACTAAACTTAGGGAGATCCTCCTGATTTCCTCAGATCTTGTGTGGTTATCCCATGGATTAGACTGGGAGTTTCTTGTGAGCATGTGGGAATGTTGTTAGAGGTAATGTAGGCATTGATTTTTAGGGTTTGGGTAAGTCTAAGCTAGTTATGAGAGCTTGCTAAGAATAGGTCTTAGGTTGAGTTAGCTTGGTGAGGTGTCTAAGTGAATTATATGTGTGGATATTATTTAAATTAAGATATTTAAATAATAAATATGGTGAGGATAATGAATTAATTTAATTTAATTAATTAAATTAATACAAGTGAGGTGAAGGGGGTCATGGCTAGGTGAATGTGATGAAGGGTGCTTATATGTCGAGGGACAAAAGGGGAGTGTGACCTAATTTTAGTGTCTACATTTTTCCCCTTTTTGTTGTGTAGCTTGTATTGGTAAGCGATGTTAACAAAAATAAGGTGTGGTTGGCCCATGTGGGGGTGAAGGTTATCCCCCTCAAACTAGGAACTGACGAATCAGTAGGTTGAAGCGGTGAGTGGTTTGATAAAAGGTAAATGTGAGGAAAAGGGAAGTGGGTGCATGAGAAGAGGGTAAAAGATCTACTCGGGAAATCTAGGTAATGGGTCAGGGTCAAAGGTAGCAGCAGTGATTAAATGCACGCACATGTATAAACTGCAAAGATGCTACTGGAGTTGAAGAATAGGCAAACTCTACATCGTCTAAGGTCGATAGGTTTATCCAGACAAGGGTGAAGTGAATCCGGTATCCAAGGTATAGGATAAGGTTAGGAAACACAACGTAGGTTAGGTGCAGGAATGTTTAGGTATGTTCCCAGACACCAAAGGTAGGGTCAAGATAAACGTCATGGATATAGGCTAGGAAAGGTCATTAGGTCAACAACACAAGTAATAGTGCCACAAAGGTATAGCAAACACATGAGGTCAAAGGTCACTAGCGATGGTCAGGTCCAAATATATTTTCATGGCATGGGTAAGGCCAAGGTAGTAAATAATAATAAGGCATCAACAACACGGACACTAGGAGGTTGAAGAGGGTGGAGGGCCGAGAGGTGAAGGTAAAGCACCCAAATAGGTGAAGGGGCCCCATGCCCTGGAAGTTCTGCCTACATAGTCCCGGAAAAAAGGAACCTCGGACCGATGTAGTTCTCCCATAAGCTAGGGAATAAGATGAAAATGAGTTAGTAGGTTGGTGGTCATGTTGTGGGTTTGGGTTTAATAGGTGGAGGTAGATGATAGATAAAAATGTTGTAGGTGCATGTAATTATGGCGAAAGGGGAGGATGACCCTAAAAGATAAGCATCAAGGACTAAGTCCTGTATAATAAAATCAAAAGGTGATAAAGAAGATAAAAGATAAGAGGGGGCAAGAAATCCACCCAATTGGAAAGGATCAAAACATATGAAACACATCTATAGATAAGCTAATGAATGTAAGACCCTAAAGACATTACATAATTGATAATTCTAAGAGTGACGAAGAGTCACATGATCACCAAATGTCATAGGTTCAGCAAGTCCCTTGAGGTATGACGTGAAAAGACAACGGGTAAGGAGGTGCAGCTAATTGGGTCATAAAATGGGAAATAGAATGCCTTGGGTAATAGAGCCAAGATCACAATAGACAAGTCCATGACGAAAAATCTTTTTTTTTTTTTTTTATTTTTTTACTTTATAGATAGACTGATCGATGCGGGAAGTCTATATGGGATGAATACATGGCTCCTTGACATCTTCGAGAAGCTGATCGATGTGGGAAGCTTCTGAATTTCGATTGTTGAGAAACAATAGTCTTCTTTTTTGGAAAAAACTATGTAGAGATTTGTGAGCTTTTTATAGCTATCCTTCGAGGGAGTAGTCTACTTATTGTGATAATTGAGGGCAGAAGATGTCCTTTTGAGGGATTCATCTTTTATATTGGAAGTTTGACTCAAGGATTTGATCCCTTATTTTAGAAGATGTCCTTCTGAGGGATTCATTTTTTGTTGTTGTTTTTTTAGCTTTTAAGTCATGGACGAGACTATAATGAAGCATTTTGGTTCTTGTTGAGAAGTAAAAGATGAAAGACCATGGGATCTCATCTAAAATAAGATGAAAAGTATCCATGAGAATCATGCAATGATGTGTAGAGTATGGTGCACATATTTAAGAAAAGGAAAAGGGGGACAAGTAATCACATGATCCTTGTTTAGTCGTTGGAGATGAGGTGTGAAAAGGCAAATGGCACTCAAGGGATGAGCATGAACTAGATAAAATGTTGATGTAGGACTAGATGTCAATAGTAGAATAGTTGAAGATGTAATGTGTTAAGGGGCTTAGGTTCAGGTTTACCCTCAAGTGAGGACAAACGATAGGCACCTGATCCATAGGTATGAGTTACGATGTATGGTCCAAGCTAATTAGGAGAAATTTTTCCCTTTTTTCTTTTCTCTACTTTGGTTACATGTTGATTTTGTTTCAAAATAAGGTCACCAACTTGGAAGGTTCATTCATGAACACGTTTGTCATATAAGCACATTTGATACGTTATTGATAAACTTGAAGGTGATCTAGAGCACTAAGATGAAGTTCATCTAATAACTCTAGTTATGCCAAGCGGTCATGATGAAAGTCATCATCAGTAAGCATGTCATGGAGAGAAATGTGGAGTGAGGGGATCTGGACTTTGAGAGGCAGAACAGCCTCTGTACCATAGACCAGAGAAAAGTGTGTGGCTGCGGTGGAGGTGTGAATACTAGTGCGGTATGCCCATAGGGTGAAAGGAATGTGTGTATGCCAATCCTTCCCAATATCATCAACCACTTTCATGAGAATTTTGTTGAGGGTTTTGTTAGTGGATTTGGCTTGGCTGTTGGTTTGTGGGTAATAAGGTGAGGAGAAACTAAGCTGAATGCCGAAGGCGTCGCAATTTTTTGTAGTGTTTTGTTTTTGAATTGTTTTCCATTATCAGTGATGAGGTAATGAGGGACACCAAAGCGACAAATGATGTGATGGTTAATGAACTCACATATTTTCTCGATTTCATGGAAATGATCGGTATAGCTTCCACCCATTTTTGTGTAGTATTCAATAGCGGTTATGATCCACCGATGGCATTGGGAAGAATGAGATTGATTTCTCCGACAAGATCCAAACCCCATTGAGAAAAGGGCCAAAGGTCATGAGTGACCTGTAAGGCATGACTGGTGTACAATGAAGGCTAGAATGTTGTTGACATTTCACACACGTGTTTGACATAGTCACAACAATCATGGTTAAGGGTCGACAAGAATATCCTAGGTGAAGAATACACTTAGAACAAAGCAAGGCCACTAAAGTTACTCCACATATGCCATCATGAACCTCCTTAATGGTATAAGGAATTTCAGAAATTTTGAGGCATCATAAGAGAATACCATCAAAGCCACACTTATAGAGGATTCCCCCTCGAATGACAAAATGAGAAAAATTTTTAAGGAAGGCACGTTGTCCATTATGGGTGAGATCAAGTGGTAAGATGGAGAGGGAAAGGTAGTCGGAGTATTGTTTATACCAAAGGTCACTCGGGTCAGGGGTGTCGGTTCTGATTGAGTAAACATCATGAGGTAAATAAGAAGGTGAATGGAGGCATTATACGGTGACAAATATTTTGGAATCAGTAGGGGAAGTGGGTATTTGGGAAGCTAAGAAGGCCATGGTATCTACAAATTTGTTGGTTGAACGTGGGATGGTTTGAAGGGTGTAACAATCAAAGGTGGTCAACAGTATGTCTACATGATGTTTATACTTTTGAAGTATCTCGTTACGACATTCATACATACCATTAACTTGGTTTATGACCAATTTTGAATCACCAAAGATGTGGATTGATTTAACGTCGAGGACATAGGCGGTCTGGAGACCGAGGACGAGTGCTTTGTACTCTTCAATATTGTTGGTGCATTCAAATTCTAGTTTAAAAGACAAAGGCATGGGTTCTCCATCAAGAGGGATAAGGATAAAACCAGGTCCACCCCCACGCTAACACTTGGAACCATCGAAGAATAGTGTCATTTGGTAAGGGGGTTCATCCAGGGAAAGAGTAGCAATGGATTCATCGGGAAAGTCAAAATTAGAGGGTTGGTCCCTGGAAATAGGTGCGTCAGCCAGTTGGTCAGTGATAGCCTGGCCCTTAATGGACTTTTGGTGAATGAATTTGAGGTCAAGATTAGCTAAAAGCATGAGCCAACATGTGGCACATTGATTTTGATAAGGTTTAGTGTACATGAAGTGTAAAGGGTTGGTGTTGGTCACAACATAGGTTTTGTGGTTGAGTAGGTAATGGTGGAGTTTGGTGGTAACAAAAACTAAGGCTAAGAAAAGCTTTTTTAGGTGGTTGTATTGGGTTTCTTATTCCAAAAGAGTATGGCTTATGTAATAAACTTCCTGCTCCCTATGTTTTTCATCGCGATGAGCGAGCATGGATCCCAAGGAATGATCGGTAGCTAATATGTATAGGTAAAAGGGTTGATTGTCCTTGGGTGGAATGAGTACGGGTGGTTGGAGAAGGTATTATTTTAGGGACTCAAAAGCTTTGTGAGTCATCATCACATTTAAAGAGACATCCTTCCTAATCGAGATGATGAAATGGTTGACACCGATCCGATAATTGTGAAATGAAATGGTGAATGCATTGCAATTTACCTTGCAGCTATGGATTTGTTTGAGGTACGAGGGTGGAGGCATTTCGAATGACCTTGACTTTAACAGGTCAACTTCTATACCATGTAAGGAAACGATAAATCCTAGGAGCTTTCCTAAGAGAACCACGAAGACGTACTTTTTAGGTTGAAGGTGGACGCAATATTTAATGAGGTGATCAAAGATGGTTTTGAGGACGGTGAGGTGCTCGGAGCGATGTTTAGATTTGGCCAAGATATCATCCACGTAATCTTCCAATATGCGATGCATGATATCATGGAAGATGTAACTCATAGCATGTTGATATGTAGCACCAGCATTTTTAAGGCCAAAAGGCATGACTCGATAGCGTAAGATCCCCAAGAGGTAATGAATGTAGTCTTGTGTTGATCTTCAAGCAAGAAAAATTTGGTTATAACCCAAGAAAGCATCCATAAGGGAGAGCATCTCATGACCCGCGGTAAGGTCAACCGGTTGATCAATATTGGGCAAGGGAAAACCATCTTTCAGCGAGGTGAGGTTGAGGTCCGAAGTTTGTACAAATGCGGAGTCCCCATTGCTTTAGTAATAGTGACAATCTTATAAATCCAACGAGGATAATCAATGGGTAAGATGAAGGAAATGGAAAGAAGGCACTGAATTTCTTCTTTGACGAGAAGAGCAATGTGAGGGTGCATTTTCCTCAACTTTTGTTTGATAGGTTTGGCATCGGGAATGGTTACAATATTGTGGACCACTATGGTGGGGTCAATACCAAGCATGTCTACATAAGACCAAGTGAAAGCGTGGTTATGCTCTCAGAGAAAAGAAGTGATGGCTTCCTGTTCAGCAGCATCTAAAGATTGTCCGATCTTTAGGATGTGTGGGTCGTCCTGAGTATGAATGTTGATATCGATAGTTGATTCATTCAACATGGTTTACATCTCAGAGGGTAACGACCGATGAATATATGAGTCTTCTACACCAAGGTAGGTGAGTATGGATTCATCATCCTAACATTGAATGACATTAATGGTCGGTGTGTCATCATTGATCATCTTAGGATATAGGAATGGAAGAGTGGAAGGGGTTGCACCTTCGCATTGATAAGTCAGAGGCCCCAAGGAAATGGTGTTTATGAAAAAAAAAAAAGTTAGAAGGGATAGATTCAGGATCCATCGACTCCATCGGTGAGAGTGGTGATGAGGGTGGAGAAGGGCTAGGGTCTACAATGAGTTCAATGCGGGCCTGTTTGGTAGGAGGTTTGGGAATCCGATATCACCGTAGTCATTATTTTTGGGTGGTACATGGAATAACGGTATGGCGCGACCTTGCTCGTAGAAGCAAAACCAAAACCCTTCCATGCCATGCACGTGAGTGCAGGAAGGTGTGGGTGAAATGGAAATTGGTAAGTGATTGGAAGTCAGTAGAAAATGGGTGGGGTTATGATGGTGGTTCAAGTGTGTAAGTGGTAGTATCAAGTCCCCCATAGGTGAGACTAGTACGAAGATGAGGAGGACCATAAAGGATGCATTATCCTATATGGTGATCATAGCGAGGGTGTTGGTGAAGGATTCCATACTCACGTGGAGTAAGGAATGTGTTGATGCTATATAGGTGGTACTCCCCTAGAGTGAGGTGTTGAAAAACACCTTCCAAGGGATCAATGGTTGGTATGTGGGTAGCTGGTATGGACGATGTGTCGGAGGTCGATACGGAGGTGGTGTTAATGGATTGGGAAGCTAATGGGTCAGCCATGGAGGTTATAGTAGCAGTAGGCGTGGAGGAGGTATGTGTGGTGAAAGTAGTGGTTGTACTGGTAGGTGTACATGTAGGTGTAGGTGAAGCGGTATTGGTTGCGGAAGTAGATGGCTTGACCGGTATTAGTACATCATTGGGTCGGTAAAGCATGTTGCATGTTTTGAAAGGTGATGGGTCAGTTTAGAATGGTATAATTGTGTCCTTCATGTTCAAATTTACACAATGATGCAAAGTGGAAGGAACATAACCCATGACACGAGATCTAGGGTCTACCAAAAACAAGTTATATTGGAATTTCCCTCCAAAACATAAAACAATTCTCGAACAGTGCGGGGCCCACGCGAACATGCAGGATGATAGTGCCTAGTGTGGAGGTGATAGCTTTGTTGAATGAATGCAACATAACTGAATGTTTGTGCATGAAATTGTCATGTATGCACATTTGAGAAAATGCATGGGATGAAATGATGTTAATGCTAGCGCCTCCATCAATCATCACATGAAGCATACCCGTATGTCATCAATGTGTACAAAGATGAAGGGGGCTGGGTCTAGGTCATCATTTTGGTATGGTGTGATCTTTGTCTCGATAAAATAAGGGAGGCCACTTGGTGAACAAGCTGAGGTGAGGATGAAGGTGGTAATTTGGTGAGGGAGGCTACATGATGGGGTGTGATAATGGAGGCTATGGGTGTAGGGTCATTGGGTAAAACCTCGATAGATTGAAGAACCTCCATGAGGGCTTGACGATGGGATTTCGAGGTTTGGATGAGGTCATATAAGGACATTTTGAGTGGAGATTGGTGTAATTGTTTAAGCATGGTGTGATGTGTGACACCATTAGAAATGGGGTACATGGGGCTGCGGATAGTTATCTTAGGTATGGGTGTAGATGGTATGTTGGGTATAGGATTGGTTAGTGGGTTAGTTGCCTTTTCTTTACCCTTCTGTGCACATGTAGTAATATGTACCATGTTGATTTGAGGGAATTTTTCAAATGGAGAAGGTGTAGGGTAAGTGGTATAACGACATGAAGGGAAAAAACCTATGGGAGGAGAAAATCCTTGTGAGGTCAGTTGGGCGCAGTGACATTTGGGTGGTGGTGTGGCAAGTTCTCTGATGCAAACCATGTTAATTTCAAATTTTGTGTGTGGTTCTAGGAGCTGTGAGGGTGGAGGTTGTGGTTGTTGAGTGGGTAGTGTGGGAATGGGTGTAGGTGAAGCAGGGTCCTCGTCAAGAAGGTCATCATCATCAAAGTTGGTTTTGGGTGGACATAATTGGATAAGGACGGTTTTCAAGGCCTTACAGTTCTCCACATCATGCCCTGGCACATGATGGTATGTGCAGATTTTGGTATCATCAAAATCCTTTGGCTTGGATTTGAGGACGTCGTAAGGTTGAAGTGGCGGTAATGTAATAACAGAAGTCTCGAGGAGGTTGGTTAAAATTTTGGCATAAGACCCTACTAGTGGATCACAATGGGAAGTAAATGTGGGTTTGGGTGTAGGTGTGGTTGGTTGTCAGGGAATTGTTTTTGGAATTATAGGAAGGGGTCGAGCTATGGATTTAGGTGCCGGTATGGTTTGAGGTATCCACCAGTTCATTTGGGTAGGGGTATAGTAGATGGATGGGTAGGAGGGTGTGGTTTTTTTTTGACTACCTTGTTGTGGGGTAGTGGGGTTTTGTTTTTGGTTGCACCTTCTTGGGTAAAGGTGATGTGGGTGTACGAGGTCTATTAGGGAAAGAAGATGGAGGAAGAGGGTGAGTTACCCATGGGGATAACGGGGGTCCTATGAAGGTAGATGACGCAGGTCATGCTTGGGGTGTGAGGGACAATGATTGAAGTGTAGCAGGTAGTGAAGCAATGGCTAAAGGTATCGGAAGTATTGGTGGTAAAGAGACTACAGGTGCAGCTATGATTCATGTTGTATGCCTAGGTAGGTTAGTAATTTGTGAAGCAAGAATGGGTGGTTGTGTTATTGGGTTATGAATGGGTGAGGGTGCTTGACCTGTTGGGAAGCTGAGGTCTTAAGGCAAATGGGAAAAGTACGAGTGTGATTGGTGCGGTAGGGGTATGAGGTTGATGAGTTTGTTTCTTTAGTTTGGGTGTCAGAGTAGGTGTGGTTTTAACATTAGAGGATGTAGCTAAATCTAGTTTAATAGGTGGATGAGTAAGCTTTGGTGATCGGGGTGACCCCTAAAGTGGTAATAGGTTTAGTGGAGGTAAATGTTATGGGTATGGGTTTGGGTTTAGGCATAGGTCGGGTTATGGGTAAGGGTGTGGTGTGAGTGCTAATGGGTATCATGGAAGGGGTTGCAACAATAGTGGTTGTATTTAGTTTGATGGGTGGAAATGTGTTTGGGTAGATAGTGGAGGTGTCATCGAGGGATTTCTGCATTTGTGTTGAGACAAGGAGTAAGAGGTGCCCCCATAACAAATCTCTATCCACATACTCATAGTGATCAGCCAAACATGAGAATGGCATGTTTTTGGGTGGATTTGGTGAAGACCTAATGGGAATTCCTGTAAAATGCATCTTAGAGATGGGGAATCGGATGGTTTCAGATTTCGTGGGTAAGAGAGCTGAAAGTATGTTTGTTGAATGTCGGGTAGTGGATGGAGAATGTTCGTCAAGAGGTAGAGGTATATCCACTGGTTCTATGATGGGTGGAAGGGATAATGGGAGTTCCTTTATGAGTGGACAAACCGATAAGTGTTACTCGTGGGTGGAGGAGGTAATGGGTGCTCCTCTCAGTAGGTGGAGGAGGTAATGGGTGCTCCTCTATGGGTGGAGGATGTATGGTAGGTAAAGGTTCGCTAAGTGGAGAAGCCATGGGTGAGATGGTCTCAATGTCATCGAAGAATCCTCTCGTAGGAGATGAAGGGTGTTCTTCTATTGGTGAAGGAACAAAGAACGGTTGGTCAGGACGTGGAAGGAGGATTTCGAGGCTAGGATTTCCTCTATGGAAGGGATGTGAGGTAATTGAGATGTGACATGTACCTCGTTAAAGATTGTATTAACCTCACGGGTATGGGTATCGTGAGTGGATATCTCACACGGTTCGATTGGATGAAGGGGCATGATTAGGAAATGGTTTTTTAAATATTTGTATATTTTGGTTAGGGGCGGCATTGGGATTATCCATAGTCAACTCACCTTTCTTGAGCATTTCTTGGAAAATATTCTTAAAATTGATGCAGTTACCATCACTATGTCCTTTCACTCGGTGATAGTTACAGAAATCTTGTTCCTTATACCACGCGGGAATGGAGCAAGCAGGGTCAAAACAAGTGTGTGGTTTTATGGGTGGAAGGGTGATGGCACTAGCTTTGATCAACTTTTCTAAAACAGAAGAGTAAGGTTCCCCAATTGGGGTATATTTTCGCTGCTCTTGTCTAAATCGAAAAGCCTGTATGGGTGATAGATTAGATGAGGGTGTGGCTTGATTGGATGGATGAGTGGGCGGCCTTGAGTACCACTGCATTAGTGGTACCTTTAGCCTTTGAATAATTGGTTGGTGGTTTAGAAGAAGAAGAGGTTTCATTCGACTTAAATTCCAAATTCTTATTTCGTGATTGGATTTTCTTCTCTTTGATAGCCCGAATTTCTAACTTTCTTGCCATAGTAAATGCCTCATCGAATGTTCTAAAAGTTTGGACCTACAAGGTCGAGGAGATATGTCTAGCGCAAGCTTGTGTGAAGAGCTTGATGAGTTCAGTTTGTGGTAGTTGAAAGGTAAGTTGATTGATCAAAGCTACATAAGTGAGTGAAAAATCTGTGATAGATTCATCCCATATCGACGTGTGGAATATATATTGGTCATGGTAATTTTCTTGGTGATATTGATAGAAAAATGATCCAAGAAAGCTTGGGCTACGATTGAATGAAAATATGGAGTGTTTGGTAACCCACTATACCAATCTAATGTTGGTCCTGTGAGGGACATGGGAAAAGTTCTCAAAATTAAGGCATCATCATGAGCAATCAAATAACATCCATGTTTAAACGAGTGCAACTACTATTCAGGATATTCCTTACTATTGAAGTGGTTGAATTTAGGCATTTCCCAATGAACAAGTAATGAAAGGATGGGAATGGATGGGTGAATAGGCTCGTTGCAAATCTCATCATAAGTAAGAGAGTTGCGGAAGCCAGAGACTTATGCCTCTAGTGTTTGCATCTTATCCATCATCAATATAATTAGGTTGTTAGTGGGTTATGATGATTGAGTGCCTCTATAGCGTGAGGAGGTTGGTTTTGGGTATATAATGGGTGCAAAGCATTCTAGTGTATGGGGCTTCCATGGAAGGTGGTGGAGAAGAAGGCAATGAAATAGGGGTATGTACCTAGAATGAACAATAGATGAAACAGTGGTTGTTGTTAGTATGTATATAGGGGAGGAAGGGTCGTGGTAACCCTAGTAGAAATAGGGGCTACTAATTGTGGAATGGAAAGAACTACGTTCGAAATGGGGTAGGGGTCACCGACACCTTTGGGAGGTGGGAATGTAGCTATAGGTATGTATGAGACATTAGGGCGAGATGAGGTCATGTTTGGGGTAGTCGCTAAGGGTATGATAGATGTAATGGGTGTTATAGGGGTAATAGACATGGTAGTCATAGTGGGTATTGTGGGTATAGTACCTAACTATGAAACGACTAGGGTTAAAGTGGAAGGGCAGCACGGAGCCAAATGGAGTGAGATGGAAGTGGGTGTGAGTGTCAAGGGTATAGATACGGGCATGCCATATATCAACTAACCCGAGGCATCTCGAGTGGAAAATAGAGAGGTAAAACTACAAGGTAACTAGGTTCTAGTCAAGGAGTCATGCGAACTCCTCATCTCCAATAGCAATATTGGCAAAGCTAGATGGGATCCATGGTGGTGATAAAATAGAGAGTGGTGAAGGACTAGATCGGGCTTAGAACACAAGGGCATTCACTTGTCTTCGGATCGCACCATGTGAACTAGTACCGATCGTGGGGCTACTTCTCTATAAATAATATGAGAGAATAGAAAGAATAGGTGAATCGGTGATAAAAAAATTGATGAAGTAACAAATGGTAGGTGGAATGTGAAACATGCTAACCGATGCCGATTAGGGAAAACCAACATCGCTTAGGGGTAACCATTTCCGAGTTCATTGTGGAAAATAAGTAGTGAGTAATCGGTGAGGAGGAAGGAAAAATCTAACAAGTATGCCCAACTGGGATGTGTAAAATGTCAATGGAGAAAGTTACAGAGACTTTGGAAAGTGGAAGCAAGTGAAGTGAAAATATCCTTTTGAATAGGTTAGCAAAAGGACCGGAACCGATGTCATTTGAGTTTAATCGATGGCGGTCATGTTGGTCCGAAAATCCGCTTGGGCAGATCTATGGATAAACGAGCCAACAAAGTGTATAGGACATAGCCCCTCTTTGAGTCAACAAAGCGAAATCGGTTTATTGCTATTCTACCAAAGGGGAATCTATGCAAGTCTCATGATTCTCGCTTCGGGGTTTGGGATCTCATCCCAAAGAGGTTTATTTCCCATTTGTGAAGAGAAAGGAATGAAAGAGAGGAGAAAGAAGGAACAGTCCGAAGGGAGAAAAGAAATGAATTCCAAAGCAGTAAAGGTCGGAAGATTTATGTTTTTGGGTTGGTAAACATGAGCCAAACCTACTTGCATAAATAAATAAAGCAATACCGATGATAAATAAACGACAATAAAATAGAAGCAGATCCACAGAATAAGTACACAGATCTAACATAAGAAATATCTAATGTATATAACATGTGTATTCAAAGACAAAGTCCAAATATTGTATTACTAATTTGTTCTGTTACAAAAAGCTCAAAGTCTTTTCTCCTTACTCCTATTTCTCATCTGAAAGATATTCATCCATCCCTCAACACAACAAGTGTTGGGGTATTTATAGAAGAAGAGGAGAAAAGAAGGCAAAAAGGAGCCAACAACTATTTACAAAGATATTTACAAAATATCTAAAAGTCATGTTGACTTTTTACAACTTGATGGATGACATCATCCCATGATGCAACATGGATGATGTCATCGTTTGCATCAACATACTTCAGACATTCCAACAAGAAAGTCGGAGAAGAGAGAGAAGAAGAAGAAGGAGGAGGAGGAGCAGCTACTCGTCGTCATCATCCTGCGGCCGAAAGGGAGTAGCCTGCTTTTGATGCTGCTCAGGTGATGAGATATGGAACTGAGCGCGGTATTCCAAAAACTTGTTAATCATCGGCCCAAATTGATCCTGAGAAGGATCCTTGTGCAGTTCACTGATTGCCTCACAAGTCTCCCGCTCATCTATGAGCTTCTCTGGGAGTTTGGAATAATCTTTTTCCGCCTCAATGAGGAACCCGATGAAGTCCCTACAGGCCAGCAGGTTGTTGATAGATTCAGTGTCAAATGTGACCTCTGGCCCTGTTCCTTGAGAAGCGATCTCCTTGAAGATCCAGATGGTTTCATCAGCTGACCTTAAGATAAAGGAAGGAGTGAGCAACCCTGGAGACATGTTGAGAACAATTCGCTCCATTTGGTGCATTGCATCCAGGGCTGCTTCCTTTACCTTGTCAATTTTTTCCAGAATAAATTCAAGCTGATCCACCCGGTAGTCCAGAGTGGACATGGTTTTGTTTAGGGCCCTTGGATGGCCAAAGACACCAAACTTGACCAGATCTTCGACTGAACAGTCGAACATCTATTGAAAGGTCTCGTGTTGGAGTCTAGCATGATCTAGCTCTTCTGATATGGGCCCCGCTAATGCTTGGAGCTCTTTGTTCACCTTTCCGATGCTCAGATACAAACTGACAAACTCGGCGATCACTCTTTCACTGTCCTTGAGGATCTGGCTCCTCCAAGCAGAAATGGCCATACCTTGCTTGCCAATCTTGGTATATTCGTTGATTTTCTCCTGGCTGAGAAGCTCAGAAGTTTCGGCAGTAGTGGGAGGCGCACTACCCATCTTCTGTAAGGCTTGGAGTAGATATTTGTTTTGCTATTTTAGTAGTCTTTTCTCTTCTTTTGTTTCTTGAAGCTTTTGACAGAGGGCGTCGACCGCGGAAAGAGATTCCCCCTGGACAATTTCAAAATATGTCCCTATTGTGACTTGGGTCACGGTAAAATCTGTCGGAGACGCAGATCCTTTTTCTTTGAGGATCGGGGTATGTAATTTCCATGATTCTCTCACTGCAAAGCACTTTTAGAGAAGCGTGCAACAATGGCTTGGCTCTTTGCCCCTTTGGTTGGGATCACTGAAAAGTCCATTGGAGTGATGGGAACTTTCCTCTTTTTGGCTCATTCGGCCGAGAGATCCAGCTGGTCCTATGGAAGAAGGACCTAAACAGAGGAGGGGACAGTTGCAGTAGAAGAGGGGAAAATGTGGAGACACGCGGAGGCGGAATTGAGAGAATAGCCGAAGAAGTGTCCACGAGAGGAAGGGAACTGCGAATCGGAAGACATAGGAAGGGAAGGGAGCTCAAGATGAGGGAAGAAATGGAGGAAAGATCGGTGAGGGAAGAGAAGATAGACGAAGAAGCAGGGGAAAGAGTAGAAGAAGGGGCGGAGGACACGACCAAAGGGATGGTCGCTTGAGTCACTCGAGGAGGGGAAGGAAGAGAAGAAGAAGAAATAGAAGGGACCTCTGTTGTGGTAACAATGCCGACATCCTGAGTGGATGGGCCAATTGGACTATCCCCTGCTGCTTCTTTCTCTGGTGAATCCAGAGTTATTACTTGTTCTGGCGCTGTGGAAAGAGGACTCTCGGGGGCTTCTTCCTGAATGGTGCTGGATTCACCTTCTACACCTTTGCCTTTAAGCTATTTTTTGGACCGTGAAGGTGCGTTGCCCAATGGGGAGGTTGTGAAATCTACCCCGAGGTAGATTAGGCCGTTCATCTGGCACCAGTGCTCGGTCCTACGCAGAGTTTCCTTGACCCTCTCCTCAATTGTCTGAGGAGCCTTAGTTCTATCAATGGCAGGAAGGGCCAATCGTCCCCATCTGTATCATTATATACCTTGTCCACTTCATCTTCTGTTGTTTGGTAGCCTTTGGGGACAATGGCTACCCCATACTGGATAATTTCTGCCAATGCTAGGCGAGAATGATCCTTTCTTCTGAGCTCTACCTCATGGAGGACGTCAATATAAATATCCTCGATCTGAGGAACATGGATCGATCAAGCTTTGCTCTTGGCAGGCAGCCCCTTGGGTCGAAGGTGGGCCTGGCTGGGAAGTCATGCTTCAAATTGAGTAACTCCAGCTCTGCAAACATTTCCTTCGCCTTGTGGTGGGTAGAGCATGTGTATCGGCCCACTGTGAGGGGGAAAGGAGTTCCACCCTTCTTCCTTTTCAGGCATTTTTCGTGGTATGTGATTAGCTGCCTTGACAGCTCCAGCAGAATCAGCTTAGGCCCAGCATACCTTGGTAGCCTGGTTGGCTCTCCCAAAAAGTTGGCAGCCCTCAGATAGGTGAATGTAGGAAATTGGGTGAACAGGGCTCCCCATTTCTCCGTGGCTGCCACTATGTTTTTGGTCGTACGACCATGAGTCAGATTTGGCCTCAATAGGCAGATGATGTGATAAAAGAATGCATCGTTGATTTTGGCAAATTGGGCGATGCTATTCTCCAGCTTCAACTCTAGATAATACTCATATATTTTGACCTGAGGCCAAACTCCACTTCGTGCTAGGCCTGGATAATCCCTTTCTGATGCTGCAGCGTAGACCACGTAGGAGTTCATATGGAATACTCGTTGTGTTGAACCTGTCAGAATCGCCGGAAATGGTGCTACTTATAATCTCCCCCCAGCAAAAGCGTTGCTCAGGCACATTCTTATTCATTATTTCCAAGTAGCGCAGCATCCATTTATGGAAGTAATGGGCGTCAGAAAGCCCGAAGACCCTGCTCAGGAAGGTAATGGTATCGCTGAGCTCTTCTGAGAAGTCACCATGCGGTGGATGATTTGGGGGCCACCGGTTACCACCTTCTTGTTCTTCAAGTAGACTTCGTTCATTAGTTACATGCATTGGTCTTCATTGTCCTCCCAGGCCTTGATGCACTCTGCTTGGCTGATGGCCACGAAGTGCCGGTGGTGAGGGATGCCAAGTATCATCTCAAAATGACGGGCAGTGAGGTTAATGACTACCTCGCCCTTACTGTTTTCGACACATCTGGTGTCTTTGTTGTAAGACTGAGCAACCACCATTATAAATTCATTGTTGACTGTGCTGACGGGGATTCCTCCGGTGAAGTGCAGGGCACTGCCTATCAATTTGTCCATCCATGGACTCCTTGTAACCTTCTGAGTTCTGGCCCAGAATTCCTCCATGTCGACATGCCCCAATTCTGAGTCTCTGACATCCATGCTGCATTCGGCCTGTGACTCGGGCATTCTGACCCTTTGATATTTATACTTCATCTCTTCCTCAGTAAGCTTAGCCTTCCCTTTTGATTTGGTGGGTCTCTTGCTGGATGTAGACATATGTTCTTCTAAGATTATCTGTTGATCTGCATGAAGAAGAAGCGAGACCCAATCCGAAAAAGTTGAATTAGCCATTTGATCTTCCATTGGAATGTTAGCAGAAGAAAGAGTTAGAGATTTTTAGGCTCAGGGCGCAGGAAAAATGCAGCTTACAGGGCTAAATAGGCAGGGTGCACGGGAAAGGGCTGTTGCAAAGGTTAAACTGGCGCCAAAGGCGCATGGCGCATGCATACTGCAGAGTGCATTTTAGTAAAGGGCGCATGAGAAAATCATGTTGCATGGAGACAGGATGCGCCAAAGGTGCATGGACCTTGCATGTTACATTGGGATTTGGTGTGCCCTTTGGCGCATGGGAAAAGCATGTAACAGGGACTTTTCGTGTGCCAAAGGAAATATGGCGCGGCGCACGGAGGGTTTGCACAACACGAATGTTACTTGAAAGGAGCGATGCGCCTGCGCTTTTACGACTATACTTGGCGCAGATATAACTTGTGTTGCATGGGCGCAGGGCGCGCTAAGGGCGCATGGAAAGGCGATGCAGCACTGAATGATGGTGCGCCAAAGGAGCGCAAGTTTAGCTTGTGCAGCATGTGGAAGAGGCGCGCCTTGAGGGCGTATGAAAACTTGATGCAACAAGCATGATGGGTGCGCCATTGGCGCGGGTTCTAGTTATGCTGCAGAGGGGACAGATGCGCCATGGGGGCGCAACTGTTTATGATGTTGCATGACGCGCTGGTGCGCCCTAAGGAAAAAATAGGGTTTTTTCATATGGCTCAACCCTTCTTTCTTTTCAGTTCTAAGGCTGCCTTGGGATATTCAATGGTTCAAGCCAAAGGGGTTTCAGACCAAGCTTTCAAACTAACACCCTCTACCAGCAGATCTGGAAAGAGGGATGGGAGGAAACAAATAAGGAAAGACGGCACAGGGGAGGGCTAGCTCAACAAATGCATATCAACAAACCAACCAGCAAGCCAAAAACCAGAAAATAAAGCACATGGACGAGAAAAGAACCTCTTACCCGGATAAATAACAAAAGCTCGAGCACGGGTCCACAACGTGTTGAAAATGACGAGGCAGAGGCTGACAGGCTCAGAAAAATCACGTGCACAGTGAATAGTGAAAATGACATTTGGGCGCGCAAACCATATATATATAGGTTAGCTGGACATTAATGCGCCACCCACTTTTTGAAAAGCGCATGAAAACTGCTGTCGACAGGAAAAAGCGTGCACCCTTTGGCGCACCAAAACACCTGCCAACATGAAATAAAGCGTGCCTTTGGCGCACCAAACGCTATCTCGACAGGAAATTATGTGCGCCTTTTGGCGCACCAAAGCATTGTGTTGCAATAAGATTATGTGCGCCCTTTGGCGCACCAAAAAGTGGCGCAACAAACGTTGTGCCAACACAATGGCGCATGCACCTTGGCGCACGCAAGGTTTGCTCAACACACTTTGGCGCACCGAAAGTCGTGTTAACACTGAAAATCACGCGCCAAAGGTTTTAAAGGGGGCGCACCAAAAGTTGGTGTTACATAGCAATTTCATGCGCCCAGCCAAAAAAGGCTCAAAAGACTAAGTTCGAAAAACCAGTTTCCCGGGAAGGGATTTTACAATGTTTCGAACGCAAGGGATCCCTAACGAGGGATCGGGACAAAATTTCGGTATGGTTATCGGTAAAATTGCCCTTGTCAATTTTACGGGATAACAGTCGATGGTAACCGATGACGGTCACTTTGTGAAATTGAAATAGTGGTGAGAAAAAGTGGTTGTGAATTAGAATTTGATGTGGAATCAGACCCATAATTTTGGGAATGATGTTGATATGGCCTGAGCACACTCAAACAAAGCCAGAATACACTAGCTATGATGAGGAGTGTGCAAGGAAATACAAAAATAATGATCAAAAGCTCTCACCTCAAAACACAAATCAAACAGAACACTAAGAAATAATGTTCCTAGAGTGCCTATTCTATTACGTTTGTTTAGCTTATGCTATTTAGGACTGACACATGAATTGTGAAATAGTGTTTTTGGTGAGGATGGCTTCCTACAAAGAAGGAGGTCTAAAGGGTGAGGTTTCGTGTTTTTTTGGTGGGGGTGGTCTACACTCAAGTATGACTCGACAGAGAAAGCAAGTCAGGTGCACACTGCTTCGTGATCGTGTGATCACCTACGCCTTCTTCCATGTAAGGTTTTGTTTAAGAATGTATGTATTTTGAATTTTTGTGTGGTTTGGTAAAACACAGAGAAAGAGAAAATGATAAAAGTGCTTTTTACGATTTGTTTGTCAACCATCAGGGTAATGACTTCCAAAGATATAGGTTTCCCTTAATTAATGTGAGCTAATGTAGAAAATCAAAATGAAATGCAATGATTTTAAAACCCAAATTGAAAATGTGAAATTGGATGACAATTAGATGAAGAGGAAGAGGGATGCTCTTTCACTAAAATGCAAAAAACATGAAGAAATGTTTCTTTTTAAATGCACCAAAATAAAAGTTTCTTTTTAGAGAAAATACAAAGGAGTGGATTACTAGGGAAGAAAATTAGTGTGTACACTTTTAGAAGGGAAAGAAACACACAATTTTTTTCCTAGGAATGAATGAAATGCAAGGAACCCGGATGGGTCCCATCTGGCGTGCCAAAATGTTTCACCTTCTTCTTAGATCGTTTTTTGAATTGTTGATGAAACATGAGATATATGGTAAATGAGCATAGGAGGAATACATGTTTAAATGTCGGTTGATGGGTTGTTGCACGTGTATGACTTTCGAATCCACATCTAATCGTGAGAGCTTCCTTTTGGCTAGGAGGAACTACCGTAATGAAAGCAACACCACTAGACATAATTAAACAATATGGGCAGTGAACTGCCTAGTGTAAGCTAGATCTAAGAAGTATGATACTTCCTAGATGGCTGTTAGTCCACTATTTTAAACAAATTAATGCTGAAAACAAGGTAAATCCTATTGTTATTTTAAAATGATTTAGGTATCTCACTTAAAAACATAATAAGAAATAGATCTAATCTATCAGGCTAAGCTAGAATAGAATCCGTAGGTCAAATGGTTGGTTCTAGGTTCTATAGGTCTGATAAAGGTCTCAGGTAGGTCACAGGTGAGTTAGGGTGAGGTAAAATTAGGTGGATAGGTCTCTGTTTAAGGTTGCATGGGAAAACAGAGACCAACGTCGATCGGGGTGACTCGATGCGGTTAGGTATAACCAAGCGTCGATTCATGTGAGATCTGGGAACATCACGTAACAGGGTTTTTGGACCTCTTTGTGATTACACAAAGGATTTAGGTTGGTCGGGATGAGGTAATGGGTGACTAGAGTAGGTTTTGCAAGGTATTGTTGGGTCTATGGAGATGAAAAGTGTTAGAGATGGTCAATAAGAAGCAATATAAACAATGGGTGATAAAATAATGATGAACTAAAATAACCAGGAAAGTATGACGTTATACTTACTTGGATTTCATTTTTGAAAGTCTGTGTTAAGGATGGAGGTGTTGATGATGGGTTTGAAGGCTGCAAGTGATCACCGACTGAAAGAAAGCTTTTGCATGGGCTGCATGCACACTCTTCCTTGCTTAGATAGATCATAACATGGCAGGGATGGCTATACAGGAGAAGATTCTCAATCTCCTTCCTTGGATGTGAGTTCTCACTGGAATTTTCTCTCTGAAGATGTGTTATCTCTCTGAGATCTCATTCTTGCTCGTCAAATTTATCCCAATGTTTTCCAACCTTGAGAATAAGGTAGTTTAAGGGTTAAAAGGGGTAACCAATGGTATTCTGGCTTAACCAACGATGGTTAGGGGTAACCGACATTGGTCAACGTGGGATTTTCTAGGTTTACTAAACTTAGGAGATCCTCCGATTTCCTCGAGATCTTGTGTGGTTATCCCGTGGATTAGACTCGGGAGCTTCTTGTGAGAATGCAGGAATGTGGTTAGAGGGAATGTAGGCATTGATTTTAAGGGTTTGGGTAAGTCTTAGTTAGTTATGGTAACTTGCTAAGAATAGGTCTTAGGTTGAGTTAGCTTGGTGAGGTGTCTAAGTGAAGTGTATGTGTGGATATTATTTAAATTAAGATATTTAAATAATAAATATGGTGAGGATAATGAATTAATTAAATTAAATTAATACAAGTGAGGTGAAGGGGGCCATGGCTAGGTGAATGTGATGAAGGGTGCTTATATGTCGAGGGACAAAAGGGGAGTGTGACCTAATTTTAGTGTCTCCACTTGATGTTCACACAAGACTAGTAATTGTGAAACAGTGATGTCAATTAAAAGGAATCATTTCATAGATGTAGAAAATCATAAAGAGGGACATTCATTGCAAAAAGGAGAAATAATTATTGTGTGAGTTTTAAAACACATTCCCAAGAAGAGAGAATGATTAATATCAAATCAAGTCACTTGGCATATCCAAAAATCATTAAAAGGTTTTTCAACTTTCCCAAAATGGAAAAAATGATTTAAGATATGAAATGACTGCTAAATAAATGAAAAAGTGATGATGTGAAGCCTTAGTTATCACAACTCACACCTGGAAGTAGTTACTAGCAGTTATTCCACATGACATGATAGGATTTAAAATATTCCCAGATCAATAACCATGAATTAGATATTGATACTTGAGTAAGGAATATTCGACACACAAAGTCAATCTATTTTGAAAAAGAGGAGGAATTGTTTGTTAAATTTGGGGGATGAATTGATGGGACTCAATAGAAGTGTATAAATTATGAGGGAAATTACTCATACGAAGGGGGTTAAAATTTTCTAAATTTTAAAAGAGACAGAGATAATTGATGTGCTTTCTTGAATCCTAAATTTAATGAGATGTTTATGAGTTGTTTTACTTCTTCAAATTTTCCTGTGTCAATATTGTTGTGTGTACAACTATTTATAAACATTGAGATCATTGGATTTATGTTCCCTTATTAAGAAAATTGAAAATATTAAAATAAATTTTGTGCATACTCATTAAATCTTTGTCATGTGTTGTTCTTAGGAAGTATAGTTTAATCCAGTTAGCTATTTTCCCTGTTGCAATCTTCTATTTATGGTTCCTCTAAATTACACTAGATATGGTCTTGATGGGGGTATTTTGGTAATTGATTTTGTACTATAATTAGATCCTTCTTTTCATAGTTTTAAATTCATAATATGTCCATTTTGTTTATAAGATTTTGTAAGACTTTGAGTGTATCTTAGGTGTAAAAATTAGGGGGTTGTGAATATTTTTTCAAGATATTTACATGAGCTTTCATGTATAATTTTTGAAGGTTTTATGAAATCATGTATTCTTGGGCATCCATGAATGCATACCTTCTATCTAAGGGAGTCTTTCTGATGAATTGAGTGTCCTTTTTACCTAGAATGATTTGAGTCTTGTTAGAGCTCTAAGAAACCTGCCATAGACAATGCCATCCTATTTTAATATCCCATTCACACAAAATATCAACCTACCATTGCTTGAATCCTTAAATCCATCTCTCTGGTTTTTTTTTCTTATAAACATTTTCCAAGGGACTTCGAAATTTTTACTTCCCTTCCCATAAATATGCAAAATTAGACCTAATTTCATGTTTTCTAGAGTAACCCGAGTCCAATTAGAGTGACATATGTACCATTTAGTGTGATAACTTACAATATTTAAATAGTGAATTCATTGGCGATAATCATCCAGATCGACTTACTTTCTTTCAAAAGGAAACTAAGAGACTAAATATTTCAATCATCCCCTTACATTTTTAGGTTACACAATGGGTTCTCTCACCTAGGTCAAAGGCAAGGCCTAAAGTAGCAGGGAAGGCCATCCCCTTTGTATGTGTCACCTAGTCCCTCCAAAGCTAGGTTCAAATGATTTTTTCAGACATCTTCCCTGGCTACAAAATGACATAAAAAATTCTGTCATCCTTGAATCATATCATTTCATTCACTGATGCTTCCTATCCCTAAGGAGGTGTCGATTGGGTACCAATAGTTCCAATTCCAAAAATTAAATCCTATTCTACCGGGTGGAGTTTTAGAGAATAGGAAGAATGAGGGAACATTCCTCATGGGCCTTAAAAAGTCAATTTAATGATTTTCCTCTAGTTAAAATATGTAGATGGTAGGGGAATGAAGGAATGGTGGAACAATTTTTTTGTGTGTTGTCTAGGGTCGATAGGTCTTATGCATGTTACTTGGTTGGAAAAATTAGGGTTTCGTGGAAGTGGAGGATTGGGAGAACTATTCCAACAATTCTTCGTAGGGTCGATTTTTTCGAGGGGTCGAGTATGGCGGGCTTATAGAGAACCAAAGGAACTTTGTAAATGTTCTAGGAGTGCTAAAATAATCTGACTTAATCGATCATTGTGCCCCTCTTCCTTTGTTATCGAAAATGTAGATATACGGGGAACATAGGAATAGGTGAACTATTCCTAATGTGTCGTTAATGCTTGATTTATTTGACGTCGACTTGATCATATTTTTCAACCGATCGGAGAACTAAGGGAACTTTGAAACTATTTCACAAGTGTTAATAATGCCCAATATACCGATATTCTCTTGCAAATTGGTGTAGGTGTATATGTTGGGAACATTAGGAACTCGGGAACATTTCTTCATGTTCCTCCAAAGGCTGATTTTGCCATGTTTTACCCAAAAATTACAAAAATGACTAACTTATTAGACTATGATGCCTAGAGAGAGTGGAACAAGGACCCAAACATGATATGTTTCCCATGATTTTTCCAAAATGGATTTTTAAGTTGTCAAAATAGCCCAAGGGATATTTTGGACAATAGTTTGGTGACTCAACAATGCTATCTTCTTGCTAGATAGAAGATCAAGTGGCCTTAAAGCATCCATTGGGCATGGAGTCAAGCCTAAAATATTGAAAACTTATCTTTAAACTTGAAATTATTACATCTATATCTACCTAGACTTAGAGCTAACCTAGAAATTCTTTAAGTGCTCTTGGAAGCTAATTTCTTGGGATTTTTGAATAAAATTTGCAAACTAACCCAAAAAATTTGATATTTTTCCAAGGAAGGAGCATGGAGAACTCTGATTTACATATGATATTGGGGTTGAAAGGATTCACCTTAAATATTACCCAAAACACCTTGTTTCCACAAGGAAACCTACTTTGAACTGGGACTGTACATAACAACAACAAAAAGGCCACAAAAACTATGCATAATATATTAAATCATACATGTTCCAAGTGGAAGCATGCAGAGTGTGCACAAGCACTTGTTTTGTAAAAAAAAACCTAATCTACTCTTACTCTAACTAACGACAAAGGAATCTAAATAAATGCAACTATTGGTTGGGAGAAATAACTTCTCTTCCTTACAAAATTGGACCATGTGATTAATTTTTGCAACAAAAATGGTCTTTAATGAGAGTAGAAAATTGTCTTGACACTTCTTTCCCTTATAATAAACAAATGAAAAGAGAAAAGAATACCTATACTTGATCTTCATTAGGGTTAGAGAGGTGTTTTCACTTATCTTTGACACTTTGAAACTCTTCCTCGTCTCTAAATTGGGCATGATTGATGACAACTCGATTTTGAATCCAAACCAGCCAAGTACTTGATTAGACAAGCCTTCCTATGAACAATTTGGACAATTTTCATGATTTTCTCATCTTATTTGCATTTAACTCCATAAATGGAGTTATTAGAGACACTTCCTTCTTCACCATGGATCCTTGAAGTTTATTTGTACCTTGTTTTACTTCTACAAACAATTATTCCTCCTTCATGATGATTTTTAGTTGGAAATGGGTTTCTCATTCTCTTCTCGCATCCTCAAACAAGAATTTTTACATGTCAAATTCACCCTCTTCAACATGAAAATTAGATTTATTTGCAGTTCGATTTCTTATTTTACATGCTCTTCTTCATGAATTTTCTCCAAATATGATTTTGTGAAAATACACAAGGAAAGACCAACGTTCATTAGCATTTCTTTCTCTATTTTAGGTCTAAAGGAGACTTCAGTAGAGAGAAAGGCTAATTGTTGTGTAAGATAGAAAAATTGATAAGCTTAATGGGTTCTTCATCATCATTGAACTCTTTTGAATCTGATAAAACTTCATCCTCTTCATCATATAAGCTTCAAAAATACTCCCCTTGAAACATACCTTCTTTGTATTCCTCCTTAAACAAATATGATTTTTTTCTCCCACTGCTATGATTTTACTTCCTTCATTACTGATTTTTGTGAATACAAATCAGCAACCTCCAAGATCATGGTTCCAATATGCACACTACATTTAGAATAGATAGATTATCCATCATCTTCTTCCTACTACTCTATAAATTCAACCTCCCTCTTGCACTCTTCAATATCAGCCTCTATTGTAGCTTTAACTAGTTGTGGGATTTATTTGGCCTCAAACTTTGAGCTCCAATATTTCATATTTTACATGAGAGTTTTCCTGCTTGGTTGCCCTCCCAAATTCATTTTCTGATTTGTTTCTTCCTAAAATGGATTTGGGAATGTGAGAGGATAGGGGGATTGGGCTTATAACCTATTTTGAAAATGTTAAAATGATGGGGGAGATGTAATGTCTTCTTATGGAGGAGAAGGGGTGTAAGGAGAAGCTTTGAGAAAGATAGGAACTTTGAGCTTATGATTTGGTTGAGATGGTTTAGGCTGATAGTGAGGCATCAGATATCCACATGGTGGTAGTGAAGGAATACCCCATTAACATGTTTCTTCACACTTGAGTTTGGCAACCTCCAATGCTTGTAAATTTGCAAATGTTAAAATGATGGGGAGATGTAATGTCTTCTTATGGAGGAGAAGGGGTGTAACGAGAAGCTTTGAGAAAATTAGGAACTTTGAGCTTATGATTTAGTTGAGATGGTTTAGGCTGATAATGAGGCATCAGATATCCACATGTTGGTAGTGAAGGAATCCCCCATTAACATGTTTCTTCACACTTGAGTTTGGCAACCTCCAATTCTTGTAAATTTGTAAAAAAAAAATCATTTGAGTAAAAGGTTTACTCATTACCTCTAGCATTTGTTGAGGACTAAAATAACCAGGTAGAAGACCTCCCCATGGACAAAGTTACCTAAAACCAGAGTGTTTATCGTACATGATCTAAAATTTCTCCTTGATTTTTTCAAGATCTCCTCCATGTGTTGAACTTGCCTTTCAAAATCATCTTTAGGTGTGAAATAGCCTCCAAAATCTGCATATCCTTCTTCTTGAACAACACCATGGTTATTTGAATAACCATATTGATCTATAGTTATATTTGACTCATAGGAATATGCACATTCATTCTTATTTTTCTCATAAAATTGATTTAGAGGTGTGTTGTGATAGCTTAAAGATGGATTTTGGAAACATGGAGGTGGATTTGAATGATATTACTACTGAAACTAAGAATTCTAGTGAGGAAATGAAGTCATGATTGCATAACTTCATGAAAAAGAGGACTAAATGATGCAAGGTGGTCTGTTGATTGAGAAAATTGGTTTTTAGACTATTGAATTCATTAGATGTGCTGAGAAATTCCTTTGAAGGTTAGATATCAGCAAGCACACATCACTCTTGGACATATAATATTTTGAATCTCATTACTCTTAGTCCCATCAGGGCATGCAGAACTATTAACACACAAAATTTACACCTTCTACATGATTATGAATGAACATCAGAACTTTTGGTGAACATGGGATTGTCTCCAAGTGTGGGACTTACATCTTGAGACAAACCTCTAGAGAAGTTTGGTTCCTCTACCTATAAATCTAATGCTAACACTACTCCTACAACTGAAAACACAACTATCTAAGCCTAAACTAGTCATTCACATGGACCAGAGTTAGAGAGATTGCATGGAAATGAAATCCTAATCTAAGAAAGAGGTGATAGCACCAAGAAAATGGGGATAAACACTCTCCATGGGGAAAAATAGAGAGGAAATGTGGGAGATGTCGGATAAGTGTGACACATACCAAAATTATATTTTACCTTCTATTATGCACATAAAACACTCACAAAATGGAAACCTACAAAGAATATTACATACATAATGTGCCAACTATAAATGGGGAGGAAATGATGTAATAAAAATCAAACTATGTGAGATAAAGAGACACAAAGTAAGATTTTTTTACCAAAAGAGTATGCACAAATTGTTATGTAGTGATAGAAGGCACAAAAATACATTGCAGAGACAAAATGGAGGTATGTAACTCACAAACACTTGGGAAACCATTTTGGTATGGTGTCTTTGCCTTATGAGGTGTCTAACCCTTTACCAAAGTGAATGACTTGAAAATATATAGAGAAAGGGGGAGAGAAAGAGGAGGGAAAGAGAGAGGGCACGCCATTATAAAACTCAACCACAAAATAAGGACCAAATGCCATCATTTCGTAATATAAAGCATGGGAAACATTTCTTCCTTTAATTTGTGCACCATTGGAGCTATAGGACAAGGCATGGGAACCATTAAACATTAAATTATGGTGGTTAAAGTGGTTAGATGCATGCAGATGTAAGAAACTATACTTTTCACCTCCAAATACCATGTTTGCACTTTTATCCCTCAAAACAACATCAAATCATGTAGTTATTTATACCAAAATGAGGCCCTTAGAGACAATTCGAACACCACCAATTTTTGTGTAATTTGGAGCTCTAAATCAAAATTTATGGCCAAAAACTAAATCCTAGTTAGCTTAGGCAGAGTTTCAAAGAACAAGTGGAACAAGGAACGTTTCTCATGGGCCTTAAAAGATGATTTAATGATTATTCCTTGGTGAAAATATGTAACCAAATCAGGGGAATGAATGAATGGTGGAAATGGTTTTGTGTGTGTTTTCCGGGGCTGATATGTCGAATGTGTGATACTCGGCGGAGAAATCTAGGTTTTAGGGAAGTGAAGGAATAGTAGAATTATTCCAACGGTTCCTCGCATGGCCAATTTTGTTTAGGAGTGGGGTACGGTAGGCTCATGGAAAACCAAAGGAACTTTGGAACTATTCTAGAGTGCCTAAATAATTTGAATTAACCTATCATTGTGCCCTCATTATTTGTTATTGGTAAATATGGATATGCGGGTAATGTAGAGAATGTAGGGAGCATACAAATTGTTCCAAGTGTGTTGTTAATGCTTGATTTATCCGACATTTACTTGGATCATCTTTGGTGGCCAATTAGAGAACCAAGGAACATCGGCATTGTTCCATAAGTGTTTAGAATGCCCGATAGACCTGATATTCCCTTACGAATTAGCATAGGCGGAGATGCGGGAACATGAGGAACACAAGAACAATTCCTCATGTTCCTCCAAAGGCTGATTCTGCCATGTTTTTCCTATTTTTCCCAAAATTTTCAAAAATGACTAACTTCTTAGACTATGAGGCCTAGCAAGAGGGTAACAAGGACACAAACATGAGAATTTTCCCATTACTTTTCAAAAATGGAGTTGTAAGTTGTCAAAATAACTCGGGGTTATTTTGGACAAGCATTATTATCATGAGAAACATCATTATAATCGTTGTTAGAAGTAAAATCACAATTATAGACATCAATAACATGTAGATAAAGTGGAAACAAAATTATCTTAAGAACAAATTCCACGTATGCAAGGATGTGTTAGGATGGATCCATGTATTTTGAAAGACTAAGGATATTATCACATGCAAGATTAATTTAAATGTAATAAAAAAGTGACCATCATCAATTTAGTAAAATGATCATTTATGAAAATAAACAAAGAATTAAATGAAACAAAAAGAGATATTTTACAATAAGAATATATGGAATAAAAAAATCAAAGTGATTTTCACAAAAGTGTATATTTTTTACTATTCCATAATTACTAAAAAAAGTAATTTTGAATTTCCAAACAATTTGCTAATAATTAGGGGAAAAATAGTTTTTCATTAAATATATAAAAATAAATAAAAACCTTAGAGAATTTTGAAAATAGAGTCGTTATTTTTGAAATATGTGACGAAAGGTGACTCAACAATTAGGAATCCCTAGAAAGAGACCCAAATGATAGGGTGACCATGAGACCCCGAGGAAATTTGTGAAAATCAAATATGGGGTAGGTGATATATCAAAATAAGGTTTGCATATGAATATACAATACAAATATGGAACCCTAAGGTAACTAGGGTTTAAAATAAGACCAAATTTTGATTGCTCATCGGGTTCACCAAATATTTACACCCTAATTAATTTATATTGGTTTTATTATATAACAAGTAAGAAGGGTATGAAGGATAGAAATAGTTGGACTATTATGATCTAATTAACTTCCAACATCAATTACACATGACTAGAACATTTAATTTAAACTCAAAATGAACTAAATGATTGATAAATGATAACTAACTTACTCAAAAACATGAGAGGAGAGAGAGACTCGGTTGTTCAAGATGATTCTAGAGAGATCTGGGTGTGCAGAGATATAGAACACAATATTTAGAGTTGTAGCTTTTGCACAAAAGATTCTAGAGGTGGCTAATGTGTAGGTGTAGGATGGTACATAATATGTATAGCTCAAGTAGGATATATACAATCTAGGACATGGACTATATGGTTTCATATTAGGAGATATTCATGTCCTAAAACTTGATGTTTGCTTCACTTGTCTAGAAATCATGTGTGATATGTGTTTCTCTTGCTCGCACAACCTTAGGATGACATGTAATGATCTACAACAAAGTATAAATCATAACAACCTATAGAACCCCTCATTAGAGCATTAACAAACAAAAGGAGAAAACTATGTGTGTGGGTTTGAGGCTAGACCAGCCTAGGTGGTCAAACTCCCAACTGTTGAACCAATCCTAGTACTACACTACATATCCTCATTGTGTAAATCAAGCCTCATGTAGTTTTCCTAATTTTTTTGTAAGTGTGGATAGCTAAAAACCCCTTATGGGTGCTCTTATGCCTATTGACACTAATATATTGGGCTAACTATGTAGTATAGAATGTTCCTATCACGGTAGTAGTGGAATATGGTGTGCCTCAACTATGTGACCTAGTCCTTTTGTTTATTTAAACCCTTATGCAATGTTTGAAGTGAATTTTATCTTGTTTCATGGCTCTATGATCTTTGCATGTTTGTAGATGGATGAAGCTAGACTCCTTTACCTAGTTGAGTGCTTCATACTTGTAGTAGAGAAGGTGAAGAAGAGTGGATTACTTTAAAGGAGAGTTTTGAAGGTGGGATTCAGAGTGGATTTTTGTGAAGTTAATTGTTATTCATTGTAGAAGAATTACTTGGAAGTTGGTTCTTCCTAAAAGGAGATTTGTGTCTCTTGCTAAGTCGGTGTTTAGTTTGTGGATATTTGTGTCTCTAGTGAGGTTGGTTCTTACGAATTGTGGGGATTGATGTCTCCAGTAGGTTGGTTCCTATGAATTTCTTAGTGGTTGGGATTGGTTTCTCTAGTATGTTGGTGCCTATAAATTGTGTAAAATATTTTCATTGTTTTGCGAATGGATTTGGATTGTAGATACAAGCAATATTTTCTATGTGGTTTTCTCGAAAGTGTTTCCACATACATCTTCTGTTTTATAATTTTTGTATCTTTTGTGATTGACAATATTATAGACTTTTATTTTTGAATAAGTTAAAGATTTTACTATACTTGATTCACCCCCTCTTAGTATAATTTTGTTTTCTTTAATTGGTATCAAAGTGGGTTCCTTCGAGAATAGTTTAACATATAGAAGGTAGATCTTAGAAGAATATATGACATATTAAGAAGGATTATCCTCAGATTGATTTCCATTGTTTGATGGAACTAACTATGATTTTGGAGCATAAGGATGCACACTTATCTAATGGCTCTTGGTTTTGATATTTGGAAATCAATTATGACTGGATACATTATTCTAGTAATGCCACCAACAGATCATGCTAGAAAGAAAGAAAGTGAGAGTAATGAAAAAGTTATGAATGTAATATTGTATGGTTTTCGAAATAAAAAAAAAAATCAAAGTAATGCATTGTGACTCAAGCAAAATAAATTGGAGACAAACTCAAGAACATATATGAAGGAGATGAAAAAGAAAAGATGTTGAATATTTTTCATTGTTATATATGTTGTCATTGATGAGTTGATATCAAGTTGCATTGATGGAAAAAGGATTCAATTAGAAAAATGAGCATGCAAGAAATATGAAGTTTGATTGGTATTTTCAACTCACAATGGCTTTAAGATGGTCAAGAATAAGTCCTAAAGGACTTCAAAAGCATTTGTGCAAGTTGTGGATATAAGGTTTTATCCTCCAAGTGCATAAGAGAGACAAGGATTAAATAAGCTCAATGAAGGAACCACGGACTAAAGGAAATCTCCAGAAGAATTCTCCGAAGGCAGGTGAGTTCCACAGAGTGAAGAAGGTCAAAAGGTAAAGCTGCAGATATGAAAATTTGGACAATACTGTGTACAAAGGGGAAAAGATGCAAAACCGTGAATAAGCAAAAAAGCCACTAATTATAGAATATTTCCGTAGATAGAAAGAAAACCATGAAAAACTAGTGAAGGAAAAATTCACAGAAGGTAGCAAACAAGGAGGAAGCCGTGAGAAGTTCAAAAAGTCACACAATGCATACAGATGTTGTGGATAACTAAAAAGTTACATAAAGAAGGGAAAAGATGAAGGACAAAAGGAGAAGCCATAATATGAAGGAAAATATCAAAGACACCAAAGGAAGCTTGTGGAACGATCAAAGTGAACTGGATTGGATCAAGGAAAATTAGTTGGAGTTCAAATTGAAAGAGTGAAAGTTTACATTCAGATTTTGAAGGAGATTTGATTGAAAGAGAATTACAACTGAAAGTACAAAAATAACTTCACAAAGACCAATATAATTCTTATTTCTAGCTACCAACATTTAATGCATGTTGACCACGAGGTAATTTGGTTATAAGCTTGATGGAGATTCCTAATTTCAAGGAAAATTAAAATAATGCAAAGAAGATGGGTCATCGTTTTAATTTCATGATGTAAATTCTAAATAATGCAAGTTTTCTAATTTTGGAAGTCGGTAATAAATTGGTTTTTCATATGCATGGAAGGAGGAATGAATCCGAACAAGGAAAGAATAAAATTTGGACTTAGTTGGAAACATTTAATGATCCGGATTCACAAGCGACAGATCAGGAAGAGTACACAATGCAAATTTGAAGCAATATTTTGAGTCATTTGTATAATAAAAGAAAAACTCTAAGTAATTCAATAGAATTTTCTCATGAAAGAAAACTAAAGTACTAGAGCCAAGAGAGTGATAGAGGTAGAGAGAAGAAAATATGATGCAATCAAGCTGAGAAGAGCTACAATGGTGAAGAAGAGAGAAAGGGTGAAATCAAGAAAATAATGAAGAACACGATCAGATAAGAAGAGCATAACAGTGGTAGTTTGAATGAGCAGAAGAGTGTGACAGAGGAAGAACACATATCGAGCCAGGAAAGTGATCATAATCCATTATATAAGAAATTTTTATAACTACATGGTCAAAATGTATATGTAAAGAAGTCTAAGTTTTAGCTTAGCACATTCAGGGAGTTGTAGCTTCTTTATAAGTGGGTGCCTGTAGAAAGAAATATCTTGTGATGTGTAATATTCACTTGAGTCCTTTGTTATGCATAATATCAGCATAAGTGTAGGGTTTGGAGCTCCTTGTGAGATTGATGTCTCGCTAAACAAATCTTGTAAGATGTGTTATATTCTTATTATTCCTTTCTTTGAGTAATATAAGCAATGGTTTTGGTGGGTTTTTCTCCCAAAAGGGTTTCCCACAGTAAATCTCTGTGTTCAGTGTTTATGTGTATGATGAATACTTGTTTGATTGTTTTTTTCTCATACATATAGATTGGTAAAGAATATAAAATTGAATCAAGAGTGTAAAAGTTTTAATCTGCACTGATTCACCACCCCCTCTCAGTGCTTGTGATCTGCAACAATTGGTATCAGAGAGAGTCCTCATTACAAAATCTTAACATCTTCAAGGAGATCCTCCTATCACAAACATGGCATCAAATCAGGCACAAGGTAGTCTGTCACTATCCATATCACCTTTGTTCATAGGAATAAATTATGCATTCTGGAGAATAAGGATGAAAACATATTTGATGTCACTTGGGTTTGACATTTGGGAATGCATCGAAAAAGGATATACAACTCCACCCACACCGATCACCTCTTCAGCGGATAAGGTAGAATATGAGTGCAACTCAAGAGCTATGAATGTTATTTTATGCGGCTTGACTGAGACATAATTTGTGAAGGTAATACACTACACAACAACAAAGGAAATATGGACCAAATTGTAGAGCATCTATAAAGGAGATGAGAAATTTAAACTAGCAAAGTTGTAAACTTACAGAGCTCATTTTGAGAATATAAAAATGAAGGATGATGAGAGCATCATGGCATATATGCAGAGAATAGATGAGGTCATAAACATGATCAGAGGCTTGGGAGAAAAGCTAGAAGAATTTTTCATTATTCAAAAGGTTTTGAGATCCCTGACCAACAAGTATGATGCAAAGGTTTCCGCCATAGAGGAAGAAAAGGACATGAAGAATCTTATAATGGATGAGCTATAGAGCACCCTTGCTGCATACAAGATGAGAACTATTGGAATTAAGACCACCAAGAAAGAAGTGGCTTTAAATGTCAAGAAATAAATAAATACTAGTCAAGAAGATGAAGAAGTATCAGGTTGAAACCTATTTGGATCAAGCTGCCCCATTTACCTCTCTAGTTTTGGAGTCATGACTATTTGACATCCATTGGAAATGCCTTGGGAACTACACTCTATATTGATTCTCAAACCACTAATTACACCCATACTACTTATGCTCGAATCTTGGTGGAACTTGACACCGATAAAAATCTTCCTGCAACCATAGACCTTAGAGTGCAAAATAGAACTTGGTCACAACCTCTTGATTATGAAGGTCTTCCTTTTCGTTGTAGAAGATTTTTTTGCTTAGGGCACACCTCTACTGAGTGTGGGATGGAAAAACGTCAACATGAGAAGCGTAGCTGGTGGAGAGATGCTCTTCCGAAACACCTGATTTTTGAGGCAAAAAAGGGACTAGATTCAAATGCAGATACAAATATTGAATCCATTTCAGCCCCAGAAACCGAATCTCAAATTGTGAGCAGCATGAAAAATGCACACATTGTTGAGGGCAAGCATGGAAAATGATAAATATCTCTCTCGTGTTAACAAAGTGGTTGTCCCAAAAGGAACAAATGCGACTAAGGAAAATACTCCTCCTTTGTCTTCTTCTCCAACCGCGAAGGCTCCATCAGGATGGGTTACGGTCAGCAAAAAGAAAAAATCTACCCCTTTGAAGGGTAGCACTTCGCCTTGATGATTCTTTTCTCTGCTATTGGCTGGCTGGGCTACATGGGTCTCATTTTTATTGGCCGGATAGCAGGTTGCTTCCAATGGTGTTGTTATGCCATTGCTATTCGATTGTTGTATTTCTGTTGTTTTTTTGTTGTTTCTTTGTCGGTTGTTCGCTGACATTTTTCTGCAGTCGGGCTCTATTGTTCTATTTGGATTTTGATCCATCTCTTGTGCTTTAACTTTCAATTCTGGCTTCTGAGCCTTGGTGTACAAGGGTATAGTCCCTTTCAAAAAACTATTTGCCAATAATAATAATAAAAAAGTATCGGGTTTCGCAGATGAGCTAGATGAAGAAAATATTGAGGCATTATTCATGAGGAAATTTAAAAGTAGCTCCACTAAGTACAAAGGAAAACTCCCATTCAAATTCTTTGCTTACGGATAGGTAGGTCATTTTTCCAATAGATGCCCAAACAAAAATAAATACAGTCAGTCAGAACATGAAGAGCACAACCATAAATATAATATAAGAGAAACTAAGTATAAAAAGAAAGATAACAAGAAGAAATTCTTCAAGAACAAAAGAAACTTCTACTCTAAAGAAGAATCTAGTGAATCGAGTTGAGCAACATAGAAAACTTAGAAAATGAAGATAATGAAGATCAATCAGAATGTTTGTTTATGGCTATGGATGCGGATGAAGAAAGTAGCTCCAGAGGGAAGAAATTAGTTGAATATGAATATTCTGATGAAGAGGAAGTTGAGGTAAATCTTGAAGCTAGAGTTGGTAAGTGCACTTGAATAACTACAACTATGCAGAAAGAAAAATCAGAAACTAAGATGCACATTAAAGGATTATGAGGAACAAATCTGCATCTTTGAGAAAAGACAAGCACAAAAAGAAGAAGAGGAGGCTAATGAGCTAAAGGAACTTGAAACTCAACTAGAGAAGATCTCTAAGTCCTACAAATCAAAATAGGAGGAGTGCTCAAAGTTGAACATGGAATTGGAGGAGTTGAAATTTAAGATGGACCAAATGTTCAGAAAACTAATTATGTATGAAAATATAGAAAAGATCTCTATTTTGCTAACTGATATACTCAGCATTCAATGTGATACAACTAACAAGTCTGGAATTGGCTTCAAGGGAGAAAGCAAGGAGAAAGAGTCAGCAAAAATGAAGAAAATAAGTCCGCGGATACACCAAGTACTTCCTCTACTACAAATAAAGGTTTCCAAAAATCCACAAGAAGAAGAAACATTGTTCCTAGGATCACCTATGCAATGAGGTACACACATTCCTTTTATGGGTATTGTTTCTCTTGTAATCAGTTTGGACATAAAGCCACAAAGTGTAGAAAGAACTCTAGAGGCTATAGAAGAAATTTTGGCCCATCTTACACTAGTTCAAAATTTAATGTTGCTTAGTACACCTATCACAAGAAAAGAAATAATCCACCAGTAAGGAAACAAGATCCACCTAAACAAAAAAAGTGGATATATGTGAAGAAAGATGCGAATAAGAGAAAATAATGTTGCTCAAGTAAAGTACAGACCACATTCCATGTACAAAATGAGGATAAATTTTGGTATTTGGACAGTGGATGCTCTAGTCACATGACAGGTGATAAAATAAAATTTATTTCTTTGTCAAATAATGCATTAGGTGTTGTGAGATTTGGTGACAAAAACTCTACCAACATAGTTGGAAAAGGGACATTAAGTTTAGATAATGGAAAGACTATTACAGAAAATGTTCTATATGTTGAAGGATTGAAACATAACCTGTTGAGTGTGAGTCAAATGTGTAAAAGAGGATACAATGTCATATTCCATTACTAAGGCTACTATATCATATATTGCAAGACATGAAAAAGAGTTGTAAAGGCCAAGTGGACAAAGAACAACATGTATGTGTTGAATGAGATAAACAATGAGAAATGATTCATTGGTAAAGTTGATTATAGTTGGTTGTGGCATAGAAGACTTGGACATATGAGCTTTGAGAATTTGGTTAAACTAAGTGTTAAAGGGTGTGTGAGACACATGCCTAAGATTATCAAACCCGCGGATACACTATGCAAGGTGTGTCTACATGGTAAACAGACAAGGAGGTCATTCAAGTCAAAGGAGTACTCTACAACAAGACCGTTGGAATTGATTCATATAGACCTATGTGGCCCTACCAGAACTAAAGGAATATCAAGTGAAGTATATTTTATGTTGCTTATAGATGATTATACAAGAATGACTTGGGTAGCATGTTTAAAATAGAAGTATGAATCCCTAGATAGATTTAAGAATTTCAAGGCATTAGTTGAAAATGAGAAGAACAAGAAAATCAAATGCCTAAGATCAGATAGAGGTAGTGAATTCTGGTCAAATGAGTTTGATGAGTTTTATGAAGAAAATGGAATCAAGAGACAATTCTCAGTCACATGGACTCCTCAATGCAGAATGGAGTTGTTAAAAGGAATAACATAATAGTGCAAGAGATGGAAAGGACCATGCTAAATGAATCCAAACTCCTAGATAGGTATTAGAGTGAAGCAGTATATACCACGGTCTATCTATTAAACAGAGCTCAACTTGAGAGTAAATAGTGATAAGACCCCTATGAACTATGGAAGAAGAGGCCTGTAAATGTGAAGCACATTAGAGTGTTTGGAAGAAAATGCTACATCAAAAGGGATGAAGAAAAATTAGGAAAATTTGACTCAAGGAGTGATGAAGGAATTTCCTTGGATACTCAGCGGTTAGCATGGCCTATAGATGCTACAACAAGTGGTTGCAAAAGATAGTGGAAAACACTAATGTGAAGGTGGATGAGGCACAATATGGAAAAACCAACACTCAACATACTGGCAGAAATGAAGAACAAGAAGATGATGAATACTTGGACAATCCATGTGAAGAAGTAGAAGAAGAAGAAGAAAGACCAGACACTAAAGCACCCTCCAGGAAATTCAAGAAGGATCATCCTACAAATCAGATCATTAGAAACAAGGATGGTGACATCCTAACAAGAAGGAGACTCAGAGAGTAGTAGATTCATGAAGATATAACACTCTAGTCATGATAGAACCCAAGAATATTGTTGAAGCAAGCAAATATCAACATTGGGTAGAGCGTCATGAATGAATAATTGGATCAGATCAAAAATAATGAGACATGGGAACTGTACCCAGTCATGACATAAGAATGTGATTGGAACCAAGTGGGTCTTCAGAATAAGTTGAATGAGAAAGGAGAAGTTACGCGCAACAAGGCTAGACTAGTATGTAAAGGATATGCATAAATGGAAGGGATTGACTTTGATGAGACATTTGCACCAATTGCAAGAATGGAGGCAATAAGGTTATTTCTGGCTTACACAAAGATACAAGAAGATTAGAGTGTTCCAAATGGACATGAAATTAGCCTTCCTAAATGGTTTCCTAAATGAAGAGGTATACATTGAACAACCTGATGGATTCTCACTGACTGAAGATAAATATTATGTGTGTAGGTTGAAGAAAGATTTGTATGGATTAAAGCAAGCTCCTAGAGCTTGGTACAATAGATTAGACTCATACCTCATTGAGAAAGGTTTCAGAAAAGGAGTCATGGACAGTAATCTATACATAAAAAGAAGGAGAACATATGCTCATTGTAATAGTATATGTAGATGATATCATATTTGGCGGAGATCATGATAAAATGACATATGAGTTTGCTGACATGATGAAAGAAGAATTCAAGATGTCAATGCTTGGAGATCTTTCATTTTTTCTAGGTTTACAAATCAGTCAAACAAATCAAGGTATATTTATATCCCAGACTAAGTATATCAAGGAAATGTTGAAAAGATTTAGAATGGAAGAATGCAAACCAATTGGTACACCAATGGAAGTTGGGTGCAAGCTGAGTAGAGATGATGATTCACCTAAGGTAGATAAAACACTATACAGATCCATGATAGGAAGTCTACTTTACTCCACAGCATCAAGACCAGACATCATGTAGGTGGTAGGAATGGTTGGAATATTTCAAGAAGATCCAAGGGAGACACACCTCAAGGCAGTAAAGAGGATCTTGAGATATCTCATGGGCACAATTGAATATGGACTATGGTACCCCAAAAGCAGTGACTTCAATATAAAGGCATACACAGATGCAGATTGGGTTGGAAGTGTTGATGATAGAAAGAACACAAGTGGAGGAGAATTCTTTGTTGGAAACTTTTTAGTCTCCTAGTTAAGCAAAAATAGTCATCAGTAGCTCTTTCAACATGTGAAGTAGAGTATATAGCGGTTGTAATGTGTTGCACACAAGTTTTTGGATGAAGCAGACATTGGAATATTATAAGGTAAAATATGAAAATCAATTCCTTTACTGTGTGATAGCACAAACGCAATAAGTTTCTCCAAGAACCCTATGTTCCACTCAAAAACAATCATATACCTATAAGGTATCACTTTTGAGGGAACAAGTAAATGAAAAAAAGATCAGTCTAGAATATGTGAGCACTAAAGAAGAAATTGCAGATATAATGACCAAGTTGCTGCCAAAAGCAATATTTGAACACCTTAGAAATGAATTAGGGGTCATTCCTGATCCTGCAAACTACTAGAGGGTTGAAGAGAAGGGAGCATTATCAGAATTATCTACTCCTAAAAAAAGCAGTGCCAAAGTGAAGGGGAGATAATCTATTATCTCAAATCTATCAAAGTATGCATCAACTCATGGGGAGCATTTCCGTGGAAACATCCAGAATAGATGAATAATAAACATAATCATATGGGGAGCTTCTTGAGGTAAGCACATGAAGAAACCATCTTACAAGTATACTCATTTATGTGCGGCATAGATGGCCCTTTGTCATTGTTGTCAAAGGGGAGAAATAAAGAAACCAGAAACCAGTCCACGGATATAGAAGAACATGAGAAAGGTGGATTCAGGTATGTAATCATTTTTCCATCAAAAGGTTATAAGGTTTCTACAGGATAGAGTATTTCCATCAATGAAAAAGGGGGATATTTTTGAATATTTGTCATTGTTATATGTGTTTTCATTGATGTTAAGATTGATGAGTTGATATCAAGTTACATTGATGGAAAAAGAATTAATTGGTAAAGTGAGCATGCAAGCAAGATGAAGTTTGATTGGTAGTGTCAACTCGTAAGGGCTTTGAGATGGTCAAAGATAAGTCCTAAATGACTTAGACAAAATTTGTGCAAGCCATGGATATAATTTGTTAGCCACCAAGTACATAAGAGAGCCACAGAGTAAAGAAGCTCAAGGAAGGAACCACAGACTAAAGGAAAGCTCCAGAAGAAGTCACCGAAGGAAGGTGAGTTCCACAGAGTGAAGAAGGTTAGAAGGTAAATATGTGGATATGAATATTTGGAGAATTCTACATGCAAAGGGGAAAAGATGTAAAACCACGGATAAGCAAAAAATCCTCTAAGTATAGAATATTTCCGCAGACAGAAAGAAATCCATGAAGAACTAGTGAAGAGAAAATCCATAGAAGATAGAAAATAAGGAGGAAGCCGTGAGAAGTTGAAAAATATGAAAATGCATAGAGACACCATGGATAACTAAAAATCCTCATAAAGAAGAGAAAATCTGAAGGAAAAGATCAAATATGCCAAAGGAAGCCATGGAACGATCAAAGTGAACTGGAGTGGATCAAGGACAATTAGTTGGAGTTCAAATTGAAAGAGTGAACGTTTGCATTCAAATTTTGAAGGAGATTTGATTGAAAGAAAATTACAACTATAAGTACAACTGGAACTTTGCACAGACTAATGAAATTCTCTGTTCTAACTACCAACATTTAATGCATGTTGACCATGAGGAAATTTGGTTATAAGCTCGATGGAGATTCCGATTTCAAGGAAAATTAAAATAATGCAAAGAAGATGGGTCATTGTTTTAATTACACGATGCAAATTCTAAACAATGCAAGTTTTCTAATTTTGGAAGTTGGCTAATAAATTGGTTTTTTAGATGCATGGAAGGAGGAATGAAGCTAAACAAGGAAAGAATAAAATCTGGACTCAATTGAAACATTTAATGATCCGGATTCATAGGCGACAGATTAGGAAGAGTACATGATGAAAATTTCAAAGCAATATTTTGAGTCATTTATGTAATAAAATAAAAAATCTAAGTAATTCAATAGAAGTTGCTCATGAAATAAAACTAAGGCACTAGAGCCAAGAGAGCAACAGAGGTAGAGAGAAGAAAATACGATGCAATCAAGTTGAGAAGAGCTACAAAGAGTGAAGAAGAGAGAAAGGGTGAGATCAAGAAAATAATGAAGAACATGATCAGATAAGTAGAGCATAACAATAGTAGTTTGAATGAGTAGAAGAGTGTGATAGAGGAAGAACATAGATCGAGCCAGGAAAGTGATCATAATCCATTATATAAGAAATTTTGTAACTACATGGTCAAAATGTATATGTAAAGAAGTCTAAGTTGTAGCTTAGCACATTCAAGGAGTTGTAGCTTCCTTGTAGGTGGGTTCCTATAGAAATAAATCTCTTGTGATGCATAATATTCACTTGAGTCCTTTTTGTGTGTAATATTAGCATAGGTGTAGGGGTTGGTGCTCCTTGTGAGATTGGTGTCTCACTAAACAAATCTTGTAAGATGTGTTATATTCTTATGAGTCCTTTCTTTGAGTAATATAAGCAACAATTTTGGTGGGTTTTCTCTAAAATGATTTCCCATAGTAAATCTCTATGTTCAATGTTTATGTGTATGATGAATACGTGTTTGATTGTCTATTGCTCATACATATAGATTGGTAAAGAATATAAAATTGAATCAAGAGTGTAAAAGATTTAATCTACACTCGATTCACCCCCCTCCGTGGGTGTGATCTCGTGACAAAAGAAATCCAAGCTTCAAACTCATAGAAGTCAATTCAAAAGTTTGAAAATGAAGGATGATGAAAATATTGTAGCCTACCTTCTTCATGTAGATGAAATTTTCAACACCATCAGAGGGCTTGGAGAAAAAGTTAAAGATGAAATTATTGTGTAAAAAGTGTTAAGATCTCTTCCTTTGAGGTTTGACGCCAAATTTTATGCCATTGAAGAAATGAAGGATTTAAATACTCTAACAATGGATGAACTACATGGGATCCTCACAACATATGAAATGAGAACTAAAAAGGAGAAATCATCAAAGCAAGAGGCCACCTTCAAAGTCTCAAATAAGATGAAGATTAAGAAGCTCGAGCCAAGTGACTACTCTAGTAATGAATCAAACATAGAGTAATCTCATTTTTTTAAGAAGCTAAAGAAAGGATCCGGAAAATACAAAGGTAAGTTACCCTTTAAATGTTTTAATTGTGGAAAAGTAGGACATTATGCTGCTAAATGTCCATATGTAGAAAATGAAAATAGTGATAATGAAGAAGATCACAACATGAAGGAAGGTAACAAATATTATAAATATAAGAAGAACATCCATAAGCACAAGAAAAATCTCTATATCAAGGAGGAAAGTAGCTCATCTAAAGAAAATAGCAAAAGCATCTTTGTTAGTAATAGAGAAGAATCTATGTTCATGGTAATGAAAATAAAAGGGGACATTTTGGAAAGCAAAGAAGAGAAGGTTTCAGAAGAATAAAAAGATGTAGAAGTTGAAGGTGAAGTGGATCTTGAAGAAGAGCTCATTTGTGCCCTAAATGAGATCAAGATACTTAAAAAGAAGAATCTGAAACAAAAACAACAGTTTCAGAAATATGAAGAAGAGAATTGTGCCTCAAAAACAAAATTATCACAAGATATTGAATAATATAAAAATAGCATCATCATCTTGCAGAATCAACTAAAAGAGGTGAAAAATATGGATGAGGAGGTGAGAACCCAGCTGAAGATAAAAGAAGAAATTTGTGAGAAGCTAGAATCTGAAATTGTTTCCTTAAGAGAAGAACTGAATAAAACCTCATCCCAGCTAAAAAGTTGTTTGAATTTTGTGAATAACACTGAAATTTTGGATGATATTGTTTCACCTAATTCTTAGACATTTCTTTGAAGTATTGTGAAATAGATAGGGTACTTGTAGGAGGAATTCCTATTCAAATGCTAGTTGATGGGTTGTTGCACACGTATGACTTCGAATCCACACTGGTTGTTGTGAGAGATTCCTTTTGGCTAGGAGGAACTACCTATAATAAAAGCAAGACCACCAGAAGGAATTAAACAATATGTGCAGTGAATTACCTAGCGTATGCTAGATCTGGGAAGTGTGATACTTCCTAGATGGTTGTCAATCCACTATTTTAAACAATTTAATGCGGTAAATAAAGTAAATCCTATTGTAGTTTGAAATGATTTAGGTATCTCACTTAAAACACAATAAGAAAGATCTAATCTAACAAGGCTAGGTTAGAGTAGGATCCAAAGGTCAAGTGACTAGTTCTGGGTCTTGTAGGTCTGACAGAGGTCTCAGGCAGATCACAGGTGAATGAGGGTGAGGTGAAATTAGGTGGGTAGGTCATTGTTCTAGGTTGTATGGGAAAATATAGAGACCAATGCGGTTAAGGGTGACCCAACGGTGGTTGGGTGTAACCGGTGCCAGTTACTGTGGAAATCTAGGAATTCCATAAAATGAGCTTTGGGTCTCCTTTGTGATTGCACAAAGGACTTTGGTTGGTCGGAATGAGGTATTGGGTGGTTTGGGTAGGATCTGGTGAGGTTTTAATGGGTATATGGAGGGGTGAGTGTTGGAGGAAGTCAATGGGTGGCTAGGTGAACAATAGGTGACAATATAAGGACAAAATGAAATAAACCAGAGAAGTATAATGTTATACTTACTTGGATTTTAGTCTGGGACGTCTGTGAGTGAGGGATGGGGATGTTGGTAAGAGGTTGAAAAGCTACAGGTGATCACCAATCGTAGGAGATCTTCTGCATGGGCTGCATGTGCATTCCTCTTTACTTGGTTAGATCAGATCATTGTTAAGATGGTTGTGTTGGAAAATATGCTTGATCTCCTTCCTTGCATGCATGTTCTCACTAAAATTCACTCTTAGAAGATGTGATATCTCTCAGAATGTGCTAATGTTTGTCAACCTTTTCCAATCTTTTGCCAACCTTCAGAATAAGGTTGTTTTGAGGGTTAAAAGGGTAACTGATGGCGGCCCAGCTTAACGGTGATGATTAGGGATAATCGGTGTCGGTCAAGGCAGGATTTCCTAGGTTTACTAAACTAAGGAGATCCTCTTGATTTTCTCAGATCTCGTGTCGTTAACCCATGGATTAGACTAGAAGATTCTTGTAAGCATGCGGGAATGTGGTTAGAGAGAATGTAGGCATTTATTTTTAGGGTTTGGGTAAGTCTTAGTTAGTTATGGCAACTTACTAAGAATAGGTCTTAGGTGAGTTAGCTTGATGAGGTGTTTAGGTGAAGTGTATGTGTGGATATTATTTAAATTAAGATATTTAAATAATAAATATGGTGAGGATAATGAATTAATTTAATTAAATTAATATTAGTGAGGTGAAGGGGGCCATGGCTAGGTGAATGTGATGAAGGGTGTTTATTTGTCGAGGGACCAAAGGGGAGTGTGACCTAATTTTATTGTCTACATTTTCCCCTTTTTGTTGTGTAGTTTGTATTGGTAAGCAATGCTAACAAAAATAAGATGTGGTTGCCCCATGTGTGGATGAAGGTGATCCCCCTCAAACTAGGAACTGACGAGGCAGAAGGTAGAAGTGGTGAGTGGTTTGATAAAAGGTAAATGTGAGGGAAAAGGTAGGTGGGCATGGGGAAAAAGGGTTAAAGGTCTACTCGGGAAATCTAGGTAATGGATCAGGGTCAAAGGTAGTAACAATCAAATGCACACACACGTATAAACTATAGCACGCTACTGGGTTGAAGAGTAGTCAAACTCTACATTGTCTAAGGTCGATAGGTTTATCCAAACAAGGTTGAAGTGATTCGGTATCCAAGGTATAGGATATGGTCAAGAAACACAACGTAGGTTAGGTGTAGGAACATTTAGGTATGTTCTAGTACACCAAAGGTAGGGTCAGGATAAATGGTCACGGTAATAGGCTAGGTAAGGTCATTAGGTCAACAACACATGTAATAATGCCGCAAGGTATAGTGAACACATGAGGTCAAAGGTCACTAGTGATGGACCAGTTCTAAATATCTAGGGTGGCATAGGTAAGGCCAAGGTAGGGGTAAAATAACAAGTCCCCAAAGGAGGAAAAAGGCAGGTAGTAAATGATGAGGTCGGGAATGTGAGGGAAATGTTTTGGGTAAAGGTGGGTGGGGTATATGATCGGGGTGAAGGTTGGGTGAGGTAAAAAAGGAGGTAGGGGAAGGGTAAAAGGGTAAAATTTAAGGCAATGTATAGGTGGGGTGACCGATGCCGGTCACGGATAACTGATGTCGATAGAGGTCAACCAACCACAATTGGGTAGGGCACGTGAGCGATGTCGGTCAAGGGTAACCGACGTTGGTGAGGTCGAGTTTATTATAAAAAAAAAATTCACATTTTTTGTTATTCATTTGTCTTGTAGATAATCACAAAAATGATAAAAGAGAGAGAAAAGAGAGAAAAGTGTGTAGAAGGAATGGAGCATTGAGATGGCGGTGTGATCAATGAGTGATTGGTTGGTGAGCAATGGGTCCACAGGATCATTATGAGGGATTCGATTGGCGGAGGTTGCAGAGTAGCTAGCTATTCGGTGATGGCGGAAGCCGAGAGGGATCGGACAGAAACCGATAATGATGGCTAGATGTGTCACCCAGATGGCACTAGGGTGATGAGGTAAAGCACTCTACTCTACGTGTAGTTAAATTGATAGATTAGAGGATTAGTTTATTGTTGTTTGTAGGTTTTGTTGGTTTTTTGTTTTTGTTGGTGGTTAAAAATTGAATTTGGGAATGGGGGAATAGTGGTAAAAATGAGGAATGGGGAGAGTAATAAATGGGATAGGGGTGGGTGGAGGTCCAAGCATAGTTTTGGTCATTATAGGTGGGTAAAAAAGGGCGAGGGGAGGTTTTTAGAAAAGGGAGGTTTTGGGAAATCACGGGTTGTTCCGCGCTTTGTGAGTGATCAAGCATCAGTAAATTTTGGCTGTGATGTTGGTTAGGTGGAACTAGTATGGTCATAAAAAGTGATCAATGTCATTTAAGGGGTGGACTGGGGTCAGTAAGGGTGAACCAGTATCAGTCACCAAACAGGTGGCCAAATGCTTTGGTTAAAGGGTGACCAGGGTCAGTTAGGATGAACCGATACCGGTCATATTATTGGGCACAAGGGTCCAAAAGTGATGTGGGCTAGGTGGTTGAAATGGGTAGGGTGAAAATAGGGTGTAGGAAAATTATAAGTGTTGAATATGGATTGATATATGTAAATTAATGTCGTGCTTGTATTGGATGCAGGGAGAGCATAAAAGCTACATATACTGGGACAAGGTTTTGCCTCTACTTGTGATGCATGGTGGTGGCCCCCAGAGGAGCTGCGGCATGTGGAGGTAGATTGATTTGAGTGGAGTTTGGCATTATAGATATGTTTTCCGGTAGCCTAGTTTAATCTTCATGCTCATTGATAGATGGGATTCTGCGACCAACACGTTCCACCTGCCAACGGGTGAGATTACCATCACCCTAGAGGACATGTTCCGAATTCTTCGGTTACCCATATTGGGTGCATATGTTTATTATTCTCCTCCGAGGCCTCAAAGGAGATGATTGTGTCTATTTTTGGAGAGGGGATGGCTGATCTAATATTCCATAGCGTCGGCTTGAGCTATGGAGAGATGTACCTAGCCTGTCTCGGAGGAGACGAGGCATGTGGTTCTGCTAATGGAGGTTGTGTGTTACTTCACACTATGCTAGATACGAGAGGGTGGATGCTTTCCGATCACTAATAGGGTGCTCCACTACATGATGGTATATGAGACCCACTTTTCTGCGCACCAACATTTTTGGTGTATTTGTATATAGGGAGTTGTGGGCATATGGGTAGTTGTGTAGGTTCATCCTGTGTTGTACATTTTACTACACTTCTACTGGGCCGTATGAGCACATAGTTTGTGTGCGTCCTATAGGGATGCCTCAAGTAGATGCATTATCACCTAGATTTATGTGGGTGGGGTACAAGATATGGGTGCCGATGATTAGAGAGCAGAGATCTGAGAGGCCCACACATGATGTGGCCCATTTCTAGTAGTTACTGGAGGGGTTATCCGGAGTGGACATTATATGGAGGCCATATGTGGGATTCCCCTCATATAGGTATGTGCATGAGGAGCTAGCTGAGCTCTAGCTAGAGAGATGGATACAGGAGGTCTCGTGCAGGTGAGTATGAGATGATCCCGGTAGATAGAGTCTGGTAGTAGTTTGGGCTAGTACAAAACATTCCTTCACCCTTCCCATAGTATCAGAGAGATGATGTGGAGAGGACCTTACCTCTACCACAACCTATAGTGCCCACAGGGTAGGAGGAACAGGTAGTGGACCGGCGGATAGATGACATCAGGTGCATAGATAGGTACAGATAGTGGTGGGCAGCTCACTTACAAGCCATACCTCCCGAGACTTGGGCAGATTTAGCCACCATTACGGTGCAGAGAGATTCCCTACAGGGGAAGGTGGCTACGTTGATTACCTAGTTGGGTATACTTGAGACATGGCCTGGAGGGCTTGGAGGGGAGGTAGTAGAGCATTTATAGAGTGCACAGTGGCAGTCTGCAAGCCCAGATGGCTAGTGGAGGAGATGGAGATGGAGAGGAGGGGGATGGTCAAGTGGTAGCCTTACAAGCTCAGGTGGCAGGTTTATAGGGCCAGTTGGCCACAGCCCAGAAAATATTAGGGCCTTACAGCCCGAGATATAAGCACACGGGTAGGGAGCACCACCACAGTACCACCATCCATCACAAACAAGAGACCAGTCCCAATTCACGAGCATAAGTGGGGAAGGGTCCCACAAGAAAGGTATAGGGGCCGAGACCTATGGGACCACCACAAACCATGCCTATATCTAGGATACGGGATGCCCTAGGTGAGGCTAGATATTATCAGGACCAGCTAATGGCAACCGGGATAGAATTCATATCCTATGTTGAGTACAGGGCACAGCAGGTGTCCAGTGAGAGGAGGAGATCCCACACTCACACGGTATGGAGAGCACATAATTTCAGCAAGCTCTAAGGCCCGATCAGAAGAGGCTACTAGAGCATGGAGATCCACTCCTAGTTGAGGCACCAAAAGGGACCCAGAGGCGAGGCACAGTGATACAGAGATGGAGGACATCCGCCGAGATGCCTGATATGTGGTCACCTAGTTTTTGATGTATGATAGTTATTTTTTGATATATACCAATTGTGTCTTTGAGAGACAAGTGAGGATATATGAGTGGTTTTTTATATTTTGAGCATATACCGGCCGCATGCAAAGAGATTTTGTATTGATTCATTATTATTATTATTTTTATATATGAGAGGTCTCAGCATGCCGATGACATTTTGTATTGTATATCGGCCTGTGTGCTGATGATTTTGAGATGATGGACATGATGAGATAGCCATGTATTTTTGAGATACACATTGATTTATTTATATGATGAGATACATGGTATTTTTTTATTTTTTTATGAGATTTTGATTTGTTATTTTGATATGGATGGAAATTAGGTGAGTTAGGCATGATGGACTCGAGTTAATTTAGTCCTGGATCGAGTCAGGTTGGTTTAGGCATGGATCGAGTCAGGTCGGTTTAGGCATGGATCGAGTTAGGTTTGTTAGGCATGGTTGAGTTAGGTTTGTTTAGGCATGGATCGAGTCAGGTCATAGGCATGGTTGAGTTAGGTTTGTTTAGGCATGGATGAGTTAGGGTGGTTAGGCATGATTGAGTTAGGTTTATTAGGCATGGTTGAGTCAGGTCGGTTAGGCATGATTGAGTTAGGTTTATTAGGCATGGTTGAGTCAGGTCAGTTAGGCATGATGGAGTTGAAAGTAGGTGAAGTTGTGATTCATTATTTTATGCAATGAATGATAATATGGGTCATATGTGAGATGTGGTATAATCTATGCATAATGATGATAGAGAAATGGTAGGGCATAATAAATGTATGTTGTGATAATGTTTAAAATATGAAACAACTTGTTATGTATGTGGTTGAATTTCTAATTTTGGGTATAAAAGGGAAACTAAGTTAGGTGTGATGTAATGTGAGGCACATGGAAGATGAATTTTTAGGGTAGAGGATGGTCGAGCTAACCTCCAAGGGCCCCATGCCCTTGGAGTTCGCCCACATAGTCCCAACGAAAAGGGACCTCGGGCAATGTAGTTCTCCCATGAGATAGGGAAGAATATGAGGAGGTATGAAAATGAGTTGGTAGGTTTTTAGGAATGGTGTGGGTGGATTATAGGTAAAGTGATGTAGGTGGGGTCGATTATGGTAAAAGAAGAAGATTACCCCAAAAGTAAGCGTCGAGGACCAAGTCTTGTATAAGGTAATCAAAATGTAAGCAAAGATGGCTAAAAGATAAGAGGGGGCAATAAAGCCACTTGATTAGGGCAGGATCATACCGAGTAGATCATATCTTGGAGGAGGTGATGAATGTAAGACCCTAAAGACATTACATGATTGATTGTTCTATGGTGAAAAGTAGTCACATGATCACCAAATGTCTAAGTTCCAAGAAGTCCCTTGAGGTAATTAGGAAATGAGAGTGGGAATGGTAAGAAGGGTGAAAGGTAGTTAATTTTTATATGGTATAGGTAGCATGCGCTTCAGGCAAGAGAACCTAGGTCGTAATGGGAAAGTCCATGACTAAAAGGTTTTCAGTTTTAACTTGTAGTTGAGATAGACTGATCGATGTAGGAAGTCTATATGGGATGAATAAAATTTAACTCCTTGAGGTCTTCGTGAAGCTGATCAATGCGGGAAGCTTTCGGTTGCTCTCATTTTTTTAGAAGAGCTTTACATAGTTGTCCTTTGAGGGAGCAGGCTATTTATAGCAGTAATTTTCGAGAGGAATATGTCCTTTTGAGGGAGTCATCTTTTTATTAGAAGTTTGACTCAAGGAGTTTGGTCCCATGTGAGGTCTTTGAAGTCATGGACAAGACCAAGGTGGAGAATAGGACTCTTGTTTAAAAGGCAAGGTGAAACGACCATGGGATCTCATCTAAAGGTAGATGAAAATTATCCATGAGAATCATGCTATGTGTAGCACCATGGTACACATATTCAAGAGAAGATAATAAGTGATGGGTACTCACATGATTCTTGTTTAATCGTTGGTGAGGTGTATGAAGTGAATAGTGCTCAAGGGATGAGCCGGAAAGAGACAAAAGTTGAGGTAGGATGACAAGTCAACAATAGAATGGTCAAAGATGCAAGGCGTTAAGGGGCTCAGGTTCGGGTTTACCATCAAGTGAAGATAAACAATAAGCACCTGATCCATAGGTATGAGTCACGATGTATGGTCCAAGCCAATTAGGAGCAAATTTTCCCCATTTAATTTTTTCTACTTTAGTTACATGTTGATTTTCTTTCAGGACAAGGTCATCGACTTGGAAGGTTCGTGCATGGACACATTTTTCATAGGCATGTTGATACATTTTTGGTAAAATTGAAGGTTATCCAGAGTGTTAAGACAACGTTCATCTAGACTTTGTGCTAAATGGTCCTAACAAAATTCATCATCCGTGAGCATGTCATGGAGAGAAATGCGAAGTGAAGGGATCTAGACTTTGAGAGGTAGGACTGTGCACGTAGACCAAAGAAAATGGTGTGGCCGGAAGTGGAAGTGTGAATAATAGTGTGGTATGCCCATAGGGAAAAAGGAATGTGTGTATGCCAATCCTTCCCAGTATCATCAACCACTTTCATAAGAATTTTGTTTAAGGTTTTTTTAGTGGATTTAGCTTGGCCATTGGTTTGTGGGTAATAAGGTGATGAGAAACTAAGCTGAATGTCGAAGGTGTCACAAAGTTTTTGCAATGTTTTGTTTTTGAATTGTTTTCCATTATCAGTGATGAGGTGATGAGGAACACCAAAGTGACAAATGATGTGGTGGTTAATGAACTCACATATTTTATTAGCTTTCATGGAGATGAGTGGTATGGCTTCTACCCATTTTGTATAGTATTCTAGTAGTAGTGATGATCCATTGATGGCATTGGGAAGAATGGGGATTGATTTCTCCGACAAGATCCAAACCCCATTGAGAGAAGGGCCAAAGGTCACGGGTGACCTGTAAGGCATCACTTGGGAATATGATGAAGATTGGAATGTTGTTGGAATTGTACACAACATTTGATGTAATCGCAACAATCATGATTAAGGGTCACCTGTAATAGCCCGGTGAAGAATACACTTAGCAACAAGAAGCCCACCTTTGAAATGACCTCCACATATGTCATCATGATTCCTTAATGGTATAAGGAATTTTAGAACTTGTGAGGCATCATAAGAGAATACCATCAAATTCGCACTTATAGAGGAGTCCCCCATAATGACGTAAAGAGAGACCTTTTAAAGGAAGCCACGTTGTCCATTATGGGTGAGATCAGGAGGTAAGATGGAGAGAGAAAGGTAGTCAGAGTATTGTTTGTACCAAAGGTCACTCGGGTCAGGGTAGCGGTTCCGATCGAGTAAACATCATGAGGTAAATAAGAAGGTGATTGGAGTCATTGTATGGTGACAAAGATTTTAGAATTGGCGGGTAAAAGGGTATTTGGGAAGCTAAGCAGGCCATGGTATCTACAAATTTGTTGGTTGAATGTGGGATGGTTTGAAGGGTGTAACGATCAAAGGTGGTCAAAATTATGTCTACATGATGTTTATACTTTTGAAGTATCTCGTTATGACATTGGTATATACCATTGACTTGGTTTATGACCAATTGAGAATCACCAAAGATGTTGATTGATTTGACATCTAGGGCATAGGCAACTTGGAGACCTAATACGAGTGCTTTGTATTGGTAATATTGTTTGTGCATTCAAAATATAGTTTGAAAGACAAAGGTATGGGTTCACCATCAAGGGGAATGAGGATAATACCAGCCCCACCCCCACACTGACACTTGGAACCGTCGAAGAAGAGTTTCATTTGGTAAGGGGGTTCGTCCGAGAAAGGGTAGCAATTGACTCATCTGGAAAGTCAAAATTAGAGGGTTGATCCCCATAAATAGGTGCATTAACCAATTGGTTGGTGATTTCTTGGCCCTTGATGGACTTTTGATGAATGAATTTGAGGTCAAGATCAGCTAAAAGCATAAGCCATCGTGTGGCATGCTGATTTTGATAAGGTTTGGTGTACATGAAGTGTAAGGGGTCGGTGTTGGTCATAACATAGGTTTTGTGGTTAAGTAGATAATGACATAGTTTGGTGGAAACGAACACTAAGGATAAGAAAAGCTTTTAGAGTGGGTGTATCAAGTTTCATAGTACAAAAGAGTGCGGCTTATGTAATAAACCACCTGCTTCCTGGTTTTTCATCATGATGAACAAGCATGGCTCCCAAGGAATGATCGGTAGCTGATATGTATAGGTAAAAAGGTTGATCATTTTTAGGTGGAATGAGTACAGGTGGTTGGAGAAGGTATTGTTTTAGGGCCTCAAAATCTTTATAGCAATCATCATCCCATTTAAAGGAGACATCCTTCTTGAGAAGATGATGAAATGGTTGACATCAATCAGATAATTGTGAAATGAAATGGTGAATAGACTACAACTTACCTTGCAGGCTACGGAGTTGTCTAAGGTTAGTAGGTAGAGGCATTTTGAGAATGGCCTTGACTTTAGTAGGGTCAAATTCTATACCACGTAGGGAAATGATAAAGCCCAGGAGTTTTCTTGAGAGGACCGTGAAGATGCACTTCTTAGGCTGAAGGCAAACACAATATTTAATGAGGTGGTCAAAAATGGTTTTAAGGATGTAAGGTGCACGGATCAGTGCTTATATTTTCCCAAGAGATCATCCACGTAATCTTCCAATATGCGATGCATGATGTCATGGAAGATATAAGTCATAGCCCACGTATATGTGGCACTAGCATTTTTAAGGCCAAAAGGCATGACTAGATATCGAAGGTCCCCAAGGGGTGATGAACGAGGTCTTATGTTGATCCTCTGGGAAAGTAGGATTTGGTTGTAACCGAGAAGCCATCCATGAGTGATAGCATCTCATGGCCAGCGGTAAGGTCAACTAGCTGGTCAATACCAGGTAAGGGAAAGTCATCTTTCAAACATGCTAGGTTGAGGTCATAGAAGTCCATGCAAATATGGAGTCCCCCTATCGCCTTAGTGATAGGAACAATGTTAGAAATCCAATGAGGATAATCAATGGGTAAGATTAAGGAAACGGAAAGAAGGTGCTAAAATTATTCTTTGACGAGAAGGGCAATGCGATGGTGCATTTTCCTCAGTTTTTGTTTGATGGGTTTGGCATCGAGAATGGTTATCATATTGTGGACCACTATGGTGGGGTCAATAATGGGCATGTCTGTGTAAGACCAAGCAAAAGCATGGTTATGGTCTTTGAGGAAAGAAGTGATGGCTTCCTGTTCAGCAACATCTAAAGATTGACTGATCTTTAGGATGTGCGGATCATACTGAGTATGAATGTTGATCTCGATATTCAATTCATTCAACATGGTTTACATCTCAGAAGGTAACGAATGATGAATATATGAGTCTTCAACACCAAGGCGAGGTAAGTATATAGTCATCATCCTGACATTGAACGATGTTAATTGAAGGTGTATCATCATCGATCATTTCAGGATACAGGAAGGAAAGAGTGGAAGGGGCCTCGCCCTCATGTTGATAAGTCAGAGGCCCCAAGGAAATGGTGTTTATGAAAAAAAAAAGTTAGGAGGGATAGATTTAGGATCCATTGACTCCGTGGTGAGGGTGGTGATGAAGGTGGAGCGAGTGAAGAAGGTGGAGAAGGGCTAGTGTCCTTAATGAGTTCAATGTGGGCTTGTTTGGTAGGTAGTTCAGGAAAGCTGATACCACTATAGTCGTTATGTTTGCGGGTGGTACATGGAATGACAGTATGGAATCCTTACTCATAAAATCCAAAACCAAAACCTTCCACGCACATCGGTGTAAGAAGGTGTGGGTGAAATGGTGATTGGTAAGTGATTGGAAGTCAGTGGAAAATGGGCAAGTTTGTGATGGTGGTTTGGGTGTGTAAGTGGTAGTATCAAGTCCCCATAGGTGAGACTAGTACGAAGGTGAGGAAAGCCATACAGAGACGTTCTCTATAAGTGATCATAACGAGGGTGTTGGTGAAGGCTTCCGTACTCTTGTGGAGTAAGGAATGTGTTGACACTATATAGGTGGTACTCCCCAGTGAGGTGTTGAAAAACACCTTCCAAGGGATCGGTGGTTGGTGTGTAGCTAATGGAATGGATGAAGTGTGAAGGTTGATGCAGAGGTAGAGTTAATGGATTGGGAAGCTGATGGGTCAGTCATGGAGGTTGTGGCAGTGGTAGGAATGGAGGAGGTATGTGTGGTTGAGGTAGTGACTATACTGGTAAGCGGAGGTGTAGGTGAAGCGGTGGTGGTCATGGAGGTAGATGCTTTAATGGGTATGAGCACATCATTGGGTCGGTAAAACATGTTGCATGTTTTAAAAGGTGATGGATCAGTTGGAATGGTATAGGTGTGTCCTTCATGTTCAAACTTTACACAATGATGCAAAGTGGAAGGAACGCAACCCATGACATGAATCTAGGGTCTTCCAAACAACATGTTATATTGAAATTCCCCCTTCAAAATGTAAAATAATTTTGGAACAGTGTGGGGGTCCATGAAAATGTGGAAGATGATGGTGCCTAGTGTAGAAGTGATAGCGTCATTGAATGAATGCAACATGACTAGATGTTTATGCATGTAATTTTCAGGTATGCACATTTGAGTGAATGCATGGGATGAGATGATGTTAATGCTAGCGCCCCCATCAATCATCACATGACGTACCGTATGTCATCTATGTGGATAGAGATGAAGAGGGATAGGTCTAGGTCATCATTTTGGTGTGGCACGATCTCTTCCTCTGAGAAGCTAAGGGAGGCTACTTAGTGAATAGGGTGGGGCGAAGATGAAGGTGGTAATTTGGTGAGAGAGGCTACATGATGGGGTGTGATAATGGAAGCTACGGGTGTAGGGTCATTGGGTAAAACCTCAATAGATTGAAGAACCTCCATGAGAGCTTGACAATGGGATTTTGAGGTTTGGATGAGGTCATATAAGGACATTTTGAGGGGAGATTGGTGTAATTTTTGAGCATGGTGTGATGTGTGATGCCATTAGAAATGGGGTACGTGGGGCCACAGATAGTGATTTTAGGTATGGGTGCAAATGGTATGTTGGGTATAGGATTGGTTGGTGGGTCAATTGCCTTTTCTTTTCCTTTATCATTCTAAGCATGTGTAGTGACATGTATCATGTTTATTTGAGGGGAGTCATGAAATGGAGAAGGTGTAGGATGAGTGGTGTAATGACATGACAGGAAAAAACCTACTGGAGGAGAAAATCCTTGTGAGGTGAGATGGGCGCAACGACATTGGGGTGATGGCGTGGCAAGTTCTGATGTGAACCATGTTAATTTCAAATCTTAGGGTGGCTCTAAGAGCTGTGAGGGTGGAGGTTGTGGTTGTTGAGTGGGTAGTGTAGGAATGGGTGTCAGTGAAGCAGGATCCTTGTCGAGAAGGTCATCATCATCAAAGTTGGCTTCCAGGAGGACATAAGCTGGATCGAGATAGTTTTCAATGCCTTATGATTCTCCACATCATGCCACGGCACATGATGGTAGGCATAAATTTTAGTATCATCAAACCCTTTTGGCTTAGGTTTGAGGGGTTCGTAAGATACGAGTGGTGGTAATGTGATGACGAAGTCTCAAGGAGGTTGGTTAAAATTTTGGCATAGGACCTGCTAGTGGATCGTAATGGGAAGTGAACGTGGGTTTGGGTGTAGGTGTGGTTGATTATTGAGGAACAGTATTTGGAAGAGGAGGATCGAGATTGAGCTATGGTTTTGGGTGTGCATGGTTTTGGGTGTCGGTCATGTTTTTTAGGTAGGGGTATGGTGGATGAATTGGTAGGAGGGTGTGTAGTTGTTTTGACTATCTTATTGTGGGGTAGTGGAGTTTTGTTTTTGGGTTGCACCTTCTTGGGTAAATGTGATATGGGTGTACTATTTCTAGAAGGAAAGGAAAATGGGGAAGAGGAGGAGTTACCCAGGGGATAACGGAGGTGCTATGAAGGTAGAGGATGTGGGTCGTGCGGGAGGTGTAAGGGACGAGAGATTGAAGTGTAGTAGGTAGTGAAGGAATTTTTGAGGGTATTAGAGGTAAAGGGTGGTAGCGATGTTGCAGTGCGGGTGTAAGTTGTGTTGGGTGTGCTGGGGAGATTAGATGTTTGTGAGGAAGGAATGGGTTGTTTGTTTTGTTTATTGATGGGTGGAGGTTGCTTGACCATGTTAAGAACCCGAGGTCTTAAGACAGATGGGATAGGTGAAGGTGTGATTGCTTACCGGCACAAGGGTATGAGTTCTATGGGTTTTGGTGCGTTTTCTTAGGTGTTGGAGTAGGTATGGTGTTGACTTTGGAGGATGTAGCTAAATCCATTTTGATAGGTGGATGAGTAAGGTTGGTGGTTGGGGTGACCCCTAAGGTGGTAATAGGTTTAGTCGAGGCAAATGTTATAGGTGTGGGTTTGGGTTTATATGTAGTTTGGGTTATGGGTAAGGGTGTATGTGAAGTTATGATGGGTGTCGTGGAAGGAGTTGTGATAGAGGTGGTTGTGTTTGGTTTGATTGGTTGGAATAATTTTTGGTAGATAGTGGAAGTATCAGTAAGTGACATCTGCATCTATGTTGAGACCGGAAGCAAAAGATGCCCCCATAATAAGGCTCTATCCACATAATCTAAGTGATCGGCCAAATGTGAGAATGACACATCTGTGGGTGGAGTTGATGAGGACTTAATGGTAATTCCCGTAAAATGTGTCTTAGAGATGGGGAATTGGCTAGCTTCAGATTTCTGTGGGTAAGAGAGCCGAAAGTAGGTTTGCAGGATTCAGGTAGCTGATGGAGAATGCTCACCAAGAGGCAAAGGTATCTCAACTAGGTCTATGATGGGTGGAGGGTGCTCCTCTATAGGTGGAGGAACAGATAGGTGCTCTTTTATGGGTGGAGGAGGTAATGGGTGCTCCTCTATGGGTGGAGGAGGTACTGTGGGTATCGGTTCTCTAAGTGGAGAAGCCAAAGGTGAAATGGTTTCGATGTTAGTGGAAGACTCCTCCGTAGGTAATGAAGGAGATGAAAGGTGTTCCTCTATTGGTGAAAGAACATGGGAGATTGGTTCCGATGTAGAAGGAGGACTTTGGGCTAGAATCTCCTCTATGGAAGGAATATGGGGTATTTGGGAGGCGACAGGTGCATCATTAAAAATAGCATGAACCTCATGGGTATGGGTATCATGATTTGATATCTCACAAGTTTTATCAAATGAAGGATCATGGTTGGGAAATGGTTTCTTAAAGATGTGTAGGTTTTGGTTGGCATGTGCATTAGAATTATCCACGGTTAACTCACCTTTCTCGAGCATTTCTTGGACAATATTTTTGAAAGTGATGCGGTTTCCGTCACTATGACCCTTTACTTGATGATATTTACATAATTCATGTTGCTTATACCATGCGGGGGCATGGGGCAAGCGGGGTCAAAACCAGTGTGTGGTTTTATGGGTGGAAGAGTGATGGCTCTGGCTTTGATAAGCATTTCTAAGACAGAAGAGTAAGGTTCCCCAATTGGGGTGTATTTTCGCTGCTCTCGTCTGAATTGAAAAGTCTAGATGGGTGAGAGATTAGATGAGGGGGTAGCCTGATTTGATGGATGAGCTGGGCCGGCCTTGAGTACCACTGCATTAGCAGTGCCCTTAGCCTTTGAATAATTGTTTTGTGGTTTGGAAGAAGAAGAGGTATCATTCGACTTGAATGCCAAATTCTTATTACGTAATTAGATTTTCTTCTCTTCGATGGCCCGAATCTCTAACTTTCGTGCCATAGTGAATGCTTCATCGAATGTTTGAAAGGTTTGGACCTATAAGGTTGGTGAGATATGTCTAGCACAAGCCCATGTGAAAAGCTTGATGAGTTCTGTTTGTGGTAGTTGGAAGGTGAGTTGGTTGATCAAGCTACGCCGAAAGTGACAAAATCTATGATAGATTTGTCCTCATACTGATACATGGAGTATAGGTCGGTCATGGTAACCTTCTTGATGATATTGATAGAGAAATGGTCCAAGAAGGCTTGGGCTACCTGATTGAATGAGAATATAGAGTGTCTAGGTAACCCACTATACCAATCTAATGCAGGTCTAGTGAGGGACATGGGAAAGGTTCTCAAGAGCAAGGCATCATTGTGAGTGATCATATAACACATGTGTTTGAACAACCACAAATTCTAGCTGCGGGTCTTCTTTGCTATTGAAACGGTTGAATTTAGGCATTTCCCAATGCACGAGGTATGGGCGAATAGGAATAGATGGGTGGATGGGCTCATTGTAAATCTCGTCGTAGGTGAGAGTGTTACGGGAGCCAAAACCAATGCCTCCAATGTCTGCATCTTGTCCAACATCAATTTGATTAGGTTGTTGGTAGGTTGCGATGATTGGGTTCCTCCTATAGCGTGAGAGGGTTGGTTTTGGGCATATAACAGGGGTGGCACTCTAGTGTATGGTGTTTCCATGTAGGTTGATTAGGAAGAAGGTAGTGAAACAGGAGGTACATACCCGAGTGAATAATGGATGAAACGGGAGGCTACTGATAGTATGTATATGGAGGTGAAAGGGTCATGGTAATCCTAGTAGCAATGGGGGCTAATGATTATGGAATGGAAAGGACCACATTCAAAAATGGGGTAGGGGTAAACACGACCGGAGGTGGTAATGTAGCTACTGAGGTATGTGTGAGACATTAGGGGCAGATGAGGTTTTATTTTGGGTGGTTTTTGAGGTATTGTGGATGTGGTGGGTGCCACAAAGGTGGAAAACATGGTAGTCATAGTGGGTTTAGGACCTAGCTATGAGACAACCTGGGGGTAAAGTAGATGCAAAGACTGAGCCGAGATGGGGCTGATGTAGGAGTGGGAGTGAGAGTCGGGGATAGATATATCCATGTTGTATATCAACCGACTTGATGCATCTCGAGTGCATGAATGGGAAAGGTAAAACTACAAAGCGGAAGGGTTTTCGTCAAGGAGTCGTGTGAGCTTCTCATCTCTAGTAGCGATAGTGATAGGTTAGATGGGATCCATGGCTAGTGATAAAATGGAAGGTGGTGAAGGACTAGGTGGGAGTGGTTAACAAGCGGTGTGAAATACGAGTGCGCTTGTTTGTTTTGGTCAACACCATGTGAACAAAGTCTTTGTTCGGTAGGGCTTCTTCTTTGTAAATGACACGAGAAAAACAACATGAACAGTGAAACGGTGGCAAAAAGTGTATTAGGTACCAAATGTGGGTTGGGAAATGAAACAAGCTAACCGATGCGGTTAGGTCAAAGCTGACGTCGGACTAGGGGAAACCGCTGCGGTCACTATAGAAAATGGACAATGAGTGAAAAACAAGGTAGAAGATCAAATCTAACGAGGTATGCCAAATCGATGATGTTTATAGCATCAATGGGAATGATAGCAGTGATAGGGGACCTGTGAAAAGTGGAAGAAGATGAATAAAATGTCCTTTTGGGTAGGTTAACAAAATGACCAGGCGGCGTTGGTTGGGTATAACCAACGATGGTCGAGGAAGAGTAACTAACGATGGTCGAGGGTAACCAATGACGATCGCTGGAATAACACCAGTCACTTTATGAAATTGAAATAGTGATGAAAGAATAGTGGTTGTGAATTAAAATCTGATGTACAATAGACCCGAGATATTTGAGAATGATGATGATATGGCCCAGGCACACTCAGGTGAATCCGGAATACACTAGTTGTGATGAGGAGCGTGTAAGGATGAACAAGAAAAATGAAAAACGTGATCTCTCACCTCAAAATGCAAGCCAAGCGAAACACTAAGAAAAATTTGATCCTAGGAGTGCCTTTTCTATTATGTTTGTTTAGCTTATGCTATTTAAGGGTGACACATGAATTGTGAAATAGAGTTTTTGGTGAGGATGGATTCCTACAAAGAAGGAGATATAAAAGGTGAGGTTTCAGGTATGTTATGGTGGGGAAGGCTTTGCTCTGAAGTATGACTCGATAGAGCAACGAGTTGGGTACCCACCTTATCATGATCATGTGATCACCTACAGCTTATTCTAGGTAAGATGTTGTTTAAGAATGTGTGTATTTTTAATTTTTGTGAGGTTTGGTAAGAGTCGAGAGAGAGAGAGAGAGATGTGCTTTCTATGGTTCATTTTTCAACCATCAGCTGGTCATGACTTCCAACATATAGGTTGCCCTCAATTAATGTGAGCTAATGTGATAAATCAGAATGGAATGCACTTATTTTTAAGCCCAAATCGAAGTGTGAAGTTGGATGACACAATAAGATGAAGAGGAAGAGGGATGCTCTTTTACTACAATGTAGAAAACACAAAGAAATGGTTCTTTTTAATTACACCAAAAGAAAGGTTTCCTTTAGAGAAAATAGAAAGAAAAGATGGGTTACCAAGGAAGAAAATTAGCTTGTATGCTTTTTAGAAGGAAAACAAACACACAACTTTTCCTAGGAATGAATGAAATGCAAGGAACCTCGGATGGGTCCCACCAGGCATACCAAAATGTTTCACCTGATTCTTAGATGTTTCTTTGAAGTATTGTGAAAAGAGATAGGGTACGGGTGTAGGAGGAATAATTGTTCAAATGTTGGTTGATGGGTTTTTACACGCGTATGACTTCCGAATCCACAACTGGTTATGAGAGCTTCCTTTTGGCTAGGAGGAACTACCTGTAATAAAAGTAAGACCACTAGAAGAAATTAAACAATATGTGCAAAGTGAAGCGCCTAGCGTATGCTAGATCTAGGAAGTGTGTTACTTCCAGATGGTTGTCGATCCATCCTTTATTTTAAACTATTTAATGTGGTAAATAAAGTAAATCCTATTGTAGTTGAAATGATTTAGGTATCTCACTTAAAACACAATAAGAAAGATCTAATCTAATAGGCTAGGTTAGAGTAGGATCCAAAGGTCAAGTGACTGGTTTACGGGTCTCTCTAGGTCGAGCAGAGGTCTCGGGTAGACCACAAGTGAATGAGAGTGAGGCAGAATTAGGTGGGTAGGTTTGTTCTAGGTTATATGGGAAAATACGAGGACCGATGCTAGTTAAGGGTGACCAATGGTGGTTGGATGTAACCAGGTCTTTGGTTATTGTGGAATTCTAGGAATGCCATAGAATGAGCTTTAGGTCTCCTTTTTGTGATTACATAAAGGACTTTGGTTGGTTAGACCGAGGTATTAGGTGGTTTTGGGTAGGATCGGTGAGGTTTTAATGGGTATATGGAGGGGTGAGTGTTGGAGGAAGTCAATGGGTGGCTAGGTGAACAATAGGTGATAATATAATGAAAAAATAAAGTAAACCAGAGAAGTCAAATGTTTTACTTACTTGGATTCTAGTCCGGATGTCTGTGAGTGAGTGGATGGGGGTCTTTGGTTAGAGGTTGAAAGCTGCAGGTGATCACCAATCATAGGAGAGATTTTACATGGGCTGAATGTGCATTCCTCTTTACTTAGTTAGATCAAATCATTGCTGGGATAACCGGCGTTGGTCAAGGTGGGATTTCCTAGGTTTACTAAACTAAGGAGATCCTCTTGATTTTCTCGAGATCTCGTGTCATTAACCCATGGATTAGACTGGAAGATTCTTGTAAGCATGTGGGAATGTGGTTAGAGAGAATGTAGGCATTGATTTTTAGGGTTTGGGTAAGTCTTAGTTAGTTATGGCAACTTACTAAGAATAGGTCTTAGGGTGAGTTGGCTTGATGAGGTGTCTAGGTGAAGTGTATGTGTGGATATTATTTAAATTAAGATATTTAAATAATAAATATGGTGAGGATAATGAATTAATTTAATTAAATTAATATTAGTGAGGTGAAGGGGGCCATGGCTAGGTGAATGTGATGAAGGGTGCTTATTTGTCGAGGGACCAAAGGGGAGTGTGACCTAATTTTAGTGTGTACATATATGCTAAATTTTCAGAGGTCACCATTCAACAAGTCTAGTCTTAGATATGAAGAAAACCAGAAGACTAAAAATCAAATCCCAAAGAGCCACCAAATATGTCAAATGTAGACAAGACAAAAGGCTATGCAGATGCTCTTAAAAGTTCTATTATAAATGAAAGCAACAAGATGAAGGAGATTCATGTTCCACATGATAAAATTATTCCTCCCAAAGGAAACAAGAATAAAAATAGAAGATTGTTTTCCTAAGTTCCCTAAGGAAACATTATATGAATAGGTTTCAAAACTCTTTCTATGGCTATTATTTTCCTTATAATCAGTTTGGTCATAAAATAAAAGATTGTAGAAATCATGCAAGAAATGTTTACACAAAGAATAACAAGCTCTTATGTATCCTCAAATAGAAACTACAATTCATTTTCTCCTTTAGTGGATTATAATGTTATATGTTATAAGTGTAATAACTATGGACATATAACATGTTTTGTAGAAGTGGGTTTTTGGAATCTCCCAAGAAGAACAAGAATGAGGAAATTATGGATAATCAAAAGGATGAACTGCAAAAGTTTGGAAGAAGAAGCAGGAGCAAGAAAATAATAAAGAAAAATCCATGCTTGTACAAACTATGTTTCATGCTCAAAATGAAGGTGATCAATGGTACATTGATAGTGGTTGCTCAAGCCACATGACTGGGGACAAGAGAAAGTTCCTCACCTTGAAAGAAGTAAATGGAGGTATTGTGAAATTTAGAGACAATGCTACAACAATAATATTTGGTAAAGGTACTATTAACCTTAACAATGGAAAATCAAAAACTAAAAATGTATTGTATGTTGAAGGATTGAAGCATAATATTCTGAGTGTAAGTCAAATGAGTGATCAAGGATACACTCTCACATTTCATGTTGAAGGTTGTGAGATCAAAAAGCAAGTACATGAAAGGTAGTTGCAGATGCATGTAGAATAGAAAATAACCTCTACATTCTTAGTGAGATTAAAGGAGAAAAATGGTATATGAAGCAAGCAGATAAGAACTGGTTATGGCATAGAAGAATGGGTCATATAAATTTTGATAATCTAGTAAGAATCAGTACCAAGCAATTTGTAAGAGATATTCCAAATATCACTAGACCATCAAACACTCTCTCTGCAAGCAGTGTCAACATGAGAAGTTGACAAGAGTTAGGTTCGAGACAAATGAGTACTCAACAAAAAAAGACATTAGAACTTGTTCATATAGATATTTTTGGGCCTAAAAGAAATCAAAGCATGCAAGGTGAAATCTATTTTATGTTATTTATTGATGATTATTCTAGAATGACATGGGTTACTTTTCTAAAAGAGAAATCTGAAGCATTTGAGAAGTTTAAGGCATTCAAAGCCTTAGTTGAAAATGAAACTGGTCTGAAAATCAAGTGCCTAAGATCTGATCGAGGAGGAAAATTTATTGCAAATGAATTTGAATAATTCTATTAACATTATGGAATAAGGATACATTTCTCAATTGTAAGGACTCCACAACATAATAGAGCTATAGAAAGGAAAAATAGAACTGTATAGGAAATGGCTAAAACAATGCTAAATGAATCTAAGCTATCAGACATGTTTTGGAGAGAAGAAGTAAACACATTTGTCTACATTCTAAATAGGGGAAAAATTAGATTAAAAAAATCTAAACACCTTATGAACTATATAAGGAAACACTAGCAATATTTAACTATTTCATAGTATTTGGAAGTAAATGCTACATAAAAAGAGATGATGAAGACTTAGGAAAGTTTGACTCCAGATCGATGAAGGTATCTTCCTTGGTTACTCTTCAAGAAATGAAACTTAAATATTTTATAGTATAAGAATGCACAAGATTTTTGAAATTGAAAATGTAAAAGTGGGTGATTTCAAGTATAAAAAGAATAAAAAATAATAATATGAAGAAGAAGAAACTTAGCAAAAAGATACAAAGATGTCATCTAGATCCATTCAAAAGAACCATTCAAAAATAAAATTATTGGAGATAAAAATGTTGGAGTAAAGACTAGAAGAAGATTGGAAAATGCATCTGAACATGTAAACCTGTCATTACTATCCAAAATAGAACCTAAGAAATTTTTAAAGGAAGTAAAGACAAACATTGGATTGATGTTATGGAAGAAGAGATAAATCAGATTGAAAAGAATGAGACTTGGGAACTTGTCCCAAGACTAAAAGGAAAAAAATTGATTGGCATCAAGTGGGTATTCAGAACAAGATGAATGAGGAAGGTCAAGTTTTGAGAAATAAAACAAGATTATTATGTAAAGGGTATGAGCAAGTTTAAGGCATTGATTTTCCTTTTGCAAGACTAGAAGCTATAATAATGTTCTTAGCATTTTCTTGTTTTAAGAACTTTAAATTTTATCAAATGGATGTTAAGTCTACCTTTCTCAATGGAAATTTAGAAGAAGAGGTATACATTAAACAACTAGAAGGTTTCTTATTATCAGATGACAAGGATTATGTGTGCAAACTGAAGAAAGCACTTTATGGGTTGAAACAAGCCCCAAAGCCTGGTACTCAAGACTGGAAAAGTATCTATAACAACAAGGTTTCAAAAGGGAATTTTTGATAGCAATATTTACATCAAAACTGAAGGTAAGGATCAGTTGATTGTTGTGGTCTATGTAGATGATATCATTTTTGGAGGTAGTAGTGACAAAATGTGTCAAGATTTTTCTGTGGAAATGTAAAAGGATTTTGAAATGTCCATGCTTGGTGAGTTGTCATTCTTTCTTGGTTTACAAATTTCTCAATCTAACAAAGGCATATTTATTTCACAAACTAAGTATATTAAGGAGATGTTGAAGAAGTTTAGAATGGAATATTGCAAACCAATTAGTACACCCATGGTCACAGACTGTAAATTGAGAAAGGATGATGAATCTCATGAAGCAAAGAAGGTCCTTTACAGGTAAATGATTAGTAGTTTAATATATTTGATGACATCAATACCAAATGTTATGCAAGCAGCGAGTATGGTAGTATGGTTGTAAGTTGCACCAAAATAAACTCATGTGCAGGCAGTCAAAATGATATTTAAATATGTAAAGGACATGATGGACTATGGCTTGTGGTATCAAGAAGTGAAGACTTCACTCTAACAATATATACAAATGCAAATTGGGTTGGTTTTGTTGATGATAGAAAGAGTACAAGTGGAGGAGCATTATTTTTGGGCAACAGTTTGATATATTGGTTAAGAAAGAAGCAAGCTTCTATCTCTTTATCTATAGTATAGGAATAATATATTGTAGTGGTGTCATGTTGTGCAAAATTTCTCGAGATGAAGCAAACATTGAAAGACATCAAGGTAGAGTTTGATTTTCCAATTTCCATACTTTTTGATAACACTAGTGCAATAAATATTTCAAAGAATCTTGTTATGCACTCTAGAACAAAGCACATTCCTATAAAGTATAATTTCTTAAGAGAATAAGTAGTAGAACAACATGTTAAGTTGGAATACATTGCTACAAAAGATCAGATTGCATACATTTTTACAAATCCCCTTCCAAAAGAAACATTTGAATATCTCAGGAAAAATTGGGAGTGATATCTTTCTCATCTAGTCACTAAAAGGAGAAACATCAATTCAGGGGGAGCTAATCACTACATTATCTTTAGCTCCATAGTGAAGGCTACTCATAGAAATATTTTTTGATGATAATTTTTTTACATGACAGTAGTTTGACCATTTTTCGTTGATGTAAAAAGGGGATAGTTACTGAGCAAAAGCGAGAATTACAAAGAAGGGGATTATTATGGTAATCTCTATGCAAGGTTATGGAATGTTGCCATTAATGAAAAAGGGGGTATTTTTGGAAATATTTTCATTGATTTTAAAGGAGTGATCATGATATAGATCTAATCATTCTTTCTCTCGTGGTTTTCTCTCGAAAGGGGTTTCATACATCTTATGTTATATAATTGTTACATCTTATGTGATTAATGATAATATGGACTTTGATTTTTGAACAAGTAAAAGATTGTACTATACTCATTCACCCCGCTCTCGGTATAAGTGTGTGTTCTTGAGGCTTACCTAACTCTTAGTACCATTTTCCCTTAGTTTATTCATACATTACTACCCTTTCTCTCTTGGATTTATCTTACAACTTTTTTTGTGTTATACCTATCTTAGGCTTGCATTTATTTTCTCATTTCATTACTACCTATTCCTTCCAACTCATAACTTGGTTAATATCATGTCCATGTCCAAAAATTTATCAAATTACATCATCCATGCTCACAAATACTACCAAATCCTATATTCCTTATATTTTTAATAAATTATCCCCTAAAGGTAAATACTAGAATAACATCATTGTAGAAAAATATTTTACATGCAAACTATTCACGGTCCCCATTTCTTATCCCTCTTTTTCACCGAGGCATACTCTAGTCAAATATAAGAGTGTACCCTTTGATAAGGTGCAATCTAGGATATATAACCATTTAAACTTTATGTTTCCCTCTATCTAGCTAGGTGCAAGCTCTATGTTGATAACATCTTACAATCCCATTGTTGGCCATTTAAATCCATAAGTACAATAGAAAAATCATAATCAATAAATAAAATGAATTAAAACCCCATATATCCATCAAATATGTTAATATGAAAACCCTCAAAATCCAACAATAGAAAAATGTGTGATCAAATGTTTTTGCATGCCCCTATTGTATTTAAAAATCAAACTCCACATTTGACCTCATATTAGTACTAGAGGTTTATTAGAGTTTGATAGATTGGGATATTGGGTTAGGAGGGCTTTTATATGTCCTTTTGCTACATACCTTTTCACCCAAGTGTTAGATACTTATATTAGTTGGTGGCTTCAAAGGATCCTAAGGAACATAGAATATGTCGTGGGAAGGTAGAAACATTTACATTTTCATAGCCTTTATGGGATATATCTACTACTTCATTAGTTATTCCAAACCATGACCTTGCAAAATAAGTTTTCTAAACCTTCCAATATTTAAAAATATTAGTCTTTCCAAATTATTTATGATGACTTATCTCATATAATGAATTCATATCCCTTGTATAACACCTCACTATAGTCCATCCTTATTATTCCCAATTTCCTTTGATGGACATTGGTGTTGATTGACTACATTCAATTTCTCTTCATTGATTTTCTATATCATGCTTTGAATTTGACACCTTTTATTTACATTCAACTACATAATCACATTTTTGTATTGTAATACTTTGGGGTATCAACCAAGGTTCCCTCGTGAGACCTCACCTCCTATGTTACTTTATATATCTCATTGTTTTGTCTTATTAGTGTTGGTATTAGATGGGAATATTTTCTAGTGAGAAATTGTAACAAACATATCGATTTTTTAACCCATTTCCTTTCTTATATTATCACCATCTACCTCATTGGATTTTTAGTCACATTTTAAAAAAAGAGCATTTACTAGATATATTTTTACTCTCATTGTCTATGAAGAACACATCACATACTAACATATTATGCTATCACATAAAAATAAAAATGCATGCATACACATTATAATCGGATTACATAGCTCACATTTGGATATAGTATTTTGGCATGTCACATTTGCATATAGTATTTTGGCACATCACAATATATAATATACATCAAATTCATCCAAAATTCATATTAGGGCATGGGGCCACTCTATTTGAAATGCATCCTATTATCACCCACAAGTTGCACCCTAATAGAGAATGGTGTGTGTACTCTCTCTCCTGTTGACAAAATTGGAACACCTCAAGGTTGTGGGTAACCTATGTCTGAGGTGAACCTCTAGAGAGGGTTGGTTCCCTTGTGAATCACCTAAAAAAATGAAAACTTTGACAAGGAAAAGGGAAAAGGATTACATGGAAAATGGGAAATATGGGTGATACACCAAAATTTTAACACTTTTATGTAACTCTGCACACAAAGAAATTGAAGATCCACACACCTACACAACTCTAAACTATTTTACATAATAAATTCAAGGTTTTAGGGAGAATGAAAGTGGTAGATGGATTGAATTCTATACTAAGGCAACACAACATCCTATCAAACACAATGAATAATCGAAGAAAAAAATAGTATGAGAGGGGAAAAAATGAAACTTTTTTAATCATAGGTGTAAGTACAAGGCTAAAAATTCCAAAGAAAATCAGTTGCTCCACATGTGTCTATGAATTTTATAGTAAAATCAGACCATATAGATTTTGGCGTCCGAATAGATTGTTGCATGTTATTGTTTTTTATTTAATTATTTTCATCTCTCTATTCCCCTTTGGAACCAACCTTTAGGAACAACAATTCTATTTTTAATTAATTACACCCTTGTAATCCTTGGCACCAAAGATAGAACAAAAGTCTTTTATTTATAAAAAAATCAATTCTATTTATGGTGGTGCATGGGACAACAACTAATTTTATTAATTTTATGTATATTTCTATTTTTATCCTCTTTCATTCAAAGACTTCAGTCAACCACAGTTTGACTCATGCAAGGTCTTCTATTTTTATCTATTTAATTCCATCTTTATCCTTTTGCCTGAAATAGGAATTAATAGATTATTTTCCACCCTTATCCCTCCATGGCGCCAAATATAAGACAAAAGCTCTATATTAATTAATATATTCCATGCATCTCCATGCACCTTATCTCTCCATGGCGACAACTCTAGAAATAGAACAACAGCTCCATATTTATTATTTTATTTATATGCACCTTAATGCAAAGCCTTCCTTTGGCACATACTTCTTTGGCTTAAAATATGGTAACACAATCTCTCTCTCTCTCTAAGGGATCGATCAAGACTTTCATCTCTATTAATCTCTAAACTTACAAAATGTGCCCTCCCTCCCTCCTCGCCCCCCCTCTCTCTCTTTGTATCCTACTACACACAATCACGTGAATTTATCTTCTATTCTCCACCACCTCTCATGGTTACCATGTATGTTTTGTGATTTCCAATTGGTGCATATTATGCTTCCATTACCCGATGCCCATATATATATATATATACACACACACACACACACACACACATATACATATATACATATATATATATACATATATATATGTATATATATATATATATATATATATATATACACACACACACACACACACACACACACACACACACACATACATATATATAGTCATGTAAACTCTTGTTCTATTATCCACAACCTCTCATGGTGACCATGTGTGTTTGGTGACCATATTATGTATCCATCACCTAACATCTCAAAACATCATCTCAAACCCTTATGAATACCATGAAAGAAAAAGGTCCAAGGTCATATATTTACCTCTTGAGATATCTCATAGTTTCCCCGCTATCTTAAAATATCCTCATATCACATAACATATAGTGTTTTAAGATTCTACATCATGGTATTATCATGCTCTAGTTGCACCCCATCTAGTATATCATGTGTGTGTGTCCTTGATCTTTAAATTCCACTCCACGATTGTGCCTAGTATTAGTCGTATACCACTTTTCATATACTTCATATTCACATTATTATTATACTTTCAAGCATTAAATTCATTTTTCTATGTGTTGATCAGAGAACACTTGACATAACTCACACAAGAAGTCCACACAGGAAAACAATCCAGGTTTAAGGACGTGAATGGACAGGAAGAACCCGCACGTGGAGGGAAAGTTCAGCATTTAGGACTTAGCCGATTTTGAGCATGAAGACCTATTTTTAGAAGATGGCATGTGGAACACACCAACGAGGTAGAGACGTGCATGCCACACATTTTCTATCTTTAGAGGATTGGATTAAAGCATTTTACATGGAGATAAGCTAAGAATAGGATTGTTACTTCAATTAACTATAAGAGGTCTATAGATAGCACACTTACATGTGTGGCTATGCCTGTAAACGGTGCGTGGCTATTAATAGCATGTGGCCTATTTTTGGAATAGATAAGCGGTGAAGGGAAAGTCCCCACCCTATATATATGATGAGAATCACATAATAGTTGACAAGGAGAGATATATATAGGTATATGTAGAGCGTAAGAGGTAAGCATAAAGAGATATGTGCATATGACTGGAATACTATATCAAATCCATGCGTGCATCGGTATAGATTGCCATTATTGTAAGGAGATTCTATGTTTATTAATAGATGGAAGTTATTGGCTGAATCTAAGTGTCATTCCTGTGTGTAATTGAGTAGTGCATGTTCTTGATCCAATCATGATTATTTTTAAAGTTTGTTCTTTCATAAATCTGAATATGGCATGCATTGTAGAATGATGGATTAGTGATGGATCTATATGTTTCTTCCTTCATCATGCTAACATTATGCTACAACAACCCTAAAGAGGGGCTTGGTACCTTTGCACCCTTCAAGTGAGCAATCGAGTCTAGTCCGAGTGATGTGTCGGTCAAGGCCTAGGGTGTTATCTAGTAAATTTTAGGCTGCATCATTGGTTTCATTGTCGGGACCTCTTTTTCATTTGTTTTCAGGATGGTTCATGATGAATACATACCGATTAACTCTATCAAGTATTGAGGAGTGGATACATAATCTAGAGGAAGAATATGCATGACGGTTCAGCATTGGATCTAAGTTTAACACATGTACTTGGCTAGAACATAATATGTATGGCAGTTTATATGAGATATTTTTCACTATCTTTCCAATAGAATTATACGAGTGGCTGATTGCTTATGCATCTAAACGAAATTGGAGGTATCGTGCACTTTTCTAGACACAGGAAGAATTTCAGGCCCTTTATGATGTTGATTTAATCTAGACTCATGCTATGGATACATGGTTTCATGGTGTTCTAAACAGTTATATTATGGAATATTCAATTTCAACGTATTCTTTCCTGGAGGTAGCTGAATTCCAGTTTTTTTGGTATCCTAGAGGAGCATATCTGCAAGGTATTCCATTGGTGATCAAGATATTGATGGTAGCTTTGAACTTGGAGAGTAAACCGATGGCTAACTAAAATTCACCACACATGAGGAGAAATAGGTTGGGTGAAAGATGGCATACCTAGCGGAAGAAAGGTAGAGAGAGGAAAGGTCACTTAAGTATAATGAGGCACATGGGAGGGAGATAGAGAAGCAGGCATCTTGTTATAGAAAGTATGGCATTGAGGAGAGAGATGGCTCGTGAAGTATTTGAAGCTCACGTAGAAGACGTGGAGCTAGAGCATCAAGAACTCCCCCATATTGGAAATCATGACATAGATCCCCCTTGGCTTCACACAAAATATTGTCAGCAAATACTACCTAGGCCGCGGGTGCACATCTTAATCCACCTGGTGATCTAGCCCTTGTGCTTGGTTTTCTTGTATCTAGTATGATAAGTAACCAGCAAGCTAACTTGGGAAGTAGGAGAGTAGGAGTAAGTCAAGGAGCAAGTACATCAATGGTAGGATAGATAGATTCAATGTTATTTGGAGGAACATTTTTAGGTGCATCATCCACACGAACATGAGTGCACAGAATGTTGGATTCACCTCTGGAAGTGGAACTACCTCATAGATTGTAGGGGTTCAAGTATAGTACTACTATTGGAGCACAAGGGAGTACATCTATAGGTCATATTCTAGCTACAGGTGGAGGATCAGGAGGTATAGGTGGTTCTAGTTCTAGTGGATCTGGTGGTTTTGGAGGCAAAGGAAACACATGAGGTTCTGGATCAAGTGGTCAAGGCCCACAACAACCACAGAATATTTATATGGATATGTCTCTTCATCTTCCGGAGTATAGAGGCATAGAGGATGTTGTTGAGCATGTGCACATGTGTGAAATATTGTGGTGTGTGAAAGAGATCATGAGTGCAAGGCAAGTCAATTTACTACTACATTACAGGGACATGTACATAATTGGTATAGGAAGTTTGACCCTAATCAAACTTGTGTGGATTATGTAGCATTGAAGGATGATTTCTTAAAAGAGTTCTATATCTCGTATTTTAAGAAAAAGAGTATCGGTGTGCTCAAAGATATCAAGAAAGGAACTACTAAGAGTGTATGTGAGTATGATGCCCATTTTAAGAAACTTCTATCTAATTTTTCTTATGATATTCATGCCAGCCAGCATGCACAATGGTTTGTTGGAGGATTGATTACACCATTTATAAGGGCATTGTCGCATAAGACATACACTAATCTGTGAGAAGCATTGGAGGTAGCCCTACATGTTGAGGCAGTTAGGAGCATTGACACCAATGTTAGTCCATTCTTAGAGGCACAAATTATAGCCATGGAAAAATATCTAGAAAGGTTATTGGAAAATTCAGCTTATGAAACACGCTTAGGGATCTGGTGTACAGATTGTGAAGTGGAAGGTCACACCAAGGATAGTTTCCCTCACAGATCTATACGTTCATTATTGTTAGACTGTGAAATTTGTCATTTGAATCATGATGCTAGCCACTGTCCTTTGTTATAGCGCACAATAAGGAAGAATGTATCCTACTTTTGCAAGATTTGTAGGTCCACGACCCATGATACTAAGGATTGTCGATTGATTGGTTAGATCCATGATGCTATAGACATTGGGGTATGACAAACAAGTGTAACAGATAATTCTAAAGGTAAGAATGAGCACCAGGATCGGGATCATAATCAACCACGCTATGACAGGAATGAGGTTCGTTTTGAAGGAGGTCATGGAAGAGGATGTGGATATCATGGTGGATATGGAGGACGAGGCCATGGTGGAGGAAGAGGTGAGTTCCCTCATGGAATATGTTATACGTGAGGATCTCCTTACCACTATAGGTGTGAATGTCCTAAGAATATTGCATGTTTTTTTCTACGAAAGAACCATAGCTATGAAGAGTGCCTAGACTTATATAAGCATCTCGAGTAAGCGGCATAAGCAAGAAAACAAAGGTGTCATGATGGTTAGCATCTAACACTTGGCCGAAGATCGGTGGATGCCCAAGATAGCACCAAAACTTGAGGCATTGATAGTGACGATTACTACACGATCCGAAGCGACGTGCACAAGAGAGGCATTGCACAAGAATCCTACAATCACCAAGTAGGAAGTTTTGCATGCAAGGTACCCGAGATCCTGCTCATCAAAAGGAATTTTACCAAGATACCATGGAAATGCTAAGGAATCTTGTGGTGAGATACTGAGACTTAAAGGAGTATAAGAAATCATCGAGAGTACCCAAACAGATATCAATGATCTCGAGAGAAGTGTAAAATGTTGTGCTAGGAGAACATCATTTCACTATTAGGAAGTTGGTTAAAAGGGAACACTCGCACACAAGTATTGAGACCGGATGGAAGATCCTACATGTCAATCTTTCCCTTGATAGCATTGACTATGAAAAGGAAATTACTCTAAATGTTGTTGTGGATGGATGGTTGCCGAGCAACATATTGATTGATACAGGTGTAGAAGTAAATGTGCTTACTTTAGATGCATGGGTACAAATGGGGAGACCTCCATTATAGCCATCATCTAATGTGTTGTTTATGGAAAATAGGACTAAGGCCACTCCCATAGGAGTTTTGAAGGATGCATCCATAACTATACAAGGGGCCAAATTCACTAGGGATTTTGAGGTATTAGCACTTATAGAAGCAGACAATTTTCTAGCCTTGCTTGGATGCCCTTGGTGTTATGCAAATAATGCTGATTTGAGATTCAATAAGGGGTATATCAGCTTTGAGAACAAAGAGGAAAGGGTTGTGATACCTTTGACAGATGGGAATTCTACACCGTATGTTGAGCCTCTAAGTGAGGAGGACTTAAACATAATCTATGTACGCACTATTTAGGACCCAGAGGTCAATGAGCCATCAAAGGAAGGAATCCTACAGTGGGAGGATTCTCACTCTATTAGTGATACTATGAGTATTACTTGTGACAATTGGCCTCATGGTACGTATGAACTTGTAGGACGTAAGGAAAAAGTGTGGTTGCGCACAACAATGGACTTCATTACATTCGATGACAGATAGGTAGGCATAGTACCTTGGTATATAGGGGCAGAAGATCTTCCTATATTTTTGAAAGCCATGGAAACATAGTGGATAGATCAAATTAAGAGAAGAGATATGTTAGTATTTACCTTACGCGAGACAGAGACATGCGGCTTTGGTGGGTAGTTCACAGAGATAATCTTATGGAATGGAAGGAGATCATAATCGCCCTATCTACTAGGTTTGTAAGAAGCAATGCACCTACACAAATTTACACTTATAATGGTGATCAACCTATTCAACACCACATTTAGCAATGTGAGAGACTCTGGATAGAGACAGGAAACATTACCACCTTCACTCTGGGTGCATAAATTTTATTCCACTCTACAAGGATGCGCACGCGCCTAGTATGTATACGCCGAACTACATCGAGAGACTAGGAATTGGCATAATTTGAATGCAGGAATGCTCCATACCTTTGACTACTTCTCGACTAAACCTCTAGTAGAAGAAGCATTAAAATTTGTCAAGCACTTAACTATGGGAGATAGTGCAAAGGGAAGAGCATATTCAAAAATTATTTGGTGAGACAGAGTTCGAGCGCATTTTGAAAAGAAAGAAGAAATGGAATCCATACTACTTGAACACACTTGCCTTGAGAAAGAGAAAGGAAAGATAGTTTACATCGTGAATGATGAGGAAGTTGAGAACCTGGATATTGAACATTCACAAGGGGTGTGCGAGGTATTGGACAGTGTAGACAAGGATACGCACACCTATCATGAACCCATGAAGAAAAATAAGGTGAATATAGGTTCAGACGCTGAGCCAAAGGAGGTCATAATTGGAGACTATTGGTCAAAGTTGGAAGTGGAAAAGATAATTGAGTTACTCAGGGATTATCAGGACTTATTCCCTCGAGGGTATCATGAAATAAAGGCGTGCATGAATCACTTGGGGAAATGAAGATAAAGCTTAAGGACAAGTACATGCCCAATGAGAAGGAGCTGTTAATGCAAAATCACAGCACCCCCAAATGAGTTCTAAAGATCCTCTTTTCTAAGGCATACTCATTTGGTGTGATTGCATAACATTGAACTTTTCCCAAGGTGTGGGACCTTACAAAATGGAAAATCTCTCAGATTAAAGGTTGGTTCCTTATTCCTCTATTTAGGTGCATACGTAGAAAATTGCAGAGGATCTGTTCTTAATACTAATCTAAACTTTACCAAGGAGACAGGGATAGAAGTAATACATAAATTAAAAACAAATCTAAACTATGAGGTGATGCACCAAAGGAATGATGAACACTTGTTTTGCTAATAGACACAAACCAATGGAATGCATACAATAAACATGCACAGATAGCTAGATATGTAATGGGAGACCAGATGAAAGCAAAAGAGACAAAAGAGGATCTAAAATTGATCACAGATGTGTTTTATTGCTCTGTAGATTGATACAGTCCATTACAAAATAGCCAAGAGGTAGAAACGTATTACAATTTTAGTGGAAGGCCTGAACCCCACAGATCCCTTTGCTAGAAGGAAGAGGGAGCCTGCAAAACAAAGAATGTACAACCCTTTACAATGAATCTTGCCCCCATATTTATAGATTCAACCTGAAAGAAGGAAAGAGAGAGAAGTGGGAAAACAGGTTGAAGCTCAACCACCGTTGTTAATGCCTCTGATGAAATCTCTCCCCAAATCCATCTTTACTGCATCAATCCTTGGTTTAACGCCTTGAAGGAAGAGGAAATGGTGGAAACAGATCGAATCGATCTAGTTGTTGAGACAGATGGATCCCACATTGAAGGTCGAAGATGTTTCCTCCATTTTCTTCACCTAACCTCCTCAAAATTAAAGTTTCAGACCCCATGGCATGCGTGAGGCCGAGATCTTTCCAACGGCATCAGATTTGCAATATTTCGAGCCATGAGTCAAAATATATGCCCCTTGAATTTTGTATTGGGTCTATACAAGAGGGCGGGAAAATAGCTTGAAAATGGGTCCCCTTTCTTCGATTCCTACCTTGGCTTTGACTCAGCCCAGATGCTGACTTTTTCCTTGGGTGGAGTTGTGGGCCATTTTGCAACTTTTACCCCCTTTGAGATAACAAGGGGCAAAGAACCAAATTTTCCCTGACGGTCTACTTTTGATTCTGTTTCCTCTTATGCGGGATCACGGTTGATCCAATATTTGGCACGAGGGAAAAATATGGATAACAATTTAGAAATTCACAAGGGTATCTACTGTTAGATGAAAATACCAATTGCCTTGTCATATCTCCGTTGGGCATGGAGTCATGGGTGATAGCCTGCTACTGATCTGAACTTAGAAAGCTGACCCCTGGGCGCTTGGAAACCCATTAGAACTGAAACTGATCTTGACCAAATGTTGAGTCCAAACACTATATGAGAGCAAAAAAATAGCACCACACTATATACAAAATTTAAAATCATACATGCTCCAAATGGAACATGCAGAGCGTGCAAAGCACTTAGGAGAAAAGCAATCTACACTACAACAAGACAATGTGCATAAGCACTTAGAGGAAAGAGAAAACTAAACTAATATGTACATGGTGAGAACTCCCCTTTTAGTAGTAGTGCTTAAGATAGATCCCATTTACTGGAATCTACAACTCTTCACCCTCCAATGTAGACAATTAGAAAGCATTGCTAATTTTGCATCTTGTGATCATATAGGGGCCACTCCATATGGTGTCAAATTTGGAATGCCTTCCTGGTTTTTCTCGATCTGCATCCCATTTCAAAACTAGGTCTCCTTCCTGGAAGGTCCTTTCCTTTGTCTTCTTGTCAAAAAATTTCTTGATTGAAGCTTGATTCTTCTCTATTGCTTGGAGAGCATGCTCTTTGATTTCTTCTAATTCCATTAGCTCCGCATACTTGGCCTCCATTGGTCCAAATTCAGACATCTCTAGTTACTTCACGAGCTCCATTGTTGGCAACTTAAGTGATATAGGCAACACTGCCTCTTTCCCATATACGAGCTTGAATGGAGAGCTACTGTAGATCCCTTGGGCATTATTCATTAGCCCATAAGGCCATTTTTAGATTTATGTGTCGAGTCCTCGATTCTCATCAAGAGTTTTCTTCCGATGATCTTTAACGAGTTCTTGTTTGTGGACTCAACCTTTGGCCATTACCTTGAGGGTAATAGTTTGATGAAGTAATTAAATAAGTCCCATTCTTAATAGCCCATCCTGTTATCTTGGAACCTATAAATGCTAATGCATTTTCTAATATGATGGTGGCTAGTACTCCAAATCTAGTCACTATCCCTTCATAGAAATCCAGGATACTAGACTCGTTTGCTTCCTTGAGTATCACTGCCTCGGTCCATTTGGTGAAATAATCTATCATTGTTAGGATCCATTTGTGACCTTGGCTTGAGTTTGGATTGATGACTCCAATGAAGTCCAATCCCCATTGCATGAAAGGTTGGTCAACTGATATTGGGTGCAATGGAAGTGTTGCTTAGCCTTTCTTTGCCTTTGAAGAATGCACAATTCTTGCACCTTTTGATCCATGTGTGTGAGTCACTAAACATTCTAGGCCAATAATATTCTTCTTTCATGATTTTGAGTGTTATCACTCTTGGATAAAAATGGCCTCCAATTGCTTCAACATGGAATTCTTGTAGCACTCTCTCCCACTGATCTTCCCTAATGCATCTCGGTGAGAATGCCATTGATGTCCCTCTTGAAAAAGACATCATCAATAAGAACATATGGGATGGCTCGTATCCTGAAATGCCTTCTTTTTTCTTTACTCATCCCATAAGGACACAAGCATGTTGAAGGAAGTGTACCATGTCTTGGGTCCAACAAGGAGCAGGTACATCATCTCTCCCTTCTTCTTGATCATCTTGTAGAACAAAAACAACCTCCTTTCCACTATCTGTCTCATCTTGTTGACTTGAGGCTAGTTGTTCACATAACCCCTTCCCACGGACCAGCTTGGTGACCTTGATCTCAATGTCATATTCCATGACATGAGTGATCCATCCTGCATGCTTTTCATTCAGGTCCTTGCTGAGAAGGAATTCTTTAACTCCCGCATGGGAGACCAATAGTTGGATTTTGTTATTTGAAACCAAATGCTTAAACTTCTTCAATCCTCTGATTACTACTAGGACCTACCTCTCAATGAAGGAGTACCTCACCTCATAATCTTCTAGGCTCTGACTAAAGAAAGCAATTGGTTGTTTTGTACTTTCTTTGTTTTGTTGCACCAAGATTGCAGAAATTGTGTCGCTGCCACCAAAGGTGTATAGTATGAAGTCTTTGGAAAAATATGGGTTCACAAGAGTTGGGGCTTGTGATATGGCTTCTTTGATGGCCTCAAAACTTTATTTTCCTTAGCTTTCCACCTGAATGTTAAGCTCTTCTTTAGCATCAACGTTATTGGCTTAACAAGGGCAGCAAATTTTGGAACAAACTTGCGGACAAAATTGATTTTTCCCAAGAATATTTGAAGAGCCTTCTTGTGACTTGGCAATGGTAATGCTCTTATTGCTTGAACTCTTTCCGAGTTAGTTGCCAATCCTTCCTTTGATATGATATGGCCTAGAATCTTACCTTCATGGGCCAAGAATATGCATTTTTTGGGGTTCAGTGACACCCTAAATCTCCTACATCTCTGAAAAACTTTCCTTAGATAGAAGAAATGATTTGTTGCATTCTTGGAAAAAATAGTGATGTCATCTAAATAGATCAAGCACTATTTGATTAATCAACCCCTTGAATTCCATATCCATTTCCCTTTGAAAATTGGCTCCAATGTTGGATAATCCAAATGGCATTTTCTTGTATGCATAGGTGCCCCACTTGGTGGTGAAAGTTGTTTTGAATTGATCATATTATTTCACCATGATCTAGTTGTACCCTAAGTAGTCATCTAGGAGGGAGAACCTTTCTGACCCAGACACTACTTGTAAGATCTGCTCCATTGAAGGGAGTGGGTAGTGGTCTTTGAGGGAGGCTCTGTTTAAATCCCTAAAGTCAACACATAGCCTGATTTCTCCATTTTTCTTCCTGACTAGGACCAGATTTGTAACCCAACTTGAGTGTTTAATTGGAAATATGATGCTTGCCTCTATCAGCTTGTTTAGATCCTTCTTCATTAGAGGCTCAATATGTGGGTTAACTGGTCTCTACTTCTACCTGATGGGCCGAGAAGTTGGATCCATTTTGATTGTGTGTTGTGCTAGTTTTGGATTGAATCCTCTTAGGTCCTCATAACTCCAAGCAAACACATCAAGGAATTCTTGGCAAAGTTGTATGAATTCATACCTTTCTTGTTTGGTGGCCACTTTGCCAATTTGAAGTGTTTTGTCTTCTCCAACTAGGATTGACTCTAAATCTTCTCCTTTGATCTGCATGTTAGCCTTCTCTTTTCTAAACTAATCATTAGGATTGAAAATAGATTCCAGTGTCACTAATCCTTTGGGAAGCTTGTTTGTATGTAGTTGTACTATCTGATTCCCATATTGTTCTCTAGTCTGCTCTGGTTTATAGCTAAGAATTCAGCTTCTTCTTGTAGAAATTTAATGATCTACTAATCATTCTCAAACACCTACCAACATGTATTATTATCTGGCATGTGCTTTGGCCTCACAACCACATGGATATGTGGCTATTCTCTATCCCTCTTGATGTTGTCAACCACATCAAACGCTGTTGCTCCAACCGCTGCAAGTCTATCAAGCACTTCATTCTCCTTCCTAGGTATGGACACAATATTGAAGGCCTCGAAATCCTCCATGAGATCCCATACCCTACTCTTGTAGTTTTTGAGCATGTCATTTTTGACAGCATTAAGTCCTCTGACTTGATTGAAAACCAGTTCACTGTCACCGAATACTTGCAAGTTCTTAATTCCCAGCTTCCTTTGCCCAATGAAGACCTTGGACTAAAGCCTCATATTCAGCAGTGTTATTTGAGAAAGAAAACTAGAATCTGAAGGCTGAATAATATCTCATACCTCTAGGGGACACAATCATGGCTCCTCCTCTAGCTCCTTGTCTACTCCTTGAACCATCAAAGAATAATTGTCATACCTCATTGTCATCCTTGTATTCTAGCTTGATTAGGTTAGGAAGAGGTTGGTTCTCTTCATGTAGGTAGTAGACACCTAGCTTAGATTCTTCCATTTCCCTATAGGGGTCAAAAGCATGACTTTTTTGGCCCAATCATCAAGAGTCAAATCTGGGATACATCCCACCTTGCTATTTGCTTCAAAAGTTCTTAGGAGGTCCTCTTGATCAAAATTTGAGCAGTAGTTGGCGTTGATTAGGCTAGGAACATAGGTTTCAATATGATATTCATCAATAGGTTCAGATCTGATTGTGGCATTCACTCTATACCTTGTCCTAAAGAGAATATGTGACCAATCAGTAGACAAGTAGCCTCCAATTTTGGCAGTGAAGTCCCTAGACAGACACAAAGTGAAATGTGGTGGCAAGTCTATGATTGACACATTTTACAAAATAGTCACATTAGGGAAAGCATGTAGAGTGAGACTCAAATCCTTGATGATTCCCATAGTAGTCATTGTTGTCCCATCTAATTGGACTACTCCTCTAGAGATGACCTCATATTGGAGACCCAACTGATCAGCTATTTGTTTGGGCATCACTAGAACTACTAGCCCTAGAATCAATCATACAATTGTGTACTAATTTGTCTCCAATAATTAATGAGACATAGAAGGGAGGAGGTCTCATGTTTTTACCTTGTTGTTCTCCATGGTTCCTCCAGGCTGAACTACATTGGCAAGCACTTTCTCTTGCTAGTTAGGGGGTGATTTGAACTTGACCAATTCTACATGGTAGTCTGCAATAGATCCCTCTGCCCTGGAATGGCCAGTGACTCCCATAGTGAAATGTTCACACTTGTCCTTTTCATCTACTCAATAATATTGAATGTGTTATCCTTTTTCTGCCCCTTCCTGACACATTTCTTTCTTGCACATGGGTTGTTACAACCGGTGCTTGACTGGGTTTGGGAGGTGGTCTGGATTGGTTCAGCATGTTGGGAGTTGTACTTGGAGCACCAAGACCTTATGGAGCGATGGAAGGTTGAGGGTCACCTGACTCAGTGGTTGGCCCTCTCCAATATTTCTCCTTTTGGACCATGTGTTGGCAGCCACACCTTGAGGAGGGGACTGATTCATCCCATAGAAGTCTTGCCTGCCAGTTGATAAGCATAGTCTCATTTGGGGGTCACCTTGTTGTTGATCTTCCTCTTGGTCGATTCTTGTGGCACCATATTAGTTTGCACCATCAAGGCCTGATTTAGAGCACCATTAAAGCACGTTGATTGGTTATGTGGCTATCTACATGGAAAACACCAATCATATTCATGTGCCATATTGTTATGTGCAGGAACCAATGCCCTTGATGTTGAAGTTGTGTTAGGATCATACGGCCTAAAATGTCTAGCAGCTTAAGGGTTTTCCTTGGTTCTAACTCTGGTTTACGGTGCGAGGTGGTGGCCTATTCTACTGATATTGGGGTCTGGTTTAATATTGAGCCTAGGGCTGGTATGGCTGAACTCGAGCTTGTTGTCTTTTGATGGTCACTAGCTCATTCCCAAAGTTCTGAAATTGCTTCATTACCACTTCTGAAACTCTTTATCGGTATTAGATGATGAAATGGAAGCTTCGGCTGAGCTTTGACTCACGGGGTGGGTATAGGAGCTAATGTAGGCACTTGGCTAGTATCTGGGCCTCCTAACTTAGGGTACAGAGACATGGATGGCCTAGGATGATTTTGCAAGCGTGAATGAGACGGTTCTCGGCCCTATAAAGAGGCTATAGGTTCGAGATAATGTAGTGCCCCCATTAACTGAATCATTAGAGAAATATCATAATTTAAAGCCCTAAGAAAGTATAAGAAGGCACCTTCATTAGTGGGCTTTACTACTATTGGAATCCTATCCCAGTCCGTGGGAATCGAGGTTGAAGTTTGTCATTTGCCTACTCATTCGGGGCTCTCTTGATTGTTGTTAGTTACTCCGTGAAGGATAAGTTATCACCCTTTTCCCCAAACTGACTGTGAAGAGCCATGCACATCTAGTTCCGAGTTTTGAATAGATCCTACTGTTGTAAGACTCCTGAACCATTGTGAATCTTTCCCTTTAAATGAAGAGGTGAGCAGCTTGATTGTAATGTCCATCTCATGGATCTCTGGATTGTATAGACATTTAAAATATCTTGGACATGATCACCAGGAGAAGTTTGATTTTCCCTAGTGAAATATGGGATGCTTTTTAATGTTGTAATCGGAACTGGGTTTTGTGCAATCAAGGCGAGTGGACTACTGCCGATGAAGTTGACATATGGATTTGGTTGTGCCATTTTGATTGGCCTAAGAATCCTTGCAGACTAAAAGAAAGGCCTCGTAGGTGGAGGTGTTGACAAGGTTCTTCTTGGTGGAGATGGAGACCTCTGAATTCTTCTTGGTGTAGATGGAGACCTCTGAATTCTTCTTCCTCTCCTTTCTCTACCTAGGGATAGATGCAAGTATTCAAATATACCTTCTTTCCTTGCTCTAGACCGGGTTTTTCTCATGAATCTTCCAAGCTTGGGCTACTAAAACCAGTAGATTTGTTTCTTTTGGAGTCGCAGATGTACAATTTTAAGGCTTCTTAAAAGCCAAAATCATAGCAAGTGTACATCAATTCCTACTATAATAATATGGAGACTTCTTAGTCCCACCTGTGCATGCCAAAACTGTTAATGCAAAATCACAGCACCCCCAAATGAGTTCTAAAGATCTACTTTTCTAAGGTAGACTCATTTGGTGTGATTGCATAACATTGAACTTTCCCCAAGGTGTGGGACCTTACAAAATGGAAAATCTCTCCAGATTAAAGGTTGGTTCCTTATTCCTCTGTTTAGGTGCATACGTAGAAACTTGCAGAGGATTTTTCTTAATCCTAATCTAAAATTTACCAAGGAGATAGGGATAGAAGGAATACATAAATTAAAAATAAATCTAAACTACGAGGTGATGCACCAAAGGAATGATGAACACTTTTTTTCTAATAGACACAAACCAACAGAATGCATACAATAAACATGCACATATAGCCATATATTTAATGGGAGACCAGATGAAAGCAAAAGAGATAATAGAGGATCTAAAATTGATCACAAACATGTTTTATTACTCTGTAGATTGATACAGTCCATTACAAAATAGCCAAGAGGCAGAAATGTATTACAATTTTAGTGGAAGGCCTGAACCCCATAGATCCCTTTGCTAGAAGGAAGAGGGAGCCTGTAAAACAAAGAATGTCCACCCTTTACAATGAATCTTGCCCCCGTATTTATAGATTCAACCTGAAAGAAAGAAGGAGAGAGAAGTGGGAAAATAGGTTAAAGATCAACCACCCCTATTAATGCCTCTAATGAAATCTCTCCCCAAATCTATCTTTACTGCATCAATCCTTGGTTCGCCACCTTAAAGGAAGAGGAAAGCAGAAGAAATAGATCAATTCTTATCTAAGTTGTTGAGATAGATGGATCCTGCATTGAATGTCTTGAAGACATTTCCTCCATTTTCTTCACCTAACCTCCTCAAAATTAAAGTTTCAAACCCCATGGCATGCGTGAGGCCGAGATCTTTCCAACGGCATCAAATTTGTAATATTTTGAGCCATGAGTTGAAAGATACGCCCCTTGAAGTTTGTATCGGGTCTGTACAGGAGGGCGGGAAAATAGCTCGAAAATGGGTCCCCTTTCTTCCGATTCCCGCCTTGGCTTTGACTCGGGCCCAGATGCTAACTTTTCCTTCGCGAGTTATGGGCCATTTTGTAACTTTTACCCCCTTTGAGATAACAAGGGGCAAAGAACCAAATTTTTCCCTGATGGTCCGCTTTTGATCCGATTTCCTCTTATGCAGGATCACGGTTGATCCAATATTTGGCATGAGGTGAAATATCGATAACTGAGACCTTAATGGGGATGAATCCTAATTTGCTCGAAAAGGTAAAAGAAGACATTGATAACATGTTAAAATTTGGAATTATCAAGCCCCTTGATGATTCGGAATGGGTTAGTCCAATGGCAATCAATTATCAAGAAGGATACCCTACGAAAAATTTGTGTTGATTACAGGGAGCAAAATACAACATGTGTCACAGATCCCTTTCCTACACCATTCACTGAGGAAGTATTGGAAGGTGTATCAGGGCACAAAATATATTCCTTCACAGATGGGTTTTTTGGGTATCATCAGGTTAGGATTACTCAGGTGGATCAAGAAAAGACAACTTTTACTATTGAATGGGGTAGCTTTGCCTATACTATGATGCCTTTAAACTTGAAAAATGTGCCTGTTGTATTCTTGCGGTTAGTTTTTCAGGAATTCAAATATTTTATTCACCACTTCTTACAAGTTTACCTAGATGATTGGACAGTATATGGGCTTGTGAAAGATCATTGTGACAATCTACGCTTAATGTTTAAACGGTGCAGAAAATTGAGTATCTCTTTCAACATCAAGAAGTGCATATTTTCTACACCTTTTGGAATACTATTAGGATATATAATCTGCATGAGGAAGGTTTGTTGGTTGATGAAACTAAGGATAAGTCATTCTAGGCCCGGAAGTGCCTAGGTCATAAGCGAGGTGCACGGATTTTTAGGTCATACGGGATATTATAGAAAATTCATCAAGGGATATACAAAAATTTCGCACATTTGGAGGAGACCTTGAAAGGAAAAGGTACATTCTATGGGGAGAGTCGCAGTAGCACATATTTGAAACATTGGAAGAGAAACTTACTACCGCACCTATCTTGCATTTTCCTTCATGGGAAAAACCATTTCATGTACATGTGGATGCCTATGGAATGGAAATTGGTGCAATATTAGCTCAACTCGAGAAGGTATTGTCAATCATCCTATCTCGCTTTGTTAGTAGGAAGTCGATGCTGTTGAACATAATTATACAACTACAGAGCACAGAAACTTTGTCAATGATCTATGCATTGCACAATTTTTATACAAGATTTGTTAGCAATGCCATTTGTGTTTTAGATAGATCACATGGCATTGAAGTATTTGGTGAACAAACCCATCTTACAAGGGCACATATACAAATAGGTACTCCTATTTTAAGAGTTTGATTTCAAATTGTGGTGAAGCCAAGGAAAAGTAACTCTAGAGCGAGACCACTTGTCTAGAATTAACTCGGGAGAGGAAGCACAGACAATTGAAGAAACCATGTTAGATGCACAGTTATATAGGTTACAACATGTGCCATCTATAGACACCCATGATTACGCCGAGTAATTTAAATACTTAAATTGCGCTAATTATCTCCTTTCCTACAAATTGGTGACATACCGTCAAAAGTGCTCACCTTCTCTCCTATCGTCATTAATTAATTACACTATGATAATTAATTAAGTTACCTATCCAACAAATACCCTAATTAACGACCTTCCGTTAATAAATCCCCCTTCTATCTAGACTAATTAATTATTATTAATTAATTAGCTTCCCTTTCATTTAACCAATAAATCAATATTTAATTGATTTAATCCCCTTCTATAGTCTAAATCATGCTAATATTTCTCTAAAAGCTTCTATAAGCTTGCACATCTATTAATTAAATCATCTTGATTAATTAATGAGCCCCTTTATCCACATGAGTCACTAAAGGACAAGCTAAACCCTCCTAAAGTTAACTCAACCCTATCTAAACCCCCTTATCCACAACTAACTCAACATCCCTATTATCCCACATGCAAAGGGATGTAGTGATTCCTTTATCCATTGGGATATATAAAGAGCCCTCCTCCTACCTTTACACTTACACCTAAATTCCTTGAGAAGACAAAAGAAAATCACATAGCAAATAGACTATAAGCTTTTCTTTGTTATTCTTGAGAAATTCACCATTTGAAGAGCTAAGCCTCCTTTCTTGCATTTTCTAGCCAAGTTCTTGGGTCAAATGGGAATAGTCAAAGGGTATTATAGCCAAGCTTTGATGAGCTCCCATTCCTAGGTTCTTAAAGATCAAAACAATCAATTTGATTGCCCTGGAGTCTACATAGGTCCATTTGCTTTTGTTGGTAATCTAGAGAAGTAGAGGTTTGAATACTTTAGCATGTTAATTTGATCTTGGTTCAAAGTTAATGCATTATGCTTAGTGTTAATCTTGTTTAGCTCTCATCTTCATGGTGCCTAGATTTTAACTTATCTTTGTTATAGAACTATTTAGGTGTTAGTTCTTATTCATCTAACATTAGCTTAAGCAAAAATACATGCACACATATGGCATGCCTGGAACAGATCTCTAGTCCCTTAGCATTTTTTAGCTTGAATTCTATTGTTTTTGGCTAACCTTTGATATGCACATATAGTAAATAATGTTCAATTTCTTGGGATTTTTGCTAGTATTATATGTGTAGGTTCTCATTTATAGCTATCATTTTAATGGGTTGTTGCCAATTTCAAGATAACTTGTTAAAATTTGAAGTATTGTGAGCTTTGTTGTGTTTTTTTCCGTACTTTGGTTGCAGGAGTGGCGTAGGCACACTAACAGGGGCACATGCACACTTATCTTGGCGTAAGCACTCTGGGTGGCACAGCACACCTTTGTCAAATCTTGAATCTCTGTTTTCCAACCCGAGCACACATGCACTAACCCCATGCACATACCCTAACCAGGGCGCAGGTGCACTAACCCGGCACAGATGCTATTTCGTATTGTACCTTCACTGCAACATGAAAACTTGTCAACCGGCACACATACACTTACCTAGGCGTAGGCATCTCTCTGGTGGTGCGGGCACTTTTCTCGGTGGTGTAGATGCTCTATCGAATCGACACTTTTTTATTAGTTATGGAGCACACGCCTATAACCATGGCACATGCACACCTCTAGTGGCATAGGCACTCTGTCAGATCCTAATACTATTGTTTACCTCCTTGGCACACACACCCTGATCCTAGTGCACATGCCTTTGGTGGCGTAGGTGCACTATAAGTCAGAAAACACAGAGTGGCACATCCGCCCTAACCCACGCACACATGCCTAAACCGGGGAGCAGGTGTCTTTCAGTTTTCTTAAAATTAGGGTGTTAGGGTGCTAACTTTTTTGCAGGTTTTTATCTAATTAATGCCTATTTTTGTAGGGTATGTTTACATGCTTTTGCTAGATTAGATAAAATTTTGCATGTTTTCTTATAAGAATAAGGTCGCGTATGCTCTTCCCTCGCGTCCTTTGGGGCGATCTTGGGAATCAGAAATGATTCTTAGGTTTTTTTTGCTTTGAAATTGTTAGGAATATCTGAATTGGTATGAGTTAACTTGGTGTGTTTGAATTAAGTGTTTTTCCATTTAGCATCTACTTGGATTTTGGAAATGTCAATATGTTCTTCTTTTCTATCCTGGATGATCTTGAGAATCAAAAATGATGTTTACTCTTTTTATGGAAAATTACTAAACCCATTATGCAGACAAAAACACACACTTTTCAAAGAAAGGTAGAATCGAAACAAAGCCAAAACTATTAATACAGGTTGTCATACAAATTGCCAAAATTTGTTCAAGAAAACCACATAAAAATTAAATAAGATAAAAAGAACAACACATTCAAAACACTGTATTACAGGTTTCGGAAAAGGGTACATCCCTATCCACTCAACTGGAACATAACTCCTTTGGCATAATGCCTTAAGCTACAACAATGGGGGTGGTACTAGGAACCCCAAAGTAGTCGACGCAAGAGGGAACCTTGTGGATGAAATGGGAAGTGCTCCACACTACTTACTTGACTAGTATTACCTTGTGAGTTATCGTTACCGGTTATCCATATGGCGACCCTGGGGAGAGCACATTTCGATGCACTAGTTGCCCTTTAGCACTCATTTTCCCTCATATCATCATTAATTAATTACACTAAGCTAATTAATTAAGTTTCCTATCCAACAAATACCCTAATTAATGACCTTCCGTTAATAAATCACCCCTTCTACCTAGACTAATTAATTATTATTAATTAATTAGCTTTCCCTTCCATTTAACCAATAAATCAATATTTAATTGATTTAATCCCCTTATAATAGCCTAAATCGCACTAATATTCTTCTAATTGGCTTCTATAAGCTTACACCTACCTATTAATTAATCACCTTTGATTAATTAAAATACCCCCAACTCCCATGACTTGCTAAACATGTATTAAACCCTTCTAAAGTAAGGTTACCTTTAATAAAGCAACCTTATCCATTCCTAATCATGTTTTACCTTTATCCCACATTCATGAGAATGTGTTGAATCCTTTATCCTTTGGGCTATATAAAGAGCCCTCCACCTACCTTTTTACTTACACCTAAACTCCTTAGAGAGAAAATGCAAAGCATATAGCAAAGAGACTAAGAGCTTGCACCTTGCCCTTTTGAGAGTTCATCATCTTGAAGAGTTAAGCCTCTTTCTTAAAGTGCTTGGGTCATATGGGAGGTGTCAAAAGGGTCTTGTAGCCCAACTTTGATTAGCCCCCATTCCTAGGTTCTTGGAACATTAAGGACAACTATTTTGATAGCCATGGAGCTTACTTAGGTCCATTCATTTATTTGTTGTTAGAGAATAGAGGAGTTTAGATATTTAGCATTGTTAGTTTCAAAGTTTGTATTGATGAATGCTAGCATCTAACCCTTGTTTAATTCTTATCATGATGGTGTTTATGCTTTGTTTTAGCTAAATTGTAGAACTATTTTAGGTGGTAGTTCTTGCTTCATTTGATTTAGCATTAAGCAAAGTATACATGCACACATTTGGCATGCCGGTGGGACTTACTCCATTGTCCTTTGCACTTAATTTCAAGTTTTTGTAGTTAAGTTTTATTTTTGGTTACTAACCCTCTTTTACACATGTTGATCTAACTTGTTTTTCTTAACTTGTTTTGTTGAGTTTGCATGTGTTGGGTATTCCTTGTAGGTATGAAGGAGGTGAAGTGCTGTCAAAATTGGAATTGATGGGAAAATTTCAAGATTTATCCATGTTTTCATTTTTAGAGCTTACTTTTTAACATTTTACATGCTAGTTTTGTCAATTTCTTGAAAATTTTAAATTCTTGAGCATGTAGGTTAGTGTTTGATAGTGTTGAGTCTTCTATTTACATATTAATGTGGTGGGTTGTTGCCCAAATTTAATCTTGGTGAGAAAATTTCAAGATTTCATCATGTTTTCATTTTTAGCTTACTTTTTCAACATTTTACATGCTAGTTTTGTCAATTTCTTGAAAATTTTCAATTCTTGAGCATGTAGGTTAGTGTTTGATAGTGTTGAGTCTTCTATTTACATATTAATGTGGTGGGTTGCTGTCAAAATTTAATCTTGGTGAGAAAATTTCAAGATTTCATCATGTTTTCATTTTTAGAGCTTACTTTTTCATCATTCTACATGCTAGTTTTGTCAATTTCTTGAAAATCTTAAATTCTTGAGCATGTATGTTAATGTTTGATAGCGTTGAGTCTTCTATTCATATATTAATGTGATGGGTTGTTGTCAAAATTGAATCTTGGTTGGAAAAATTTGCCCATTTTGCAGGTTAAGGGACGTTTTTTTGACATTTTTTGAGTGCATGTCAAGTGCATACCCATGAGCATAAGAGCATATGTGTAACCCATCTTCCGAAGGCCATAACTTTTGCTCCCGAACTCGAAATGACTCCATTTTTTTGCGTTGGAAAGGTATTGAAGTTAATATGCAATGAAAACATAAATTTAGGATTTATACTTACAGAAATTATAGGTTTTTTATTATTTGAAAACTGGTCATTTTCTAACATGTCTAATGTTTTGATGAATGTTGTATTTCCATGCTTACTCGATTTAGACCAAAGCATGTGTATGCTCTTCTCTTGCACCTTTTGGTGATCTTGAGAATCAAAAACAACTTTGATCTCTATCTTGTTAACATTGGGATTAAACTTGGAAACTTGATTATTCATTTTGCTTAAGGGAATGAACCTTTTACAAAGCATTTTTCAATGGTCCTTTGATTTGAAGTTTTCCATTTCTATATAGTTGGGATAAAGTTTGTGTATGCTCTTCTCTTGCACCTTAGGGTGATCTTGAGAATCAAAAGCAACTTTAGTCTTCATTTTATAACATTTGGTAAATTGGAAACTTCATCTTTCACTTTTGGTTTAAGGGAATGAACATTTATCAAGAATTTTGTATGGTTCATTGATTGAAAAGATTTTCTTTACTTTTTAGTTGGATTATTTGTTGTGTATGCTCTTCTCTTGCATCCTTGGATGATCTTGAGAATCAAAAGCAACTCTTAATCCTCTTTTAAATAATGTGATTTTCTTGGAGAACTACTAACGCTTGAGTGCAGGACCTAAAAACGCTTGTCAAAGAAAGGAGGAACAAAAAAAATCAAAAACTACTAATACAGTTGTTATACAGGTTGCCAAAAGGTGTTCAAGCAAACCACACCTAATTAAACAAGATAAAAAGAACAACATATTCAAAACACTGTATTGCAGGTTTCGGAAAAGGGTATGTCCCTCTCCGCTCAACTGGAACATAACCCCTTTGGCATAACGCCTTAAGCTACAACAATGGGGGTGGTTCCAGGAACCCCAAAGTAGTCCACGCAAGAGGGAACCTTGTGGATGAAACGGGAAGTGCTCCGCACTACCTACTTGACTAGTGATTCCTTTGTGAGATAGAGTTACAGGTTGTCCGTTGTGGCGACCCCAGTGATAGTACACGTAGATGCACTAGTTGCCTACTATTCTTGAAGGGGGTAAAGTAAAGCCGAGATACTCCCAAACTAGTCAGTGTGACTTTTTGGGTAAATCACGCTCGCTCGTGGCAACTTTGTAACACCTAGGGAGAGAGAACCACCTAGGAGAATATACTTTGGCCAGGAGCCCACTTTGACCATTTTAAAACAGTGTTGAGTTGTGAACCTTCTTTTTGAGAAACGTGTGACGTATTACTTTCGCCTAGTTTTTACTTGCCTTAGGGCGAGGTGAAACTCTGTTGAAGTGAGGCTAGCATTTTTCGTCATTTTTCTTGATTTATTTCCTTCATATTCTTTTGACACTTTGTTGATCAAAAGAGGTGTGATTACCTTTGTGTTGCCATTCGACTGTTTCTCTCACTTTTATGTCCGTTTACGCCCATCCATGTTTGCGGCTGGGTTAGTTAAACGTCTAAAGTGAGTGGAGGCATTTTCACGTCATTTGGTAGCCATTGTGATCTTGATACCCATGTCAAGATCGTCATTGTAGTTAGGCGTGGTTCATCACCATAGACTTCCATAGAGGAGTTAGCTTGTTTGTCTCGTATCATTACAATTTTGATATTTACGTCTTGTTTCTTGTAAACTCGACATAAATACCTATATTGTACGGTTATGTTGCACACATTCTTAACTATTCCTAGCTATACTTTGAGCTTTTTATTTTGGTTCTATTATTACCTCGATTTCAAAGAGTGCTAGGTGTTACCATTTGTGCGTGTTATATCAATAACACCTCGATATCAATACTTCACTTTCTAGTAAAGTGGGTTAACATATCTTGGTGATATTGTTGTGTCATTCATGAATTGTAATTGGCACTTTTTGAGATATAGGTCTTAATTGAGTTTGAGCTCGCTCATCGTATATCTTGATTGGGAGATCACATTGACTTCTTGTTTTTACTTACGTTTTGTTCATTTCCTTGAACTTGGCATAAGTGAAAACATCTTGTTGATCATCTTTGCATCGCATTTTCATATGGTGTATTTCCTTGTTGATTGGCTTTGTGTTTCACACTCGCATGATTGTTCCTTGTGATTATTCATTTAGAAAACTTATTTTCTAGGACAATCCCTTTTTATCTCATCGATATTACGTCATCACGATGTCTATTTTCCTTAGACCTTCTTCAGAAAATCACACACACATATCAATACTTACGAAATGTCTAGTTAGTTGTCCTTATGCTACCCAAATCGACATGTCACTTCCTTCCCTTTGAAGGAGTTTCATCACACTATCTAAATCTAGACATTTGTGCTTAAAAAACAGCACAAAAATGACTGACTATCGCGCGGTTCCCCATACTTACAAAAATATGGAACCTAGGTTTAGCAATTCAAAACAAAAGATTCCCATTACAACTAAACCTCGTTTGGTTCTTCGTGCTAGAGAGCCCATACGAGTAACTCGTTCCCCACCTTCATCTCATAGTCGGTGGTATGATTTGGACACGTCTGATCCAAATTATTATTCGAGTTCCCCCCACTCTTCTTCTAATTCTAATCCAAACATTTCCTCTTCTTTTGAGGATTCCAATCCAAATATTTCCTCTGACTCTCCTGAGGATTCAGATCCAAACTACTATTGATTCATCTAATTCGACTCCTAAGTCATCTAATGCGACTCCTAAGTCATGGTCCTCCCTTTCTTTACAGGATCCTCTTCATCAATCATCTAATGTGACTCTTATGTCACGGTCCTCCCTTTCTTCGCAGGACCCCTTTTATCAGTCGCCCCAACGACGTCTTCTTCCTTTGAAGATACACGTGACTCTGAATCCCTCCAATCAGAAGTATAATACAATTCTTGAATCGCGGTCCTCTCTTTCTTCGCAGGACCCTTGTCATCATTCATCTAATGCGATGCTTGAATCACAGTCCTCCCTTTCTTCACAGGACCCTTGTCATCATTCATCTAATGCGATGCTTGAATCACAGTCCTCCCTTTCTTCACAGGACCCTTGTCATCATTCATCTAATGTGATGCTTGAATCACAGTCCTCCCCTTCTTTGCAGGACCTTCTTCATAAATCACCCCCACGGAATCTTCCTTCTGTGAAGATTCATGTGACTCAAAGTCCTTTGAGACAAACATCTAAATCGACCCATGTGTCACAATCTACAAACTTTGGACTTAATCCTACTATTTTACATATGACATACCATTGTATAGGTAGGTCCACACCACCTTCTTCTACTCCTGAGACATCTAGCTACACATATTCTTCGTCCCCCACACCATCTTCTTCTATCAATAATCATCAAACATCTTCTAAGCCTTCCACACCAAGTGAACCTATTTCTTCCAATAAACCCCTAGGGATCGATCAACAACTCATACCGATTGATCTCTTTCAGAATGAAGAAACAATCAGGGCATTTATAGGGGCATATGAAGATATTCCTTTAGTAGATTACAAAAAGGGATTCTCTTTAGACTTTGATGCATCTGCATATTGTGAGGAAAAGGTTGATTCCTTTAATCAAGAAATGGAGGAAGAGCCTCAGATCATGCAACTTGATCCTCCTCTTATTCTTCCATCTTCACATTCTTCATTATGTGATGAAACTCCTTGGTCTTGCATAGATCCATGGCCTATCTTCTCATCACCCAATAACTCTTCGTCTATCATAATTCCTCAATCACAATCTCTTGTGGGGTCAGCGCCAAGTAGCCCTTCATCTTCATCTAGGTGTGGGTCACCTTCTAGTAGCCCTCCCTCTTCTATTTGTGGGACATTTTGAGTAGCCCACTATCTTCGATTATTGGGGCACATCTAACTAGCTCCTTATCTTCTATGTATGAATCACCCCGGGTAGTCCATCATCTTCTATTCTTGGGCCACATCCGGTAGTCCATCATCTTACATCTATGGGTCACGTCCTAGTAGCCCTTCTTCTTCTATTCTTGGGCCACATCCTAGTAGCCCTTCGTCTTCTATTTATGGGTCACGTCCTAGTAGCCCTTCTTCTTCTATTCTTGGGCCACATCCTAGTAGCCTTTCACCTTCTATCCATGGCTCACCTCCTGGTAGCCCATCCTCTTCAATTCTTGGACCGTATCCTTTTCATCTATCACATATTTCTTCTATCAATGGTTGTGGCAAGCCCACTACCATTCCTATCGTTCCTATCATCAATCGTAAATGTTCACATTCTTCTCCTTCTCGAGGTCAGAAAATTCAAGCGTCAGCCTATAAGAAACCCAAACAGGTTCATTATCAAGCTCAGGTCAAAACTTCCAAGAGCTCAAAATCCCCCAACAACTGGAACAATCTCAAAGTTGTAAATCAAGCGTGATTCAAGAATGCACATCAACATAACCATCAAGTATGGCGCAAAGTGCATAAACCTCTGGATAGGGAACTCAAGCTCCCGCATACAAAATCCATGTTTCAGGATAAATCACAGTCCTTTGTTGAGTGTGAACTCACCACGATCATCGAGATTGGGGAAAACATGACTCTTGATAAACAAACACGCTTAGTCTCCCTTATCAAGGAAGTCGCAAACATTGTTGTTGGATCTTACCACATAGAGTGACTTTGTTAGTCCCAACGGTTATATATATATATAATATATATCAAAAATCTAAAAATAAAAAACAATCAAAAATACTAAAAAAAAACAAAAAAAAAAAACAACAAAAATCAAAGGTACAAAGATCAAACATTGCAATCAGGTGTTGCGTACACATGGATATTTCTTTCTTCCCTTCCTTGCTATTCTTTTGCAAGTCTTCCTACCATTTTCATCCCTTTGGTGATATTTTGGTTAGCTTATTTGCATGCATTTTGTGACATTTATCTCTATGGTATCTGTTTGCCCCTGGTCTTTTATCACCTTGGTAAATTAAAGAATGACTGACCTCATGGAGATCCTATCACATTCAAACATCTAATAAACTTGTTGCGAAGAAATTTTGGACATATTTGTTGACACTAGCCAATGTCATCATCACAATCACTTCCACCTCCTTCCATCAAGCCATCAGTGGTTCTTAACCCCTTGTCAAACAAGAGAGCTGAAATAAGTTTTCAGAAAGCAAAAGAATCAAACAAAACTCAAAAGCTAAAAGCTACAAATCAAAAGAAAATTAATATATAACTCTCTCTTGGGGTATTTCCAATAATCTCTATCGGGGCTATGGATGCCTGACTGGAAATAGAGAAATGTTGTGATTAGAATCAAATACATCTCCGTCGGGGCTATGGATGCTTGGCTGGCAGTGGAGCAATGTACGGCTATCCTTTCACCCTCCATTCACAAAATCACTTATCAAAATAAATCATTCCTACACATTGGCTAGGGTCTCTTCACTTGTTGTCTATTAAATCTTCACTTCAAGAGGTAATAAAATCCATGTGCACACACTGGATCTCTATGAGTAAACAGGATTAGTATGTTACCAAGTGTCTTTTTTGGACCTTGTTCAGACTCTTACTCTAGTCCATATCTCGTCTCACGATTTATGCCTTTGGCTAATCACTTCTTCATCGTGAGGCTTCTAAGCTACATTCATATCATTCACATCATTCTTCTACTTCGTTCAGAACATCCATGTGTATAAGATTACTTATTTTCCATGTTTGTGGAAACCTTTGTCCCCTTCCACAAAAATAATCTTCTCCTTCCTTTCTATCATGTGCTTTTAGGCCAACTTACGTTGGGGCATCCTTGCTTCTTCCCAGCACTTCATGGGTTTACGTTCACCATCATGTTGAACCTATCCATAATGGCCTTGGGTCCCATTTCTACCTGTGAAGAGTTTACCTTTGAATACTCCCACCTAATTGTTGGGAATTTTTGCATCTTCACCTTTCTAGTACACACGTGGCCTTATGCCCTTGTACATCCCATCTATCGCTGGGGGCATCCACGCTTTCTGGTTTTCCTACATACATAGTTTCATAAAACTTTTAAAATCAACACAAAACATTCAAATATATTAGAGAAAAAAAAATCTAAAAAACATTCAAAATGTTTCAAAAACTTCTAAAATTGTTTAAAATCACCCTACAAAAAAAAATGCTTCTTACGTTTTCAAAAATTCCTGTCTTTGCTTCTTATTTTCTCATATCTTGTTCATCTGTTGGTTTGTCTCACATCTTCCCGATTAATCATCTTGACTGCGGATCACCGGATTCACAACCAAACAAAAGCTTTTGCTTGCTTGATGCATACTACTGGGGCACTTTTTTTGGTAGTGCACAGTGTCTTTATTTCGTAGTGCACAATGCTTTTCATGGACCCCGTGTCCATTTTCCGTTTTCCCCTTGCATGTATCCTTGCTTGGGGCATCATTTTTAACCCTTTCATCATCAATCATGAACTTGTGGATCTCTTCAATGTTGCTGAGATAACAAAATATTTATTATGTCTTTGTTGTTGGGTTGGAGTTATGTGCGTTTCACTTACTTGTATTGCATTACATTTTGTATGTTATGGAGTTAGGCATCTTTCACTTTCTCATATTGCATTGCATTTTGTATGTTGCATGGTGTTGGTACTTTCAGCAATGGACAATTGTTCGTAGTATGGCTTTTCATGTCATTCTACCTTTGTCGTATGCTTATATTTTTCATAAGGACCGATGATGTAGTTCTATGGCAATATGATGACATCAAATTTGTTCCAAACAAATAAGCGGCTAGAGGTTAAGCTCTTCTCTCCCCTCATCCATATTTCTTCTACACTTTCCACTTCCCTTTCACCCCTAATTCTCCTCTCTCCTCGGGGCATCTGCCTCATCCCCATTCTTCTGCCTACTTCTCATTTTTCGATCGTCGATCGACTTCCTTCATCACCCCATCGACACTCGAGGGGCATCTCTCCTCTCTACTAATTTTTCTTCTATCCCTTCAAAATCTTAACATGTCTACTATCTTTGAAGTGGCATCACTTACGCCACCCCAAAGAGGGGCAAATGTAGACACCTATAATTACGCCCAAGCAATTTAAATACTTAAATTGTGCTAATTATCCCTTTTCACAAATCAACGACATATCGTCAAAAGCACTCATTTTCCCTCATATCATCATTAATTAATTACACTAAGCTAATTAATTAAGTTTCTATCAACAAATACCTAATTAATGACCTTAGTTAATAAATCACCCCTTCTACCTAGACTAATTAATTATTATTAATTAATTAGCTTTCCCTTCCATTTAACCAATAAATCAATATTTAATTGATTTAATCCCCTTATAATAGCCTAAATCATACTAATATTCTTCTAATTGGCTTCTATAAGCTTACATCTACCTATTAATTAATCACCTTTGATTAATTAAAATACCCCCCAACTCCCATGACTTGCTAAACATGTATTAAACCCTTTTAAAGTAAGGTTACCTTTAATAAAGCAACCTTATCCATTCCTAATCATGTTTTACCTTTATCCCACATTCATGAGAATGTGTTGAATCCTTTATCCTTTGGGCTATATAAAGAGCCCTCCACCTACCTTTTTACTTACACCTAAACTCCTAAGAGAGAAAATGCAAAGCATATAGCAAAGAGACTAAGAGCTTGCACCTTGCCCTTTTGAGAGTTCATCATCTTGAAGAGTTAAGCCTCTTTCTTAAAGTGCTTGGGTCATATGGGAGGTGTCAAAAGGGTCTTGTAGCCCAACTTTGATTAGCCCCCATTCCTAGGTTCTTGGAACATTAAGGACAACTATTTTGATAGCCATGGAGCTTACTTAGGTCCATTCATTTATTTGTTGTTAGAGAATAGAGGAGTTTAGATATTTAGCATTGTTAGTTTCAAAGTTTGTATTTATGAATGCTAGCATCTAACCCTTGTTTAATTCTTATCATGATGGTGTTTATGCTTTGTTTTAGCTAAATTGTAGAACTATTTTAGGTGGTAGTTCTTGCTTCATTTGATTTAGCATTAAGCAAAGTATACATGCATTACTTTTGCTTAGTTTTTCACTTACCCTAAGGTGAGGAGAAACTGAGCTCAAAGTGAGGCTCAAGGTTTTAGGCGAGCCCCATTTGATCTAGGGACTTTTTCTTACTTTAATTTTGACACTTTGTTGATCAAAAAGGTGTGATTACCTTTGTGTTATCAATTGATTGTTTCACCACTTTTTGTGTGTTTCATGCCCATCCATGTTTACGACTAGGTTATCTTTAAATGTCTAAAGTGTGTGGAGCATATTTATATCATTGGTAGCCAATTTTTTATCTTGATACCCACGTCAGATTGTCATCATAGTTAGGATTGATTCATCAATTTATCTCCCTTTGACATGTTACCTCGTTTGTTTACATTCATTCGACACAATTAAGATACTTATGTCACATTTCTGTAAACATAATCTAAGTGTCCACATTATGGCATTACGTTGCCACATTTTAACACATCCTTAGTATACTTTGACTTAGTTTGATTTCAAACATTGTCCCAAATCTTGAAAGTTGCGCATTACTTACCATTTGCATCGTTATATCGATACCACTTTGATACTAATATCTCACTTCTAGCAGAAAGCTTGTTAACGTGTCCAAGTGATGGTTACGTGGTTTACATTTGTAAACCTCGGCACTTTTTAACATTTAGGCCTTGTTGGTTGTTGAACTTTTCATGGTATCCTTTGATTGGGAGATCACATATACCCTTTGTTAATATTTACACCTTGTTCATTTTGAGCTTAACGTAAATATTGACATTCTGTTGATCACCTTTGCATCGAAGTATCACTTTGCACATGCATTTTCATATGGTGTATTTCCTTGTTGATTGGGTTTGTGTTTCACTCTTACATGATTGTTCCTTGTGATTATTCATTGAGGAAAACTTATTTTTAGGACAATCCCTTTTAATCTCATCGATATTACATCATCACGATGTCTATTTTCATTATACCTTCTTCGGAAAATCATACAAATACTCAGCACACATATCAATATTTACGAAATGTCTAGTTGGTTGTCATTATGTTTACCGAATCGACATGTCACTTCCTTCCCTTTGAAGGAGTTCCATCACACTGTCTAAATCTAGACATTTGTGCTTAAAATGACATGTGGACCAAAAAATGACTGATTATCATAAATTCCCCTTATACATATGATAATATGGAATCTAAATATTAGAAATGTCAAATCAAAAGATGCCCATTATAACTAAACCTCATTTGGTTCTTTGTGCTAGAGAGCTCATACGAGTAACTTGTTCCCCACCTTCATCTCATAGTCAGTGGTATGATTTGGACACGCTTCGATCAAATTATTATTTGATTCCCCCACTCTTCTTCTAATTCTAATCCAAACATTTCCTCTTCTTCTAAGGATTCCAATCCAAATATTTCCTCTAACTCTTCTGATGATTTAGATCCAAACTACTATTTGATTCATCTAAGTCATCTTGACTCCTAAGTCATCTAATGTGACTCTATGTCATGGTCCTCCCTATCTTTGTAGGAACCTCTTCATCATACATTTAATATGACTCCTATGTCACGGTCCTCCCTTTCTTCATAGGACCCCTTTTATCAGTCACCTCAATGACGTCTTCTTCCTTTGAAGATACATGCGAACTCCAAATCCCTCCAATAAAACATCTAATATAATTCTTGAATCACGGTCCTCTCTTTCTTTGCAGGACCCTTGTTATTATTCATCTAATGTGATTCTTGAATCATAGTCCTCCCCTTCTTCAGGACCTTCTTCATCAATCACCCCCGGAATAAGTCTTCCTTCCTTTGAAGATTCATGTGACTCAAAGTCCTTCTTTGCAGGACCTTCTTCAAGAAAAACATTTGAATCGAAAACCCATAAATGTCGCAATCTACAAACTTGGGACTTAATCCTACTATTTTACAAATGATATACCATCATATAGGTAGGTCACACCACCTTCTTCTACTCTGAGACATCTAGCTACACATCTTCTTTGTCCCCACATCATCTTCTTCTTCAATAATCATCATCAAACATCTTCTAAGCCTTCCACACCAAGTGAACCTATTTCTTCCAATTAACCCCTGGTGATCGATCAACAACTCATACCGATTGATCTCTTTCAGAATGAAGAAACAATCAAGGGCATTTATAGGGGCATATGAAGATATTCCTTTAGTAGATTACAGAAAGGATTCTCTTTAGACTTTGATGCATCTACATATTGTGAGGAAAAGGTTGATTCCTTTTATCAAGAAATGGAGGAAGAGCCTCAGATCATATAACTTGATCCTCCTCTTATTCTTCCATCTTCACATTCTTCATTATGTGATGAAACTCCTTGGTCTTGCATTGATCCATGGCCTATCTTCTCATCACCCAATAACTCTTTTTCTATCATAATTCCTCAATCACAATCTCTTATGGGGTCAACGCCAAGTAGCCCTTCATCTTCATCTAGGTGTGGGTCACCTTCTAGTAGCCCTCCCTCTGCTATTTGTGGGACATTTTTTAGTATTCCACTATCTTCTATTCTTGGGGACATGCCTAACTAGCCCCTTATCTTCTATGTATGGATCACCCCCGGGTAGTCCATCATCTTCTATTCTTGGGCCACATCCTAGTAGTCCATCATCTTACATCTATGGGTCACGTCCTAGTATCCCTTCTTCTTCTATTCTTGGGCCACATCCTAGTAGCCCTTCATCTTCTATTTATGGGTCATGTCCTAGTAGCCCTTCTTCTTCTATTCTTGGGCCACATCTAGTAGCCCTTCATCTTCTATCTATGGCTCACCTCCCAGTAGCCCATCCTCTTCAATTCTTGGACCGTATCCTTTTCATACATCACATATTTCTTCTATCAAATATTGTGGCAAGCCCACTACCATTCTATCATATCTATCATCAATCATAAATGTTCTATTCTCTCCCACTTCTGAGGATCGAAAAAGTCAAGTGTCGAAACTTATAAGAAACCCAAACAATTTCTTATCAAGATCAGATCAAAACTGCAAAGAGCTCAAAATCTCCCAAAAATCGAAAATCTTAAAGTTAAAAATCAAGTGCGATTCAAGAATGCACACATCAACATAACCATCAAGTATGTTGCAAAGTGCATAAACCTATGGATAGGGAACTCAATCTCCCACATATGAAATCCATGTTTAGGATAAATCATAGTCATTTGTTGAGTATGAGCTCACCACGATCATCGAGATTGGGGAAAACATGACTCTTGATAAACAAACATGCTTAGTCTCCTTATCAAGGAAGTCACAAACATTGTTGTTGGATCTTATCACATGAGTGAATTTGTTAGTCCCACCTTTCCAAAAACTATCAAAAATCTAAAAATAAAAAACAATTCAAAAATAAAAAAACATGAGAAAAAAACAACAAAAATCAAAGGTACAAAGATCAAACATTGCAATCAGGTGTTGCGTACACATGGATATTTCTTTCTTCCCTTCCTTATCTATTCTTCTGCAAGTCTTCCTACCATTTTCATCCCTTGGTGATATTTTGGTTAGCTTATTCACATGCATTTTGTGACATTTATCTCTATGGTATCCGTTTAACCCTGGTCTTTTATCACCTTGGTAAATTAAAGAACAATGACCTCTTGGAGATCCTATCACATTCAAACATCTAATAAACTTGTTGCGAAGAAATTTTGGACATATTTTTGACACTAGCCAATGTCGTCATCACAATCACTTCCACCTCCTTCCATCAAGCCATCAGTGGTTCTTAACCCCTTGTCAAACAAGAGAGCTGAAATAAGTTTTCAAAAAAAAAGAATCAAAATCAATCAAAAAAAAAAAGCTAAAAGCTACAAAGCAAAAGAAAATTGATATATTACTCTCTCTTGGGGTATTTCCAATAAACTCTATCGGGGCTATGGATGCCTGATTGGTAGTAGAGAAATGTTGTGATTAGAATCAAATACATCTCCATCGGGCTATGGATGCTTGGCTGGTAGTAGAGCAATGTACGGCTATCCTTCCACCCTCCATTCACAAAATATCACTTTATCAAAATAAATCATTCCTACACATTGGCTAGGGTGTCTTCACTTGTTGTCTATTAAATCTTCCCTTCAAGAGGTAATTAATTCCACATGTGCACACACTGGATCTCTATGAGTAGGTAGGATTAGTATGTTACCAAGTGTCTCTTTTTGGACCTTGTTCAGACTCTTACTCTAGTCCATATCTTGTCTCACGATTTGTGCCTTTGGCTAATCACTTCTTCATCGTGAGGCTTCTAAGCTACATTCATATCATTCACATCATTCTTCTACTTCATTCAGAACATCCATGTGTATAAGATTACTTGTTTTCCATGTTTGTGGACACCTTTGTCCCCTTTCACAAAAACAATCTTCTCCTTCCTTTCTATCATGTGCTTTTAGGCCAACTTACGCTGGGGGCATCCTTGCTCCTTCCTAAAGCACTTCATTGGTTTACATTCATCATCATGTTGAACCTATCCATAATGGCCTTGGGTCCCACTTCTACTGTGAAGAGTTTTCCTTTGAATACTCCCACCTAATCGTTGGGGCATTTTTGCATCTTCACCTTTCTCATATACACGTGGCCTTATGCCCTTATACATCCCATCTATCACTAGGGCATCCACGCTTTCTTCTTCTTCGCATACATAGTTTCATAAAACTTTCAAAATCAATAAAAAACATTCAAATATGTTATAAAAATAAAAACATTCAAATATGTTAGAAAAATCACAAAAACATTCAAATATGTTTCAGAAAACTTCTAAAAATTATAAATCATCCTACAAAATTTCATTCTTTGGTTCTTGCTTATTCTCATGTAAATGACTTGTGGATCATCTTGATCTACCTCCATCAACAAAAGCTAGGCTTCTTACTTCATCTATACTCTGGGGCACAACGAGTTGCCTAGTACTGTTTCATAGTGCACATTGCTTTTTCATAGGACCGAAGTGTCCTCCGTTTTTCCCTCATATGTATCCTTTCTTGGGAACCATCATCAACCCTTGTCGTTAATTCACACAGGGTCAGAATAATTGAAGCTTGATAATAAAAACATTACATTATGTTTCTCTGTTAGTTTAGCTTGTTTACTTTCTCGTATTGCATTACATTTTTATGTTGTATGGAGTTAGGCATCTTTCACTTTCTCGTATTGCATTACATTTTGTATGTTGCATGGAGTTGGTGTTTTTAGCAATGGACATTTGTTCATATATGGCCTTTCATATCATACTACACTTTTTTTCATTCTATTTTTCATAAGGACCGATGACGTAGATCTTTTGGCAATATGATGACACCTTTGAAGTTGTTCCACCTTTGTCTACAAAGGCTAGAGGCTAAGTTCTTCTGGCCCTTCTCCATATTTTCAATACATCACTTTCCTCTCACCCCTAATTATTCCATTTCACTGGGCATTCGCCCCTTCCCATTCTTCTATCTATTTCTCACCTTTTTCGATCGTCGATCGTCTTCCTTCATCACCCCATCGACACTCGAGGGGGCATCTCTCACTTCTACTAATTTTTCTTCTACCCCTTCAAAATTTCATCCGTCTACTATCTTTGAAGTGGCGTCATTTACGCCACCCCAAAGAGGGGAAAATGTAGACACCCATAATTACGCCCGAGCAATTTAAATACTTAAATTGCGCTAATTATCTCCTTTCCTGCAAATTGGTGACATATCATCAAAAAGCGCTCACCTTCTCTCCTATGTCATTAATTAATTACACTACGATAATTAATTAAGTTGCCTATCCAACAAATACCCTAATTAATGACCTTCATTAATAAATCCCCCTTCTATCTAGACTAATTAATTAGCTTCCCCTTTCATTTAACCAATAAATCAATATTTAATTGATTTAATCCCCTTCTATAGTCTAAATCATGTTAATATTCCTCTAAAAGCTTTTATAAGCTTGCACATCTATTAATTAAATCATCTTGATTAATTAATGAGCCCCCTTTATCCACATGAGTCACTAAAGGACAAGCTAAACCCTCCTAAAGTTAACTCAACCCTATCTAAACCCCCCTTATCCACAACTAACTCAACATCCCTATTATCCCACATGCAAAGGGATGTAGTGATTCCTTTATCCATTGGGCTATATAAAGAGCCCTCCTCCTACCTTTACACTTACACCTAAATTCCTTGAGAAGACAAAATCAAAGCACATAGCAAATAGACTATAAGATTTTCTTTGTTATTCTTGAGAAATTCACCATTTGAAGAGCTAAGCCTCCTTTCTTGCATTTTCTAGCCAAGTGCTTGGGTCATATGGGAATAGTCAAAGGGTCTTGTAGCCAAGCTTTGATGAGCTCCCATTCCTAGGTTCTTGAAGATCAAAACAATCAATTTGATTGCCATGGAGTCTACATAGGTCCATTTGCTTTTGTTGGTAATCTAGAGAAGTAGAGGTTTGAATACTTTAGCATGTTAATTTGATCTTGGTTCAAAGTTAATGCATTATGCTTAGTGTTAGTCTTGTTTAGCTCTCATCTTCATGGTGTCTATATTTTGACTTAGCTTTGTTATAGAACTATTTTGGTGGTAGTTCTTATTCATCTAACATTAGCTTAAGCAAAAATACACGCACACACCATCGAGTTAGAAGACATTGTTATATTTCTATGAACGGGTGTGGTACGGAAGGAATGAAGGCATTCGAAAAGAAACAACATATACACGCACGGCACCATTTATGTTAATCAGTGGTGACCTCTACAAGTTAGGAAGAGATGAAGTATTACGTCGTTGTGTATTAGAGCATGAGCACAAGGATATTATGGATGAAGCCCATGGTGGTATTGCAGGAGGCCACTATGTAGGTGATGTAACCTGAAAAATCCTACTTGTTGGCTTATGGTGGGAGACATTGTATAAAGATTAAATAAAATTGTAAGGCGTGTGACCATTGTCAGTGCCTAGGAAAACTAGGACAAAGAGATGAAATGCCTTTGAGACCAATTACTAGTGCAGAACCATTTGAGAAATGGGCCATTGATTTTTTCAGACCTATTTCACCCGGCCCGCACGTAGGATGGATCACGCTATATCATTACTTGCATAGATTATCTCACACGGTGGGCATAAGCACACTATGAAGGAATGTACAAAGCCTTCTACAATAGCTAGGTTTCTATGGGAGAATGTTCTTACAAGATATGGATGTCCTTTAAGTTTGACAAGTGATAGGGGTACACACTTTTTAAATGAAACCATAAGGATCCTATTAGATGAGTTTATGGTTGCCCACCATAAGAATACACCTTACCACCCTCATACAAATGGAATTGTTGAGGCTTTAACAAGATTTTGAGCAGACATTGACAAAAAAATTGATGTTGGAAGAAATGATTAGGATGATAAAGTGTCAGCTTGTTCTTTGGGCATATAGAACAACTTACAAAAGAATTAACAAAGCCGCACCATTTCGGTTGGTGTTTGGCACAAAAGTCATTCTCCTAAATAATTTATGTTACCTTCTTTGCACATTGCATGCGCTTGAGGTCTAGATGATGAGCAAGGCTTTAGAAGAGTGTATTGAGAAGATGATTCATTTGGATGAGTGACGAGCCATAGCACGATGGAGTCGAAGTAGGAAAAGGCCAAGCAGTAAAGCATGGCATGACGAAATATAAAGGAGAAGAAGTTGTTGGTTGGACAAATGGTACTTCTTTATGACTCTAAGTTCTTGTCCCATCCAAGAAAGCTCAAAGTACATTGGTTGGGGCCGTATGTCATCACTCACATACTTGAATCAGGTGCTTGCCAGTTAGAAGCACTTGATGGAACACAGCTACCCGGTTATTTTAATGGGAGTAGGTTGAATCCCTACTATAAATAATTCTTCTTGGTGTTTGTAATAAGGTAGTATTGCCATTTAGATTAGGTTTTCAATTATGCATTTCCTTCATTGTCATTATGCTTTGTCAAATTAGTTAGTTCTTATGTAAAAAGTGTGCTTGCATACATGAAGCTAATTACTATGTGAATAATTTTTATGTGCAGAAGAATGCACATACTTTTAGTGTGGGTGGTTATAGTTATCCAAGTAAAATACTGTGGGAATTGAAAGGTGAAAGGAATAAGCTACTACGGGTGTGCTTTAAGTCAAAAGAAGATTACTTCTCAAAAGTGACCAAGGATGAAGATAAATGAAAGGACAGTATAATGCAAGTTAAGCAGAGGTCATGATAACTACTAGGAGAAGGTACAGTGACGAGGTACTTGAGCGCAAGGGCGCACGTTGAATAGAATTATGTGACTAGAGGGTAGGAAGGCATGCTAGAAGGTTATAGCTGGGGTGCGAAGATGTACCACACAGAATGAATGAATTTTGTCAATGAATGAGAGGATATTTGGTAGGTGAAGGAGTAATAAATGCATCAAAATTTGAAAAATTATATAAGGATGGGATGCGAATTCATTTTTACCGTTGCGATTAAGAGTATTTGAAAGAAGCCAAGTGCGAAGAGCCGAGTGATCGTTTTAAGGTGCAAAAGGTGTGTAACTAGTCATGACGAAGAGATCTATGTGCAGAAGAAGCTTGTGTCCCTAGTGGTGAAGGGTTTGAGTGAAGTGAGGTGACGATAGAGATGAGCTAGGGCATGTAATTTCACCTAGGGCACGCTGAATTGAACTAGGGTTTGCTTCACACCTTGACATAATTTGAGCGGTAAGGATCTACAAAGGATTGCAAGGTAGAAATGGCACCCAAGAAAGCATTTACAACATGAGTGAAGGGAAAGAAGAAGGTGGTAGAAGAAGAAGAAATGGCTCTAGAAAGTAATTTTTCTGAGATGTAATTTCAGAGGGGGTTATCATCGGCCAAGAGTGGGATTCTCACATAAGGAAAAGAAAAGTGAGTGATTACAATCACCGTACCATAGAGAACAAGAAGGAGCTTGATGTTTTGTTGAACATGAAGACAAATAAACACACGAGTAGAAGATATGTCGGTGTATGACGATGCTAGTGAGAAGCTCTTACAGAGGATAGGAGTTTACCAACTTTATGAGCTCCCTTATTTTAGGAAGTATGATCCCTTGTACCAGTGGCTCATGAGCAGAGTGCACGAGGATTTTTTCTACTTTGTAGGATGCATAGTCAGAATTTCATCCACGCTCATCTCCATGGTAACGGGGTTGAAAGGCACAGGAGATGATTTGTGAGATGATCTAACAGATAAAACCACAATATTGGAGACCAGAAAGGAGTTGGGATATACAAAGGGTCCACGCGGTATGGACATCAACAAACTAAAGAAGTATCTAGTTGTACAAGCGGCCACACATCTCATTACAAAGCTCAATGACCAGAAAGGTGGTCACAAGTGAACACCATGTGGCTACACATTGCCAAAAAGATGTCTAAAGGAGTATTCTATAACATTTCATGGTATATTGCAGAGATAATCATTGAAGAAGTGTGCGTAAGAGGAAAGATCAGCTTTGGAGTTGTTTTATTATCACTAGTGTTCATGGAGATCGGAGTACCTGATGGACTGAAGGAGAAGGTATGGGAGTATCCAATGGAACAAAAATCACCTGCAAAATGCTTCAAGAAGTACTTATGTGAGGGATCCATGACAAAACGAGTTAAGCAATGGGTGAGAAGTGGTATGATAGGCTCCGTGCGGATTTTGAGGAAGAATGGCGCATCCCCAAGGACTTGCCTTCGGTGGTTGGAAAGGTAGTTCAGTTTGTTGTATACCAGCATTTCTGTATAGTGTGGTTTTCCATGAAAGATGGAGCATGGATTCCTTGGTGTAAGTTTCCATATGCATTCATAGCAAGGTACTTCCAGGCATTAATACATAGGTTTATAGATGCGCGGCGATTGACATTCAATGCGGATAAGGTAGATTGTGACTACCACACACTAAGGAAGAAATATGTGTATCCAAGGCGGGGTGCATATGTTGAAAGACTCATTTCTAATGTTTTGAGCATTAAACCAATAAGTTTGGCGGTGGGAGATATTGGAGCAGCGTTGGTGTATCTCCAACTAAAGCCAAAAATGGAGAATAAAAAGTATGTGGAAGGTGAGTTCACACTTCCAGCACCACCAAAGGGAAAGCATACAATGGAGAACATCCCAGCGCTAAGCCCACAAAGCCAATTGAAGTGGAGGATGAGGAGGAGGAGCGTGAAGATAGTGGTGGTTTGGAGCATATAGGTAGAAGACATCCTACGAATAAGGGTGAAGCTGAGCGCGCCACTACACCACCTCAGCCATAAGAGGGGGATGATGAGGACTTGAATGCGATACAAGGGGAGAAAATATTTAAGAGGGTGTTCGGGAGAATAAGGACCCTAGGTGATACTCCAAACATGGTGCACAAATCACCCAGACTCTCTCCACGAAAGAGGCAACCGTGCAAAGGAGGAAATTGAAGTTAAATGAGGAGGAGGAAGAGTCGAGAGGAAAGTGCCGAATTCTCTTACACTTCCATAAAACATAGAAGAAAAAAAAGGGTGAGGAATTAAAGGAAAGGGAGAGGAAGAATAGGGACCAGAGGAGACAGTGAGAGATTGTTCGGGACATGGAGACACAAGTCCCAAATTTGGAAGATAAATTCCCTAAGTAGAAACATTCAGAAGAACGAGTGGAGAGCACATTCCACCAACCATGGGGTATGCGCAGAGGACGTAGGTAAAATCATCTCGTGCACGTTTCCAAAGCACTATAGAACAAAAGGATTTATTTGGTTGGGAATTAATGGATGGGGATATGGTGACCGTCGCACTAGAAAGCAACTATCATGGTCAATGCATACCCACATGGATGAGCTTGACTTTGATGTATGTGAAGAGTCATGCATGTCGAGACAGCTGAAGAAGGCACCCCAAGCTAGACATATGACAATAAAGCCTACTTTCATGTTAGATGAGCAGGTCAAGCAACGCATTGGTGAAGGTTTCTACTGAAGTTGCGAGAAGAAACATGGACAAAGCTGCAATGATAAGAGTGTTGCACGAGGAGCTAAAGACAAAGGATGCAGAGATAGCGTGCATAACGCAAGAGAGGGACTTAGTGCAGAAGAAGAATGAAGTATTTATCAGCATCACAAAGGAGATTGGAGACAATGTCATAAGAGCTAGGCCACACTTGGAGACCAAGGTACCATAGACGTTTCCCTCAGCGATACATTATGTAGGAAAGTTGGTGGACCTGGTACTTGAAGATGAACCTCTGCACATGCCAGCGCCAAGGAATCAGAACAAGAGGCAGAATGAGAGAAATCTTTAGTGATGCAAAATATTGCATCCTATGAAGGGATGTTACAAGTGCTACAAGAAGAATTGAAGAAAGCATAGACCAGGCTTTGAATATCTACAGCTCTAGAGGCGCTTATCAACATAAAGACCTTGGAAGAAAACAATGAGGTCCAGAGAGCAATGAAGGATGAAACATTGGGCCACACAAAATATTGTCAATGGTTAAGCAGAAGTGTGAGGCCCTGGCAACAGCACAAGAGCTACACAAGACTCGGATGGAAGAGCTTGGGAAGCTCATTGCGTAGAATATGGATCTTCTAGAAGGAAGAATGACTTCAATGTCAGTGTTGTGTTGGTTCTGCAAAATGAAAAAGGGGAAATTGCATGAGGGATGAATTGGATTCCATTGTTGTGGACAATCCGGAAAAAGTAGAATAAGCGCTCTTTGAATGACAGGCCTTAGAGGTCGGAATAAAGGAGGAGTATCCGAGTTGATCCTTAAAACTCGATACGAGAGGAGGTTGCCTCATAAAACTTCTTTATTCATCTACATTCTTTCTTTCTTATTCTTTCCATTCTTTTATTCTTTACTTCAGTTTTGGAGATACCCATTGTCGGGATGAAAATGAGATTAGTGTGGGGTAATGTTGATCAAAGAACACTTAAAGAACTCACACAAGAATTGCAATGTGGGAAAATAGGCCAAGATTAAGGGCGCGAATGGACAGGAAGAACCCACACATGGAGGGAAAGTTCAACATTCAGGACTTAGCCAATTTTGAGCATGAAGACCTATTTTTAGAAGATGGCGTGCGAGAACACACCAACGAGGCAGAGACGTGTGCGCCACGCATTGTCTATCTTTAGAGGATCGGATCGAAGTGTTTTGCATGGAGACAAGCTAAGAATAGGATTTTCACTTCAGTTAACTGTAAGAGGTCTATAGATAGCACACTTGCATGTGTGGCTATGCCTATAAACGATGCGTGGCTATTAATAGCATGCGGCCTATTTTTGGAATAGATAAGTAGTGAAGGAAATTCCCCACCCTATATATATGATGAGAATCACATAATAGTTGATGAGGAGATAGATATATAGGTATATGCAGAGCGTAAGAGGTAAGCATAAAGAGATATGTGCATATGACTAGATTATTGTATCAGATCCATGTGTGCATCGGTATAGATTGTCATTATTGTAAGGAGCTTTTGTGTTTATTAATAGATGGAAGTTATTGGTTGAATCTAAGTGTCATTCCTGTGTGTAACTAAGTAGTGCATGTTATTGATCCAATCATGATTATTGTTTAAAGCTTGATCTTTCATAGATCCGAATATGGCATGCATTGTAGAATGATGGATTAGTGATGGATCTATATGTTTCTTCCTACATCATGCTAACATTTTGCTATAAAGAACCCTAAAGAGGGACCTAGTACCTTTCAAGCGCCGGGTGAGCGCTCATCTAGGTGAGTGATGTGTCGGCATGTCTAGGGTGTTATCCGGTAAATTCTAGGTTGCATCACTATGGTAAAAACCAATTTCTCTCTCACCTAGACTACCATCATATTAATAAGGAATAACCTCCCTATCATGTCACCCATTAAGGATCACATCATCCTCATCAACTCATTGGGTCCTTATCCCTAACTCCCTTCTAATCAAGAACAAAAATAAGGGATAATGTCTCATTATTCATGTCTACCACATTAAATATCATACCAAAATCTTTGTATTCCATAGACCCTTGGTCCCAAATACCCTCCACCTATTCTTTGCAATCTCCATTCTCGCCCCACAAATGGAGTTTCTCCTCTCCTACAATTACACTTCATTTGGGGTATGATCCTCTTATTTATTAAGACTCACATGAATGTCTCATTATTTAAATTATTTATTAAACTGGCCCATGCACTGTGTAATTAATGACATGTCTATATCCCCTTCTTGTACTAGCACTACCTCTACTAAGACTCCTAAATCGATACTTGTAAGTTTAGCCCCTATCCCTTATAACTCTCTAAAATTCTTGTCCCAAAACTAGGGAAAGTTTTTTGGTGTTGTTTAATGTGGTAATCCAAGCTAAGCTAGAACTTGGACACATAAATACAAATATAACCACCACAAGAAGTTCCCTTTAAATTTTTCAAACTCCAAGATCACATTGTAGATGGTTAAGAGGTTCATGTATCATATTCCAACATATTGGGTCCACAAAATAGCTTCATGCCTCACTATATCGAAAAAGATCTCTTCAAAAATCCGAACCCATAACTCGAGAAAACCCTACTACAACAAAGGATACCATGTCAACTTATATATCAAGAACCTCTCATTTATCCATACTAAAAATAAAACCATTGGTTTTACCGCCAAATGTTCATACACTAATACACTACAAATAACATGGTACAATTTTACCAAACCATTCACACCCATGTTGTACATTGTGCCATGCTCCAACATTTCCTAAGATGTGGCTATGGAAAAGATCAAAACAAACCCATCTAACTTGTGACACAATATTAGGGTCGTCATGAGTCCTATAATCAGTTTTCAAATGCCCATAATGATCTTTGTGGACACAACCCTCAACCTTTCTCAATAGGTATACCAATTATAGTCATCCAATGTGTTTTTCCATCAAGGAAAATGCATGTCTCTTTGCAACCCCCTCTAAAATGTTAAAAATCATTAGAATACCCTTCAATAGTATCCTTAAAATTAAGTGCACATTCTCCAACATGAATGTGATCTCCATATTTCCTCATACACTATCCATTTAAACTTTTTTAATCTCCCAAAAAATCCATAAAAATGACCAATAAATATACATCCAAAGGTACACAACACATCTCCATAAAACCACAAACAATAAATTTTGCAATCGTACCCTATCCACGACATACAATCACCTAGTAGCTCTATAAACCATAAGGCACCCCAAATCTCCAAAATGAGAGTCACCTCTGCTCCTAAGAGAATCAAACAACATCCAATTAGTCCCTCAACTCAAAATTAGAAAAAAATTATGAAGTCTAAAGAAAATAACCCAAATCAAAACTTCCTACTTTATTGGCTAGTTGACATATCATCAACAATTTTAACTTCTCCTCTTTATCAATCATCTAACAAAATGTCATCAACCTTTATTATTATTTTATTTCATTTTCCATCTCGCAATTACGTAATTGACCAATCCTCAATTTTCTTATACATGAGAAATTTGACAAATGTCATTGAGTATTTTCCATTTTTTCTCTTCATTGTTTATGTAAAAAAACACAATCATCCATATTACGATTTTAGGCGCACTCAACATTATTAACCTAGTCAATGACGTTGTTTGAATGTGACCTAATTTTCACCTCTACTTTTACAAATGCATCAAAAACCAATTCTACTTGAGACTCGCTTACATTTCTTAGCTTCATTCTACCTGTACCCTAGGGAGATTCCAATGCACACTTACCTATATCTAGTCTATTTGTCCATCCCAAATTCATAAAAAAAACCTTCCCACATGATCATTGTTGGGCTCATAATTGACCCTTGATTGGGTTGATGACATTGCTTAAAACTCATATTAGACTTGCACGGTTCCAATGAGTATTTGTAGGGTTCCCTCTAATATTTCTAAAAAGGAAACATCAATTCACTCTCCTTAAACAATTACATCCGATCCTTTTGAATCACTTTCGTGCATTACCCTAGGTAAGCCTCTCCTATTACATCCTGCATTCCATGGAAAAATCTATTGTAGATGTTCAAGCTCACCTTAGAGGCCTCCCTCTTCACCAAGGGGTCATCTTCCTTTTGAACCAATATTTCCATGATATGGTCTCTATTCCCCCTCTCATCCTTTAGTCCCTCCACCTCAACAACATAGGGTTAAGACCAAGAACCCGAGCTTCCGCACTCCCACTCCAACACCGCCTCCGGCTAAATGAGTTATTTACTGATCCTGAAAAGGGGAAAGATATTGTTGCTGAAATCCTATTCAACATTAGCCAAGCAATTCATGAACCCCAAGCCAACAATGATTTGAGGGCTCAACTCAAGTTGTAGGTTGATGCTATTAAGGGGCTTGGTGAGGACGTTGAATTCCTTCTCAATGAAGGTTGCAAAGAAGATTCGGATTCTGCTACCGTCTCTAAGCTAGAGGAAAAAGTTGAGGATCTAGTCAAGAAGTAGCAGGTCATGGAGGCCAAAATGCAACAAATTATCAACAAGTAGATTGATCAATTCTCCATGCATAAGGCCATGTTAAACTTCATTCAGCTGTAGGTTAAGCAAATTTGTGACATCAAGTGGCATCTCTGAAGAAGTTTGGAAAGATGGAAAGGCTAAGAAGAAAGCCTTGGCATCGAGCAATCAAGACCCTGCACTACAAACAACTATCAATCTCTTCAGGGCTATGGAGGAGGCCCAAAAGGTCTTCAACAAATTTCTTAAGTAGTTGTCTCGAGGTCAATTTCATGATTGGCTCTGTTTTGTCTCAGTGTTGTTTTGTTGCGGTGTTACAGTTGTTTTGTTGTTTTTGGGTTGTTTTTTACTGTGTCTTGGTTCCTTGCTGGCAGTTTGTCCCTGCCTTGCTCTTCATTGTAATATCTAGCTCTCTTAGGCTTTTTTGGGGTGTGGTCCCCACTTGTCAAAAAACCACTGATCTTGTATTGTCTCATCTAGCTATTGAGCCTCTTTTGTACCTCGGGGTATGGTCCCCTTTAAAACCATTTATCAATAATATAAAAAAACAACAATTTCACCTTAGGAAGAATAGTTGGGTTTAGAAAGGCCTTGAAGATTTCAAGAATGGGAGGTATGCCAATGAGGTAAACCAAAAAATCTCTGAGAACTTCCAACCTGTCCAGTTAGGATTTCATCTATCAATCTTAAATTTGCTTACAACCATTTCCAACAAAATATTAACCAAGGGAAGACTAATCCATAGACAAATTTACTTGATGTAAGTAATCCTAACCACGACGGCCTCTTTTTGTAATATGCTCAATGCTATGAATGTTGTATGCTTCATGTATTTACTATTTAATAGTATGGTATAACACATACACAATACTTTATTGATATCTTATGTATTATTGCTACCCATATCATTTTCTTTATTGCCTAGTGGCATCTTCATGGAGGTAACTCTTGCTTTATTGTCACTCTAGTTCTTATTGCTCTAACTTCATTGCTTAGTGGCATGTTAGTTCTTATAACTCTTTCCCTTACAATCTAATGACAACTGATTTAGTAAGGTCCTCTACCCTCTATTTCCTTAGAGATTGTGAGTGTACATTTTTCTATAGATCCATTCCTAACTCCTTTGCATACAAACATTGTTGTCTAGAGCCCCGAGCTTCTTTAGGAACCAACATCTTGAATATGTTCGATTTAAAATGGGCTTCTACCTTTTACCTATTTAGGCAATCGTTGTTTGGCAAAAGACCCATTTTATGCCCAATACACATTAATCTCCCATATTTGAGATGATCGTGGGTTGATTTTAAGCCAACGTTTAGAGAGATGTGTCATTATTGCTCATCTCGCACTTTTGTATCACATATTTGTCACCATTTACTTCCTTCGTACTTCCTCCGGCTCCTTTCAAATTTTCTTACTTTTAGTTGATGTCATTAACTTAACAAATAATGTTTTGATTGCACCATGTTTCTACCAACATCATCGGTGGGGATGATAACATTCTAATTTCATTTAAAGTCATCGACTAGGAAGATGATGGCTATTAAAACTAAGATTTGATTTTATGGATTCATATCACTATTTAAATGATTTCATAATTTATTGGTGATTAACTACTACTTTATTTCCACTCACAAATCCCCTTAGAAAAGATAAAGAGGAATAGGTCAAGGGACCCCACCAAATGAAGAAATAAGGTGATACTTACCAATCTATCAAATAGGTGTTAGATGTAAAGCTTTTATCATTTTTGAAAAGTTGTGACTTTGAAGCCTATTGTTATCCGATGCTGTCATATTATCTAATGTCGGCCCATTATACCCTTTTGGCCTGCTTTTTATTACGGATGACATTCTATACAGTCATTTTTGTTTGAATATAGAAAAATGCAAACCATTTCTAATAAAAAACACAAACTCTTGTTTTCTTCTATTATTTCTAAGAGAGTGGCAGCCCTTTAAAGGCAAATTGCAGGTAATCATCTTTTCTTACTGCAGAACGTTGATTGATAATGGCAATGTTGTACAATCTCTCTTATCCTCGATGCATCATACACAACCATAATTGATAATGATTTCATCATTTATTGGTGATTAACTACTACTTTATTTCCACTCACAAATCCCCTTAGAAAAGATAAAGAGGAATAGGTCAAGGGACCCCACCAAATGAAGAAATAAGGTGATACTTACCAATCTATCAAATAGGTGTTAGATGTAAAGCTTTTATCATTTTTGAGAAGTTGTGACTCTGAAACCTATTGTTATCCGATGCTGCCATATTGAAGCCTATTGTTATCCGATGCTGCCATATTATCTAATGTCGGCCCATTATACCCTTTTGGCCTGCTTTTTATTACGGATGACATTCTATACAGTCATTTTTGTTTGAATATAGAAAAATGCAAACCATTTCTAATAAAAACACAAACTCTTGTTTTCTTCTATTATTTCTAAGAGAGTGGCAGCCCTTTAAAGGCAAATTGCAGGCAATCATCTTTTCTTACTGCAGAACGTTGATTGATAATGGCAATGTTGTACAATCTCTCTTATCCTCAATGCATCATACACAACCATAATTGATAAGGGCAACACCTCGTACGATCAATCTTATACAAAGTGTGTAGTAATATCTTACTTTTGCAACCATGTAGCATGAGGCATGAAGTTTTCAATATCTTACTTTTGCAACCATGTAGCATGAGGCATGAAGTTTTCAACCTAGCATTTGACAGAGATGAGAAATTTGAATGACATATAAACAAGAGATGCACCTAGTAAATTAAGGAGAACCATAGTCACAATTTTGTAGCATCAACGCCTAGGATTATGTGTACCTATGCATATAGAAAAACGGTGTACTTAAAGATGCACTAGTATATTGTGGAGAACCATGGTCAAAATTTTGGAGTTTCAATGCCTGGGCTTATGCGTAACTATGGATTTTTATACAAAATGGTGTATTTAATCTTTACAACTGAATAATATAGTAGAAACAATTATTTAAATTATAAAACACTCCATTGTCCATTGCCCATTTGTTGAGTATGTTTGCTTGCATGCCCTTACTCTCTCTCCCCTTGTGGCTTCATAATCTCAAAAATCATGTAAATTTTCCTCTAAAATAAAATTTTCCAATACCCCAAATTAGATACGCATCTTCACTACATCTTGGAATTTGGTTGTATGATTTAAAAATCATGATTCAATCAAAAATTAATCCCACATTAGTTGATTGGCTTGGTCTGCAAAAACATATAAACCCCGATATATCATGATCCTTATGTCGATATGGGTGACGCCAAAATGAAAGTGGCCCTCCTATAAACATAATGATTTATTGTTTTACAAGTTGGATATTTTGCTTGATCAGTCTTCTCCTCTCACCCTTTTTGATTTCATAACCCAAAAAACTCTAGTACAAACTCCTTTAAAATATGTTCCTTACCACCCCAAGTCAAATATACCTTTTCAGTGCATTTTGGAATTACTTCTACAACTATAAAAACCTCACTCACTCAGTCAATGCAGATGTTATAATATGATGCCCTATTGGTAGCACATACTAGTCAGCTTTCAATCGACTTGTAATGTTATAATAGGGTGTTGATCCTTCACTCCAAATATGATAAGATCGCTTAAAATTTGAAATACCATATTAGGAAAAGTGCATATTTCCACGGTTTGTAGAACTCTGGTCCATTGTCCTTGATGAAGAACACCTCAAATTCGTCTATTTATGGCAAAAACCTGGCCGAAATTCTCGCATTGATGACACAAATTGAATAGGGTGAAAACTGCTTGGGAGTCTGTACAAAAAATCATCCTGGAATTTCAACAAACAAAATGACTGGAAGATATTATTTCTCCAATCATAAAAGTTATTGGCGGAAAACATAGGATGTTGGCAAACCTTATGTAGTAGGTGCATGTCAAGTGAAATTACAACTAAAAGGGCCATCTCTAATTTACTCCTTACCTGAAGTATATATAATTGCATGACTGAATAAATTGTTTGCGCAATGCCCAAACATGCAGGTGACAATACGTAACAATATGCAAGTGGAAACAAGAGGAAAATCTGTTATTACAATATTGATCATTTCACGTGAATCTACTAATAAAGCTACAAACCTCAATCAGAAACATGTTATGAAACCATTAAACTAGATTCATTGCAATAAAAACTGCAGCTCTCTCTCACAAACATATAAATGTAAAATTGATTTCACATCTACTAACAAAGCCATCCTGAAGGTACCCCAACATAAGCTGGAAAGTGAGAACTCCCAATCACCATATTTGCCAGCACACTCCCTTACGGAGACATTTATACCGCTCTCCGAAAATCACAGAAGGCTCCAAGTGAGCACCACAAAAGCAAGGCAGTGCTTCATATTCTGCCAGGTAAACTCGCACACCACTTCCGTGCATGTGGTAGCAAGGCAATTCTCCTAGGTATGGCTGATTTCTATTACTTAGGAATTATTACCATTTATCACACGGTGATCCCAGAAGCCTATCCTAAAAAAAAATCTTACGCCATTAAGGCCTAAAACATTTTAGTTATAAGTCATTGTATGTGCTTTCAGAGGTGACCAGAAAAGGCAAATTTGTTTGAAGTTCCACGCTTTGTACATGACCACAGAACTTGTAGGCCACTTTCATTATAAGCATTTCTTTGAATGATGAGCAGTTAGAAAAAAACAGATCAAATTGGGATGCAACAAATAAAAGAACAAAATTGCAAGAACAACCAAGAAAAGATCGCAGGGACAGAAGTGTAATGTCCAAGACAACTTATTAAACATTTTAATGTCATTTCAACTAATTTTAAATTTGCAAAACGGAAAGGATGGAACCTCAATGCAATTAATTATAACATGCAAAAAAGTGTCAAAAACAGGTATAAAGTTCTCGTACTAATTTACAGATGGTCTCATTATTGGTGAAATAATAGGTTCGGCCCAGTTAATTCAAGTCCTATGTTGTAAACAATAATATAAACTAGACATTTACAGATAGCATATGAGAACCTAATGGCTATATAAGATTGCACATTATATTCTACAATTAAGGAACTTATTTCAGAGAATAAAACACAAAAAGAATTCATTTTCTTGCTCATGTAACCTGCAAAACATAATTGTCAAAATTTGGGGAAGTATCATTCCTAGGCCTCTTCATTACTAAGATAAGGTGAAAAAAATTATATAATCTTCCGATTGAGGAACACATCCAGCAGCTGCACTCACATCATCCTTTCTTCTCCAGTTCTGAACCCAATGAAAATACAAAATTTATTTCACAGAACTTCCATTTAATAAAAGAGCACTCAATTGCAGTTTTGTCACTCCAAAGAATCGAATGAAATTCCCTCTCAAATATCAATGCCTGCATCAGCTACAAGAACAGACTCCAACAGGAAATGTATATGTATGTTCTCATGGTTTGTAAGGAGCAAACACCACAACTGAGTTGTGTCCCCCAAAACCAAATGAGTTTGAAACAGCTGCAATGCATAGGATGACAAGTCAGCTGAGGAAGAAAATAAAGTTTCTACATAAAAACAATATAACCTAATCATTAGATCAAACCATGTCTACTTTCTACTTCACCTTCATTTTACTTGAAGGATTGAGACATGCACAAACAAAAGAAACTGCAAAATATAGATTTCTACTTAAAGACTATACATGTTTACTGGTAAGTAGTCGCTCGAGATCTCAACTTGTTGAAAGAAGTTAGACGTTGATTTTTAACAATATGTCATAAACTTTCAAGTAAAATCAAAACATACCAACATTTACTTCATGCTGCTTCTTTACATTGGCCACCGTATCGAATTCGACTGAGGGTTCTGGAATCTGTTAGAAGATGAAATAAAATCAGATCTTAGCTGCTTTTCCAAAAAAAAATCAAACAAAACATTAACCAGATAAGTAATACTTCTCTTTAGAATAACAAGTAAAATAACTCTTACAAATTGGTTTATTGTTGGATGTAGCCATCCAGTATTGATTGCTTTGATAGTGGCAATTGCTTCTAGCCCACCAGCTGCACCTAGGCAGTGTCCTATCATAGACTGTCAGGAGAAATGGTTAGATTAAAGTTAAAAATGATATCTGCATATACTTTCTTCTTTGTGAAATGTAATTGACTATGATCTCTATAACTACATTACCTTCCCAATTTTATAAGCTTCCATCTAATAAAAATAAGGAAACTAACCTTAGTTGCATTGATTTTTATTTCAGATGTGTTCTTGAACACACTCTTGATAGCATTCACCTCGGCCAAGTCGCCTGCTAATGTTGATGTGGCATGGGCATTTATGTAATTCACCTGTATGAACAATCATGCATATTATTATTATACAACAGTTAAATATTATCCCAAATAAAAACAATAAAACTAGTCGCAATGAATAAATAAAACATAGGTAAACAGAAACCAAACACCATTATGATGAAAATATGAAACAAATCACCTCTTCTGGTGATACTCCTGCATCAATAAGACTCCTCTCAATGCATGTGGAGACACCAAGACCATCAGCTCTTGGATCTGTCATATGGTAAGCGTCACAATTAATAGCTCCACCCAGATACTCAGCAACTATAGGAGCCCCTCTCTTCAATGCATGTTCCAAACTCTCCATAACCTGTACAGAAACAATTAATCAGTTAAATGCTTTGCTCTGTGATTGTTTGCCAACCACTGGATAAACCTTTTCATAAAAAATAATAATAAACAACCATTCCCAAGTGGCAAGCACATTAATATGAGAAAATGTAATATCTATAAAACTCGGTGATAAAAGGAGTATCACAGAAATATGAAAATATACATCAAATAGAAAATCCTCATTTGGTTGTGAATGAATTTGTTCCAAAAGATGTCCTCAAAATAATAACAAAAGATTTTTTCGTTATACCATCTCTCTCAGTCAGCATTCACATGTGAATAATAACTCAGTTTCATCTACAAATGTAAACACACTGATTCACAACCAATGCCAATCAATCTCCTTTGAAGGCTGTGCCATCAGAAGAATGGATGCTAAATAATAGACAAACTGACCACTTGATAAATATTCTACGATAAGGAAACTAGCAAAGAAAAATATGATGCACTCTAAACTTACCAAAACTCCTGCACCTTCACCCATGACAAAGCCATCTCGATCTTTGTCCCAAGGCCTTGAAGCAGTGTGAGGATCATCATTCCTCTGAGATAGAGCTCGACATGCAACAAATCCACCCAAACCGATCGGAATAATTGCAGCTTCAGTTCCACCAGCTAACATGATATCTGCCTCACCTCTGCGGATATGGTTTGCAGCTGCATAGAAGCAATAGTTGGATGTAGCACATGCCGTTGAGATGGAATAGTTTGGACCCATGAACCCCACTTCAATTCCAAGCAATGCAGAGCCCATATTAGTGATTGCATATGGTATAAAGAAGGGTGTTATTCGCCTATATCCTTTGTCAATAAGAGCTTGTACTCCATCAGAGAAAACTTGAAGGCCACCCATCCCAGTGCCTACAAGCACACCAGCTCGCTCTTTGTCAATCTGCACAACCAACATAAATCAGTCATTTGAAATGTTAATAAAAAAATGTAAACACAACTTAAGACAGATCAATGGGATGTGAGATGCATATAAACAGATTTGTTAGCTATCATCCATGAACTATTCAATACCACTAAAGTTTATGAGACATGCCGCCAGAGACCTAGATTTTGGCAAGCATAAATAAGAAACATAGCTTTTGAGTTAATAAAGTGCCAAACTTTTTCTTTACTTGGAACAATAGGTTGAAATTACATGCACCAATCTAGATTGGAGTTATGCAATGTGTGCACGTAAGATAATTAACACACAGAAGATACAATCGCGGGTATTAAAGATTTAAGACAAAGCTAGAAAAGGAATATACAGACTGAGATGAAAAATAAATAGCAAAAACATAGCATTGATACTGAATAGCTAGAGAACAATAATTTGCTAGACATGAAAAACATCTAGAAAAATGATGTGATTATTTCCAGTACCAGAAACATGCAATGTGGTAGACCAAAACATGCTGTAAAGCACCAAAAACAATCTGTCAAAGAGCCTTCTTGAATGGGATATAGAAAACATGTAATAAAAAAATAATGCAGTAGGAGAAGTTGCCTACACTTCATGCAAAAGCTAACTGATGAATTTGTTGTTGAAATCAATTGATTACCACTTTTACACATGTTCACCATATAAGATCATGTTTAATTTGATCAGTGTTCATCAAAGAACCATAATCCACAAAGGAGAAATAAAGCATCTTTTTCCTCCCAACAGACCGGACATCAACACCTTGCACAAATTATTAATTAACAAGTTTGAGAAGCTATTTGATTGCACCTCAGATTGGAGATTCAATTCTCATCTCATATATGAATCTTGTTAATTTAGGTGCTAAACAAGGCAATTATGTGTGCCAAAGCTCACTCAATTCATACAACAATCGTGGAAAATGCCAGCAACCTGAGGCGACAAGAAGGAAAACTTCTTGCACAAAAGGCGGTCTTGTTCATAACCAAAGAGTTAGTGTATGACCCTGCAAACTAAAGAATGAATGATAGAAGTTGAATCCCCTTAAATATGCACCCTCAGACTTGTGGCTATTAGTGTATATGAAGGCCTGCTTCCATTGACTTTTTGTGTGGATAAAATAGAGAATAGAAGGCCCTGGATAAATTAAGCAGTCTACATCTGAGCTTGCAAATTAAAGATCCCACAGAAAAGAGAAGAAAAGCAAAGCCTTTCTCAAATAAATTCAAAGTATTTGCAGAAAAAAGGAATCTGAGAAAGATGTGAATAGCTCAGACATTTTTCTTTAATTTTCTGAGTTTTTATGGTGTATTTTGTGAGAAGGCACTAAATCTAATTTTTACAGCAAAATTTTCCAAATTATGCACCTTTCAGTTCTTATGATATACTTGTTGCTGCTAATATCACCATCCACATATTGCAATTAGACCAGCGGACATTTTGATGAGATTTTAGTATTTACTCAATAAAATTTGACAAACGAAACCCTGCTTACCGAATGAATGTATAAATATCAACAACATGGCAGGCTGAAACTCTAAAAAGGAGACGACAAAGAGGTGTGAATCTTTAGTACAGATAGCTTTTTTATGATATCAAACTTCAAATTTTAGGGAGGCTCCAGATAGTCCATACCTTATTTATTTTATCAGGTCCCAAGTCTGCATCTTCTAGTGCCTTCTTCCCACTGACCAAGCAATACCTAAGGCAATCATCCAAACGTCTGTCATTCTTTGGATCGATATATCCCTCAGCAGAGAACCCCGAATTTGTCCTCCAAACCTTGTAGGGAACTTCGATGCATCAAAACGGTCTATCAGGGTGATCCCACTTTCACCTTCCAAGAGCTTTTCATAATATGCATCGACATTGTTTCCGAAAACAGAGACTAGCCCCATGCCTGTAATAACCACTCTTTTTTAGGATCTTCTTCTCTTTTAGGCACACTAATTGTGGTAGATAACCCTGCTCTGATGCCTGCCATAAGACCTGTTTGTATGATGACAGTAAACAGTTATTAAGAAAACCATGCTAATAACATTTGTCAATTTAGTTACATGTGAATGTAGTCTTGTAACATTTAAAATGAACATAAACATGATCCATGTGCGCATAGATAAATATCTACAGGAACTGAAAATTATAGGCCAGTCTGGATCTGGTGTCTTTGATGTACAAGCATAGTCAAATTAAAGATATGTCCAGAATCACTTTACAGATGTTGCCCATTATTTTCATCTTCCAGTTCATTTTCATTGCTTAGGAGATTCTCTGGATAAGAAGTTATCCCAGTCTACAAGCTAATCACATCAAATAGAAGAATGTTTTTCTTATCACACTATAATAAACAAAGGCCCTGAATAGCTCACTTTGAATATCTTGAGCTTTGCAATGACCATATGACACCTAGACATAACCTAAACCTTAGTTGTATGTCTCCTTTGTACAGGTAGGAAAAAAGACTAACATTTAATCCATTCAGATTATGTTGGGCGATTTGACTGTCAAATTCCAAACCAGGAAAATGTTACCATGGTAAATCAAATTACCTAGGCCAATGAGAAATCATTTCATTTGGCCTAGTCTAGTGTTCTAACGAGCCATGCAATCTTATGATTCAGTGAAAATTCAAGAAATGACAACATCGTGACAAGAACCAACATAGTAATCTCAATAGATAATAAGTACAATCACCAAGGCAATATATTTGAAAAACCCTATACCTTGACATTTTGTAAATCCCCTCTCACAGTAGGCATAGTCCAACCTGTAGTTGCAGGGCTGCTTGATACGGGTGGAAGAAAACGATAACATTTCATGACTGGTTAGGTAATTTTAGGAAATAAGATATCAAATTTCCAAACAAGAAATAAAATAACCACAATAAACTGAACTCCCTATACTGCTGAAAACACATATTAATGAGCCTAATGCATCTACCTATGGCATCAAGAATCACACCTTGTTGTCATTCTACAGAAATTCAACACAACCTCCTGATAAAACAGATTAAGATATTGACTTTGGTCAGAAACGTAGAAACCCCTGAGACAATAGACTCAATTGAACTTTGGAAAATTTGTAATTTAACCTTTTGAAAAGCCTATCTCACATCCAAACATATCCCAACCTCTAGTTACATGGCTACTTTAATATAGATAGAAAAGTACAATAACATTCCTTCTGGTTGGATGTTGTGAGGAATAGGGCTATCAAAGTCGACAATGGAAATGTTTTACCAAAGTGGATTAATCTCCTAAGCTGTTGAGAAACATTTCGTAAGGCCCAGTGAGCGGTGTCAGGGGCTACGCAATGTCGCTGAACAAAGAAGAGGACTAAAACCAAGAGCTTTTAGACAGAAATGTGGATAATTCGTGAGGGAAGAGACTCTCCATAGAAAACCTATAGCTTGGTCTTTTACAGAGCCCATGTCACACCTAAACATGGAGTCAAACTCTAGTTGCATGGTTAGAAAATAAAAGTGATGTTCCCTCGCTAGTTGCATATTGGTGTGCATTTACACTCTCAAATTCCAAACCAAAAAAAACCTTACCAGAGTGAATTATGCCCTGAGCCTTTCCTAGTGTAAATTTTAGTGGCTAATCTTCGTTAATTCATGAATATTTGGGTTTTTGAAATTTGGATTTGGCTAATTTTGAGGTGTTAGGTTGCTTGTTATTTCGCCTAAATTTTTTGGGTACAAGTTAATTTTTTAGGTTGATTGCCTAGCGTTAACAGTAATAAGAAAAAATTATACTTAGAAAAAAATTATACTCCATCGCCTTTACCGCATGCAAAAGAGAGACATTTGCTATCGGAACATAGCATAATACTATCAGTCCACAACATATCCTTTCAAATCATGACATTCGCCAAGATTTCGAAAGTCATTTTTAGAAATTCACAAGTAATATCTATGGTTTTTCGTTTGGGGGTCTTAAAATTTACCCCGGCCCTTTTCACAAGTAATTAAAAAGAACTGCAGTGATAAAAGACACAGGAAAAAGGGGCTTTGCAAAGAGCATAGAGAGGATCTACAGAGCACACAGTCACCATCAAGGGGAGGCATTCATTCGCATATCAAACCATTAAAGAATATTTGGCAAAATCCGAAAAACTCTAATCTTTTTTATCAAACAAAAATAATAACACTCCGTAAACCTGGACCGAGGAGAAGAACCAAACTAGAGAAAACAAAAAACAAAAAAGTTTAAACGAACAATTTCCACCATACAATTTTTTCGTAACAAAATCCTGGGGGCAATTCCCACCATGCAGTATTTCCAAAACAAAATCTTAACACAGTCCCCACCGTGTAGTATTTCCTAAATGTATCCCCCATCAAAGAAAGAAATGCAAACCAACCTGCATGATGCGACCTCTTAGGTTTTTTTGTCCTAATACCAATTAGAAGGGAAACATCTTCTCCAGCTCTGAGACCATGAAATCTAAGACGAGGGGCTCCTTGACCGGATCCAACGGTGGGTAGAGAGGCCGCCATTCCTGCACATGCCGAGCTTGCCATCGCCATTGCCCCGCTCTGAAGAAGGCTTAAGACTTATTATCAACCTTTTAAGCTATTTGTTCCATGCACCCAAAAGGGCGAATAGTCCAAATCAATGAAAACTGATGCAGGAAAAGGGAGGTGTAGCATAACACTTTTCCATGCAATGGTTACCAAGTGGCTGAAATTAATATTTGAGCTTCACGAGAGAAAACAGGTGTTGGAACGAATCCTGTATGTAATTCATCTAGATTTGGGTTATACTAATTTATCATTGTAGTTGGTGATGCTAGGTTAGAAAAACAAATAGATTTCTTCCACTTGGTTTTTTATTTTGCCCACTTTCCACAAGGAGTTGAACTGTATCATAGACTGCAATGCTAGAAAGACATGTGTGCCCACGTGGCAGTGCGCAGGCAGCTTTGTTGATTGTGCATGAGATTTCTTATGTGTTTACATGCTTACATATTTATTTTGTATTTTATAAAACAAAAAAGAGGTTGTGGTGGTTGGAAGTTCTAAAGACATTATGAGGATTTTCACACTCCACAAGAAATCTCTCCCCATTTAGATACTTGATTCATGCATGTGTGTCTCCACTATTTATATATTTATTATATTTATATATTTATCATTAATATATACATATATATGTATGTATCCACATGTGTATATAATATGAATGATTGATAAGTGGTTAAAAAGAGTTGTCTTTTTAGAGAACTTATATGAGCATTGGCTAAGAGGTTTTTCCTTATTCCTTATTATTTTAAAAATAATTTTGGGTTAAATCTTCAATTGTATACATCTCTATTTTGTGCATGCATCAAATACTTGAGTATTTCAAATTAAGCATATTTATAAATATGTAATATATAGTAAACAATATTTAATTAACTACTCAATCAAATATTTAAGGAGATAGAGGTCTTGGCTTTCTATATTGATGTGACACGGGCTTTTGAGTCACTTATGAACTTGTTGTAGTATGAACTTTTCTACATAGATATGAAACTATTTGACCTATCACCACTTGAATTTGGATCTCCAAATATGATAGTACTTGTAGAGTTCTTTTTGTATAAGACTCTTTAACGGCCACCGTCTTTTGTCGCTCCGGCCTTAGTTTCTTTTTGTTCGTTTGAGCCTAAAATCGACTAAGTATGAAGTTGAATGCGGAAGATGTCCATGCGTCCCTTTGGTGCACCCGGGGCATGAAGCGAAGAAGGAATGTTCTCAAACTTGCGTTGCATTGCCCAAGTGTCCTAGACCCGATAAAGTTTCCCCGGCGGGTTGAAAATTCAAAACATAATGGAGACACACGCGCCCTTCACGCGTCGCCTGAGCGCAATTTCAAATTGAGAAAAAGAAAAAAGGTCCCCAAACAAGCGCACGACCTCCACATGACAGAAAAGGATCATCATCGACTAAAGGAGCGCAAGTCGAATGAATTAAAGACAATCAAAAATATCACCAACAGGCAGTTGAGATATTGACACAAAAACGAAAGATCTTGTAAGAAAATTGAATGTTGTCGGTGGAAGGCCTAATTCCAGACATTGAAGCGAGAGCCTAGAAGATCTATAAAGGAATGTTCTGATCTAAGAGCAAAGAGGCGAAAGGTTAGAAAAGAAAACATACGAGAGTTGTGAAAAGAGATTTTAGGCTTAGTTATTGTATTGGCTAGCCTTAGCAAGACTCTGTTGTAGAAGGAAGTTGTAATCTGTGCCATATCGGCCTTATGTATTATTTTCTCTATGAATAAAGAGTTCTTGTTTTGTGCATATTAGCTTTCAATATTTTGTGTCCTTCTTCTCTCACTGCTAGTAGTTTTTAGATAAATTTGAAGATCTGTTGTTGGTTTACGCCCTTGGGTTTTCTTTATGTATCTATCATTTGCATATTGTTATTGTTAATTGGAGTTTCCTACTACCTATCCAAATTAGTGTACGAGAAATCAATAAACACAAAACAACGTCGAATATGCAAGGGCTTAGTACCTTAGAGATGGTGATGACTAATACGGCGCCAAGTACATGATTAGTTCCTCGTTGCATCTCTCGTGCAAACCTTTGCAACTCAAAGACACTAGAGAAAAATGCTTAGATATTTTATGCGGAAATTTGCTAGAAAAAGTGGATCCGAGAAGCATTAACTTCCTTTGTGGTGTCAACCCCGTGTGATAAAGAATATGTTAAAGTAGGTATTTACCTTAGCTCATGTTCACCTAGGTGCATTATTGTATTTATCCTCACCCACTTATGTGTGTGGATATTTCTTTTTATTTATTTAGATATTAGGAGATATTATCTAGTTGTTAGGTATAGTTCTTTCCTTGATCTATGGTATTGACTAGTTCTTTCCTAGATCTATGGTATTGACTAGATCCTTGATGTCTAGTTCTCTCATAAATCTATGGACTTGACTAGTTCTTTGATGACTAGTTCTTTCCATGATTTATGGCTTGATCTACTTCATTGTGATTGTGGTTCTTAGATTGTTATTCCTTGCCTATATAAACAAGGCCCATTCTCATTGTATTTCATTGAGTTACATAATAATATATGATATTCTGTTACATTATGAGGATACTATGATAAACAAGAGGCTAAAAATTCAAAACAACATTTTCCCAAATTTTCAACTTATTTGGATGAGGGGGGAAGGCCCATATTTATAGCCTAGGGGTGAGGTTAGACTATGGGTTATTAGGTAATCTGGGTTGGGTAAAGTAACCCTAGTTAAGAGACATGATGTGATCAAGCGGGGCTCACAATTTGAATTATGAGGTTAAAAGATAAGGATGTGATATGGAGTGGGGAGCATGATTGACATGGTTAGGTGCAATAATGCATCTCATTTTTGAATTTAGGAGTGGGATGTCGGATGTGTGTATTATTGCCCATGAATTGAATAAATTTGGGATATGAGAGATAATGCCAAATTTTAATTATTAAATGGGTTTACATGGAGCCCATTAATTAATTAAAATTTGGGTGAGTAAATGGATGGAATTTATTCAAATTTAGGAAAAAGAAAAGTGAGAGGGAAAGTTGCATGAAGGAGAATAAATGTTGGATGAAGGAGAAGAGTTACACCAAAAATTGGTGTCTACATTTCCCCTTTTTGTGGAGTGGTTTGTGATAGCAAGCCATGAGACAAAAAAAAAAGGATGGGATGAAGTTATGTGTCAAAGGATGGGTAAAGACATGACCAAAGGAAAGATACCCAGGTGAAAAAAGGATCACAATAACAATGAAAAATATGGTGGTGACTCCAATATCACATCGGTAGAGGAAAATTGTGGTCTCAACGGAGATGGGTGACAATGTTCTATGGACCAGTGAGTGGGGGAAGACCACTGTAGTATGGATGTAAACCGTGATGACCAATGGGTCATAGGAAAACATCAAAATATGTGCAATTGAATGCAAAGAGTATGTGAAATCCTTCATACGTGAGGAATCGAGTGAAAAATCATCCGCAAAAGGGACGAGGATGAAAATAATGATGCCCCAACACAAGGCACGATATAGAAGGTGGATATGTAAGTAAAAATGCCCCTAGGGGGAATAATCATAAATGTGGACATGATGAGTAGATAGGATAGAAGGGTGAGATAGAATGCCCTAAAAGGGTGATAAATATGATGGTAATCATGTTTCATAGGAAAGATGCATAAGTGATGGAAAATTAGTAGGTGAAAAAGAAAAAGCAGTCCCACTTCTTTGGTAAGTAGGATAAGAAGTCAAGATACTTTTGTGACAAAACAAAAAGAAAAAACATTCATGGAAGAGAACAAGATCAGATAGGTGGTGGCCATTATGGTATCCACCAAGACAAAAATTCCATAGGAAGATGTGATGAGGGATATATATGATGATATCTCCTTGAGAGGGTTGACAAGAATGGAAGATACGACACCACTCCCGAAAGGAGAAGAGATAAACCCATCATAGAGAAGAGGAAGAGGACATTGAATGGAGTAGAGGATGTGGTGGAGGAGGAGAAAAAAATGAAAGAGGATAAAGGGGATGAGGTGTAATAGGATGGAGAAACCATCATCCATGGATAATGAGGAGTGTGAATTGTGCTTGATTGTGATGGAAAGAAGAGGAAGAGAATAATAGAGAAGGATGATAAGAGAGGAGAGAAGATAGATGAAAGCACAAAAGAGAGAGAATGATAGTTAATATGAAGGTAGTGGGAAAAGATAAGGGGAAAAGAAATAGAGAAGGCGTGATGGGCTGGAGAAAAATAAAATAGAGAAAGAGAATAGGAGAAGAAGGGAAGGAGGAAGAACAAACAAGAAGAAGATGAGATGAGAAGAGAGAAGAGATTAGAGGAGATAGTGAACGTACAAGAGATGTGCCATAGTAAAGAAACAAGATATAATAAAGAGGAGAGATGGTGGGAGAAAGAAATGATGAAGGAAAAAGAAGAAGAAGACAAGAAAATGACAGAAGAGAGGGTGAAAGGGAGATGGAGATCAAAAATAAAGGAGAGAAAGAATGGATCACAAAAGAGATGACAAGATGAGAAAAAGAAGAGGTGAAGAATATTAGAGAAGGATGATAGGAGAGATGAATAATAAGATGTGATGAGGGTAGGGGATAACATCAGGAAAAAGGAAGAGAAGGATGGAAAGATGAAGGGGATGAAGAAGATGAAGAAGTTAAAGAAGATGAAAGAGGAGGTAGAATAGAGAAGAGAAAGAAAGGAACAATGAGGAGCCAAGAGGTTGTAGAGGAGATGAGAGAATGGAAAAGAAACTGATGTATAGTGATGGAATAAGGTAGGGGTGGTAGAGAAAGAGGTTTGGTAATGGGAAGGTGGAAATAAGAGGGAAAGAAGAGATGATAGAGAAAAATGGGAAGGGAATTGAACCAAGGTGTTAGGAGTAAGACCAGGTAAAGAATATGAAACAGACTGCATGGAAATGCATGTGGAGAATGGGATGATAAAAAAGATGGGAAAATGTTGGTGAGCAGGTTATCAATGGAGAAGTAAGATGAAAGTGTGAGGAGAAGAGGGGATGAAGATGATATAGAGGAAGTGAAAGAAAACTAGGAGTAGAAAGGAGGAGAGGACAAATGAGAAAATGATGCAAAAGGGAGGAAACCAAAATGGGAGATAAGAAGTGAAGAGTGAGCATTATAAGGCATGTAAAGAGAAGTTGGAGGGGAGGAATGACACAGATTGGAAAAGATGTAGAATTGATGATGAGAAAATAGGGAGAGGGTGTATGATGAAGACATAGAGATATTGAAGAAGGTGAAGGGAAGATGGAAAGGCAATGCCAGTGAGATGGATGTTAGGAGAAATCCTCGATAATGATCAGAGGGCACAAAAGAAAAAAGGAAGGAAGAGAAAATGGAGGAGGTAAAAAGGAGTGAACATGGACATGTAGAATGGGGATAAATGAATTTTAGGAGAAGTCCACCGATAATTATTAGCGTGAAAATGGAAGATGATGATGAAATAATGTAAGAGGAATATTAACAAATAATGATGGTAAACGAGGTGTAGATATGTGGGAGAACTTGAGAAGGTGGAGTGGAAAGAGTAAAGAAAGGAGGGATAATGATTTGTGTGGAGATGATGATGAGGAGAGGATGTAATGGATGAGGATGTGGATGAAGATGAAGGAAGTAAAGATGAAGGAATGAGACATAGTAAGAAATGGTATGAAGTGGTTAAGTTAGATTTCCAAATGAGGGATGATGGGGATGATATTTGGGAAAGTTTGAGATATTTTGTGTGAGGAAGAAAGAGGGAAGAGGATGTGTTTATGGGGAATGAAGAGAAAATGTGGATGGTGGGAATGTGGAGTGAAGGGGAAAGGAAAGGAGACAGATCATTCCTAAGAGAGACTCTTAAGTAAGATCACCATGTCGTAGGAATGGTTAAGTAGGATCACAAGCCGAAGAAGAAGAAGAAGAATGATGAAAAGAAGTGGATGGTTGGAAAGATTGATGGTAAGAGTGTATGAAAAATGGAGTGAAGGGGAACCCTCAGGTATATTTTCCATACTGTGAAAGTGCGTAAGTAAAGTGATCGAGGAGAAAATGGATATTAAGATGATAATAAGGAAAAGAAGGAAACAAAGGAGTGTAACATAAATGGATGGAGGAATGTATGCGGTGTAGGATGGAGAGTGTGAGGGGAATCCTTAATTAGGATGCCCATGTTGTGTGAGTGATGATGTAGAGCGTTAAGTAGAAGTTATGGAGTGGGAAGACGTTTCTAGTGATGATTGTTGTTCAATGGAATAGAAAATGGTGGAGGAGTTTCTACAATGACAAGATCTTAGGAAAGAGATATATTGCAATTAAGAAGCTACATGTGAAATGGGTGGTTAAGTAAGATCGTCAAGTTGAAAGAAGAATGAAAGGGAAACAAAATGATAAAATAGATGCAGTAAAAGGATATTAGGGAAAAACACAAAAATAATTATCCGGGTGGAGGATGGGTGAAGGATGAAGAAACAATGAGAGAAGGACGAAGTGGGTGAGAAGAGAAGTGGAGAATGAGATGGGATGAATTTTAGGAGAAAATTGGGTTGAAAAAGGAGACTAGGAGGAAGGAATGGTCAACAGATGTGATTATGAATGAGACCTTGTCTAGAATGACAGGTCTACTTTGAGTAGGATTTTTCATGTTGCGTGGGTAGTTACGTAGAGATGTGCCAAGATGGGGATGAAAATCCTGGAATGGTGAAGAAGATGATGTCTGCACTAAATGATAGACATGAATAAGAGTGATGAGAAGGGTAATGGGTGGATAATTGGCAAGAGAAGAGAAGGATGATGTGAGAGGATGGATGGAGAAAGGTCACATTGGTCATGGTGGGGGATGAGGAGTTGTTGGATAATGAATGCTACTTGAGAGATATTCTCAAGTAGAATTCACAAACTACAACGGAGATCAAGTAGAATTCCCAAACCGAATAGTGCATTAAAGAGAGTGTGTAAAAATAGTAACTGATTTCATGATTTTATGGATGATGCTAATAGGGGACATCCTTAGGAGTAAATATATGGATGCAGATTTATGATTTGAAATTTGATTTGAAGAATGTGATTATGATAAAAGATGACTTTGATGAGATGAGTGTCACATGACCGTAACAAGGGGCATGCAAGAAAACCATGCTTCGAACTAGATAGGAGGTAAAAAAAATAAGGTACCACTCAAGGCATTGCACTTGTAACCAATAGCAGGTGTTAACACATAACCAACGATATTTAGTTATACCAAAAGACCATGAGGGAAATATGGATGAAATATTCTCATAAACCTAATGTTGACATGACAAGGGATTTGAGATGTAACTTGTATGTGGGAAGAAGGTTCTCCAAAGGTGGTGTTCCTTAAGTCTATGCCCCAGCTCTGGGAAAGGGAAAGAAATAATAGAAGAAAGTTGATCAATGCGGGAAGCTTTCTGGGAATGTTGATAAAAGGAAGGTTGATCAAAGTGGGAAGTCTTCCAAATGCCATAACAAAAGAGTAGCCATCCTTCGAGGGTATGGTCTACTATATACATAATATGGATGGAAAGAATAATATATATGATAGCCATCCTTCGAGGGATCGATCTATTTCTTATGATTTTTCTTTTGACTTTGATTTGCATATTTTTTTTTTTTTTTTTCCTTTTTTTTTTTTTTTTTTTTTTGCATGAACAATTATCCTTCGAGGGATCAAGTCTTTTTTTTAATAACTTTGATTTTTTTTTTGCATGCATGAATTTTAGCTTTATATGGGGGAGAGTTGGGAATAGCTAAGTAGACCACTTAGGAGGGGATGATGATTATACAAGAGACACCCTGGACCCTTTACATGACTGCATAGGAGAATGAGAGGGTGATGGATGTAATGATTATGGGGTTCTCACCAAATGGGAGAACTTATCCATAATGAATATGCTATGAGTAGAGTCATGGTACTCATATTCAAGGTCATATCAAAGTAGTGATGGTAGACCACATAATTCATATCATTACCATGATAGATGGAAGGGGCTAATGGTGGAGAAATGGTCTAAAGATATGACTATGCTCATAGGTGCATGTACTAACAATAGAATGGTCGTAAGTGCAATGCATTAAGGGGTTGATCTCTGATTTACCATCAAGGGAAGCCAAGTGATAAGCCCCAGACCCATACTTATGTGTGATAATATATGGTCTGATCCAGTTGGGAGAAAATTTTCCCCGTTGGCTCCTTTCTAAGGTAGTGACGTTTTGATTTTCCTTTAAAACAAGGTCACCTATTTTAAAATCATGTTCTTTGATATGTTTTTATAAGCACATTGGATACGCTCTTGATAAACATGATGGTGTTCAAGAGTGAGAAGGCGACGCTCATCTAATAACTCAAGTTGCATTAGACGTTCTTAGTGATAATCTTCATCAGAAATGAAGTTGCGAAGAGACACACGTAAAGATGGAATTTGAACTTGAGAGGGGAGAAGGGATTTGAGCCGTACACAAGAGAAAATGGAGTGGCCCTTGTGGAAGTGTGAATGCTAGTGTGATAGGCCCACAGAGCAAAGGGAAGTTGGAGATGCCAATTTTGACTGCTTGGTTGATAGTCTTGGCCAAGATATTTCGAAGAGTTTTATTAGTAGCCTCGGCTTGGCTTGGCCATTAGCTTGAGGATAATATGGGGAAGAAAAGCTAAGTTGGATATTGAATGCATCACTGATTTTTTTAAGATCCTTGTTTTTAAAGGACTTCCCATTATCCATAATAAGTTTATGTGGAACACCAAAGCGACAGATGATGTGTTGATATATAAAATTAATGATTGGGCTAGATTTAGTTGAGGTGAGTGGGATTGCTTCCACCCATTTAGTGAAATATTCTGTAGCAGTGATGATAGAATGATGTTGTTGTGATGAACGGGGATTTATTAGACCAATAAGATCAAGACCCCATTGTGAAAAGGGCCATAGGTCTTGGGTAGGTTGTAAAGCTTGGCTAGGAATACAAATAAGATTAGAGTGTTGTTGACATCTTACGCACTTCTTGACATACTCACAACAATCGTGGTTAAGAGAAGGCCAATAATAGCCGAGGTGAAGAAATGCTTGGAAAAATAATAACCCACTAAAGTGTCCACCACAAATACCATCGTGGACTTCTTGGATAGCTCGAGAGGCTTCATGGTATTTAAGGCACCTGGAGAAGGATACCATCAAACCCGTGCTTATAAAGAATACCGCCAAGGATCACATAACGAGTAGCACATGTTGGATAAAAGACCACCTAGCATTTTTAGAAAGACCAAGAGGAGTGATGGATTTGGATAAATAATCAAAGATTTGAGAATACAGAGATCTGATGAATTAGGTTCGACAAGATGAATCTGAGGTATGTCATAGAATGGTTGTTTATGATGGTGTATAATGACCAAAATCTTGGGCTCTTGCATTTTCAAGGGATAAGGGCCATGAGGGATGCCATTGTATCAAGTGAAATGATTGGTTGATCGAGGGACAAGTTGAATAGTGTAAGAATCAAAGGCTTTAAGAAAATGATGAGAAATGTCACGATATTGTTGTAGAATATCACTTTTACATTGATATTCACTTGTGACTTGCTTTATTACTAGTTCAGAATCACCATAGATGTCAAGAATATGGATGTCTAGAAAGACAACAATTTCTAGTCCTAGTATAAGGGCCTCGTATTCTTCCATATTATTGTACATTCAAAATCTAGTTTGAATGCTAAGGAGATAGGGGCATCTCCAGGAGGAATGAGAACAACACCTGCTCCTCCCCCTTGTTGGCATTTAGAACCATCGAAGAAAAGAGTCATTTTAAGGGGATCATGATGAAATTGATTGATTGATTCATCTGGGAAGTGATCATGAGGAGGTTGTGTATTGGGAAGAGGGCTTCTACTAATTGGTCGGTGATAGCTTGACCCTTAATTATTTTTGAGGAATGAATTCTAGGTCAAACTTGGTCATGAGAAGAAGCCATCGAGTGATATGATCATTGTGATATGGCTTAGAATGCATTACTTTGAGAGGTTGGAAGTTAGTAACAATATAGGTTTTGTGATTAAGAAGATAGTGTCGAAGTTTTGATGTAAAGAAAAAATAGCGCAACACAATTTTTCAGCTTCAGTGTATCATGTTTCATAGTTGTGAAGAGTATGAATGATATAATAAATGACATGTTTCGTGTCCTTGGCCATCATGATGTGCTAACATAGCTCCTAGAGCATGATCAGTTATAGAGATATATAAATAAAAGGGCTCCCCCTCGCATGGAGGTGTGAGTACCAATGGAGATAAAAGGTATCATTTAAGATCATCAAAATCCTTTTGATAGTTGTGGTCCCAATCAAAATTTATGTCTTTTCAAAGAAGGTGATGAAAGGGTGACATCGATCGAGAAAGTTGTGATATGAAAATGGACGAACAGATTGAGAGTTGGCCTTGAAGACTGTGAAGTTGTTTGAGATTGGAAGGAGGGGCAATTTGAGGATTGCTTTGATTTTTGTGGGGTCAACCTCAATGCCCCTGATAGACATGATGAAGCCAAGGAGTTTCCTAGTAAGAACTCCAAAACACACTTTTCTAGATTGAGGCAAAGGAAGAAATGAATGAGACGTTTGAAAAGGATTTCAAGGACCGAGAGATGATCACATCGATGTGGATTTTCCAAGAGGTCATCAACATAGTCTTCTATAGTTTGATGTATGAGGTCATGAAAGATATACGTCATGGCTCATTGATATGTGGCCCCAACATTCTTTAAACCGAAGGGCATGACATGATAACAAAAGGTACCCCATGGGGTGATAAAGGATGTCTTGTGTTGATCTTCGGTGTAATTAGAATTTGATTGTAGCGAAAAAACCATCCATTAGAGAAAGCATCTCATGTCCCGTAGTAAGATCTACAAGTTGATCAATATTTGGAAGTGGAAAATCATCTTTAGGGAAAATGAGGTTAAGATCTCAAAATTTAGTACATATACGAAGCTTTCCAGATGCTTTAGTGATGGGTATGATGTTAGAAACCCATTAGGGATAATCAATGGGGATGATGAAGTTGGAGTAGAAAGAAGACGTTGCAGTTCTTCTTTCACAAGAAGATAAGAAATTGAGGATGCATGGTGAAAAGCTTCTGCCTAATCGGTTTAGCATTGGGGATGACAATGATGTTATGAACAATGATGGAGGGATCAAGACCTAACATGTCCAAGTATGACCATGCAAAAATCCTGGCTATGTTTGGATAAGAATGAGGTGAAGGCTTCGAGTTCTTGAGGTTTCAAAGACTGGCCTACTTTAAGGATGTGGGGCTCTTGAGGAGTTCCAATAGTAATGTCGATAGTGGATTCATTTAAGAGATTGGACATGTCAGGAGGAAGGGTTTTTGGATATGAGAACCTTGGCCCCCATGTAGGAAAGAATGGAAGTATCATCATCACATTGAAGAATGTCAATGATAGGGGAATCTTCCTCTACCATCTCTGGATGCTTAAGGGGAAAAGATCGGGTTTCATTTTCAACTTGGTAAGTAACGATCCAAGAGAAATGGTGGAAATAAAAAAAAAGTTAGGGGAATAGGGATAGTGTCATCTAGATCTGGATCCGTAAGATAGTTGGATGGAGAGAAGGTATTATCTGAACTGGTAGGATAGTCGGATGGAGATGAGATATTATCTGAATTAGTAGGATAGTCGAGATGGAGAAGAAGTGTCCTCTATGAATTAGTAAGGTAGTATGGATGGAGAAGAAGTGGGTGAATCAAGGTGGATGGGAGAAGATGCAGATGTGTTGAGGAAGGAGGGATGGAGGAATCTTTATATCCCAAGCCAAATTTTTGACATGATTCATGGGTTTGGGTAAAGATATTTCCATGAGGGCCTTGTTCATAATGTCCCAAGCCAAACCCCTTCCATGCACAATGATAGAGGTATGTATGAGTGAAGGATGGTTTACTAAGAAATCTGAAATCACATGTATATCATTTGGTGTGAAGGTGATCTTCAGTATGAGAAGAAGGTTGATCAAGGCCACCATAGACTAAGTTGGTTTTGAGAGAAGAAGGGCCAAATGAGACAATTTCCCCAACATTTGATTGATACATAGGGGCCTTATCAAGGGTGATGAGGTGGTTGGGAGAAGGAAGGGTATTGAGAGTGAGGAGTTGATATTCCCTAAAGCAAGATTTTACATTATAGTATCAGAGGATCCATTATGGGGTAATGTGGATGGAGGTACAGAAGAACTAGTGGATGCATCAGAAGAAAAATTAGTTTTGGGGACAAGGACATCCTTAGGTCTATAGATCATGTGACATGTCTTGGAAGGAGGGACTTGAACTTAGAAAGAGCATAAATGGTCCCTTCATGTTCATATTTGATACATCGATGGAGAGTAGATGGGACACAATGCATGCATGAATCCAAGGATGTCCAAGTAAAATATTGTATTGGAATTCTCCTTCGATGATGTAGAAGAGCTCGTGGAGGATTTTATGGCCAACATGGATGGGAAGGACAATTGTTCCTAATGGGGGAGTCACAACATCATTAAAGCCATGAAGAATGGTAGGAGACTTAGCAACAATGGTATTAGGTAGTTTGAGTTGATTGAAGGTATGAGAAGAAATGATATTGATACTGGCACCATTGTCAATCATGGTTCGTCGATGATACATGTGTCATTGATGTGGACTATGATGAATAGAGGTAGATCATGCTCTTCTGTGGTATCTTGGGGATTTCTGAACTCTCAAAGACATGGTGGAAAATCGTTGTGAAGGCGTGAGCTAAAGCTGTGAAAGGTTGGGGCTCATCAGATGATACCAAGATGTGTTGCAAAATTTCCATAAGAGCCTGTTTGTGGTGTGGAGAGCTTTGAATGAGCTCATAAAGTGACATTTTGACCAAAAGTAGTTGATGAAGTTGTTTAATAATGATTTGTTTGATGGAAGCAAGATTTGGGAGTGGCCATAAACAGATACCTTGGCTTTAGAAGAAGATGAAGATGTTGATGTGGGATGAGTGGTAGGAGCAGTGATGAAAACCTTTGGTTGTGATGGGGGTGTGGAGGTAGTAAGTTCCTTAGGAGGAGGGATAGTGACAAAATTATTTGGAGTGGGTTGTGAGGTGGAGTCAGGATTATATGGTCTCGAATGGGTGGTTATCCAAACAACATTGATTAAAAGGGGAGGACGATCCTTGGGATCATCCTCCTTTGGTAGTACATTTGTGGTGTCATTGGTTGTATCTTCTTTTGGTGGTGGAGTAGTGACAGGATTTCTTAATGAAAGGGGTGGTCTAGATGTTTTAACAGATGCATGTTGGGATGCGGGGTTGGTTGGGTTGGTGAAAGAGTTGGTTTTTCATCATTAAGATTTTTCATTGAAAAGTGATGTACAATGGCTTGGAGAGATTTTTAGTGTTTAGTGTCATGTCCAGGGGCATGGTGAAATGCACAGACAAGATTAGAATTAAACCATGATGGCCTTGGCACACTTGGGTGAAATATTTAATTGGTGGTAAGGTGATTGTTGAGGCTTGGAGTAGCTGATGAAACATGGTGGTATAATACCCTGGGGTCATCGATGGAGGACTTTGGGATGATGCTTGGACATGTGGTGGTGTAATGATAGCCTTTGACATTGTCTTAGATTTGGGAAGGGGAGATGAATGCATTTGATGTGGGATATTGGTGGAGGATATGGATGCCTTTGACTCAATTTTGAGATATTGGTTGGGAAAGGGTCGTTGTGTTGCTCTATTAGTAGCGTAGGTTATTGATGAAGGGGATGCTCCCAAAATGGAAGAGGATGATGACGAGGGGTGTGGTCCTAAAATAGAAGAAGATGGTGTGGCTTCAAGGGGATTGGTATTGGGGATAGTGAGGTCCACTTTTCGATGGGGATGTGAAGGAGGACGTTTGGGAAATGGGGGTCTAAATATTTTGTCTGTGAATGGGGATCTTTGGAAGGAATGACAAGAATTTCTATAGGAGGAACTGAAGATGATATTGTCGTGGATATGAGTGGGGATTGATTAGATGTGTGAGTATCTGATTGTATAGAGGAAATGGGATGATAATTTGAAGTCAAGGAAAGTTGGAAATGCTTGCCAAAAGTCGTCAAGTAATGACATGGCCATGGAAGAGGAAGGTGAGATAGACAAGTGTACAATAGTAGATGTAGTAGGTGTTGGTAAAAGTGTGGAAAGAGGGACTGGAAGTGATGCTAAGGATGGGATAATGGGTAAAGGTGGAATGATTTTGGTAAGGTAATTGGATTTGATGAAGTAGGTATAATAAGTGATGAAACAAGAATAATATTTGTAAATGGGGAAAGTGTGGTAGGTGTGGAAATGGGTGTGGGTGTAGGAAGAGACGTCAAAGTGGATGTAGACATGACTGATGTTGGTATGGAGATGAGTGTTGATGAGCTTGTGGATGTAAGGAGAGTGTCTAGGGGATGGATGTAATGGTTGATGAAGAAGGTAATGTTATCCATATTTTGGAAAATATTGGATCGAAACGACCCCCATGAAAGGATAGTCATGTTGGTGTGGGTAAGATTTTGAGATATATAATGGAAGTGGTGGGGCTGCGAGGTCAAACAACCATGTGGGTGTAGAAATTTAAAAAAATGAGTGAATGTTTAAATCCATTCTAATGGTTATAGGTGAAGCATTTGGATTATCTACTTGTCGGAGAGGAGGAGCGGCGATCAAGAAGCTTGAGTAAGACCAAAGGAAGAAAGGTGAACATCTCTCGAGAATGAGTCCAAAATTTGGCTCAAGTATACCAGGATGTCTTGGAAGATTCGAGCCACGTGTCGAATGATGCTTCTCAAGGGTGATTCAAATGTTATTAATAACTCTCAAAGATGGTTTTGTACCTCCACCCTAGAAGAGTATAATTAGGTATTGGTCGTGGTGAAAAGTCTTTACTAGATATAGATGAAAGGTGATGATTTCAATGACAAATTCATTTTTTGGGAGCTATCAAGGTGAAGACTCAACTTGATAAACGTAGAAAATGGTTTGGATGGGTTAAATTTTAATTTTAAATGGCCTCAAAAAGGGTTAAGTATAGAAGTCTAGCTTGAGAGAGAGCCACGTGGTGAAAGTGGCGCATCTCAAAGTTTGAATCCAAATACGGAGGCTCAAACAAGTGTTGACCAAAATGCTTCAGGGTTAGGAAAGGAAGTGTGAGGATAGTGAAAAGTTTGAAGAGGAAAAGTGGAGGATTTATAATATCAACTCATGCACTCCTTAAAGGGCATTATGGAAATCTTCAAATTGGGCTTTCAGATGGTATAGCGCGATATCATTGATGGTTAGTCTCTTGAAGGGGACAAATTAATTGAAAATTTTATAGAAATAATTAGTGGCAAGATCGGAGAGTGAAAGTGTGAAATAACTCAAGGGTGAATAGAGAGGTTTATACCAATCGCGCGTGTCCCCAGGCAAGGAATATGACATGGGGAAAATGTATAGGAGAATCAAATCTTGAAATTGTGTGATGGTGATTGGAACACATGTTCAATGCTATTCTAAGAGAAAATTATGAGGTCATTTACTATTAAATTTGGAAAACTTTAGCCCTCCACGTGTCCCGTATTAAAAGGATAGGTTTTTTCAAATGGATGAATGTTTTCCGTTCCATATTTTTCATACGGAAAATGTGACAAAGCCTAAAGAAGTGGATTATCTTTGACTCCGAGCTCAAATATACCAAATCTGAAACCGTTGGAAAGATCTCTTGTTCGCCCACACCATGGAGATCTCGAAAGGGAGGTTAGGGAAAAATGGAGAAAACTGTCTTGAGCCATTGTGAAGATCTATTTACCGAGGAACTTGAGATGGGTTCTATTTTGTAAATTCCTCTTCCTTGAGGCATCGAACCGGTGGTTGATTAATGAGAAATAGGAGCATGGTATGATTTTTGGGGGATTTTGTAGGAACATTGATGGGGATATGGCATAGCTTGACTTGCTTTTACCGAAGTGACTCTCTTTTTTTCTTTCTTCTACGATGGGACTATAAATCAGGAGTCGAGACTAAAGAAATGACATTCTTCTATTTGATGTGAGAGGGCTCCCCTCTTAATAAGGGATATGATATATCGTGAGAGTTTTGGATAAGACCTCCCATATAGAATGTAAACACAAATTTGCCTTGACTATTGTAATGCATCATATGATTTAGGAAGTGAGAGCAATAATAATGTTGACTGTGGGTGATCTTCATCCCTTTCTGTGTTTATTGTTGTCTTCTAATATTTCATTACTGACTTTGGTTATATGTGCATGTTTTGTGTGAGATATATGATTCAATTAGATTTGTAGGTGTCTGGTAAAAGTGTGGAAAACAATGAAGTTCACCACTCCTTTGGTGTATCACTTAGTAGCTTAAGTTTTATTTGCTTTGATCCCCCTTTAACTCATCTCCTTGTAAATTAGAGTAGGATTTAGGATAGATCATCTTAATTTCATGCATAAACCTAAAGTGTAGAGGAGTAGGAAATGGGCTTAATCTGAGAGTTTTTACCAAGTGTGAAGTCCAGACACTTTGGGAAAACTCAATGTTATATGGGGATGAATCACACCAAATGAAGCTTTTAGAAAAGTGGAGTGATGACTCATTTGGGTGTTGTGATTTTGGTTGATGAAGAAGGTAAATTGTGGATGAAGATTGGATCTTTATCACCAACATGGATAGTATTTATGGTGTGGGTATTGGGAGTTTGAGATATAGAAGCAGTGGTGGTTTGACTTGTCGATGTGGGTGTATGATTTGGAAATGGTTGTTTAAAAATATCTAATGGTTGATTGGGTGAAGCATTTGGGTTATCTACTTGAATATCTCCCTAATCAATGAGTCTTTGGACAAAATCCTTGAAAGTCTGACATCTCTCTATGTCATGTCCTTGGACTTGATGGTATTTACAGTAATGGTCCTCACAATACCACATAGGTCTTGGTATAGATTCATCAATTGGTCGGATATGCAGCACGTGATCAAATGTGCTATTAATAATTTGTCAAATATGGTGTTGTATGATTCCCTAGAGTATAATTGGGCATTGGTCATGTGAATCATTGTTGGGATACTATAGTAGATGTAGATGTAGGAGATGATTTAATGATGACAACATTGGCCATTGTTTTCAACTTATCATTTGATGTGGATGGTCTGATAAATTATGTGTTTGGGCTTATTTGATTTTAATTTTAAATGGCCTGTTCGAGGGCACGTGTCTCAAGCTTATGAGCCATGGTGAAAGCTTCTTCAAAAGTTTGAAATGATTGAATTTGCAAAGTTGATGAAATATGCTTCACACAAGAGCACACGAAGAGCTCAATTAGGTTAGTTTGAGGAAGAGGAAATGATAACTGATTTATAATATTGTGCCATCGTGTGACGAAATCCATGATGGATTCATCTTCAAATTTTAGATGGTATACAGATCATTGATGGTTACCTTGTGCATAATATTAATTGAGAAATGTTCTAGAAATAATTATGCACAAGATGAGAGAAAGAAAATATGGAATATTGGGGAATATTATTATACCAATCTAAGCAAGGCTAGCCAAATACATGGGGAATGTACAAAGCATCAAATCTTGGTCATGTGCGATAAGATAACACACATGTTTGAATGCTCTTGGAGATGTTGTTATGGGTCCTCTTTACTATTAAATTTGGAAAAATTTGGCAATTCCCAGTGTAGAGGATAGGGTTTCATTGGCACAAATGGATGAATGGGTTTCATTACATATTTGTTTGTAAGATAATGTGACTTTGGACCCTAAAGTAGTGGCCTCTAGGTTGGCTAACCGACTTACTAAGATCTGCATGGGATCATTAGGAATGCTTGTTTGAGAAATGAGAGGTGGTGGTTGAACTCGTGGATGTGTGGGTGTCTGAGGAACTTGATATGGGTGAGTGTAAATTATGGGTTGTGGTTGAGGTGGAGGTTGATATAATGTTTGTTGGTGAGAAATAGGAGCATGGTATGATTTTTGGGACTAGGTAGATTGTTGTGGCAATTGTTGAGTGGGGATATGGGTATAGATAGGTTGATAGACTGGAAGTGACATTACACTGTAAAGGGATTGTTGAAGGAAGTTGAGAAGTAATGGCATAGACTTGTGATGTGAGAGGAATTTGTTATTCGGATAAAGGATATGATACATGGGGAGGTTGGATAAGAGTACTGGTGATAGTTATGGGCTAAGTAGTGATGGGGACGGTAGTTATAATGGTTGTGTTGATTTGGGGAAGATTAGGTGGAATGGGTGTGACTATTTGAGTAGTTTGGTGGGCTGGTGGGTTGATAGAGGATGAAGCAAAAATTGCAGGGATGTGGATGGAATAATTTTAGAACTAGTATTGTAAGGGTAAACTTGCTGAAGTGGTGGGCCATCTAGAGGAATTTGTATGTATCTTTTCAGAAGATAGTCTTGAAGAGCTATAGGATTGGTGTCAAGAATTTGTTGGAATTTTGGATCAGCTGCTAGAGATGGAAGAGGAGAGTACTAATAGATCGATTACGAGAAGGTGGAGTGGTTAGCCTAGATGGGATGGAATGATGGTCTAATACTGAAGTATGACTAAAAGATATTGGTGAGGTATATTGGCGAGAGAATGGGTGTCCATGAGGGAGGTAGGGAAAGGCATGGATGATGAAGTTGTTGAGGTGGTTATTGGTTGGGATGAAGCATTATGTGAGGTGAGGTTGTGTTCCATTTTCCTAGTGGTGGATCACGTAATTATGAGGCATAAAAAGAAAATTACTATTATATTAACAAACAAGTGAGGAAACCAATTTTTTTTTCTTTGTTTTTTTGCTTTTGATTAAGAACACGTGTGTGAAGAAAAAGAAAATGGTTGGAAGAGGACCTAGAAGAAGGTAAACTATGTTTGGTTTCAAGTAAGTTATGGCTAGGAAATGTCTAAAATGGTTTCTGTTGGGTGATCAAGATCCCAAATCAGTGGAAGCAGTGAAAGGAATGTTTCGGTGTGTTGATTAATTTGTGAGGTTTTAGGAAGTGTGTGGTAAAATGTGTGATGCAAAGAGTTAAACCCCTATTTAAGCTATATGAGCAGGCAGGATGCATGGGGTTCGTTTTAGACCAAATTTGAAATATGAAGTTTGATGCAGATAATCACCCAAGAAAGGGAAATTACAATGCAGAAAGGAGAAAATATGGAAAAAATGAGGAATACTAGAGAACACTTTCCCCCATTATTTGATTGTACTTGATAACGTTGTATTCAAAAGTGATGGTCAGTGGCGGGAGAATGCAGGTACCCTAAAATTACACCATGCATAATTATAGGAGGAGGTCTAGTGAAAGAGCGCTTAGGCGTGTTTTTGTTTCATGGTTATCTTTGACAGCGTAATGTTATGGTTGCAACGTTGTGGAATTCACTTGTAAAAGCAAATAAGACAATTAGTGGACGTGGTCAACAAAATAAGAAAAACAATTTGAAGTCCTGATGTTGTTAGGTGTTAACAACAAAGTTTAATTATGGAAATAATAACAAAATAATTATTTTAATTAACTAATAAAAAATAACAAAAAAATAATTAATTCTATGAATTTTAATTAAAAGTTAACTAATTAACTAATAAAAAAATAATTATCCTACCTATGAATTCTAATTAACAAAGCGTAACTAATTAACTAATAACAAAATAATTATCCTAATATAATGCATGGATGTGATGTGTTGAAAATGTGGTGTTTTGATATAAGATGTTTGTCATTGAAAGTCAACCTATGTGTGGTCGAGCTATGTGGAGCTCACGTGGGTCGGTGCATATCAAAGTGGAATTTGAAATGAAACATGTTGTGGGATGAAGCGTGACGAGGCTCGAGATAATCGGTGAGGGTTGGGAGTGGTCATGTGAGGAGGAGGAAAACAAAACAAGCATGATGAAGCTACATGGATTGTGGGGAGATGGGAACTATGTGGCGAGTTGAAGGTGGAAGCGATTCGAGCAAAGAATGGAGTTGGGTTTGGGAGATCTTGTGGAGTTGGGAACAAGTGGGAAGGAAGAGTGATGGGCATGTGATTTGGCTCGATTGAGGTGGAGGATATGGGAGCTCAGGTAGAGAAGAAGGGTGAGATATGTGAGGACAAATGTGAGTCAAGGGCTTAGGTTCTTGGGTCTTTTGTCGATAGGGAACAATTGAAGTCAGTGGAAATCGAGTTGTGCGAGGATGGATCAACATAGAGGGTAGTTGAGTCACAGAGTGGTGTAAGGAATTATGGATGGGGTGTAAGTTGGGACTACATGGGGAGAGAGATATAAGCGGGATAATAAATCGTAGATGAGGCCGAGGGAGTGGGGAGTTGATTGAAACAAAGTTGGCGTTTGGAAGTTGAGAACATGGAGGAAAAAATGGGTGAGATGGGTTATGGAATGTGCATGTAGGGTGTACAAAGTAGCGAGGTGTGTTATACGTGGATGGATTGGCCGGGGAGGGTGAGTTAGGGGAGAAAGGGGGTGCTGTGTGGACGTGGATGAGCTTGGTTGAGGAGCTATGGCTTGGCGAGGTGAGGAGGGAGAGGTGAGTGGATTCAAAGTGGAGGATAAAGCTTGGGAAGAGAACGGAGCTAGCTTAGTGGATCGAGGTGAGTTGGGAGCTTGGTGAAGATGGGGTGAGACTTAGGCAAGGTGTAATGGGATTGGCTCGGTAGGAGGTGAGTTGGGAGAGGGAGTTTTGGGAAAGGAGATGAATCGAGAGAGTGAGGTAGAAGTTGTAGCTCGGTTGTGATGGGAGGTGTTGAGTCGGTTGGGTGGTGGGGTGGGATGTGTTTTTATGGCTTGGAGTGCATGGGAGTTGGGATTTCGAGGTGGGAGTGGTTTAAGAGTGCGGTGGTAAGGAAATAGCTAGACGGTGAAGGAGTTGGAGAGAGGTGGTTAGAAGGGAGATGGTGTGTTGAGAGGGAATGGCGATGGCTCGGCGAGGAGTTGAGTTGAAGGGAAGTGGAGTAAGTTGGATGGGTTGATGGGGAGTGGGCGGTGCCATTTGAATGGGGTCGGGGTAAGGAAGTGGAGAACTCGGTGTGGGTGAAGTGAAGAGCTCGGTGTGGGTGAGGGATGATGAGCTCGAATGAAGTGGAAAGCATTGGGATGTTTGAGGACATTAATAATAATTGTTTTTTTAAAATTATTATTATTTTTAAATATTATTTCTTTGAATTATTATTATTATTTTTAATAACAATATAATTTTACACCCATTATAAACAACTGAATAACACGCTCTTTCAAACAATAAATTTACTTACTTCAATAACAACATAAATGACTAAATGGATGGACCATACCATATGGACGAGAGACAATACCAAATATCTGTAGTGGTGAGTCTACAAACAAAATATGTGTAACATATATCTAGATTGACAAGAACTATGAAACACAATAACTGTTATACTTATGACACCTATATAAGGTGAGAAAAAAGAAAAGTGACGGAGTAACCGAGGTTTGAGTCCCCCTTTGAGGAGTGCCAAATGTTGATCGAGAGCTTCTTGCTTCTGTCCAGATTAGTGTACAAGAAATAAATAAACACAAAACAACATCGAATATGCAAGGGATTAGTACCTTGGAGATGGTGATGACTGATATGAGCGCCAAGTAGATGATGAGTTCCTTGTTGCGATCTCAACAAACCTACAACTCAAAGACACTAGAGAAAAATTCTTAGATATTTTATGTGGGGCTGCCTGAAAAAGCGGATCCGAGAAGCATTAACTTCCTCGGTGGCTGTCACAACCCCGTGTGATAAAGAATAATGATAAAATGCAAGATAAACAAATAAATGCAAGTTGATGAACAAAGGAAACTTTGCAATCTTTGGTATGTAGATGGTGCTACTGATCTGATCCAAACACAATGTGCAACATGAACCAAAAAATCATGAGCAGAGTATTATGGGGATTCTAGTGTCATTATAAGGACATTATGAGGATACTATGATAAACAAGAGGCTTAAAATTCAAAACAACATTTTCCCCAAATTTTCCAACTTATATGGATGAAGGGGGAAGGCCCATATTTATAGTCTAAGGGTGAGATTATACCGTGGGTTATTAGATAATCAGGGTTGGGTAAAGTAACCTTGATTAAAAGAGGTGATGTGATTCGGCGGGGCTCACAATTTAACTTATGAGGTTAAAAAGATAAGGATGTGACATGGAGTGGGGAGTATGATTGACATGGTTGGGTGTAATACTACATCTCATTTTTAATTTAGGAGTGAGATGTGGATGTGTGTATTATTGCCCATGAATAAATTTGGGATATGAGAGATAATGCCAAATCTTAATTATTAAATGAGTTTATATGGAGCCCATTAATTAATTAAAATTTAGGTGAGTAAATGGATGGAATTTATGTAAATTTAGGAAAAATAAAAGTGAGAGGTTAAGTTGCGTGAAGGAGAATAAATGTTAGATGAAGGAGAAGAGTTACACCAAAAATTGTTGTCTACTGATTATGTTTTACACTTTCTTAGCCACGGTAATCCAAGATAATTCTAAAAATCGTAGACCATGCTATACACTCTTTGAACTATTTTAAGTAGTTTCCCAGGATCCATCTCTCGTATCTTTTTAAGATCTTTTAGGGCATCGCCTTAGTTAATTTTGGATTTTATATAATTTTTCTCTAACCTTATCTCACCTTTGTAGAGAAGAGCTAACTTCTTTAAAATATGGAGGTTATCTTAGGGTGCATATCCCACTTCCCTAAGGTATCCACGACTTTGATGGTTCATCCACAAAGATAATCGTTCAATGATTTTCTAGCACGTGTGGTGGGACGAACATCTACACATCTTGATACTCCATCATAAAAAATGTATTGATTTTAGTAGTACTAAGTTGGTCTGCTTTAGTTTATAAGACTAATGTGAACAAGAGTGAGGACAAGGGAGGAAGGCATGTTTGAATACTTATAGTTATCTCCACTGCGAGAAGAGGTAGATAGATTTTGAGATCTTTGTCTCCTTTGGCTGGACTCTCTCAACACCTCCACCACATAGGCCCTTCTTACAGTCAACTAGAACTCTCGAGAACTATTTTTATGGCCCACCTTCGAGCTCAACCCCGGAGGTAGTTTGTCTCATGGAATCAAGGGAGTCCTCTCATCCTACCGACACCCTCGGTAGTGTGGAATCCTATTTCAACTAATGAGCTAAAATCATAGGCCAAATTTAGTGGAGAATACTTCAAAACTCTTGAGGAACACCTCTAAGACGTAGCAAAAATATGTGTGGTACATTATATTAGGGAACATGACATCGCCTTACAGTTGCTAGCTACTTCCTTTAAAGGGAAGGCTCTAGATTGGTACCGATCACTAACTCCTAATACTATCGGCACTTGGGACCAACTGGGAAATGTATTGGTAGCAATATTCAATGAGAAAGGGGATAGATCCTTGCTCTTGCAACAAATTATCAACATCAAGAAGGGCCCACAATAGCTTATGACTAATTTTAACACCAGGTTTCACAAAACATGGAAAAGGATTCCTACTCTAGCGAGGCCACCTACAGGTATGACTATTGTTTTTTACCTAAAAGATTTGAATTCAGATATTTCTATGATGATTCAATCATTAGGATGGGACTCTTTACCAAAAGCATATGATATTGCGATCCAAGCCAAGAATAATCTAATAGATGTTGGTAAGCTTCCCCCGAGATCCCCTTTTCCAATGTACCCTGAAATAGCTCATATCCTGCAAGCACGGGTCTCGAGGTCTACTCAAGACCATATGTCTCGTAGAATTACCCTTCTTCTCATCCGACATCAATTCCTAGTACAACGTCAACATCCTATTCTTCTGAAATGGAGGAAGTCAAAAATATCCTTAGAAACTTCTCTAACAATATAGTAAATCTTAAAAGGAATCAGAGCACTTACCCAAGACAAAATTATCAAAGCTATCAAGTGACAGGACTCCTACCCCTCTCAACATCATAATACCCAGAGATCACCATTTGCACAGTCATCTAACGAGTTATCTCGTTGTCAAAACCACTCCAAACTATCACACCCAATAACAAAAGAGAAATAGTACTTGGGAAAAACAATTTGGTATAAGATCCCAATGCATGGTGCTTCCCTGTAATACATCTCACATGCCAAGAGATTTTCCACAAGGAAATTTGCAACAAAAGGTAGCTGAACAAAGAGCAAGAGAAGGCTATGTTATCGCATCAAGACCTTACCAGTCTATGGGAGTCCAAAATGCGGCCTTTGTTGTGCAGATTCAAGGGATATTCCTAGAATAGAAAGTAGAGATCGCACTAGAGCACACTTTTCTCTTGGGTAGAAGGAGAGGAATTTGTATTTACAAATGAGGCAACTGCTTCCAAGCTCATTTAATTTAATTACAACGCTTTCTTCAAAAAAAGGATGATAGAGACATACGCCCTATCCCAAGCATGACTAGTAAGACACAAAAGGAACCTCCAACCATCACGGTCTCACTGTTGATGGTCATAAAAGAAGATATGAGAACTTCCCAAAATCAGGATACTCTCCATCCCATGGTTGAAGGAATAAAACACCAGTCATCATCCAAGATATCATCACCCGGACTAATTAACGTGGTTCAACAACTCAAGAAAGTGCTAGCTAACACATCCTTGTGGGATCTTTTGGGCATTCAGAACAAAAGGAGTTGCTCTAAGAAGCACTTAAATCAAATGATGACCCAACTACCACCTGGGAAAGAGAAGGAATGGGTAAAAGTGATTTGAGCCCCAAAAAAATCAATGATGTCAAACCAAAAAGGGGAAGTAAGTAAACCAAGGCCCAACCCCTTTTTTATGACTCTTATCATAGGTAGGAAATTATTGCATAATTCCATGATAGATTCGGTGCAAGCACTACTGATCATGCCCAAAGTGATTGCAGATGCCTTGGGAATTAAATATGATCCCTTAAAGAAAGGAGTCATGTAATTAGATGGAAAATCAGTCCAAACCATAGGATCTATCAAGGGATTCTATTACAGACTCTATTCCTACCCAAACATAACCATTCCACAGGATATAGTAGTAATCAACGTTCCACCAATCTTTGGACTATGTCTCTCCTATGATTTCACAAGCTAAAATAGGAGGTTATATGTCTCTTGATTGGTCCCATCTGATTCTATGGACCAAGTATGGATCTAAGATGAAGGTATTATCAAAACCCCTTGCCAAGGAACATATAATGAGACCAAGCAGTCTTAGGATTTGAGGCTTCCCATGCTATGATCACTAGAGAAGAGGAATCATATACGGAGGAGGGTGATCTTCAAAGCAATGGTCATCTAGCCAACCTTCCCCCAGGTGATCCCTTTGGGAACTTTGATTCCACTAGTTTGGGTACTTACGTCATCTTTGATGAAGACTCCATGATTCCAAAGGTGGTAAAAGGAAAGGATAAAAGAGAAGGGAATCCCATCAGAGATTCTTAGATATGGACCCTACATTTTGATGGGGCTAAAATCAAAAATGGATCAGGAGCTGGAATATGCTTATTATCCCCAAGCGAAAGAAGATACTCTAGGCATTTCACTTCTAGTTCTCCTATACCAATAATGAAGTAGAGTATGAGGCCTTAGTACATGGCTTGGCCATGGCACAAAAAGAAGGCATCAAACAATTGAGAGTCTTTGGTGACTCGAATTGGTGGTGACACAGGTAAGGAACATTGCCACCATAAAAATCCAAGAATGAGGTCCTATCAACATAGGGTGTGGGATCTCATCGAATATTTCAAAGCCTTTAATATCAAAGTTATCCCTCAAGACCAAAATATAGAGGATGATAGGATGGCCTTAATGGGTCACAATTCGACCCAATACAAGATTTTATAGTGAATGAAAGTACCATAAAATTAATCATCGACCTTCTATACTTGATAACATCGACCATTGGCGCTTTTAATCGTGACCACACAGATTATACACTTCCTCCAATAATCGACTAGTTTGTAAACTAACTCCAACGAGAGATCGAAGAAGCATATGGAGGCCAAATTATTGATTAAAAACGAACAAACTTCAAAAGGGTTAATAACCCTAGAAAGTCTTTTTGATTTGAATGATGCTAGTATAGATCAAAGGAAGTTTGTAGTGGTAAAGGAGGATTATGTCGAGCTGGAAGTGACAAAAGGGAGAAGGCTAAAGGTCAGGAGATTAGTCACTCAAAGAGAAAGGGAAAGACTCGTGGCTCTATGCCATAAGTATGATAAAGTGATGGCTTGGACATATTACGACTGCGCATGGTTACAACAAGGATATCATCTAACATACCATTGACCTTGAAGAAGGAACTAAGCTCGTGCATCGGAAAAAAAGGCCCGTAAACCCAAAAAATGAATCCCTCGTGGCAAAGGAACTAAGAAAAACCTAGAGGCCAACATAATCTTTCCTATCAAGCACACAACATGGGTCTCTAACTTAGTCCTAGTAAGGAATAAAAATGGTGAAATTCAGCTCTATGTAGATTTCAAAGACCTAAATAGAGCATCCCTAAAGGATCACTACCCCTTACCTTCCATGGAGTAGATATTACAGACATTGCTGCAGCTCATAAAGATTCTCTCTGTTGGATAGTTTTTGAGTTATAATGATATGGCTCGTAGAAAGGGAACAACATAAGACCACTTTCATGAAAAAATGGGGAACCTTCACATACGCAAAAATTCCATTTGGAATCACAAACGATGGAGCCAATTTTCAAAGAGCCACAGACTTTGCGTTTTGAGAACTGATCAATAAGGTAATTCTCATATACCTAGATGATCTCACAGTGTTTACTAAGACAATAGAGGATCATTTTGACGCCTTGGAAGCTATGTTTAAGAAATGCCAAGAATTGAGTTCTCTTTAAATCCAAAATTTTTTTTTGGAGTACCTAGGAAAACTCCTCGGACACATTGTATCAAAGGAAGGGATCTCTATTGATCTTGAAATAGTTCAAGCCATTCTGGAACTACCCTTACTAGTCAATAAGAAAGCGGTCCAATATTTCTTAGGAAAGATTAATTTTTCAACAAGTTCATTTCAGAATTTGTCGGGACAATCCACCCGATCATGTTAATAGTCAAGAAGGACCTCAACTTCAAATGGACCACTGAAGGTCATCAAGTCTTTAAGGTAATTAAAGGGGCTATCACATCTGCCTCGACTAAACAACCTTAACTTCTCAAAGGATTTTATCATGTACATATATGGGGGTAAATATAACGTCACATATGTACTAACATAGCAGGGAGAGTCTCAAGGAGAAGAACATCTGGTCACCTTCTTTTCAAAAACTCTCCATGACTATGAAACAAAGTAAAAATTTATAGAAAGACAAGCTTATGTTATAGTTAAGGGTCTGAAGAAATTCAAGCACCTTGTCACTCATAGTAAAATCTAGGTTATGGTGGCACACTCTAGTGTCAAAGAATATATACCATAGGGTGAAATAACATGATAAAAGAACCAACTAGATCACTAAGATACTTGAATACGACATCGAGGTAAAACCTACAAAGTTAGTATGGGGAAGGGGCTTATGTCAATATCTAACATAGGACCCCATGCCCCTAATTAACAATGAGCCCGAAGGGATACTTTATATCCAAGAAAGTGACTCAGGTAGCTGGGTCTCGAGATAGGATCCATTTCATGCAAACAGGGAAGTACCCAAGCCATCTTCCCTTAAAAAGAGAAGGTACTATAGGCAACAAGGATCCCATTTCACCATGATTGATGATTTTATTTTTAAAAGGAACTTTAATGGAATCCTACTAAGGTGCCTAGAGAATGAAGAAACTAAAAGATTCTTACGTGAGTTGTACCATGGGAGGTCATGAGGCCATTTTTTTGCCCAAACCACATCCATGCAAATTCTATAGGTAGGATACTTTTGGCCGATCTGTTTGACGACAACCAAGCAGAGACAAACATATGTAAGGTTTTTCAAGTTTATATGGGTTTTCGAGAGGAATGTGACATTACCTCTTAATCCCATCCTAATAGAGGAACCATTTGTGCAATGGGGTATATAATTCATTGGAATGGTCAAACCAACTTCTAGTGTCGAGACACAAATGGATCCTCACTACAACTAATTATTTCACCCGATGGGAGAAGGCAGTTCCATTGAAAGAGGCCACCGAGAATGTGATCCTAGGACTCCTACATGATATCACTACCCACTTTAGACCCCCCCACACTATTATATCTGATAATGCGAAGGCCTTTTTGGGAGCTAAGGTGTCTGATTTTGCTGTAAATCATGGGATATATATGAAAACATCCTCCAACTATTACCCACAAGGAAATGGTTTGGCGAAGTCCACTAACAAAAACCGATCAAGCTCATAAAAAGAATGGGAAATGAGCATAAGAGGCTATGACATGAACACATTAAAATAGCCTTATGGGTTGATTAGATCACACCTAAATAGATCCCAGAAATCCTCATCATATGAGATAGTTTATGGGAAAATCATTGTGATGCTAATTTCCCTAGAAACCCCTATGTTACAACTATTAAAATAAATTGAGATAGAAGATAATGGGGTTATGAAAGTGAGAATCCTTGAGCTATTCAAACTCCAAGAGAAGTGGGAGGTCACTCATGAGGCCATGATTAGCCATCAAGTAGGTGGTGAAAACTTGGTTTGATCAAAATACGTCAAAACCAGAATTCCAAGTTGGTGCTATGGTTTTAAAATGGGATGCAAGAGCCACCAAACCTAGAAATCATGGGAAGTTTGACCCCTTATGGATGGGACCCTTCAAAATTAGTGCGTGCAAGTAGCACAACACTTTCGAGCTTTAAACCATGGAAGGTGACCCCTTGGCATTTTGGTAAACAAGATTCACTTGAAGCCTTTTATGTAAGTCTCTTTGTTAAATACTGGATCATATGTATAGTTTTTATTTTCCTTGTTCTATTGCTTTTTTTTTTTGTCCCTTTCAATAAGTGTCTCGAACACGTGTCCCTCACGGATCCCCCTTGCCTCTTTTTGAATTTTTGGAGGGAGTGTACCTTCCTAATTTTCCCCAAAATTAATGATCCAACGACTTCTTAGGACACTTGAGAGAAAAATATTTAGAATTGATACAGAATCTCTCAAAAAGTGTAGAGTTTGGTGCTTTGGGTCATCAATTAAAAAGGGGCTGTTATGTGTAATGACTCTATGTACATGCGAGCTATTACTCTCTAAGTTAGGGTGGCTATTTATGATATCCAGGAGCATCCAACATGCTCATTTCAAACGCTAGAGTCTTCCAAATTAGTCGTCAAACATCAAAGTAAAAGAATCAAATCTTTCTCCTAGTTCCAAAAACCACCATGGTAACTTCCAGCTCTGCACCACCAGTAAAGTCTTACGTAGGACAACCTGTACCCCCATGTCCTCTTCAACCAAAGTTGAGATTCCTTGATGGGGGTCTTGGTCTAGTGACCTCTTGTATGGTTTCCAACTTTACCGATGACATCTTCGACCTTGTTCTCAACAAGAAACCCAAAGCTCTCAGAGAGGCAACTATTAGAGTAGGTATTTACCTTAGCTCATGTTCACCTAGGTACTTTGTTTACCTTTATTGTATTTATCCTCACCCACTTATGTGTGTGGATATTTCTTTTATCTTATTTAGATATTAGGAGATATTATCTAGTTGTTAGGTATAGGTTTTCCTTGATCATGGTATTGACTAGTTCTTTCCTTGATCTATGGTATTGACTAGATCCTTGATGTCTAGTTCTCCTAAATCTATGGTCTTGACTAGTTCTTTGATGACTAGTTATTTCCTTGATTTATGGCTTGATCTATGACATTGATTGGTTCTTAGATTGTTATTTCTTGCTATTTAAGCGAAGGCCCATTCTCAATGTATCGCATTGAGTTCCATAATAATATATGATATTCTTTGCTCATTTGTTTGCAAAGGTTTTATGTAAAGTTATTCTAGCAAATTGCTTTCATCTTATTGATTGTGGTGTTTGATTAGCATATGTGTTCTTGGCTTGGTATGATCTGGTTATCGTTCCTTTCATGGTATCAGAGCTAGAGATTGTTGTTGACATCCGTCTGTAAGTTTTATTTTGCAAATAAATTATTTGTGTATTCATATATTTGGGATTTGGTCGTATTTTGTTGCTGCGTGCATTTTTATGTAAAACAGAGGCTTCCATTGGATCCGGAAGGCATGAAAACCCTAAGATCAACTGTAAACTTGGTCAATTTTGGAGGTAGTCGTTTTTGTGGTTTTTTATTTTTACAAAGAAGTACACTGGATCACCTCGGGATTCGCACCCACAAGAAAATAAATCGCGGGATTATTTTTTTGGTTATGTTGTCTTTTTCGAGATCAGCATAGAACAATTTTCTCATTGCGGCGTATTTGTCTCGATTTGCGCAAAGGAAGGTTTTGGATCTTTCCTTTTTTGGCAGTGTCCACGCCGACACACGTTTTTTTGCTATTTCGGGAAAGTCCGTAGGTTGCTATTTTCGGTAATCAAGGTCACTGTCTACACAGTCTAGAAATAGTAATTTTTACTAGAAGTGACAGTTGGATGTGACTACCCATTAAAATCCTTAGCCCTTAGTCATATGGTATGGTCATATGAGGGTTTAAAACTTGTGAAGGTGCTTAACTTGAGCCCCCTCTAATTTTATTTGTGTGGTGAAGACAACAACAATTTATTTTGTTTTAGAGGCAACTAAAATAAATAACAGAGCAAAATATTAAAAAGCTTGTAACTTTTGATCGGTAACTCGGTTTTGAGTGTCATTTTTGCAAAAGTGCTTGTTTTTTTGTGCTCTTTCCATTGGAGTTATTTATTTTGAGACTTGCACTATAATTATAAAGTGCCAAATATGGAGGAGTGTTGTAATCAATTGTGGATGTAATTTCGGCTGAGCCCGACGTCCTAAATTTTTGGGAGTTGTAGTTTGTACCTATCATGGATTTTGAGAATGATATGCTTTTCTTTGAAGTATGTGGACTTCAAGAGGATATTGTAAAATTTGTGGAAGAAAATAGATCGCTCAAGAAGTAAAATTCTCTTCTACAATCACTCATTCATGATAAGGATACAATAATACACTCCCTATAGAAAAAACTTGCTAGCCTACAACATCACCATCATATTGTGGACAACCATATCCATGCTCCTAGTCCACTTGCAATTGTTGCTCTTGTACCCACTGACATTGATATGCCAATCTTTGAGCCTGAACCTACTTTTGATGCTTCTAAACCTATGAGGCTTGTTACTGCATGCTCTTCCACATCTGTGCCTATTACAGTACCACATGTTGTGTATCCTACTTTTGCTCAGTTGCATGGATTTTTTGGGAAGCATACCACTGCATTCAGTTCTCGCATGCTCTGTTCTATGGGTCTCACTAGCGGAGTCATTGGCAGACATTCACAGGGTATTATTTCCTCTATTCCACATGTGAAGTGGAATTCTCATCATGACATTGGTTTTGAGCAGATACTTCATTGGGATCACACATTGATAGAGCTCCTTTTTTGTTCACTCGACTCTTTCTGAGGATCCTGAGCAACACATGAGTTCTACATCTTCACTCAGGCTTGAGAAACCTGAGATTTCGGTTGTCGGTGACATGATCAACTCGACACACATTCTCGATGTTCTTTTTGCATGCACCCATTGTGCATTTTACACCAAGTCATATGCAGGCATCTTCTTCATCCATTCGTGTTGATTTGGGGTGGATATCTGATCACTCGTGGAGGTGACATAGACATTCATTGAGAGGACTCTACAGGCATGGCTCCTCCACCATTCGGCCTCTTGCTCCACTTTCTATACCTTCTGCATTGTGATGCTTCTTGTTTTGAGCATTTTCTTTAGCAGGTGTAGTGTATCTCTCTTGTTTGTTGAGAGATTTTGTATCTGTATTTTCGACACTTTTGGCATGTTGACAATATCTCTTGTGGGAGATCTATTCTGGTGAAGTCCAGTGTTATTTTGTCAGTGTTCGAGTAGTTGATTTTTGCAACTCATACAGATTTGTAGTGTCACTCCACCCATTCAGCAGTATGGAAGGGTGTAGTGTTGATCCTACTTCTTCGGGTTTCATGTCCTTGCCTTGTTACCTTGGCTTTTATTGGATTGTGACACTCTAGAGTTTGTGTCCTTGCCTTGTTGCTTTGGTTATTGTTCTTGGATTGTGGCACACCTATTTGCAGTAGTTGGTCGAATTATGTTTGGTGTTTTTTTCACTTTTGACATCACTCCGTTGACAGTCTCCTTGTATGGAGCTATTCTGGTGAAGCCCAGTGTCAGTTGTTTTTGAGTTCTATGATCGAGCAGTGGATTCAGACCAAAATTCTTCAGCATTGTATGATTTTTTTGAGCCGAGCTTCTTGGGATGCCTTGGAGCGGGTCTTTACTCTCTTTACTTTGTTATTCTTGGTTTTGGGTACCTTGTGGTGTCCTTTTTTACAGCTTATTATACATGAGTACTTCATCGTGCCTAGTTGCGGGACTCATCTTTGTGGACATGCCACTTCTATTTTGACCCCTAGCTTCACTTGAGGGGGTGTTAGAGTAGGTATTTACCTTAGCTCATGTTCACCTAGGTACTTTATTTACCTTTATTGTATTTATCCTCACCCACTTATGTGTGTGGATATTTCTTTTATCTTATTTAGATATTAGGAGATATTATCTAGTTGTTAGGTATAGTTCTTTCCTTGATCTATGGTATTGACTAGATCCTTTATGTCTAGTTCTCTCCTAAATCTATGGTCTTGACTAGTTCTTTGATGACTAATTATTTCCTTGATTTATGGCTTGATCTACGACCTGATGGTTCTTAGATTGTTATTCCTTGTCTATTTAAGCAAGGCCCATTCTCAATGTATTGCATTGAGTTCCATAATAATATATGATATTTGCTCATTTGTTTGCAAAGGTTTTATGTAAAGTTATTATGGCAAATTGCTTTCATCTTATTGATCATGGTGTTTGATTAGCATCTGTGTTCTTGGCTTGGTATGATCGGTTATCATCCCTTTCAACAACCTTTGCTAGGATTCTTAACTTGGGAAATTCTAAATCTTTTGGCTCAAGAATCTAGAGCATGAAACTTGCCCAATATATGTCACCTCTCATGCACTTGTACCTTAACTCATACGTATGTGCGTGGGTTATTTTGATTCCAACACCAACACCATCCGGGCGGGAACATAACGGTGGTGATTACACCTCAAGCTATCAGGGACATGCTGGCTCTAACCTACAACCCAACGACCAGTTTCTATGATATGGCCAAACTCCAAAGCATCTAGGATCAATGCTAGAATAAATATTCATTCCTTAATAGGGAATTGAGGCAAATGGATTCAAGTGGTTTGGGAACTGCAAGACTCCCATTCCATTGAAATTACTTATGGCGATTCTTAGGATTCTTGCTCAATGCCGACATTCATTTTTGGCTAAGATTCAGACATGAACGTCCAAGATTAACAAATGATAGACTTGTTCATAATGAGGTTTGTAAAGAAAGAACTAGCTTACCGCTTCAACTTCGCTAAAGTCATTATAGAATCTATCTATGAACAACTTATCGGGTTCCTAGTAAACTCCACCTTTAGGTATTCTTCATATTTGTTCCACCTTATTCTATATCAGAATGCCTAGTACTTTAGCCATTTCATGACTTTGACTCTATGGGATGTGGAGGTTGATCCCCAAAAGATCATTCCAGTGTCCTCTTGGACTCATATACTGTCTTATTCATCAGACGTATATGAATTTTTTAATTCTTTTGTGGAGCCCCTCCTGCTCAAACTTGACCCTGAAGGGGTTAACAATAGAATGAATAACTTTGTGCAATCCATCCTTACAGACCCCCTGCACCCTTGTGATTATTTCTTCGCAATGGGACATTCCATGATTCAGTTGCATGGTTTTAGAGACAAATCCTTTATGCTCTCAAGGTTCCTCACGACATGGGTGGTGGGTCTCGAGATAGCCAGGCAACTAGTACTCCTAGATATTGAGTTCATCTTTGGTCGAAAAAAGAACTTTTTGATCTCCCTTGAGTAAGGGAGGAATCACTTGTGATTAAGAGGAAGGTGGAGCATATCCTCACACAAAATTTGGTCTCCTACAACTTCACCTTAATTCAAGACTCATGGATATATGACCCAGACGGGACGATGGTCACAACTCTAGTTCGTAACAAGGTTCTGGACTCCTACAAGCATGAGTCTAGGGAATTTTTGAAGCAAGGCGGTCCCCGGGCATAGTCACTTGATATATTTGTCAAGCTCAATGACATTATAGTTCTAGAATGGGAGTTATTCCAACCTATTAAACATAGGTATGATCCCACCCTTACCATGACAAAAAGACTTAGAGCAATCCTACATAAGAAAGATTGGAGTGTAGAGAAAATTGAATCCTATTGGAAGTATAGGCAGGAGATTGGCTATACCACCCTTAATTTTGAGTCCTGTCTCAAAGAATGAGCAATGGGAGGAGTTTTGGGATGTGGATCATGGGTTTGACACCAAAAGTGAGGATATGGTAACAATCATCTCGAACGGCCCATGAGATCGACCATAGGGTCTTCCGGTCCCTCCCAACAACACTTTCCAATTCCACCTCGCCCTCCATTCCTCAAAGATAGTTTTTAGTTCGGGAACCCACGCCATAGCTCACATCGGTTCCCCATGGCAGGGATCCCTGTGGAGGGATCAATGCCAAGCCCCCACGTAAGAAGTTAAAGTCATTCGTGACCCATCCGTCTCCTCCCAGGATCCCTTTCAATCCCATCCTCCACCACTGTTTTCCCCTACAAGAAGTATCCCCTTATTAGTAACCCCATCTCAGAATCTCCCTCTGCCCGAAGCCCTTAAATGCCTATACCTTCCTCCACCATCCCAACTTTCTCCCCGCATGGTGATAGGCCCTTCTTCGGCTATGGTAACTTCAATGCCTTAAGCACAAGTTACAATTCCATATGGTGCGCCTGGGGTTCCCATTTGTGGGTGGAGTTGTTTGCTCTCCCTTTGAATTTTTGACTCAAGAAGAAACCACTAAGGCCACCCAAGATAGCAGAAGGTAGAATCAGAAGAAGAAAGAAATGTCAGTAGGAAAAACAAAGTAGATGCAGTCATTGTATGACCATCATCAGAGCTCCTTGATTATCACATGACTCGTCCCCTAGGTATCAAAACTCATGGAGCAAATGCATCCCAATGACTATTCCATCAACGATGTTGTGGTTGACCTCTTAGAATTCCAACCTTAAGATAAGGTCGAGTTAATGAATGAAACTATAGTAATGGTAACAACAAACTACCGAAGCTACCCAACCCGAGTTAAGAAAGGCAAAATTTAGCCTCGCATGGCATAAAAACCTTGGCAAACCAACAATTTAAAATTAAAGGAAAGGGTAAGGAGATTGAACAACTCTGTAAGGATTTGAAGGAAGCTCTGTCACAAGAATTCCTTGTGTCTTCTTAGGTAGAGGCCAAGCCTCTAGTGGCCGAACTTTCCACATCCAAGGCCTCGGCCAATTCTCTCTCTCATAGGAAAAAGGATCCCTCCAACATGAGGTTGATTCAAGAAAAGTAGAGGTGGCTACGCTCCAGGAGCCAAGTTATGCGTCATCGAGGTGGAAAAGGGAAACCTCTAGATGAGGTTGAAATCATTTGAGGACACGGTCAAGGATTTGACCCATAAATTGGGACAACAACCCCAAAAAGGGGGAATTGTAACATTAGTGCAAGAGCTATATGCTTCTTGTTGTGACCGAATTGCCACCACGACAATGAATTTAGCCCCACACTTGGATTTATATCCGATGCGCAAGGGTTATGCTCAAATGTGGAGACCAAAACCTCCACCATCAGTAGCACAACATATTTCAAGGTCCCCAATCATCACAGTTGATTCAGAAACTTTACGATGCTTCGAATCCACCCTGCAAGGGGTAGGAATCACTAATAGGTAGATGATCGCTGCAAAGATCAATGAGATTTTGAGATGTAATAAAGCCTCCATCAAATGTAAGAATCTCATGGCCCAACTCCAACAGGATAAAATAATGGAAACAGAGCATCAACGAATTAATTCGGTTAGGATTTCCCTCCTCTTTCCCCGATGACTCTATAATCCTATCAAAGGACCAAATTCAACAACTCTTGATCACCAAATGACAAGATAAGACTATCTTTCAGTCTTTAAAAGAGAGCTCCAGTGTCATTGAGGTGGAAGCTATCTTGAACCCCATCGCGTAGTTGGATTTATGCTTACACGAAGTAGTGTAGAGTCTCCAAAAATTTTCCCATAAGGAGATAATTAAGCTGGACCGAGCTTTCCAAGCCTTACAGAGAAGGACCTACCCTACAGAGGTGAAATGGATCGGATATAGGACTACTTTGCAGCAACTCTAAGTGGTATTTTGTAGGCCACATTTTTATTTTTGAGGTTGAGAAGATTTTGAATCTTTCCATGATTAGTATGAACTCCTTGGTGAGTCACCACAACTGTAGAGTTCTTTTTGTATAAGACTCTTTAACGAACACCATCTTTTGTCGCTCCGACCTTAGTTTCTTTTTGTTTGCTTGAGCCTAAAATCAACTAAGTATGAAGCTCAATGTGGAAGGTGTTCACGCATCCCTTTGGTGCACCTAGGGCATAAAGTGGAGAAGGAATGTTCTTAAACTTGTGCCGTATTGACCACATGTCCCGAGACTCGATAAAGTTGCCCCTGACAGAGTGAAAAGTCAAAACATAGTAGAGATGCATGTGCCCTCCATGTGTTGCACGAGTGTAATTTCAAGTTGAGAAAAAGAAGAAAGGTCCCCAAACAAGCACATGACCTTCACGTGGCGTAAAAGGATCATCACCACCAAAGGAGCACAAGTCTAATGAATTAAAGATAATTGGAAATATCACCAACAGGCAGTTGAGATATTGACCCAAAAATGAAATATATTTTAAGAAAATTGAATGTTGTTAGTGGAAGGCATGATTCCAAACATTAAAGCGAGAGTGAAGAAGATATATAAAGGAATTTTCTGATCTAGGAGCAAAGAGGTAGAAGGTTAGAAAAGAAAACATTCGAGAGCTGCGAAAAGGGATTCTAGGCTTAGTTATTGTATTGGCTAGCCTTAACAAGACTTTGTTGTAGAAGGAAGTTGTAATTTGTTCCATATTGGCCTTATGTATTATTTTCTCTATGAATAAAGAGTTCTTGTTCTTTACATCTTAGCTTTCAATATTTTATGTCCTTCTTCTTTCACTCTTTAGGAGTTTTTAGATAAATTTGAAGATCTATCGTGTTATACGCCCTTGGGTTTTCTTTATGTATCTATCATCTACATATTGTTATGTTTTACACCTTCTCAGCCTCTGGTAATACAAGATACTTCTTAATATAGTAGATCATGCTATACGCTCTTTGAACTATTTTAAGTAGTTTCCCAGGATCCATCTCTGTATCTTTTTAAGATCTATTTCAGTGCATCACCCTAGTTAATTTTGCATTTTATTTCAGTTTTCCTCTAACCTTATCTCACATTGTAGAGAAGAGCCAACTTCTTTAAAATTTGGAGGTTATCTTAGGGTGCATGTCCCACTTCTCTAAGGTATCCCATGAATTTGATGGTTCATCTACAAATATAATCATCAACAATACCAAAATCATATGAATGGTATTTGCAATGCTGGGATTATTTGAAAGGTTGCATTCAACTTATATTGTCTTAGTCAAGACCCGAAAATTTGTAATGTGAATTTTATATTTTGTGCCTCCTTCTAATATGTCACCTACTCTCTTATATCCACTTGCTTTGAATCTTAGATCTTGAAGCTAGTAAATCCTATAAAGCTAAAAATGGATAAGGGTTTGATACATGAGTATGTGAAGGTGTAAACACCTAACTTAGTACATGGCTAGTTAATTGATATGGTATTATTGTTTTTGTGTGTTTATAAATCATTGGTCTAAAATGATTTGAGGATGACATACAGAGGTGAGAATGATGCACAAAAGAAAGTGAAGTTTAATGTACTAGGTTTAAATGAATTTGGAAATGAAGATATCAATGATAGAGTGTGAAAGAAGAGGAATGGTTAGCTATAGAAGTCATGATTTGGTTAAGGGATTCTAGTTAGATAAGCACAACTAAGAAACTTAGAGGCCATGATCACCTTTTGGAATCATGTTCCAAGGGTAATTGTTTGGATTTGGTACACCTATTAGAGGAATTTGAAAAGATTGAAGGGGTTATTATGGATGTCCACTTTCGAAACATTTTCTTGAAACTCTCCGAGAAGAAGTTGTGTGAGATATTTGGTTCTCCATAGGTGGCTCTAAGAAACAAATTGGACCGAGCCAAATATTCACTTGGGGATAAAGATATCCCTCCCTCTACAATCTAGGGCCCATTTTCAGTATAATATGAGAATGTTCAAAGTATATTGGATTTTGACATATCTTCGCATATGTGAAGAGTCCTTATTCATGAACCTATCATTAAAAATGAGTTTTAATAATATTTAAAATCTAGGTTATATTGGGAAAACTTATTGGTAGATTATGGAAAGGAAAGTGACTTGAGAAATGGATGGAAGAAAATTGGTTGGATGTGTAAGTAATTGATATTTAGTATTTGGTAAAAGGATGTTTTTCTACTAAATTTGGATCAAAGAAAAAAAAGACAAAAGTTTAAATATTGAATGGAAAATCTTACAAGGAAGCCTTAATATATTCCTTTACCACAAGAATGTTTTAAGGACAAAATTTGAATCTACTTCAAAAGAAATACCATCTATATGCTCGGACAGTAGAATTTTTGAAGTTAGAGGTATGTTAGATTATTGGTGATGTGTTAAGGTAATTCCATGAATTTGATCCTAGATCTATGAGATATGAGGCTACCCTTGTCGAATAAAGGTTAAGGTTAATCATACTTATTTAAGTTCTAAGGAAAATACCCTTAGGGCTAGGGATATGGAATTTATTTAGTTGGTGGAACTTGAAGATCAAACAAAAAATTTATTTCATTTTGGTTGTCTTGGGCACACTTCTCAAATTTGTCAAAAACTCAATAAAATATTGATTAAGATTCCTTACAAGGCTTGGATTCATAAAAGACAACCCAAAAATAAAATAATATGGATAAGTAAGATTAGGTTGTGGTCACATTTTAAAAAAATGGCCGGTCTACTTCAACTTTTAATTCTCCCTTAGCTACGAAAGATTCAAATCTACAAAATCTCGGATCTTCTTCAAATCATAAGGACATTTTGGAGGCCGATTTTATCAATTCTTCTCTCCAAGAATGAAATAGTACTTTTTCTTCTCAACAAGTTTGGGGCCTCAATGATAAATGTGTGGGTCCATTGGTTGATTCAAAGGGTAAGGAATGCCATCAATTTTCATATTATTCTATAGATCAATATGAGCATCGAACATTGATTTGATGACTACCGAAGGGGATTACCCAATTTCAAATCACTATGAGGCAATGATGATTACTAGGGAAAGAATGAGAAGGTACATATAAGGGACATGGTTGATCTTCATCTTGAATAAAAATGGCCAAGGAAGTGGTTGATACAGATCATATGTTGACTAGAAACTTAAAGTCTTCTATTTCCGATCTACTATGGAGTTTCATTCCTTATTATCACTCGCAATTAGGAAATAGGGAAGGAAGTCATTCTTGGTAAAAATAATTGAATCCTTAGTTGAAAATGTCAAATATGGTCTACATCAAATTGTAATAGAATCATTTTATACTTCTATGAGGAAACTCCTAATTTGAATCCTCTTAGTGAAAAAAATGGAAATTTCCATTTGGGAAAAAGAGGTTGAAATTGGATATAAGATTTATAGGTAGGGGTTTTTTGTCATTAGAAGTTGGAATGAATTGTGGTATCTCAAACAACAAACTACTTATGCCTTGGTGGAAGATTTGATAATGATTACCAAATGTAATATTTTATTGATAAAGGAAGAAAAATATGACATCAAGAGATTGATATTGATCTATTAAAGATATCAAGGAAAAAAATTCACACATGAGGGGGATAGTGATGGATAATTTTTATACAATATTTGGAAGAAAAAGGTTATCATTGTTTTCCAAATTGTTTCTCCCCACTTATGAATGGGTTTTTCTCCTACGGGAAATAGTGAATGTTTTATTATTTCTTCTCGTAGTACGAGTCTTTGATTCAACCCAGATTATAAATTGTAAGATTTACCTAAATATGAGGGTCTTACATGTCTAATTATGTTATAGAATCTAGAAAATATCCATGATCATATAATTAAATAAATATCTAACATTCACTTATGAAATAATTGTAAATGATTAAGAGAATTAGAACTAACTAGGGAACATGTTAAATACCATAAAATACAAGAAAATGGGTGTGCATAGATTTTTCATTACATGTAAATTAAAGTGATTTACTATTATTATGATTGAAATATTAGAAAATAATATGAAAGAAAATTAATATATAAATGATCCAACATTTAGATTTGACAATACATGTAATTTGATTTTAAGAAGTTGCATTCAATTAGGGCACACGTTAAATATAGTAAAACATAAGAAGATGAGAACTTATATTTTCTTCTACTTTATAAGATGATATGGATATATAATTAGGTCAAATAGGTTGTGATAGGGTTAAAGGTGTTTCGTCTCTAAAGCATAGTCCTAAAACCCTTTTGAACATTAGCATCAAGTTTGAACACTAATGTAAAATTTTAGTGTCCACTTTCATGATAACATATTGCATTGTTATGTGCTTTCATGTCAATCTAGGTCATTTCATCTTCATATTTAATGAATTCATACACTTTCTCTTACTCTAGAATATTTTCTCTGCCAAGGAGCAAAGCTAAAACCTTGGTTTCATGGTCTACCAATCAAATAAATATTAAATAACAAAAATTAGTGTGTGGTTGAGTTGGATTGCCCTTGGTGGCCTACCCTTGGTGATTATGACTTATTACAACACTACATTGCCAAAATGAGGGGCTCAAACTCATTTAGTTCTCCTAGTTCTCATGCAAGAATGAATGCAGGTCTAGAGTTCCCTTTCCTCATGTTTTCCTTATGCCTCAACACCACAATGTACTAATTAGATATAGTTCATATGTAACCTTTGTGAGTGTTCAATAGAGTGCTTCTAGATCGATATTTTCTAGAGTGAAACCACCTCAAGCTCCCTTTGGGGAGTAGATACTTGATAGTACTTTATTTGGCTTTAAGGTGCTTTTGCATTGACTCAACTTAATCTTAATGTAATTTAGAGAGCTTAAAAATTATATAAATGTTGATCTTAGTATATTCTCTTCTTTTATACAAGATTAGGGAAAGTTTGTTTAAAACTTGATAAGTATTTTTAGAGGAGCTCTTAAGAATTTATGGTGAGTAATTATTGTGTATAACTTGCTTTTACAAAGATTCCAAGGGATGTGATTTCACATTGAGGTTGAATAGGAAGTGGAAATAAGATAAACATAATAAAATTTGACTATTAGCCTAATACGAGAAAAATCCCTCAAGCAAGGACTTAATCGTATGATGATTTTATCTAACCTAGATGGTAGTTTCCAAGGAGGTAGAATGTTATAAGTGAAAATATAGATAAGTATGACATGCGATATAGGATTTTATGAGTAATGAGATCATTCTTATATGTGTATGAGAAAAAGAGTGCGAGAATAAAAAGTATTTGTAAGCATTAGGAGAGAGTGAAATAATACATTTAAGCTTTGTTTGTGTGTGCAAGTCATGATTAAAGGATTTAAGCCAAATCAATATTTTCAAGTGCCTAATCACTATATTTAGTTGTCTACATTTTCCCCCTTTAAGATAATAAATGAAATTTTATAGATTTGAATGAAAACACACCGAGTGTGCGAACATGATTTGTTTTTTCAATTACTTAGTTATTGGATTATTTGAATGGATGTAATATGATCCCAAGAGAAACACCTACAACACACAAGTATATTCAATATCCATATAATGAACTAAAAATTTAACTATGTTGGCAAAATATTTTGTAATGGGAAAAGTAGTGTATTTTTAGCAATAATGTGATGAGACAAAGTCTCTCCTCTAGTACAATGGGGAGGTGTTGTATTGGTAACTAAACTACATGAACGAGATATATACAATATCTACACTAATTTAGTTATAGGGGTTTGTAATCTCATTCCAAAAGGATTATTACTCTCAAGAAAACAAACTATAATTAAGGAGGAAATTAAAACAATAGAATAAGAAAGTACAAAATAAAGAAGAAGGGGAAACTTTTGCATTCCGATAGGTAAATATAGATTCTTATTTTAATCACACAAGAATTAGTTAATAATAAGGATAGTTTACTAATTTCATTGATTGAAATAAAAATCCAATTAAGAATTTGACATAATAAAAACAATAAATAAAAGGATTAACCAAGAAACAAAGTCTAAAAATGTCTCTCTTTATTCTCTAGCTTGAGGTTGTTAAATGTCAAGCTTCTTTAATTTCAATTATCTATAATTTGATTCAACCAAAAATCATTCATAATGATTTTCTACCACATATTTATAAGATACTCATCCCTATAGTTAAGGCTACATCTAGCCATGACAAAGTCAATTTTTAATATTAGGGACTTGCAAGTCAATTTTTACTTGACTTGTATATTGAAAAAATCAACTTGCATTTGTCTTGCAAATTGAAAAAGTCAATTTACAAATTTTCATAACTTTAAAATTTACAAAGTCAATTTACGCCTTAAAATACATAAAACACATTTTAATCATGATGGAATTACTCACCACTAAAAATACAATTTTATCAAAACCTTATGAAAATCAAGGATTTTCCTTTTGTGCTTTTCCTCAACATCATCTTGGACATTACTAGCCTTTTCAATGGATTCAAGATTATCCTTGAGAATACTTATTGCATAGATCACATTCTATGCTCACATCTAACAACTGGAGGGTATCCATTCAAGTGCACTTGATTCTTTCTTGAATTTATATTAAATGTATTGGTATTTGAAAAACATTTAATGGATTCAATCTTAAATGTGGACCTTAATGTGGATTTTCCTTGCACCAATTGTTTGAATTGATAAAAATGCGAGACTAATTCCACTTTTCGACATCCTTATCATCATTAAAATCCAAACGATAATCTTCAAAATATGGCACATGGATTTGAGATGACCCAAAGGCAAGACTCATGACACCACACAATTCAAAGGATGATACAGATTGGAAGGCTTTCATAATGTATATTTTTATTTCTATATCCATATTATTTTCCCTTACAAAGGAGGGGCAAGTGTACCTACCAATTGTGATTGGGAAATGGATTCTTACATTATGATTGCTTGACAAATACTTATAAACCTCCACGATTTATGAACCAATTCCTTTATTTCCAAATTACCATTGACATATTTTGGTAACATATACGGTTTTCCTTTGAATACACACACTAGTATATAGGAAAATTTTGGGAACTCGATGAAAAATCACCCCACATTGTAATCATGGTAAAGACTTCAATAGAAAATTGGATGTTGATGAAACCAGATTTTAGCATGCCAATAATGTAATAAAAGAATGCATCATTGACACAATGGAAGTGGAAAGATCTAGCCTCAAGGCGTGAGATGAGGGTATAAATCATATATTATGTTTGTGTTGAGCTAGCCTACATTATTCAACAGAGGAAGCAATATTGTCTTGGCTACAACATATACAAGATACAAGGTCATATAAAATTTGTTTATATTTTGTACCTCACACAACTTCTTGCGAATTGAATTGTTGATATACACAACCCAGTTGATGTGTTTTTTATTTTTCTATTTATATAGATGTATATACATATCCATTATTATAATTTATAGGACATTGAGTTGCTCATTTTCATGTTCAAAGACTTATTATATCATTGAATTCATGTTTGAAGTATGATCTTGGTAATGTCTTCAGAAATATACAAGTGGAAAATTTTGGATTCGCCAACCAATAATTGTTCACCATTTTTGTGTATGAGTTGGTATGTTCATTACAATATTGTTGGGTTGATTTAGGATTTAAGTCAACATGTGCCTTAAAATATAGAATCTTTAAGATGTCCTTAATAGAATTTGCATATACTTGAAGAAGATACTTGCCTTGATCATTTTTATTGGCTTGGATTCCTTGTCATAATGGTGTGTTATTTATAACAAAAATTCAAGACATTGAGTGGAAATAGGGAAGGCAATAACCAACACAATCCCACTATCAAAAATACCTTGTATCTAATCATTTTAAAACACAACTTGTCTCCATGTCTAGAAATTAGGAGATCAATTTATCCTAAATCAATATAAGTTATCTTGTCTATATTTGACTATGGGGAATTTATACTTCATGCATTTCAAAATCTTAAATTTTTTGACATGGGGAAATAGCTACTAAGAATGTATTTATTGAAGAAAACTTCCCGAAACTTGTGAAAATGAAGGGTGAAATTTCTACTTGTAAAAGTAGCTACAAATTCCAAAATACATTGTGTCGGACTTTGGGACTTATTTTACACATTAAAATATCCTAACTAATGGTAGTTGGATATTTTACTTGATTTTTCATGTTGGAACTCTGCAACACATTCTCACACTTTCAAACCTTTTTGTACATTGAAAATTCGATAGACATTGTGTTGGACTTTTGAATTACTTTAGCAACTCAAAACCTCAATGAAAACTTGTGGGATTTTGATTTGCTTTTCACTTTGAAAATATTTAAGTACTCTATGAGATTTTGATCTTGCAAGACAATCTAATTTCTTTTCCATGAACTTTGATGGATCATAAATTTGAATATTACCTACAAAATCATATTAATATTGGAAAAACACAACCTCAATAGTTAAGTTGGTATTATCATTTGGATATGATAAGTTTTTCAAAAAAACATTTTCTTATGGAAAAAATGGTAAAACCATAATACTTAAAAGGACACAAGTTCATTTGGTAAACACAATAGGTTCAAAAATGAAATACAATATGAGAAATGTGATTTTTTCACCCATTGGGATAATGAAAAACTTGAAAAAAACCCTTTGGAAAATGCAAGTAGAAAATTAGGCAAAAAAAGTTTGATTTGCAAATATATAGTATGAAAATGACTTATCAAAACCCAATTTATAATATTAATATTAATTGTGGAGTTTTGGCATGTGTGATTAGCCCACTCACAAGGTATTATATGCGTTGATTGGGAGAAAAAGGTCAAACTACATTTTACATGGGAAATGTTTTTGTATACCAAATGTCTAATTGTTTGATCAAAAAGGAAAATAGAGTAAGTCAAACTTTAGAGGTTTGATTGTATTTTTCATGCAAAATTCATTTGTGCATTAAAAGTCCAATTTACACTATGTAGTGTAAATTAGGTTTGAGAACTCGATGAAAATTTTGCAAGTTAGTGTAAATCTACACCGAAACCTTGAAAATTTTGAAATACATGAGAGAAAGACCTTAGTAGTTTTCAAAAATCTCCTTACATTTTACATGCAAAATGAATTTACGCATGAAATTTTTGATTATCCTCTTAACAAAGGGGATTGCTAATGCTTTGTCATTTTTATGTTTTTTCCAATTTGAACAAACTCAAAAACTTTTTGGACAAAACTTTGAATGGTTACCCCATATTTTTAAAGGACTCGATTGGGGACATATTTTGGATTGCCCAAAGGGTAAAAATGTGTGAATGAAATCCAACATATCAAGTGTCTTGTCCATTTTGCTTTATGTAGTAAAAATAACATGTGTTAAAATGTTAGAACTTTGGAACTTATAAGACAATAAACTTGATAAAGAGAACACAACACAAAAAATGACAAAGGGAAAATGAATAAACATTGACGTGAAGGAAAACACAAATGAAGGGAAACTAATACTAGCCTATGCACATGCAAAGGTCACCATACTTCAATATTTTTAATACTTGAGTCTTTGCCCATTGTGAGTCAATGGGAAATGTGTAACATCAAAATATGCCATATAGAAACTACTTCCTTTGAAAAGAATCCATATCTTAAGTGGTCCTCTCTAGAGTGAATGAAATTTTACATACATTCCCTTGGGTTCTCTTCTCTTCTCCCATAATAGAATAAGATCACTAACTTGAATATCTCAATGTTTTCCCTTCTTATCAAATATTTTTTAACCTTCTCTTAATGCTCCACAAATTTGTGTACAACCTTAAATATCTTCTCTTCCACTCACCGAGATACATTATCCTCTTCTCTAAAGAATATTTGAATGTTTCATCCTTGATAGATCTTGTCAACTTCAAATGTTGTAGTTCCAATGAGATAGGTATTATTGGTCATTCAAACATGAACTTGCATCTTAGATTCCGAGAAGATCTCGAGATGTTTGAGACAACAATGGAACCACCCCTAAGTTGTGGGACCTTGCGTGCTTGGGATGGATCTCCAGAGAAGGTCGGTTCCTCTACCTACCTCTAATGCTACTGCTACTCCTAATGCTAAAAGAAAATCCTAGACTAAACATGCCAAGGGACCAGGATAGAAGGATGTGTAGAAAGGGAAATCCTAAGCTAAGGAAGGTGATAATGCTAGAGAAAGGGTCAATCTCTCTCCACGAGTGGCGAAGGAAACAAAGAGGGCGCAGGAGAAGAGGGCGGGAGATGCGTGCCATAGATAAACACTCGGACTTGGCCTTCTAGTGCACGTAACACATGAACACGGGGGACTATAAGTAGGAATACACACAACATGCAAAAAATGCAAACAAAGAGGTGAGATGCAATGAAAATGAGAAAGGGAAGACAAGAGTTCCACAAAACATGATTTTATTTCTTAAGGGACACACAATCATTTACATTCACGACAGGAGGTGAAAATACATTATAGAGACCATGCCAAGGTCTAAAACCCATGGGAAGTTGACCACCATTTTGGCATGGTGCCGTTATAATAGAGAGGGATCCTTTTTTACAAATTAGAACTTTGTTATTTATACGAGAAGAAGGAGAGAAGAGAAGGAGAAAGAGAGGGAAACTCAGATTCAAATCTCAACCACCAAAACCATTGATAAATGCTTGTAAATCCACCTACAAGGTTGTCAGATGTGCTTCCCCATGTCTGTTTGGCATGTAGAAGAAGGAAGAAAGCAAGATATGATTGAAATATGGTGGTTGAGGTCGATTAGATGTGTGCATTGATGATCAGAAATATGTTTCCCTATTTTCTGCCTACCAAATCCCACCTAAATATGATTTTGAAAATTCCAATGTGTAGCTGATGTCAGTAGCTTTCAAATGAGTTTGGGTGTGTGGGAAGTTGAGCACTTTGCGCAACATAAGTTATGTCTATCGAAGTCTACAGTCGCTCGACACATAATGAAACTTGGTGCAAGCTGATTAACTTAGGAAATTGACCAACTATTCATTTTGCATGTTGTTTTTACCATGTGTCACAAACTAATTAGTTGTTAGGATTTAGCACCCTATTGGTGCACTTTGATAGGTTGTGTGTTGCACACTCAAGTTTGATAGATGACGTAGCACGAGTGATTGGTGTGAAAGAAGGTGTGGAGGCAAGATCCAGTGTGCACGAAAGGGAAATAGAGGGAAGGCACGCACGAAAGAAAGAAAAGTGGTGCATGCATGAGGGAGATTAGTCTATGTAATCGCACAAGAGGAATGATAGGGACTTAGCCATTTTGGAATGCAAATTTGCAGAGGTGCGTGAAAGAAGTGCACGAGAGGGATAGGAAAGGAAGAAGGCACGCAGGAGAAGGCACAAGAGAAAATGGAAAAGAAGATTAAAAAATGCAAAGAGAGAAGCAGGAAGGTGCACAAGGGCACACATAGGAACTAAAACTAAGTAAATTATGCCAAGGGAGCAAGCTTGAGTGTGCACGTAACCTGAAATGTGAAACATAGAGTCAAAATGAAAAATATAAGTTATCCAAATAACTAGGAGAGTTATTTGGATAATAGTTTTGGTGACTTTTGGGGCCATCTTCCTACTAGATGAAGAGATTAGTAGCCTTAAAATTCCATTGGGCATGGAGTCAAGTGCTAAACTTGAAGACCTAGTCTATAACTTGAAGAACATCCTTAAAGTCACTTGAAGCTCTGTCTCGAACTCGAACCGAATTGCTGCTTTCATGAGAATATTCGACTAGGACTATAAGAGTTGAAATATGCGTGGATTTTTGGAACTTCCTCTACCAAAATTAGACTTTCATCCTAGGAAGCAACAGAAAGGGGCACATGGGCGCAATAGGAAAGGAAAGGCATCATAAGGAGCATGAAACAGAAGCACAACACTATGTACAAAACTGAAAATTATACATGTCCCAAAGGGAACATGCAAAGTGTGCTCGGGCACTTGTGATACTGAAAACAAACTTATTCTAGCCTACTCTAACCAGAGGCAAAGGGCACTGAAGTAAAACCTGCAATAGGTAGGGAGAAGTAGCTTCCCTTCCTCACAAATTGTGACCATGTAATTGATTTGGGCTGAACATGGTAAAAAACAAGAGTGAAAACTACCTTGCAAATGGGTTTTCACCCTCCTCAAAGTATTAACAAACAAAATATATACCTCAGAATTTATTTTACGCTTGGATCTAGGAGGCGCTGCTGTTGACCTTTGGCATGTTGAAGCTCTACCTCATGCTCTAAAATGAGCATGAATGGTGTCAACTTTGTTTTTGTCTCTAGAATAGCTAGGTATTTGATTGGGCATGGTTTGATCCTTGTGATTTTCCCATTACTTTGAAGCTCAATCCCACATATGGTATTTTCTTGCAGACTCTCCTTTTGAAGGTGACTACTTATAGGATGGGTCACGCAGAGCTAGGATGCGTGAGGTTCTACCTCTACAAGTAACTCAGTCTCCTTCAGAACTGGACCCTCTAGAACTAACTAGTTTTCTTCCAAACAGCAGACACACATATAATTTCCTCTTCCCAGTTGGAGTTGCATGAGTCATGTCATTCTTCAACTATTTTGCAGTCATTGAACATGATGATGTTGGTTGGGAAAGGTGTGTTGGTAGGGGCTATTCATTTATGGTATAATTAGACATAGGGGACTCAAAAGAAGGTGGAAGGATGGGTGCAGAAGGTGTGGAAGGTGTGCAAGAGGAGTGGAAGCACATGTAGGAGGGGTGATGGTAGAGAAATGAAGGTGAGAGGATGGAGGAGGGGAATTCTCAATGTGGGCAACACGTAAGAAGCTGGGAACATGTGCAACGGGCTAAGATGATGTAAGTTGGCTTGGAGGCTATAATATGGTAGTGCAGGGTTGCCCCATTGATAGGGTTTCCGCGTGCTATATTTTTGAGCCTCCATTTCTTCGCCCACTTTGTAATTTGGGGCAACATCTCAGTAATAAAGTGTAGCTTCTACTAGGTGTTAAACTAGCTTGGTACATGGCCGACCCATGGACAAGGGACCTTGTAGCCAACTTTAGCTTCCTTTATGGAGCACTTGACTCTGAGTTGCATCATGTCCATCTCCATATTTTACACCTGCCTCTCAAAATTAGCTTCAGCCAAGGAGTTTCCACCATCATCTACATAAACCTATTCTTCATAAACATTTTGGTTAGAAAAAAGTGGGTTATATGCATATTCAAGATGACAGGGCTCATAAAACTGATTTGGAGGACTTTGGAACTATGGGGATGGAGAAAAATAGCTTTGCTCTGTGCAAATGAGAATTCCATGAAGGGAAAGAAGTCATGATTGCACAACTTCAAAAGAGGAAGGTGGAATGATGGAAGAAGGAAAAATGAATGAAAGGAGGATGGGAGAGGCCAGTGCGAATGAGAAAATGGGTGTGTTTGGATCAATGGAGTCACCAAATGTGTTGAAAAAATGCCTCCAAAGGATAGATCTCAGCAAAACACATCAAACTTATTGAGATGAAGATGTAAATATATTCGTTCTTATCCCACTTAGCATACATAGAAACTATTGGTTGTTCAAACGTGCACTTGCATCTCGGATCCGGAAGAGCCGAGCTGTTTGAGACAACAATGGAACCATCCCCAAGTTGTGGGACCTTGTGCGCTTGGGATGGATCTCCAGAGAAGGCCGGTTCCTCTACCTACCTCTAATGCTACTATTACTCCTAATGCTGAAAGAAAATCCTAGACTAAACATGCCAATGGACCAGAGATAAAAGGATGTGCAGAAAGGAGAAATCCTAAGCTAAGGAAGGTGATAGTGCCAAGGAAAGGGTAGATCTTTGTCCATGAGTGGAAAATGAAATAGAGAGGGAATGAGAGAATAGGGTGGGTGGCGCATGCCACAAATCAACACACAAGATTGACCTTCCAGTGTGTGCAACACATGAACATAGGGACTGCAAGTGGGAATACACACAACATGCTAGAAAACACAAACAATGAGGTGAGATGTAATGAAAATGAGAAAGGAAAGACAAGAGTTCCACAAAAAGAGATTAGTATCCTTAGAAGACTGAGTGCATGGGAATCTGAGAACTACAACAGAAGTTATGGATGTCAGAAGTCTACAGGTCACTCTGACACGCAATGACACGTGACACACACTAATTGACTGAGGAAATCAACCAACTATTTATCGATTTGTCATTTCTACCATGTGTTATGAACTGGTTGGTTTACGAGGATTGATGCCCTATTGGCATGCTTTGATAGGTTGTGTGTTGCACATTGAAGTCTGATAGATGACGTGTCATAGTGAGTGGCGTGGAAGAAGGTGCAAGGTAGGGAAGCAAGATCCAGGCACGTGAAAGAGAAATATAGGGAAGACATGCATGGTAGAAAGAAAAGAGGTACATGCGGGAGCTTAGTGTATGCAAGTGCACAAGAGGAATGATAAAGACTTAGCCATTTTGGAAGGCAAGTCTACAAAGGTGCACACAAGAAGTGCATGATGGGATAAGAAAGAAAGTGGGTGTGCAGGAGAAGGCACAAGAGAAAATGGAAAAGGAGATAGCAAAATGCAAAGGGAGAAGTAGGAAGGTGCACAAGGGCATGTAGAGGAGCTGTAACCAAGTAAATTGTGCTAAGGGAGTAAGCTTGAGTGCACACAACTTGAAATGTGAAACATCAAAGACAAAAAAATATAAGTTATCCAAATAACTAGGATAGTTATTTGGATAATAGGTATCTCAACATTAAAACCATCTAGTAAATGAAATGGAGACATGTTGATAACTCTTTTAGGATTTATGTAATCAACCCAAAAACATAGTACAACCTCTTTTTCTATGTTCTTTGATGTCAACTAATTTATGGATGATGGTTACTAATTTTTTATTACTAGATTCAACTTAAACATTCACATAGGGATAATGATTAGAGGAATGAGCCAATGATATCACATTTTTATAGAAAAATTCCATAGGGCAAGTACACAACTATGGGGAACTAAAAAGTGGTGAAAAATACACTTTTTGGTCATTTTTTCCATTATACGCTTGTGTTATAACGCGATAGGAAAAATCAAGGGTGCACTATGGTTTGGATTCACCAAACCATAACGCGCTCATGTTATAATGGTGTAGACACAAAATCATGTACTTGGGTACATTTTTAGGTCCTAATCACATACTACTTTTCATATGATTCCTAAGTGAGAAAAATAGAAATTAACATCTATCTTTGGCCTTTTGTTTGTGTTTCTTATTTTCTATTTGGCCTTCTACACCATATAACCCAATATGAAATTTATTTTTGTATCTTTCATGACTCGGACACCGGCGCCTAGACAGGACACTAGCACCCAGGCAGCCTCATCCTTCCGGGCGCTCCGACCTCTTTCTATTTTACTTTTTCTTTTTGGGATTCTTTTATCTTTTGGGCATCTCATTTTCTTATGGGTCACCTTCCAGGTTGTCAATTATGAAATTTAACCAAGGGAATCATATAAATACAAAGTTATGTGACCATAATAAAGGACCAAGCTCTAAGCATCTATTATCATCACCTAAGGTTGCATCTAAAGGAATTTTAAGAGCATCAAAGGAATCCATCTAACACTTATTTAAGGGACAAGGGACTACATTTTCTACATACATGCATAGGAAGGGAAGTTCATTTTTCCATCCACACATCTATTTACATTACTACATCTAGCTATTGCTTGTTATCAAGTGCATCTTGCACAAGAGCTTCCTAGGAATGATTCCATCACACCAAAGCACAAGAACTACATGGATTCTAAAATGTAGTGCAATGCTCGGTTGTAAGCTCACTTAGTCAGTGACCATCGAGGTCATCCGAATCCCCATTTGCATATTTATTTTTTAGGATTTAATGTAGTTTGAAGTTTTTTAGGATATCATTTATTTTGTAAGTTATAGGAAAATTCGGTGATTAACCAAAGTGATATACATGTGACCAAAAGTGAACGTAAGAGACACTTGTGTGAAAAAACAAAAATAGTTTCGAGTCCCTACGTAGTCATAGGGGCCCAACAGAGGTCTTTAGCACTTGGGCACCCTAGTTGGGCACCCTAGTCTAGGCTCATCCAAAGGTTCCAATATTTTCTATGCGTGATTGTGATAGTCTGCTCCTCCTATTCATCAATATTCTAGTATAGAATTCTTTAAGATCAAGTGTGAAATCAATTAAGTTTTCTATTATCTATTACACTTAGGGTTTCATATTTCTTTATCTTATTGCTTGTTTCATTCATATTTATAAAGCAGTTGTTTAATATATTTATCATATGTGACTTTGCAATATTAGGGTTTAACAAATTCCATATTTGTTAAATCATTTAGTGAACCCACATTCAAACACTTTGGGATCTCCATTTTTCTATCCAATCTTCTTTTCATGGCTCCTAAACCTCCTCAAGTCCCCTTGTATCAATTACTTCAAATGCACCCACCTTGCAAAGATGCTCTCCAAAAATCCATACACTATCTACCTCCCTCTTGATACACCACCTTCACAAATAATTTCCCTCTTTGATCATCTCTCTAATGACCCTAGTGACCCGGATATCACACCCCATCAATCTATTTGTAAATCAATTCAAGCTTTACATTATTTATTCCAAGACAAATTTCAAGCTATGGAAACCACAATCACATCTCTTAAAGCTGAAATTCAACATCTCAAGGAAGCTTCTTAGGCCCATACTACTTCTACATCTCATTCTAATCATATGTCTTCTACATGTGCGCATATCAGTGAACCCTAAGTCTTACCACTTCCTACACCTCTCAAGTTTTATAATAATGCTAAGCAAAGAGACATTCTTCATGTGCTCCTCAATCACCAATTAATCAATTTTCCACCTACACATTGTTATCCTTTGTATCAGCTTACCAACTATCAAGGTATCCCATTTTGCAAGTATCATCGAATCAATGGACATAATGACAATGATTGCTATGCTTTACAATGAAGAATTAAGCACCTTGAGCATGATAGATTTATCTCATTTACTACACAACATTATGTTAAATGCCCATATTCAAAGGCTACATCCAAATGGGCTCCTAAATATCTCCTTCTATGGCCAATGAGCATCATGTTATCACTTCTAATGTTCCTTCTACGGTCACTCAAGCACCGCTTATGAAAGCCACTTCAACTAAGCAATCACCTTTCAAGGTTTTCCTCCATCACCCTCCCCCACATCTTCTATAGAGTTACCAAGTCAAGAAAACAAACCACATCTCAAAATCAGTCCAACATATCCTCCTCTCAAGTCTTCTAAAGTGTCATCAATCCCACATAAGCTACAACCAATCATTTTTTTCAAGGAAACTACTCCTTACATTGATCCCCTTAGCAACATTGACTAGATCTACACATCTCATACACTTAGGGGCATCATATATTCTCCCCTTGTATTGCTATCAAATGTATCTATCATCTCATGCACTTGACGCTCCATGCTTAATGTCTAATATTTCCTAAGCATCAATACAAACCCTTTGATACACATATTGTATTATCATTACCCTATGACACACTCTAGTTCCATGGTTCATACTCAAGTGCTGGGGGTCTAAATATGAAATGAACCTCACACACTACACATTTCATACTATGCACATTCACAATTCATCTTTCTAGTATATACTATCACACATCATTCACACTTCACACTCTGTACATTCATGATATATCTTATTTACATCTACTATCACACGCTGCACTTGCTTTACCCTATGACGCACTATAGTTCCACAGTTCATACTCAAGCGCCTAGGGTCTAAATCTAAAATGAACCTCACCACATTTAGTCTTCATGATCTACACTTTATGCTATATCTTTCTAGTGCACAATTCACACCATTTCCCGATACGTAATCTTGTTTTATGGTTCATTCTTGACTGTCGAGGGGTATTTTATAAATGAAACTCATCTCATACTCATCCACATCTTCTCTGGGGGGCATGCTGCTCCTATCACATTCATATTACATATCATTCCATCTCACTCATTCACAACATACTACATATCTTGGTTGCACATACTCTTGCTTGCTTATACTAGTTACATGTACACTTTGTTTTCATGTTAGACAAATACTTCATATGTCATTATCTTTATCATATACACATACATGTTCAATTTTTCTCTAGTTGTGAATGCATACTTTCTATAGATCTTTACACGTGGAAATGATGCTTAGCATTGTACCTCTTACCAATCCCATCGAGGCTCCTTGGGGAATCTACATTTATTTCTTACACACTACATGTGTTATTGTTTTGTTTTATACTACTTCCTATTCTTACTAACATACTAATCTATCAATATATACATGTCTTGACATACTTTTTATATTTCTAACATGCTAACGGGTGCTTCATGTGTAACATTTTCTTTGCAGGAACTATTTTCCACCATGGTTATCTGATACTTTGTTTGATATTGTTTAATATTGATTGCCATTGTATGCCATTGTTTACGGGCTATGCACTATGTCTTGCTTGTTAATTTCTTGTATGTTTTTTCCGCTTTGGCATTGATTGTATTACACCTTTATGAGTGATGTCTCACACTTGAAACCCATTTTTGCGGTCTGATTTGTTTGTACTATTGCTTATTTACATTATCTTCTATAGCATGCTTGCCACTTTTTCTACTAGCACATATTTTCAGCCACTTTGTTTGCATGTGCCTTGGTTTCTACCATGCACATTCCCTCCCCATGCAGGTATCCATTTCAGATCAACATCCGGTCCTCTCCTTTGAGCTACATCCTCCTAGTGATGTCACATACACCTCAAATGAGGGGGCATACATTGGGTGAATCGGTCACCCATACAACAACTCAAAGCTTTAGTACATGCATACACGATACGAAAAAAACAAAGTTACTATCAAAAAATGGCCAGATTCTAACTTGGGTCCTCAATTTAGCACAAACACCAACACCCAGATACAAATATGAGTGCCTGGGCACTCCTGACCTTTCCTAGGATCCATATGACTAGGGGAAGTTACAATTACTTTCTCAGATTGACACAATTTTTGTTAGAGTAGGTATTTACCTTAGCTCATGTTCACCTAGGTACTTTATTTACCTTTATTGTATTTATCCTCACCCACTTATGTGTGTGAATATTTCTTTTATCTTATTTAGATATTAGGAGATATTATCTAGTTGTTAGGTATAGTTCTTTCCTTGATCTATGGTATTGACTAGTTCTTTCCTTAATCTATGGTATTGACTAGATCCTTGATGTCTAGTTCTCTCCTAAATCTATGGTCTTGACTAGTTATTTGATGACTAGTTATTTCCTTGTTTTATGGCTTGATCTACGACCTTGACTGGTTCTTAGATTGTTATTCCTTGCCTATTTAAGCAAGGCCCATTCTCAATGTATTGCATTGAGTTCCATTATAATATATGATATTGCTACTCATTTGTTTGCAAAGGTTTTATGTAAAGCTATTCTGGTGAATTTCTTTCATCTTATTGATCATGGTGTTTGATTAGCATCGTGTTCTTGGCTTGGTATGATCTGGTTATCTTTTTTAATTTTTAGCAATCTGGATCGGTTTACATAGTACATACATGTCATCCAAAGAATCGAATGCATTCTATCTCCTTTTATTAATTTCTTTGGATTGAACTAGAACAAGCATGGAACAAAGCAAGATCACACCATCTGCAGTGGTGTATAAATTTGTGAAGCAGTCATGAAAGGAGAATAACACTAGAACTTTCTCCCCAACACTCTTCTTCCTTGGCATGAGATCGCCCAAAAAACTTGGACTTGGTGTGAGATCACCCAAAAAAAAAAAAATCTTAGTGTGATATTTCCCAAAAACTTGCTCTTCTGATCGGTTAAGGCATTTTCTATCCTTTTCACTCTTCATGGATTATGTGCATACTTTCCTTTTTACATATTTTTCACATTTTTACATACTTTCACATGATTTTATGGATTTTTCATAACACATGACTTTGAATAATCTTTCACTCCTCTTTACACGTCTGTCCTTAATACACAATTAGAAGCAACCCCACATCAACAAAGCACAACAATGACAATAGGTAAAAACATGACACAACACATACACTTCACCCCTAGGGTCACTTCCTCTTCCTTAGCTTCCACACTTCATTTTTATCACTCCATGCTTTTTCTTATCTCTTTAGCACACTTTTTCCATCACAATCTACATGGTTATCAGTACGCATCTCTTATTTACTTTATATTATCAAGTATTCACTCAAAAACATAAAGTGGGGGCAAATATAGACACAAAATCATGCACTTGGGTACATTTATAGGTCATAATCACATAATACTATTCATATGATTCCTAAGTGAGAAAACTAGTAATTGACAACCGTGTTTGGCCTTTGTCTCGTGTTTCTTATTTCCTATTTGGCCTTCTACACCCTACAACCTAGTCTGAAATTTATTGCTTTATCTTTCATGACTCGGACACTAGCGCTAGGTTCCCTTGTCCCTCCGGGCACCCCGACCTCTTTCTACTTTACTTGCTCTTTTTGGCTTCTTTTATCTTTTGGGTATCTTATTTTCTTAAGGGTCGGCCTTCCAATTGTCAATTACGAAATTCAACCAAGGGAATCATATAAATACAAAACTATGTGACCATAATAAAGGACTAATCTCTAAGCATCTGTTATCATCACCTAAGGTTACATCCAAAGGCATTCTAATAGCATCAAATGCATCCATCTAGCACTCATTCAAGGGATAAGGGACTGCATTTTCTACATATACGCATAAAAAGAAATTTTATTTTTTCCACCCACAAATATATTTACATTGCTACATCTAGCTATCACTCGCTATCAAGTGTATTTTACACAAGAGCTTCCTAAGGAATGACTCTATCACACACGTACAATAACTTCATAGAGTCTAAAATGCAGTGCAACACTTGGTTGTAAGCTCACTCAATCGAGTGACCATCAAGGTCAGTATAACTCCCCATTTTCATCTTTCTTTTTTAGGATTTGATATAGTTTGGGGTTTTTAGGATATAATTTTTATAGGTTATAGGTGAATTCAACGATCAACTAGTGACATATAGGTGACCAAAAGTGAAGGTTAGCGACACTTGTGTGACACAAAAAATGAGTTTCTGAGCCCCTGCATGGTCACAAGCACCCAACAGAGGTCTCTGGCGCCTGGGCACCTTAGTCATATTCCATGATCCCTAGTCTAGGCTCATTCAGAGATTCTAGGATTTTTTTTTGTGTGATTGCGACCGTCTTCTCCTTCTTTTCATTAGTCTTCTAGTTTAGAATACTTCAAAATCAAGTGTGAAATCAGCTAAGTCTTATATTCTCTCTCTTTCACTTTGGGTTTCATATTTCTTTAGCTTATTGCTTGTGTCATTCATATTTGTTTAGCTTATTGCTTGTGTCATTCATATTTCCAAAAGTTTTTTAGCATTTATCTTTCATATGTGACTCTGTAATATTACAATTTTAAAAATTCCATATTTTTAAAATCAAACACGAGTGAGAACCTGAGAGCTCATTTTCATTCCAAAAATAAAAAAACTAGGGATTAGAAGAGGAAAAACAATCGGGAAAAATATGAATGCATTTTGTGGCATCTAAATCCTTTGGCACCTCAAATTGACTATGGAGGAAATCTCAGAAGGTCATTTCTTCTTGATTTTAGGTTAATTTTCTTTATTTATCTTTTTTTTCATTGTTGTTGATTTGTTTTATATTTTTCATTTTCAGAGGTTTCAATACCTTCAATTCAAACCCCTCATTCACTGTAAACCAAGATAAAGAAGAAAACATTCTAGAAACACCCCCTTCAATAACAAGATATCATCCAAACACCCAAAAAACATTTTAGGGGAGATTAAAAATAACAAAGTTGAAATTGAGGGTTTAATAGAATCCTTAATAAACCTTAATGCAAAAAATACACGTCACCAAAACCTTCGACATCATTAGAATAATTATTATCTAATATCGATAATGTGGTTGGTCAAATAAACACATGAGAGAGTTTCAAAACCAATTGTCACAATTTTTATGTAGACAAGTTGTCTTATGATGTAGTGAAGAAGAAAAAAATCACAAAATACAAATTGTGTGCATTGTTTACTAATCCTAAAACTAATGCACCATTACTATTGAGTTTCAAAAGATTCCCCATCCATTGGTGTAATCATGAGGGGATAATTTTTTTTTGGAATAGATAGTGGATGGTTTTTAACAAACCACCTTGTAAAAATTTTGAGGTGCCACATTATTTATTGAGGAAACTCTATTGTGAGTTCATCCTCAATGAAATACCAAACTATTTTGACATTCAAGATTTTTTCAATACAGAGGCAAAGGATCTACATAGGATAGAGTGGGGGCATAATGTTTACAAAACCGCCCATCTGTACCCATTTCTCACCCATCTATTCATCATGTTTCAGTCCCTTCTATTGTGAAGGAGATAGTGGAGGTTAAGACTCTCAATTTTATTAGGTCATTGACACATTCATTGCTTCAGCATGGTACTTGTCTCTCCCAGGGTGATGAGGTTGGTCCTTTTAGGAATCATACATCATATAACATTACTTATCATGATTGTAGGAGTATAGAAACCTACTTGGTTGAAGCGGAAGCTCTAAACCTAGCAAGATAGCTCCACAGGCTCGCGAGGAAGCCCATAGCCTAGTCGGGGATGCTCCACAGTGAGTAGTGAGTTCAATCGAGAGGAGGAAAATCATGATTCTATGTTGGAAAATATCATCATCACAGATGTTCTACTAGATTCGACCTTTGGTATTGACCAACAGGTAATTTTACATGAAGTTAGTTGTAATTTAATATATATTTCGTACAAAAATTTATAATTAACAATGTTAATCAATTATGAATGAAAATTAATGAGTCATGTGTGTATTTTTATAAAATTACAGGGTCAAACTATACATTCAAAGTGTCACATTCCCCTTCTCCACAGTTGTTTATGGGCACGTCAACCCCTCAGGTATAAATTGGTAATAAATTAGTAAATATATTGTGTTAATTTGTTTTCCATATAGAGATGTTATCCTAAAATTACAATTTGATGTTGAACAGGTGAATGTTGGTATGAGTTCACATGTTGGTGAATTTACTAATGTGAGTTTTATTATTATTTTTTAATATTTTTTAAAGCTTTTTACTGGAGCTTAGAATTGGGGGTTCTTGGGTCCCCTCCCTTAACAATGTCCATTGACTAGATATTACAATTTCAACACAAATCCTACAATGCAAGCCAAGCCAAGATGAGCCATTGAACCGCCATCTTGGCCACTAGTCGCGCTAAGCCAAGACTACCATTGCTAGAGAAGAGAAACCAAACTCCACCACCAATGATGCTAATACCACCACCACTTGTGAAGAACTTCCACCAAGCCAACTCACCGATGCAAACACAACCAAGACCATCCGCCGAGCCACCATCCTAGCCACCAACAACCACTAGTTTGATCCGCCATCTCCGGATAAGAGCATCGGTCATAACCACTTTAGTGATCGATAATCATCCACCACTGATAACCACCCCTAAAGGGGATCACACCTAGGTTTGAACCTTGGTAGATCCAGAGACCCAACCATCTATCTTAACCGATCCACCCAAAACCTATTGGTGAGTTTTATTATTTTTATTCATCATATAGATGAAGAATAAAAATAATAAAAATCACATTTGTAAATTCACCAACATGCAAACTCATACAAACATTAAGAGAATGAACTATAGTTTAGAATCGGTCTGAACTGTTGATCCCAACGGTAAAAGGAGAGTCATATTCTAGGAAGATGACACTAAAGTAGAGGATTGATTGATTCTCATTCAAACAAAGGATGAAAGTGAGACAAGAGAAAAAGTAGAGGATGCGGTCAAGATGTCGATGTGGAGACTAGCGTGGAGGTGGTTGGTGAGAATAAAATGGTATGGAGACAAGGGTGTCAAAGCAGGGGGAAGACTATTAGGAGAATGAAAGGGCATATGAGGACATCGGGAAGAGAGACCCAATTCAAATTTCAATTTTAAATATAACATTAAAGTACTTAGATTTTTAGTACCTTCTTCGTCCCACGATGAAAACGTGGTGGCTAGGTTGGAGGGATCTGAATTTGATCTAAGTGGTTTTAGGGGTGGGACTTTGGGAAATTCACCACCCATTCAAATTTCAAACATAAAAACATGAATAACTTTAATGCTGATTTGAGCGGGGTCACCACTGCGGGTCGGCATGGATGATTTTGATGGTGGATAGGGATGATAGGCTTGAGGTGGTCCTCGGGTTGAGTTTGGATGGTCCTCGGGGAGGGGCCTCTTGAGCTTAGTTTAATGTGGGTGGGTGGACTTTAATCTAGCCCAAGAAACTTAAAATTGGGTGCTCGGAACATGTGACTCGAGTCGTGTCGCGTATGTTGGTGTGTCTTGATCCATTCATTCCTTGTCTTTGTGTCATGGTGCATTATTGTTTTCATGATTATTTGACTTGAATTCCTTGGGGTTCTTCACTGGTTTATTTCCTAGTCACTTGTGACCATGCTTATTGTTGGTGTTGTCAGCCATTGGTAGAGGCCTCCCCATGTGATCTTTACTGCTTTATCTTTTCTCCATTGTAAATGGGGTTTTTGTCACCTTAAAACCAAAATTTTACCTAATCTAAAAATAAGAATGAACTATAGTTAATGTATAAAGATAATGTCATGTAACTTTTATGTGTGCTACCTTTTTCCTTTTTAGTTGATGAATGTTTCACCATTTTATTTACATTTTGGAATGTGACGAAATAGATAATGTTATGGGTTGAGGAGGAATACTTGTTGTGTTGGTTTGGAGGTTGATGCACGTGTTCGACTTCTCGATCCGATGTTGACTGTGAGAGATTCCTTTTGGCTGGGAGGAACTACCTAAAATAGAAAACAAGACCACCAAAGAAGAGTTAAATAATATATGACAATGGACTGCCTAGCGTATGCTAGATCCAAGAAGTGTGATACTTCCTAGAAGGTTATCAACCCACTATTTTATAAAAAAATTATGAAGTAACTGAAATGCGTACATAAATGAATATAGTGCTAGTATTTTGATTTGGGTACCTCAGATCACTATCAGTGTCGATCTAATTAAATACTAAAAACTATATGGGTCAAGATCTTGAGTTAGGTTGCGGGTTGTTCGGGTGGTCTACGAGGTGTCAGACGGGGTCTTAGCGAGGGTTATGTAAGGTTTTTGGGTTGTCTTGGTAGGTATGTGGTTGTTGGTTTACACAGTGTTGGTAAACATAGAGACCGACATCAGTCGAGGTATGACCGATCACAATTAGGCATAACCAATGATGGTATGGGTAACCGGCATCGGTAGAGGCGGGCTGATAAGACTCAATAAGATTTGTTAGTGGGGTTTGAGCTAAGGTCAGGAAGAGATGATAGAGGGCATAACGAGGTATATGGGGATCTTAGGAACACTCAGAAATATGTAGAGGTCGGGTATAGGTGGTTTTATGGTGTGGGTGGAGGAATGGTTGGGTTTACAGAAAGAGGAATAGTGGGGAAAAGGGAATGCAAGTAGGAAATGACAACAAAGGTGACAAAAACCTTTAAAGCTGACAAGGCTAAAATAACACAGGTGATAAATGTACTTACTGGTGTTGCAGGTCTAATGGATATGTGGTGGTGATGATTGATTGGTGGGATGGAACTTGGTGCGAAGTGGTGCTTCTTGGAATGTTACCGTGAGTGCAATACCACTTTGGATCATCTCCCAGTGCTTTGGCTATGGATGTATGTCTGTAGGTATGAAAAGGATTTGGTTCTGCTTGCATTTGGATCTCTTCTCTTCTCTTGATTCTAGAATGTGCCAACCCACAAACAAGGTTTCCAAAGTGAATAAATGGTAACCGATGATGGTTCCTTGTTAACCAACATCGGTTTAGGATGACCGGTGTTGGTTAAGGTGGGATTCCCTAGGTTTATTAAAAATGACAGATCTTGCAATCATTTGGGCTAGGTCTATCCATTTATTCATGGATAAAAATGGATGTTATGTTTTTATGAATGGGAAGGTAGTTAGAGGAATAATAGGACTTTATTTTTAGGGTTAAACCAAGTCTTATTCATTTATGGAAACATGCTATGAATAGGTCTATGGTGAGGTGTCTAGGTGAGGTGTCCATCCATTTAATTAAAGTAATTAAATTAATAATGGGGTGAGGATGGGTATTAATTTAATTGTAAATAATTAAATTAATGTTAATGTAGGGTATAAGGGTCATGGTTAGGTGAATGTGTTTAAGTTGGTTCTTCGACAGGGGACCAAGGGGAGTGTGACCCAATTTTGGTGTCTACATTTTTCCCCTTTTTGTTGTGTATCTTGTATTGGTAAGCAACGCTGACAAAAATAGGAAATGGTTGTGTCGAGTGTAAGTGAGGGTGGTATTGCCCCAAGCATGGGTGAAGGTAACCCCCCTCAAAATAGGAACCGATGAGGTGAGAGATGGAAGCGGTAAGTGGTTTGATAAAATGAGGAGGTGGGAGATGAAGATCAGTGGGTGCATTGGGTAAAGGTAAAAGGTCAAATTGGGTAAACAGGTAAATGGGCCAGGGTCAAAGGTAGTGCAATTGAATGCATGCACATGTTGGAAAGCGTGACACGAATAAGGTTGAGAAGCTTTCAAATGTTACGTTCATCATGGTTGATAGGTCTATCCAAACAGGGTTGAAGTGATTCTAGTATCCAAGGTATAGGATATGGTGTAGAAACACAATAGAGGTCAGGTGCATGAATTTTTAGGTATGTTTTGGTAAACCAAATGTCAGGTTAGGATAAACATCATGATAATAGGAAATGTAAGGTCGGTAGGCCAAACAACACAGTAACCATGTCACAAGGTACAACAAGCACGAAGGGTCAAAGGTCACAAAAAGTAGTTTAGGTCAAGGTATATAGGTAACGACATGGGTAAGGCCAAGGTAAGGTCGGTAGGCTTAACAACACGGGTAACCACGTCATAAGGTACAAAGTGAGCATGGAGGGTCAAAGGTCACAAAAAGTGGTTCAGGTCAAGGGATATAGGTAACAACACAAGTAAGGCCAAGGTATAGGTAAAATAACAACTCCTAAGATGCAAAAAAGACAATGTAGGGGTAGGTTGGATTTGTAGGTATGGTTCAAGGGGTGTCTGGGATGATAAAAAGGGACGTGGGCATGAATGGTGGTAGGAAAAAGGAAGTTTAGCAAGACCAAACAATTATAAGGGTGGAATGATGTCGGTTATAGGGTGACTGATGTCGGTTGGCTAGGGCACAAATAGGATCGACATCGGTTAGGTTGGGTTGGGTTTATAAAACAAAAATTCCATATTTTATGGAATCATTGTTGTGTTATACCATTGGAGAAAACAATAGATTTGGTTGAATTTTGGCACTTTTCAAGAGGAAAGTATGAGGGACTGTACCTGGTGAGGTGGAGAGATCCGGTTGGTGAGAGGAGCTAGGTAGACGGGTCCATGAGATCGGTGTGGAGAATTTTATTGGGTGGAGGTGAGGAGAGAATTTGGTGATGGCAGAGGCGGGAGAAGGGTCGGGTGGGACACTAACACACGGTGGCAGATCATGCCTCCACGAAGATGGCATCACGACGAGGTAAGATTCGATCTCATTCTTTGTTGGTTAGGTGAATTTGTTGGTAAAAAGTGGGTTTGGGGAGAATTAAATTTAAATTTGGAAGAAAATGGGTGAAAGAGGAAGGGTAGGAAGTGGTATGTAGGTTAAAGAGTGGTGGGGATGAATTTAGGTGAGATTGGGGTAGGAATGGGTGGGTAGGTAGGGTAGAATATCAAATTTTTAGAGAAATAGGGTAGGGTTTGGTGGATTTGATGCCACGGCGTGTCGACATCGGTTGAGGGTCAACCAACATTGGTGGTGGGAGTTAGCCGACATCGCTCACAGATGGGGTGACCGATACCGGTTTTGGGAGATTGGTGCCAGTTAAGAAGAACCGATGCTGTCGGCATTGAGAGAAAAATGGGCTAGGAGATGAGTAAAGGTGGGTGGGTGAGATAGGAAGGTATTTTTGAATGAAAATAGGCAGGGTAATAGTTATAGGTGGGGGTCAAGGGTGAATGCAGGTATGGTCAAGGTTTAATAATGTTATGGTTTATTGGATGAAGGTGAGGGACCAGTTACAAATGCGGGATAGGGTACCTCCCCTATTGCTAGCGGTGTGGGGAGACATGATCGATGAGGAGTGGAGACACGTGAGTGATGTGGGTCTGATTGGCATCTGAAACTATGGGCATATAGTGTGTGATCCTAGTTTGATGGTTCTTTGTCATCGATAGATGGGATTACGAGACTAAAACGTTCCATCTTGATAGGTGAGATCACAGTCACCTTAGAGGATGTGTACAAGATCCTTTGATTATTGATAGTGGGAGCACAATTGTAATTCATTTCATCGAGAGGCCTCGAAGGAGCTGATGTTGGTGTATTTGGAGAGGGGTTGAATGATATGAGGTTCCATAGCATGAGTGTGAGCTATGGAGAGATGTATGTGGCCCATCTTGAGGAGATGTTGTTAGTTGTTTTGATTATAGAGGCGGTGTTCTATTTTGCACTACCAGATGAAGAGGGTAGGATATTCCCACAGGAATTGATGGGAGTTCTTCGTGATATGATGGAGGATAGGACCCAGTTTGCATGGACACCAACCTACCTGGTGCAGTTATACAAGGAGCTATGGGTCTATAACGAGGTTATGAAGGTTCGGTGTGTGCTGCAATTTCCTTCTTCACTATTGGGCCTACGAGCACATTGTGTGCATGCGACCGATTGGTTTACCCTGGCTGGATGCATTTGAGCCAGGTAGGGTCCGGGTTGGTTATAGGCGATGGGTGCCAGTTGGTGGAGTACGCCGAGGGGCTAGGGCTACACATGATGTGGCTCACTACAGGAGGATGCTGGAGGGGTTATCTGGAGGCCGTATGTGGTATATCCATCATACAGTCACATGGCCATGAGTTGGATGAGCTATAACTACTCGAGGTGGATAGAGGGGTGTCATGCCAAAGAGCACAAGATGATACCAGTAGATAGAGTCCAATGGTAGTTTGGGCTGCCCTAAATTGTGCCACCACCATTCCCACATTATAGGAGAGACGACGTGAAGAGGACTATGCCTCTACCACATTCGGCGACCGATAGGATAGGAGGAGTAGGCGGTGGACCGAAAGATAGATGATACAGAAATTGCGCATAGATGCATATAGATGGTGGTGGGCAACCAACTATGAGCAACACCACCCAGACTAGGGTAACTAGACATGGCTACCCTCACAGTCTAGAGAGACACATTACAGGGACATGTGGCCACATTATAGGCCTAGATTACTAGTTTACAGGGGTAGTGGATGGTGTCACAGGTAGAGGTGGCCATGTTATAGGCATAGGTTACAGAGTTGTAGGGCCGTTTGGCCACTACACAAGCACAAATTATGGCCCTACAGACCTAGGTACAGGCACAAGAACCTACATAGGCTCAAGGAGAGGGTCCCATTTTATAGGCAGGGGTGGGACAAGGTCCCTTAGTGCAGTACATGCATAGGGACAAGGTCCCTTAGTATAAGTAAGTAGCAGGATAGGGTCCCAGGAGATAAATCATGATGGCGAGACCGATGGTGCCTCTGCGAGACCATACCAATGGCTAGGTTCAGGGATGCCCTAGGTGAGGCATGATACTATCAAGACCACTTGATGATATTTGTAGGGATAGATGTCCCCTGTTAGTGCAAAATCACAGCACCCCTGGATGTTGATCAGATTTCTAGGTTGATCATACTAATATCCAGTGTGATTGCATAACATTGAATCCTTTCTCCAAGTGTGGGACTTGAAGAGTGAGAAAGGAATCTCCAGAGAAAGGCTGGTTCCTATTCCTCTGTTCAGGTGCACACAAAATATGCAGAGAGGTTTTCTCAAAATCTAATCTAATCTGCCAAGGAGACAAGGTAAGAAGATGCATAAAATAAATCTAAGCTAATAGAGGTGATGCACCAGGAATGAAGAACATATGCTTTTCCAAATTAAACACGAGACCATGTAGATATAACACAACACCATGCACAGAGATAGCAAAAATGCAATGAAAGATCAAGAATGACAAGTAATAAATATGTAAGAGGTTTAGAAGCGACCACGGACACATATATATATTGCTCGAGGATCGATTCAATACATTCTGCAATGGCCAAAAGGCAAAAAAATAGTGTTACAGTCTATATGGGAGGTTTGAAAACTCCACAAATATTCTTATGAAGGGAGAGAAGGGAGGGTGTGCGAGGCGAAAAAAATGTCCCCAGACGAGAAAAGAAACCCCTCCTTACTGATTTATAGGAAGAATGGGAGAGAAAAGAGAGAGGAATTCAAAATGCTGCCCCAACCACCTCTAGGTTGCATTTAATTCGTACATCATGGCGAGAAGCGGTGGGTTACGGTAAAGCGGCGGTTTGCCTAACATGTGAAGCGGCGGGTTGTCTCTTTGCATTAAAGTGGTTGTTGAATCATTACCTCTGCTTGTTATTTCGTGCCGAGGCGTTCTCAAATTTCTCCCTCAACTACACCAAAATGCAAGATTGACCACAGAAACGTGTAGAGAATTTCAGCTGCTTTCGTTGATATCAAAACGTGCAAATCCGAGCTCTGGATCGAAAGATATGTCGATCTGAAGATTTAGGACACGGAACAGGCGAAAACGGATTTTGAAATATTTTCCCACGCACTGCCACTTGGACGCCACGTGGCATGCTCTGATTCGCTGAATAATTCTCTCTCCTCTACTTTTCGGCGAAATTGTCTCTTAAATTTTGACTTTTCTTTTTGCTCTTGGAATATTTTCCACATTTTTCCCACGCCCCGCCACTAGGGATACGTGGCATGCATTGGTTGGTTCACGAACCTGTCGGGTCTTCCTTCCCTTTTACCCCTTTTGGCTTAGATTTGGCCAAACTTTCCAACTCCTCCCCAAGCTCCGCACTTCTATGCTCCATTGGACACGTGTCCAATTTCTATTGGCTCGGGCCAGTGCTTCAAACCTTGCCTTTTGACCTTTTGGCTTCTCCTTGATGACACGTGGCAATTTCTCAATGGTTCTCGGGCCTGCCGGGTCTTCCGCGTACTTCGCGTCCATTCGTCCCGGACGTCCCATTTTGATTTTGGACCTTTTGGGACAATTTCGGCCGGTTCGGGTATTTCTGGCCCGCTTGTCCTACTTTGATTCGGACTGACTTGACTCTTTTGGCTGGTTGGTCGGTTCGGGTCCTTTTGTCTGCGTGTCCCGACTCGCTGCTTTGTCTCGGTAGTTAGTCGATTTTCACTCTTGGTCGAACCGGCATTTCGCGCCCGCTGCAGTACTTTCATCCCACTTGTCCCAAATGCTTAGTGGGCCGCCTGGACTCATTTCGGGCGGTTCGGGCGGTTCGCGTACCTTTGTCCCATTTGTCCCACCTTGTCGTTGGACTAGGACTTAGCCGATTTTCACAATTTTTTCTGGCCCAAACTACTTGCTTTCTGCAACCTTCTCCGAACTTTCTCAAAGCTTGCTCCTTTCTTCTTCGCCCTGGGAGTTTAGAAAGATTCCTGAAGGGACCCTAGAAACCTGATTTTGCTCTGAATCAGTCATTTTTCTTGGAATTTGGACATCCTGATGCATGTTATCAAATTTACCCTGGGGGGTGAATTTTGGATAACAATTTGGCGACTCAGCGGGATCATCTTCTGCTAGATGAAAAGGCCAGTTGCCTGAAGCCATCCATTGGGCATGGAGTCATCAAATATTCTGTTAGAATCCAAACTGACTCAGAATGTGCGAGGAGGAAGATGGAAAGAGACTTGATTTTAGCAAAGACATGCATCATCTCCATGGACAGCAAGCTGTGCCAAGGCACTTAGGGAAAACAAAACTAATCTACAGCAAAACAATGTGCACAAGCACTTGGAGGAAAGAAAATCTAATCTAGTATTTACAGATGTAGTGAACCTCCCTCTAGAAGCAACGCTTGAGATAGATTCCATTTACTGGAATCTGCAGTTCTTCACCATCCAATGAGGCCAATTGGAAAGCATTGTTGTTCTTGCACTTTGTGACCATGTATGGGCCACTCCAAATGGCATCAAATTTTGAATGCCTTCCTGGTTTTGCTCTGTCCACATCCCATTTCAATACTAGATCTCCTACTTGAAAAGATCTATCTTTGGCCTTCCTATCAAAGGTCTTCTTGATCAAAGCCTGATCCTTTTCCATTGCTTGGAATGCCTGATCTCTGATTTCTTGCAGCTCCATCAATTCTGCATATCTCACCTCCATGGGCCCAAACTCTAGCAACTCCAGCTATTTCATGAGTTCCAACGTTGGCAGCTCAAGTGACATGGGCAAGACTGCCTCTCTTCCGTAGACAAGCCTAAATGGAGAGTTACTGTGGATCTTTGGGAGTTATCCTATCTGCCCATAAGGCTGATTTCAGTTTGGTATGCCAAGCCTTCTGATTCTCATCAAGAGTCCTCCTAATGATCCTCAGCAAGTTTTTGTTTGTAGACTCGGCCTGGCCATTACCTTGAGGGTAATAGTTTGATGAAGTGCTCAGGTAAATCCCGTTCTTGACAGCCCACTCAGTAACTTTAGATCCAATGAATGCCAATGCATTATCGAGAGACTATTGTGAGATACACCAAATCGTGTAGTTATCCCTCGTAAAAGTCCAAGATGCTAGACTCATTCACCTCTTTGAGTGCTACTGCCTTACCTGTCCATCCGGTGAAGTATTCTGTGTTTGTCAAAATCCATTTGTGCCCTTGGCTCGGTGGGATTGATGATTCAATGAAGTTTAAACCCCATTGCATGAATGGCTGGTCAACTGAGATTGGATGTAATGGGAGGGCTGCAAGTCTCTCTTTTCCTGTGAAAAATGCACAATTCTTACATTTCTTGATCCATGCATAGCAATCACTAAAGATTTTAGGCCAATAATAACCAGCCTTCATGATTTTCGTAGTGTCACTCTTGGTGCAAAATGGCCACCACAGCTGGTCCATCATGAAACTCCTTTAATACCCTTTGAATCGACTGTGTTAATGCATCTCAATGAGACTCCATTCACATCCTTCTTGAACAAAACTCCATCAATGATGGTATATGGAATAGCCTGACTTTGAAGTGTCTTCTTCTTGCTTTGCTCATTTCTAGAGGGCACATGCCCGTCTCGTAGGAAATGTATCATATTACGAGTCAGCAACAGGAGTGGACACATCATCATTTTCTGTTTTGATCATCTTGTAATAGCGAGGACATCGTCTTCTTTGTCTTCCGGGTTGTTTGGTTGTTTGGAAGCGAGCTGCTTGCACAAACCTTTGCCTCTTACCAGCTTGGTGATCTTGATCTCAATGTCATACTCCATGACACGGGTGATCCAACCTACCCTTTTCTCATTTAAATCCTTGTTGAGGAGGAAGTCCTTAACCCAGCATGTGAGACCAAAGCAAGCTGGACCTTGTTGTTTGAGACTAAATGCTTGAATTTCTTCAAGCTCGATTATTGCAAGCACATGTTTTTCAATAAAAGAGTACCTCGATTCGTAGTCATTTAGGCTTTGGTGAAGAAGGTAATAATTTGCTCATCATTATCTTTGTTCTTTGTGCAGAATGGTGAAATAGTGTCATCACCTCCAAATGCATAGAGGATGAAATCCTTGGAAAAGTATGGGTTGATGAGAATGGGTGCACAGGAGATGGCTTCTTTGATTGCTTCAAAACTCTCCTTGCCTTCCGTCCATTTGAAAGCCATGCTTTTTCTTAACATTTTGGTGATGGGCTTAAGCAAATTTTGTAAAATTTGGGACAAACCTCCAAACAAAGTTTATCCTTCCCGGGAAACTTTGAAGAGCCTTTTTGTGACTTGGCAATGGCGAGAGCTCTTATGGCTTCGACCCTCTCGGATCAATTGCTAATCCTTCCTTGGAGACAATATGGCAAGGAGTTTCCCTTCATGTGCAAGAAAGATGCACTTCTTAGGATTCAAAGACACTCCAAACTTTCTACACCTACGAAACACTTGCACGAGGTGAAAGAGATGGTCTGCGGCATTCTTTGAGAAGGCAGTGATATCATCTAGGTAATCAGCACTATCTTGTTGATCAAGCCTTTGAATGCCATATCCATGGCTCATTTGGAATGTTGCTGCGGCGTTCGACAGGTCCAAATGGCATCTTCTTGTAAGCATATGTGCCCCATTTGGTTGTGAAGGCTGTCTTGAACTGGTCTTCCTCCTTTACCATAATTTGATTGAAGCCTTTGAGTATCCATCAAGTAGTGAAAACCTTTACGAACCATACGACCTGCAATATTTGCTCCATGGAGGGAGTGGATAATGGTCCATGAGAGAGGCTCTATTCAAATCTCTGAAGTCAACACATAGCCTGATCTCTCCACTTCTCTTTCGACCGGAACCAAGTTAAGTAACCCGGCTTGAGTGCTTGATAGGGAATATAATTCTGATTTGACTCAATCAGCTTGTCAGCCTCCTTCCTCATGAGAGGCTCCATGTGTGGATTGGTGGTCTCTGTTTTACTTTGTGAGGCTTAGTATTTGGATCCAACTCGATTGTATCTTGAGCTAAGTTGGGATTGAACCCTTTCAAGTCTTCATAGCTCCAGCAAACACGTTAGGAATTCTTGACATATTTGTATGAACTCATACCTTTCTGTTGAGTTGTCATTTTCCAATTTGCGTGGCTTGTTCTCTTCTACCAAGATGGATGCCGAATCTTCCCTCTTGACCTAAATATTTGCTTTCTCCTTCCTAAACTGATCATTGGGGTTAAAAATTGACTCCGAGGTGACAAGTCCCTTGGGCAGCTTGTCGAGTTCTCGGCTTTATCACTGGTCACCATATTGCTTCATTCCAACTTCTCTTGATTCTTAGGCGAGAACTCGGCTTCTTCTTGAAGTGGATGATTTCTTTGATCATTCTCAAATACTTGCCAACTGACATCGTTATCCGCAGCCTTTGAAGGCCTCACAATCATGTGGATGTTTGCATTTGTACCTTGTTTTGTTGAATGTTTTCTATAATGTCAAAAGCTGCCCTACTGCTGTGAAGCACAGCGACTTGATTCTCTTTCCTAGGGATGGATTTGATTCCAAAGCCCTCAAAATCTTCCATGAGGTCCCATACCTTGTTCTTGTAGCTTTGAGTAGGTCATTTTGGCGGCATCTTTGTCCCTTGACACGATTTACAATCAGCTCACTATCCCCAAAACTTGCAAGTTATTTATTTTTCTCTTTATTGCCCAATGCATCCCTTGCACCAAGGCTTCATATTCAGCAGTGTTATTGGAGCATGCAAATTGAAATCTAAAAGCTGAATAATACTTTACTCCTTGAGGTGAAATAAGCACGGCTCCACCTCCTGCGCCTTGTCTACTCCTTGATCCATCAAAAAACAGTTGCCATACCTCGTTCTCATCCTTGTGGTTTGGCTTGGTGATGCTAGGAATAGGTTGACTTTCTTCATGTATACAATAGACCCCTAGCTCAGATTCTTCTACTTCTTGATAAGGATCAAAAGCATGCACCTTGCTTGCCCATTCATCAAGAGTCAAATCTGGGATACTTCCAACCTTAGTGTCGGCTTCATCAGTGCCAAGGTGATCTTCTTGATCAAATGCTGAGCAATTGGTATTAATATGACTTGGAGTATAGGGCTCAATGTGGAAATCTGCAATAGGTTCTGACCTAATTGTAGCTTTAGTTCCATACCTCGCGTTACGAGCAGCATGTGTGACCAATCGGGCGGACAAATATCCCCAATCTTGGCGGTAAAGTCCCTTGACAAACAGAGGGTAAAGAGTGGTGGAAGGTCTATGATGATATATCTTGTAAACAACAACATTTGGACATGCATGCGAGTAAGACTCAAATTTCTAATCACTCCAAGCTGTTCTATTGCTGTCCCATCCAGTGCACTACTCCCTTAGATGTTATTTCATCACGGAGCCCTAAGCGATCGGCTATCTATTTAGGCATTCTTGAGCTACTTGCCCAGAATCTATCATGCAATTATGTACTAGCTGATTTCAGATGATTAACAAAACATAGAAAGGGGAGGTTTCAGCATTCTACCTTGTTGTGCTCCATGATTTCCTTGGTCAGGCAGCATTTGTAAGCACTTTGTCTTGCCTCAGAACCTGTTGATTCGAAGTTGGCCAATCCTTTATGGCAGCTTGCAGCAGATTTCTTTGGCCTGGGATGGATAGGGATTCCCACATAGATATATTGATATTTGTCTTCTTCATCTGATCAATGATATTAAATGGTGATGAAGGATCTCTCTGCTGTCCCTTGATTTGCACATTTGCTCCTTGAATGTGGGCAGCAACAGCTGGCATTTGAGTTGGCCTAGGGGCTGTTCTTGGCTGCCCTTGTGCATTTGAAACTGGGTTTTGCTTGCCAATCATTTGTGGAGCTGTGGAAGGTTGTGGATTGGCTGCAGAGCTAACGGCTGTTCTTCACCCAAATTTATCCTTTTGACCTTGTGTTTGGCAGCAACACCTTGGCTTGCACGATTCATGCCACAGAAATCCTGCGCTTGCCAATTTACCAATGTAGTGTCATTTGGGGGGTTCTTTGTTGGAATATTTCTTGTTGTTGGCTGTTTTCTTGACTACTCTCACCCTCCACACCAGCACTTGTTACCATTAAAGCTTGGGTTAAAGCACCATTATAGCACATGGATTGATTATGGGGTTCATTACATGGAAAACACCATTCATACTCACGGGAAATGTTGTTTTGTCTTTGGTACTAATGCCTTAGAGCGAGATATGGCATTTGGATTATAGAGGTGGAATGGTCTACATTGGCGGGAGGCCTTGTTTGATTCATATTTGCGGCTGGATTAGGTGGCCTTTGAGGCTGATATGGCTACCTATTAGGTTGAGCTTGAGGCTGATACGAAGGTCTAAAACCTTGAGCTTCTTTGTCTTTTAGAGTAACCAGCTCATTGCCTAGATTTTGCAATTGCTTCATGACCTCTTGAAGCTCATTTGGGGCACTTGGAGATGAAGTGGAAGCTCGTTTGAACTTTGATTTCTAGGAGTGGGAATAGGAGTTAAGACGGGTGATTGACAGTACTTGGGCTCTCTAAACTTGGATATAATGGCATTGAGGCACAGGAGCTAGCTTACGGCTTGAATCGGACAATTTTCAGCTCTAATGGCAATACTATAAGCAGCGGGGATAGTTGTGCCTCCATAGATTGAACCAACATAGAACTATCAAAATTTAAAGCTTTAAGGTAGTATAGAAAAGCACCTTCTGCTGTTGGCCTGACTGCCACCGGAATTCTATCCCAAGATCTTTGAAATCTGAAGTTGAAGTCGGTTAGCTGCTCATTGGGAGCTCTCTTGATGGTTGTCAGCTGCTCCAAAAGAGACAAGTTGTCTCCCTTCTCTCCAAATTGATCATGAAGTGCAATACATAGCTGATTCCAGTTTGTGATAGAAGCACTCAAGGCTCCTAAACCATTGCAATGCTTTCCCCTTGAATGAAGATGCCAACAATTTGACAGCTACTTGCATCTCATTAATCTCATGGATTGCACAAATATTAGCAATGTCCTTGACATGATCACCAGGAGTGGTCTGATTTTCTCAAGTAAAATATGGAATGTTCTTCATATGCTGCTGGGATTGGATTTTGTGCATTGAGAGCAAGTGGGCTGCTGCCTGTGAAGTTGACATAGGGGTTTACTGGTTGCGCCATTCTGAGTGGTCTTAAAACCCTTGTATATTGAAAGAAAGGCCGCTCAGGTGGAGGAGTTGAGAGAGTTCTATTTGGTGGAGATGGAGACCTTTGAATCCTTCTTCCTCTTTGCCTTCTTCTTGGAGATAGTTGCAGGTATTCAAACAGCACTTCCTCTTCTCCAACTTTTGACCTTGTGATTCTTCTCATAAGATTTTAGGCCTGCTGAAACTAGTTGATTCTTCCCCTTGGAGTCGCAGATATGCAAATAATAGCTCTTTTTAAGCAAGAAAATTGCAGCGAGATGCACATCAACTTTGCTGATAAAAAAAAATGAGACCTCTGTCCAACCGGTGTGCCAAAGCTGTTAGTGCAAAATCATAGCACCCTGGATGTTGATCGATTTCTAGGTTGATCATACTAATATCCAGTGTGATTGCATAACATTGAATCCTTTCTCAAGTGTGGGACTTGAAGAGTGAGAAAGGAATCTCCAGAGAAAGGTGGTTCCTATTCCTCTGTTGGAGTGCACACGAAATATGCAGAGGGTTTTCTCAAAATCTAATCTAATCGCAGAGGAGACAAGGTAAGAAGATGCATAAAATAAATCTAAGCTAATAGAGGTGATGCACCGAGGAATGAAGAACATATGCTTTGCCAAATGAAACACATACCATGTAGATATAACACAACACCATGCACGAGATAGCAAAAATGCAATGAAAGATCAAGAATGACATTAATAAATATGTAAGATGGTTTAGAAGCAACCACGAGACACATATATATTGCTCGAGATCGATTCAATACATTACGCAATGGCCAAAAGGCAAAAAAGCGGTGTTACAGTCTATATGGGAGGTTTGAAAACTCCACAAATCTTCTTATGAAGGAGAGAGAAGGGAGGGTGCAAGGCAAAAAATGTCCCTGAGGCAGAAAGAAACCCCTCCTTACAATTTATAGGAAGAATGGGAGAGAAAAGAGAGGAATTTGAAATCTGCCCCAACCACCTCTAGGTTGCATTTAATTCGTCCATCATGCGCGAAGCGGCGGGTTCATAGCAAAGCGGTTTGCCTAACGTGAGCGGCGGGTTGTCTGCTTTGCATTAAAGTGGTTGTTGAAGCATTACCTCTGCTTGTTATTTCGTGCGAGGCGTTTCTCATTTTTCCTCTCCATTTGACTACACCAAAATGCAAGATTGACCCTGGAAACGTGTAGAGAATTTCAGCAGCTTTCCGTTGATATCAAACGTGCAAATCCGAGCTGGATCGAAAGATATGTCGATATGAAGATTTAGGACATGGAGCAGAAAACAGATTTTGAAATATTTTCCGCGCTCGCCACTGGACGCCACGTGGCATGCTCGATTCGAATAATTCTCTCTCCTCTACTTTTTGGCGGGCTCTCTCTTGAATTTTGACTTTGGTGCTCTTGGAATATTTTCCACATTTTTCCCACGCCCGCCACTAGGGATACGTGCAGGCATGCATTGGTTGGTTCACGAACCCGATCGGGTCTTCCTTCCCTTTTACCCCTTTTTGCTTAGATTTGGCCAAACTTTCCAACTCCTCCCGAGCTCCGCACTTATGCTCCATTGGACACATGTCCAATTTCTATTGATCGGGCAAGCGCTTCAAACCTTGCCTTTTGACCTTTTGGCTTCTCCTCGATGACACGTGGCAATTTCTCAATGGTTCTCGAGCCTGCTGGTCTTCCGCCTACTTCACGTCCATTCGTCCCGGAGCGTCCCATTTTGATTTTGGACCTTTTGGGAAAATTTGGCCGGTTCGGGTATTTGCCCGCTTGTCCTACCCCAGGGATTGGGTTCTTTCGGCTTGCTCTTTTCCGGTTCGGCCGGTTAGTCCTTTTGTCATTTGACGTCTCGAAGCTTTGTCTCAGGCGATTAGTCGATTTTCACTCTCGGTCGAACAGCATTTCGCGCCCGCCGCGTACTTTCGTCCCACTTGTCCCAAATGCTTAGTGGGCTGCTGGACTCATTTCGGGTGGTTCGGGTGGTTCGCGTACCTTTGTCCCATTTGTCCCACCTTGTCTTTGGACTAGGACTTAGCCGATTTTTCACAATTTTTTTACGGCCCAAACTACTTGCTTTGCCGCAACCTTCTCAAACTTTCTCAAAGCTTTCTCCTTCCTTCTTCGGCCTGGGAGTTTAGAAAGATTCTGAAGGGACCCTAGAAACTGATTTTCTCTCGAAAATGTCATTTTTCTTGGAATTTGGACACTGATGCATGTTATCAAATTTACCCAGGGGTGAATTTTGGATAATGATCCCATCCTATGTTGAGTAGTAAGCTTGAGTGAGAGGACTAGGTCTCACACTCATAATGCGGAGAGTATAGGGGCTTGTGAGCCTCGAGATAGGTTAAGGTGAGGCTACTAGTATACGGAGGCCAACTCTAGGTGAGGGGCCATCAGAGGTTAGACCGAGGCCTATGGAGGGTGGTGAGATGCTAGTGGGAGACGAGTAAAGAGAAGGAGGACAGTGAGGCTGACTTGGAGAGAGGATATCAGGTGGGGTGATGATTAGTCATTGGAGATGATCATTGTATTAATTTTTTTATGATATATATATTGGCCTGCATGCCAAAGATGGTGAGGATGTACATGAGAGTTGTTGAGATACTTACATTTATTTGTATCTATGTACATATGTATGTATACACATACTTTGATTTATAGATGATGATATTTATAGTATGGATGGTGTACTTGTTTTTAATTTCCATTTTATGTGTACGTGATGGAAATGAGGTGAATTAGGCATTATTAAGTCAAGGTATTATAGGCATGATGGAGTCAGGTCATAGGCATGATGGATTCAGTCATAGGCATGATGGAGTTAGGTTGATTTAGGCATGGTGGAGTTAGGTTGGTTTAGGCATGATTGAGTTAGGTTGATTTAGGCATAGTAGATTTAGGTTGATTTAAGTTTGATTCAATGTCCAAGTTATTGGTAACATGGGGAAAATGGTGATGTATATGTAGGTTATGGTTTAAATTTCCAAATATGTGCTATAGTGGAAATGTGAAAATGATAAATGCATGATTTAATGATATGGTAAAATGTGTATTAATTGATGCTTGTTTGGTTTGATTTCCAATTATTGATATAAAATGGAAACTAACTAAGGTAAAATGTGAATAGGAAAGTGAAAGGGGGAATTGGTTAGGGTAAAGAGTGGCCGAGCTAACCTCTAAGGGCCCCATGCCCTTGAAGTGCTACCTACATAGCCCCAGCGAAAAGGGGCCTCAGGCCAATGTAGTTCTCCCATAAGCTAGGGAAGATTATGATGAAGTAGAGGAATGGGTTGGTAGGTGTTAGGCATGGTTGAATGTAGGTCATAGGCATGATTGAGTGTAGGTCACAGGCATGGTTGAGTTTAGGTCATAGGCATGGTTGAGTGTAGGTCACATGCATGGTTGAGTTTAGGTCATAGGCATGGTTGAGTTGTTTTAAATATAGGTGTCGATGATCTGGTCTGTATAGGATAATCAATAAGTAATGAGGAAGATGAATGGTAAGAGGTGGTAAAAGATGCCACTTAATTGATAAGAACCCTAATGAGTCTACCATACCCAAGATGGGCTTATGAACATAAGACCCTAAAGGTGTTGCATAATGGACTATTCTAAAGGTGAATAAAGTCACATGATCACGAAATGTCACATTTGCAGCAAGTCCCCTTGAGTAGAGAGAAAACTAGGGCGTAAAAGGAAATGAGGTGAAAGTGGATGGTTTAGCGTAACCTAGTGTACGACTGCATGTTTACTTAGCAAGAAACCCAGGATCCAAAAATAGGTAAGTCTGTTAGGGCAAAATCACAGCACCCCTGGATGCAGATCAGGTTTCTAGGTTGATGTTCAGGCATCCAGTGTGATTGCACAACATGGAATCCTTTCTCCAAGTGTGGGACTTGTAAAGATGAGAAAGGATTCTCAGAGAAGGTTGGTTCCTATTCCTCTGTTCGAGATGCACATGAAATATGCGAGAGGGTTTACTCAAAACCTAATCTAATCTGCCGAGGAGACAGGGTAAGAAGATGCATAAAAATAAATCTAAGCTAAAAGAGGTGATGCACCGAGGAATGAAGAACAACCTATCTTGAAAATAAACACGAGATCATTCAAATGTGATATAAGATCATGAAGCAGATAACAAAACTTGCGGTGAAAGACCGGGAGGATGCAAAGTGAACACAGAGAGGGTTGAGAATCATCCACAAACATGTATTACTTGCTCCAAAGATGATACAATGCACTACAAAATGCCAAGAAGCGAGTCTTATTCTAGTTTCAAATGAGAGGTTTGAACTCCACAAATTCGCTGATAGGAGAAGAAGGGAGGAGCAAAGCAGAAAATGTTCAACCTTTTAAAAGCCCTCTTTACAATATATAGAAAGAATGAGAGAGGGAAGAGAGAGGAAATCTAGAATCTACCAACCACTTCTAGGTCACATTTAAAATCATCTCATTATGGTAGAAGCGGCGGATCTGGTAAAGCGGCGAAATTTGTCAATGAAGTGGAAGCGTGCCTCTGCTGCATTAAAGCTGGTTGTTGAGTGTCACTTACGGCATGAACACATGTCGAGTTGTTTCTCAAATTTCTCTCTCAGACTACACCAAAATGCAAGATTTATCCCAAAATCATGTAGAGAATTTCAACAGATTTCCGTTGATATAAAGAACGTGCAAATCCGAGCTCTGGATCGAAAGATATGTCGATCTGAAGATTTAGGGCAAAAACAAGCAAAAACAGGTCGGCGGGAAAAATATTTGAACTTTCCCCGTGCTCTGCCACTTGGATGACATGTGGTAGGTTCTGATTTCGAGAAATTCTCTCTCCTCCACCTTTCCACTGGCTTTTCTTTGAAATTTCCTTGTGGGCCCTTAAACTTGGACACGTGGCACTATTTCATTGGTTCGGTCAGTGCTTGAAACCTCACCCTTTGACTTCTGGACTTTCTCCCTCGTGACACGTGTCGTGATTTGATTGGTATTCGGGTCTGCTGGCTTTTCACATCCACCGTGTCCATTTGTCCTAGATGTCCCAGTCTTTGTGCTTGGGGAGAAATTCTCGATTCCCGAAATGGGCTTCCTGTCCCCTCATTCGGATGATGACACATGGCGTTGCTTGATTGGCTTTCGGCTCCTTTGGCTATCCGCGTCCCACGCGTCCCTTTGTCCCAACTTGTCCCGATCTTGAAGTTCCCGTTTCGGCCGAAAGTTCGCATCCTTGCGTATATTTGTTCCAACTGTCCCGGACTGTCTGGGACAAGTTCTTCCGAACCACCCGAAATGGGCTTCCTTTGCTCTCGACCGCTTCGCCTTTTCGCGTCCTTCACTTCCTCGCGGCCCAGATGTCCCAACTGTCTGTCGATCTTCTTCTCCTTCGGCCGAACCGGCTTTCCACGTCCCACGCATCCTGACGGCCCGGATGTTCCTTTGTGAAAGTTCTCCTTTTCGGCCGAACCGGGTGGTTTACGCCCTTCGCATCTCGCGTCCCAAATGTCCCTTTGCTTCTCGGGCCACAGAGGCTTTTGGCCGATCCGCGCCTCGATGTCCCGCGGTTGTCCCAACTTCGCGAGGACTAGGACTTAGCCAATTTTCATGATTTTCTGTCCCCAAGCTTGTTTTTGTCACTTTTTCACCTTCCCTAAGAACTTTCTCTGTCCTTCTTGGCCAGGAGTTAGAAAAATATGAGGGGACCCTAGAAACATGATTTTTGCCCTGAATCAATCCATTTGCCTGGGACTTGAGAATTTCGATGCATGTTATCAAATTAACCCTGGGGAGTGAATTTTGGATAACAATTTGGCGACTCAGTGGGGGTACCTGCTGCTAGGTGAAAAGACTAGTAGCCTGGAGCAGTCCATTGGGCATGGAGTTATCAAACATTCAGTTTAGAATCCCAACTGACTTAGAATGTGCAAGGAGGAAGATGGAATATCACCTAATGGGAGCAATATCTTGAAAGCATCTCCATGGACAACAATAAGTTGTGCCAAAGCACTTAGGGAAACTCAAACCTAACTACAACAAGACAATGTGCACAAGCACTTGGAGGAAAGAAAATCTAATCTAATATTTACAAAGGTAGTGAACTTCCCTCTAGAAGCAACGCTTGAGATAGATTCCATTGACTAGAATCTGCAGTTCTTCACCATCCAATGAGGCCAATTGGAAAGCATTGTTGTTTTTGCACTTTGTGACCATGTATGGGCCACTCCAAATGGCATCAAATTTTGAATGCCTTCCCGGTTTTGCTCTGTCCATATCCCATTTCAACACTAGATCTCCAACTTGAAAAGATCTATCCTTGGCCTTTCTATCAAAGGTCTTCTTGATCAAAGCTTGATCCTTTTCCATTGCTTGGGATGCCGATTTCGATCTCTTGTAGCTCCATCAACTCTGCATACCTCACCTCCATGGGCTCAAATTCAAGCAACTCCAGCTGCTTCATGAGTTCCAATGTTGGCAACTCAAGTGACATGGGCAAGATTGCCTCTCTTCCATAGACAAGCTGAATGGAGAATTACCTGTGGATCTTTTGGGCGTGATCCTATCAGCCCATAAGGCTGATTTGATTTGGTATGCCAAGCCCCTCGATTCTCATCAAGAGTCCTCCTAATGATCCTCAAAAATTTCTTGTTTGTAGACTCGGCCTGGCCATTACCTTGAGGGTAATAGTTTGATGAAGTGCTTAGGTAGATCCCGTTCTTGACAGCCCACTCGGTCCCTAGATCCAATGAATGCCAATGCATTATAGAGATTATTGTAGAAAGGTACACCAAATCTGGTTGTTATCCCTCATAAAAGTCTAAGATGCTAGACTCATTTGCCTCTTTGAGTGCTCACGCTTCATCCATTGGTGAAGTAGTCCGTGGGTCGTCAAAATCCATTTGTGCCCCCGCTTGAATTGGGATTAATGACTCAATGAAGTTGAAACCCCATTGCATGAATGGCTGGTCAATGAGATTGGATGGAATGGAAGGAAACAAAATTCTCTTTTCTGTGAAGAATGCACAATTCTTACACCTCTTGATCCATGCATAACAATCACTGAAGATTTTAGGCCAATAATAACCGGCCTTCATGATTTTTAGAGCTGTCACTCTTAATGCAAAATGACCACCAGCTGGTCCACCATGAAACTCTTCCAACACCCTTTGAATCTGATTTGTGCTAATGCATCTCAGTAGCACTCCATTCACATCTTTCTTGAACAAAACTCCATCAACAATGGCATATGGAATAGCCTGCAACCTGAAGTATCTCCTCTTCGCTTTGCTCATTTCTGGAGGGCATAGGCCTGTCTGTAGGAAGTGTATCATACTCTGAGTCCAACAGGGAGTGGGCACATTATCATTTTCCTGTTCTTGACCATCCTGTAGTACCAAGACAGCATCTTCTTCATTACCTGCTTCAACTTGTCGACTCAAGGCTAGTTGTTCACATAGTCCCTTCCCACGTACTAGTTTGGTGACCTTGATCTCGATGTCATATTCCATGACACGAGTTATCCATCCTGCACATTTCTCATTCAGATCCTTGTTTAGAAGGAAGTCCCTGACTCCCGCATGAGAGACCAATAATTGGATTTTGTTGTTTGAGACTAGGTGCTTGAATTTCTTTAAACTCCTGATCACTACAAGTACATGCTTTTCAATGAAAGAGTACCTAGTTTCGTATTCCTCCAAGCCTTGACTGAAGAAAGCAACTGGTTGTTCTAATCCTTCTTTGTTTTGTTGTGCCAAGATTGCAGAAATTGTATCTCCACCACCAAAGGCGTATAACATGAAATCCTTGGAGAAGTTTGGATTGACGAGAGTTGGAGCTTGAGATATAGCCTCTTTTATTGCCTCAAAACTTGCCTTGCCTTCAGATGTCCACTTAAATGCCATGCTCTTCTTCAACATCAGTGTTATTGGCTTTACGAGAGCTGCAAAGTTTGGAACAAACCTGCGGACAAAATTGATCCTTCCTAAGAAGCTTTGAAGAGCCTTCTTATGACTTGGCAATGGCAACGCTTGAATTGCTTCAACTCTTTCTGGGTCAATCATCAATCCCTCCTTTGAAACAATATGGCCAAGAAGTTTTCCCTCATGAGCCAAGAATATGCATTTTTTGGGATTCAATGATACCCCAAATCTTCTACACCTCTGAAATACCTACCTCAGATGAAAGAGGTGATCCACTGCATTTTTGGAGAATACAGTGATGTCATCAAGGTATATCAAAACTATTTTATTGATCAACCCCTTGAATGCCATATCCATTGCCCTTTGGAAAGTGGCTCCAGCATTTGATAGCCCAAATGGCATCTTCTTGTAGGCATAGGTCCCCCATTTGGTGGTGAAAGCCGTCTTGAACTGGTCATCTTCCTTCACCATTACCTGATTATACCCTGAGTAGCCATCTAGGAGAGAGAATCTCTCCGAACCGGATACTACCTGCAATATTTGTTCCATTGAAGGAAGTGGGTAATGGTCTTTGAGAGATGCCCTGTTTAGGTCTCAGAAATCTACACACAACCTGATTTCTCTGCTCTTCTTCCTGACCGGAACCAAGTTTGCGACCCAGCTTGAGTGCTTGATCGGGAATATAATGCTTTCTTCTATTAGCTTATTTAGCTCTTTCTTCATTAGAGGCTCAATGTGAGGGTTGACTGGTCTCTGCTTCTGCCTGATGGGCTTAGCATCTAGATCCAATTCTATGGTATGCTGAGCTAGGTTGGGATTGAAACCTTTCAAGTCTTCATAGCTCCAAGTGAAGACATCTGGAAATTCTTGGCAAAGTTGTATGAAATCTGATTTCTCCTGTTCAGTGGCTACCTTGCCAATTTGAAGTGTTTTGTTTTCCCCAACCGGAATTGGCTCTGAATCTTCTCTTTTGACCTGTATGTTAGCCTTTTCCTTACGGAACTGGTCATTAGGGTTGAAGATAGACTCCAATGTTACTAAACCCCTAGGAAGCTTGTTTGTCCGCAGCTGCACTACTTGATCCCCATACTGCTGCTCTAATCTATCTTGATTCCTAGCTGAGAATTCAGCCTCTTCTTGTAAGAAATTGACAATCTGTTGATCATTCTCAAACACCTGCCAGCTGGTGTTATTATCTAGAACTGCTGGCCTCACAATCACATGGACATGTGGCTGTGTTTTTTCCCTTTTGATGTTGTCAACCACATCAAACATTGCTCCAACAGCTACGAGCCTATCGCGGCTTCATTTTTCTTCCTAGGTATGGACGTGATATTGAAAGCTTCGAAATCCTCAACGAGGTCCCATACCCTGTTCTTGTAGTTCTTTAGCAGTTCATTCTTTGTAGCATGTTGTCCCCTGACTTGATTGACGATTAGTTCACTGTCACCAAAGACTTGCAAGTTCTTTATTTTCTTCTTGATTGCCCAATGTATCCCTTGCACCAAGGCTTCATATTCAGCAATGTTATTTGAATAGGAAAATTGAAACAAAAGGCTGAGTAATACCTTATACCTTGTGGTGAAACGAGCATAGCTCCTCCTCCCGCACCTTTCTACTCCTTGATCCATCAAAGAAAAGATGCCATACTTCATTCTTGTTCTTAAGATCTGGCTTGGTGATGTTGGGGAGAGGTTGATCCTCTTCATGTAAACAATAAACCCCTAGCTCAGATTCTTCTACTTCTTGATAAGGATCAAAAGCATGCACCTTGCTTGCCCATTCATCAAGAGTCAAATCTAGGATACTTCCAACCTTGGTGTCAGCCTCGTCAGTGCTAGGGTGATCTTCTTGATCAAATGCTGAGCAATTGGCATTAATCTGACTTGGAGTGTAAGGCTCAATATGGAAGTTTGCAATAGGTTCAGACCTAATTGTAGCCTTAGTTCCATACCTTGTTCTAAACAGCATGTGAGACCAATCCGCTGAAAGATAGCCTCTAATTTTAGCAGTGAAGTCTCTTGACAAGCACAATGCAAAGAGTGGTGGAAGGTCTATGAGTGATACATCTTGTAAGACAACAACATTTGGACATGCGTGCAAGTAAGATTCAAATTTCTAATCACTCCCACTGTTGCTATTGCTATCCCATCTAGATGTACTACTCCTTTAGATGTTATTTCATACTGGAGCCCTCGCCGATCAGCTATCTATTTAGGCATTCCGAGCTACTTGCCCGGAGTCTATCATGCAATTATGTACTAGCTGATTTCTAATGATTAACGAAACATAGAAAGGGGGCTTCAACATTTTACCTTGTTGTGCTCCATGACTTCCTTTAGGCTGGGCAACATTTGTAAGCACTTTGTCTTGCATCTAAACCTATTGATTGAAGTTGGCCAATCCTTCATGGCAGCTTGCAGCAGATCTCTTTGGCCTGGGATGGATAGGGATTCCCACATAGATATATTGACATTTGTCTTCTTCATCTGATCAATGATACTGAATGGTGATGAAGGATCTCTCTGCTATCCATTGGTTTGCACATTTACTCCTTGTACATGGGAAGCAATAGATGGCATTTGAGTTGGCCTAGGGGCTGTTCTTGGCTGCCCTTGTGCATTTGAAACGGGACTTTGCTTGCCAATCATTTGTGGAACCATGGGAGGTTGTGGATTGGCTGGGGCTAATGGCTGTTCTTCACCTAGATTCCTCCTCTTTGACCTTGTGTTGGCTGCAACACCTTGAGAAACTACCTGATTCATGCCACAGAAATCCTCTGCTTACCAGTTTACCAATGTGGTGTCATTTGGGGCTGATTGCTGTTGGAATGTTTCTTGTTGTTGACTGTTTCCTTGACTGCCCTCACCCTCCACACTAGTAGTTGTCACCATCAATGCTTGATTGAGGGCACCATTGAAACACATGGATTGGTTATGAGGTTCGTTGCATCTTTGAGAAATTGGTGGAGATGGAGACCTTTGAATCCTTCTTCCTCTTTGCCTTCTTCTTGGAGATAATTGCAGGTATTCAAACAACACTTCTTCTTCTCCAACTCTTGACCTTGTGATTCTTCTCATAAGTTTTTAGGCCTGCACTGCTGAAACCAGTTGATTTTTCCCCTTGGAGTCGCTAAATATGCAAATAATAGCTCTTTTAAGCAAGAAAAATGCAGCAGATGCACATCAACCCTGCTACAATAAAAATGAGACCTCTAGTCCCACCGGCGTGCCAAAACTATTAGAGTAAAATGACAAAGCACCCCTGGATGCAGATCAGGTTTCTAGGTTGATGTTCAGGCATCCAGTGTGATTGCACAACATGGAATCCTTTCTCCAAGTGTGGGACTTGTAAAGATGAGAAAGGATTCTCCAGAGAAGGTTGGTTCCTATTCCTCTGTTCAGATGCACACGAAATATGCAGAGGGTTTACTCGAAACCTAATCTAATCTGCCAAGGAGACAGGGTAAGAAGATGCATAAAAATAAATCTAAGCTAATAGAGGTGATGCACCGAGGAATGAAGAACAACCTATCTTGCCAGTAAACACAGACCATTCAAATGTGATATAAGATCATGCACAGATAACAAAACTTGCAGTGAAAGACCAGGAGGATGCAAAATGAACACAGAGAGGGTTGAGAATCATCCACAGACATGTATTACTTGCTCCAAAGATGATACAATGCACTACAGAATGCCAAGAGGTAGAGTCATATTACAGTTTCAAATGAGAGGTTTGAACTCCACAAATTCGCCTGATAGGAGAAGAAGGGAGGAGAAAAATAGAAAATGTTCGACCTTTTTTAAGAAGCCCCTCTTTACAATATATAGAAAGAATGAGAGAGGGAAGAGAGAGGAAATCTAGAATCTGCCCCAACCACTTCTAGGTCACATTTAAAATCATCTCATTATGGTAGAAGCGGCGGATCCTGGCAAAACGCGGGCCGTCAATGAGAGCGCGAACGAACCGTCTCGCATTAAAGCTAGTTGTTGGAGCGTCACTTTTGGCATGAACACATGTCGAGCCATTTCTCAATTTTCTCTCTCTAGATTGCACCAAAATGCAAGATTGATCCTAGAATCATGTAGAGAATTTCAACAGCTTTCCGTTGATATAAAGAACATGCAAATCTCGAGCTCTGGATCGAAAGATATGACGATCTGAAGATTTAGGGCAAAAATAGGCAAAAGCATGTGCTGCGGGAAAATATTTGAACTTTCCCCGCGCTCTGCCACTTGGATGACACGTGGTAGGCTCTGATTCACTGAGCAATTCTCTCTCCTCCACCTTTTCGTGGGCTTTTCTTTGAAATTTCCTTGTGGGCCCTTAAACTTGGACACGTGGCACTATTTCATTGGTTGGTCCGCTTAGCTTGAAACTTCGCCCTTTGACTTCTGGACTTTCTCCCTCATGACACGTGTCGTGATTTGATTGGTATTTAGGAGTCCGCGCTTTTCACTTCCACTGCGTCCATTTTCCCGGATGTCCAGTCTTTGTTTGGGGACAGAAACCTCCGATCCACCCGAAATGGGCTTCCCTGTCCCTCATTCGGCCGATGACACGTGGCATTGCTTGATTGGCTTTTGGCTACCCACGCCCCACGCGTCCCTTTGTCCCAATTGTCCCAAAGGCTTTGAAGTTCCCCATTTCGGCTAAACCACCGGCCAATTCGCATCCTTCGCGTACATTTGTTCCAACTGCCTTGATCGGTGCTGGGGACAATTTCTTCCGAACCACCCGAAATGGGCTTCCTTTGCTCTCGGCCGCTTCACCTTTTCGTGTCCTTCACATCCTCGCGGCCCAGATGTCCCAACTATCTGTCGATCTTCTTCTCCTTCAGCCGAACCGGCTTTCCGCGTCCCACGCGTCCCGACGGCCCGGATGTTCCTTTGCGAAAGTTCTCCTTTTCGGCCGAACCGGGTGGTTCGCACCCTTCGCGTCCTCGCGTCCCAAATGTCCCTTTGCTTCGCGGGCCGCCTGGAGGCTTTTCAGCTGATCCGCGCCTCGATGTCCCATTGTCCCAACTTCTGCGAGGACTAGGACTTAGCCAATTTTCACGATTTTTCCTGTCCCAAGCTTGTTTTTGTCACTTTTTTCACCTTCCCTAAGAACTTTCTCTTTCCTTCTTCGGCCGGGGAGTTAGAAAAAATCTGAGGGGACCCTAGAAACATGATTTTTGCCCTGAATCAATCCATTTGCCTGGGACTTGAGAATTCTGATGCATGTTATCAAATTAACCCTGGGGGGTGAATTTTGGATAACAAGTCCATGACAAAAATTTCATCATTTTCTTCATTTGTTTATTTTTAATAGAATGATCGATGCGGGAAGTCTATATGGGATGAGTATATTATCTCCTTGAGGTCTTCATGAAGCTGATCAAGGTGAGAAGCTTCTGGATATTTTTATTGTATTTTTGAAATGACTTTATATATCTATCCTTTAAGGGAGCAGTCTATTTATAGCGGTGGAAATAGAGTGAAGAGATGTCCCTTTTGAGGGAGTCATCTTTTGTTGGAAGTTTGACTCAAGGAGTTGCATCCCTTTTTGTTTTTGGACGTTTAAGTCATGGAAAAGACTATATAGGAAGATTAGGTTCTTGTTTAGAAGACAAGACCATAACACATAGAGGTTAATTATGAAAGAGGTGGTTTCAAGTGATGAATGACCATGGGATTCCACCTTGAAGAAGATGAAAAGTATCCATGAGAATCATGCTATGAGTAGATCCGTGGTACTCATATTGAAGATAAGGTGAAAGGTGACAAGTAATCACATGATTCTTGTTTAGTCATGGATCCTAAAAATGGGTAATATGGAAGGTGAACAATGCTCAAGGGATGAGTGATCAACTGAAAAAAAGTGATATAGAACTTGATGTCAATAATGAAATGGTCGAAGATGTAAGGCATTGAGGAGATCAGGTTTGGGTTTACCTTCGAGTGAAGACAAATGATAAGCACCTGATCCATAGGCATGGGTAATGATGTAGGGCCCAAGCCAATTAGGAGAAAATTTGCCCTGTTTACTTTTTCTTCTTTGGTTACATGTTGATTTTCCTTTAGGACAAGGTTCACCGAACAGAAAGGTTTGTTCGTGAACATGTTTTTCATAGGCATGTTTGATACATTTTTCTAGATTTGGAGATGGTTAAGAGCATTGAGACGACGTTCATCTACTAACTTAAAGTGCACCAAATGATCTTGGTGAAAGTCATCATCGTTGAGCATGTCTTGTAGTGAGATGTAGAGAGATGGAATCTAGACTTTGAGAGGTAAGACAACATCGGTACCATAGACCAGAGAAAAAGGTGTGGCAAAAGTCAAAGTGTGAATACTAGTGTGATAAGCCCACAAGGCGAAAGGAATGTGTGTATGCCAATCCTTCCTAGTATCGTTGACTACTTTCATAAGAATTTTGTTCAAGGTTTTATTGGTCGATTCTGCTTGGCCATTGGTTTGCGGGTAATAAGGTGATGAGAAACTAAGTTGGATGCCAAAAGCGTTGCATAGCTTACATAGGGTTTTGTTTTTGAATTGATTTCCATTATCAGTGATGAGGTGGTGAGGAACACCAAAGCGACAAATGATGTGATGGTTGATGAATTCACATATTTTCTCAAATTTTTAGAAATGAGGGGGATGGCTTCTACCCATTTAGAATAATATTCAGTAGTGGTTATAATCCATTAGTGACGTTGTGAAGAATGGGGATTGATCTCACCGACAAGATCCAAAACCCATTGAGAGAAAGGCCAAAGGTCTCGTGTGACCTGCAAGGCATGACTAGGTGTGTGATGGAGATTAGCATATTGCTGGAATTTCACACAATGCTTGACATAGTCACAATAACTACGGTTTAGGGCTGGAAAATAATATCCAAGGTGAAGAATGTGTTTTGCAACAACTAAACCACTAAAATGGCCTCTCGCAAATTCCATCGTGAACTTCCTTAAAGGTGTAGGGAATTTTAGAGCTTGTAAGGCATCGTAAGAGAATACCTTCAAAACCACCCTTATAAAGAAGGCCACCCATGATGACATAGCGAGAGACACTTTTAAGAAAGGCCCGTTGTCCACTATGAGTGAGATCAATAGGTAGAATGGAAAGGGAAAGATAGTCTGCACATTGTTTATACCAAAGGTCACGTGGGTCAGGTGAAATAGTTCTGATAGAGTATACCTCATGAGGTAAATAAGAGGGTGATTGCAACCTTTGTATTGTGACAAAGATTTTAGCATTGGAAGGTGAGGCGAGTATCGAGAATTTAATCGAGGCCATGGTATCCACAAATTTATTGGTAGAACATGGGGTGGTTTGAAGTTTGTAATGGTCAAAGGTGGTCAAAAGTATATCTACATGATGTTTATACTTTTGAAGTATCTCATTACGACATTGGTATATACCATTGACTTGGTTTACGACTAGTTGGGAATCACCAAAGATATTGATGGACTTAACATCTAAGGCATAAGCAGCCTGGAGGCCCAATACGAGTGCTTCGTATTCAAATATTGTTTATACAATCAAAATCAAGTTTGAAATACAAAGGAATAGGTTCACCATCAAGAGGAATGAGGATGACACCAGCCCCACCTCCACGCTAACACTTGGAGCCATCAAAGAAGAGTGTCATTTGGTAAGCGGGTTTGTCTAAGGAGAGGGTAGCTATGGATTCATCTGGGAAATCGAAGTTAGAGAGTTGATTCCTAGAAATAGGTGCATCTGCTAGTTGGTCAGCGATAACTTGGCCCTTGATGGAATTTTGATGAATGAATTCGAGGTCGAGGTCGGAAAGAAGCATAAGCCAACGTGTGACACATTGATGTTGATAGGGTTTGGCGTACATATAGTGTAAGGGGTCAATATTAGTAACAATGAAGGTTTTGTGGTTGAGTAGGTAATGGTGGAGTTTGGTAGCGATGAAAAATAAGGCTAAGCAGAGTTTTTTGGTGTGGGTATATCTAGTTTCGTAGTCTAGAAGGGTATGGCTTATGTAATAAACCACTTGCTCTCAGTGTTTCTCATCATGATGAGCGAGCATGGAACCTAAAGAATGGTCAGTGGTAGAAATATATAGGTAAAAGGGTTGGTCATCTTTAGGTGGAATGAGCACTGGTGGTTGAAGGAGGTATTATTTTAAGGCTTCAAAGGCTTTATGGCATTCATCATCCCATTTAAATGAAATGTATTTCTTGAGAAGATGATGAAATGGTTGACAATGGTCAGAAAGCTATGAGATAAAATGACGAATGGATTGCATATTACCTTGTAGGCTTTGAAGTTGATGAAGATTAGTGGGTGGAGGCATTTCCTAGAATAGCCTTGACTTTAGCAGGATCAACTTCTATGCCACACAAAGAAATGATGAAACCAAGGAGTCTTCCTGAAAGTACCGAGAAAAACACACTTCTTTGGTTGAAGATGAACACAATACTTGATGAGGTAGTCAAAGATTGCCTTAAGAATGGTCAGGTGTTCGGTTTGATGTTTAGATTTGGCCAGAAGATCATCTAAGTTATATTCCAATATGTGATGCATGATGTCATGGCTCATTGGTATGTAGCGCCAACATTTTTAAGGCCAAAATGTATGAATCGATATGAGAAAGTCCCCAAGGGGTAATGAAGGTAGTCTTGTGTTGATCTTCCGGAGCCGTAATATTTGATTTTAACCCAAGAAACCATCCATGAGCGATAGCATTTCATGGCAGTGGTGAGATCAATTAGTTGGTCGATGCCTGGTAGGGGAAAGTCATCTTTAGGACAAGCTAGGTTGAGGTCACGAGAAGTCCGTGCAAATGCGGAGTCCCCCTGTTGCCTTTGTGACAGGAATGATGTTAGAAATCCATTGGGGATAGTCAATGGGTAGGATGAAGGAAACTAAGAGAAGGCACTGAAGCTCTTCTTTGACCAGAAGAGCAATGCGAGGATGCATTTTCCGTAACTTTTGTTTGATGGGTTTGGCATCAGGAATGGTTATGATATTGTGTACCATGATTTTTGGGTTAATATCAAGCATATCAGCATAGGACCAGGAAAAATCATTGCTATGGTCCCAAAGGAAAGAGGTAAAAGCTTCTTGTTTAGTAACATCTAAAGATTGGCCTATCTTTAGAATGTGTGGGTCATCTTGAGTGTTAATGTTGATTTCAATGGTTGATTCATTCAACATGGTTTGTGTCTTAGAAGGTAACGACCAATGAATATAAGAATCTTCCGCACCAAGGTAAGTGAGGATGGATTCATCATCCTGACATTGAACAACATTAATAGAAGGTGTATCATCATCGATCATGTCAGGTATAGGAATGGGAGAGAAGAGGAAGCCTCACCATCATGTTGATAGGTCAGAGGTCCTAGGGAAATTTTTTTTACGATTTTTTTTAGGAAGAATAGATTCGAGATGTATGGACTCCATGGGTGAAGATGGTGACATGGGTGAATGAGGTGGAGAGGTTTTGTCTTCCTTAATGAGGTTGATGCGAGGATTCTTGGGAGGTGGTGCGTCAAATCCAATGCCACTATGGTCATTGTGTTTATGAGTGGTTCATGAAATGACAGTATGATGGGCTTGTTCGTAAAAACTGAAGCCAAATCCTTTCCCATGCACACCGGTGGAGGAAAGTCCGAGCGAGTGAAGTGGTGGTTAGTAAGGGAATGTAAGTCGATGAAAATGGTTGTGTTTGGGATGGAGGTTTAGGTTTTAAAGTGGAAATATCAAGTCTCCCATATGTTAGATTAGTGTGAAGGTGGGGAGGACCATTAGGAAAAACCTCGCCTATACGAAATTCATAATTGGGGTGATGACGCAAGCTCCCATACTCTTGAGGAGTTAGGAACATGTTAATCTGTATATATAGTACTCCCCAGAGAGAGGCATTGAAAAACACCTTCTAATGGGTCATTAGTCAATATGTGGGTAGTGGGGATAAATGAATCACTAGATGATGGGGAAGCGGTGAGTCGGCGGTAGTGGATGTGGTGGTAGTAGGGATAGTAGGGTTAGATGTGGGAGAGGTAGTAGCAGTCTTGGTGGATGGGCTTGTGGATGAAGGTGAAGTGGGGGTAATGAAAGATGGCTTGACTGGGACAAGTACATCATTGGGCTGGTACAACATGTTACAGGTCTTAAAAGGCGATGGGTTGGACGGGATGGTGTAATTATGTCCTTCGTTTACAAATTTGAGGCAACAGTGTAATGTTGAAGGGACACAACCCATGGCATGGATCTAAGGTAGGGAAAGAAATAGATTATAGTATAACTCCCCTTTTAAAACAAAAGTTCGGGATAGTGTAGGGACCCACGCAGACATGGAGAATGATGGTACCTAGGGTAGAGGTCATGACATCATTGAAGGAGTGCAACATAATAGGGTTACCATGCATGCAATTGGAAGGTATGTGCATTTAGTTGTACACATGGGAGGAGATGATGTTAATTCTAGCACCACCATTGATCATAATGCGTTGTATGCATATATTATTGATAAATATGGAGATGAAAAGAGTGGGATCGGGGTCGTCATTTGATTTGGAAGGAAGAAATATCTTCATCTAAAAGCCGAGGGCAACTCTTGGTGAGTAGGTGGTGTAGAGGAAGGTGAAAAATTAGTGAGAGAAGCTACGTGATGAGGGGTAATGATGGAGGCTATGGGCATGGGGTCATTTGGTAAAACCTCGATAGATTGAAGGATCTCCATGAGGGCTTGATGATGTGACTCAGAGGTTTGGATGAGGTCATATAAAGACATTTTGAGGGAGGATTGGTGTAATTGTTTTAGCATTATGTGATGTGTGACCCCATCGGAAATAGGATACATGGGACCTTGAATGGTGACTTTGGGTGTGGGTGCGTAGATGGTATGTTGGGTACAAGGTTGGTTGATGGGCTAGCTACCTTTTCTTTTCCCTTGTCTTTCTGAGTGTGGTGGTAATATGGACCATGTTAATTTTGAATTTTGGGGTGGATAAAAGAGTAGGAAATGGAAGAAGATTTGGGGAGATCGGTGAAGGTGAAATGGGGTCCTCATCAAGAAGATCATCATCGTAAAAATTTTCTTCGGGAGGACACAATTGGACAAGAGTGGTTTTTAAATCCTTATAGTTCTCTACATCATGTCCTGGCACATGATGGTAGGCATAAATTTTAGTTTTGTCAAACCCTTTTGGTTTGGGTTTGAGTGGGTCGTAAGGTATAAGAGGTGGTAATGTGATGAAAAAGGTTTCGAGGAGATTGGTTAAGATCTTAGTGTAGGACCCTGCTAATGGATTACAATGGGAGGTGAGTGTGGGTTTGAGTATAGGTGTGACTGATTGTGAAGGAAGAGGTTTTACAGAGAGGGAATGGGTTGGTCCACTAGTTTAGTATGTGGAGTGGTCTTAGGTCTTGTGGGCATTTTTTTTGGTAAAGGTGGGGTAGAAGAGCTGGCAATGGAAGGTTTGGTTGGTTTGACTACTTTATTGGAGAGTAGCGGATTCTTAGTTTTAGGTTGCACTTTCTTAGGTAAAGGTGACACGGGAGTATGATATGTAGAAGGAAAAGCAGATGGTGGAAGAGGACGGGTTACCCATGGGGGTAACCGAGTTGCGGTGGAGGTGGTTGGTAGAGGTTGGGTAGAAGGTGTGAGTGGAAGAGAAGAGAGTGTCATGGGTAGTGAAGAAGTTATGGAAGGTAGTGGTGGTATGGGTGGCAAGGAGGTCATGGGTGATGGCGGGGTTGTGTGGATTACTTTGGTATATTAGAGGTCCGTGATGAGGAGGTGCACTATTGTGTTCTTGGTCTACCAGTGGAAGAAGTTTTCTTGGCAGGGTCGAGGGGTGAGGTCCTAGGATGGACGAAAGGGGTGAAGGTGATAACGGTGTGGTAGGTGAGGCTGGTGTATGAGGCCTAAGAGGTTGGGTCTTCCTTTTAGGAGCCAAAAGAATTTTAGTGTTGGTTTGGGAAGATGTGTCTAAATCTAATTTGATGGGTGGGTGAGTAAGGTTTGATGTCGGCATGACCCCTAAGGTAGTGATGGGTTTAGGTAAGGGAGATGATATAGGTGTGGGCAGGTGTTTGGGTATATGCGTGTGCTGGGTTGTTGGAAGTGGTGTGTGTTGGGTTTTGGGTGATGACATGGAAGGTGTTCCAATAGCCATGGTTGTGTTTGGTTTGGTCACTTGAATTTTTTTTGGATAGATTGTGGAGGTGTCGGAGTGACAATTGCATTTGGGTTGAAGCAGGAAGTGGAAGACGTCCCCAAAGTAAGGCTCTATCCACATAATCTAGGTGATCAACCAAGTGTGAAAATGGTCTCTTCAGTAGGTGGGGCTGATGTGGATCAAGTAGCAATCCCCGTAAAAAGTGTTTGAGAAATAGGGAAATGGCTAGCTTCAGACTCTGTGGGTAAGAGAGCCAAAATCAGATCAACAGGATCTTAGAGGTCCAATGGAGAATGGTCATCTAAAGGCAATGGTGTTTCTACAAGATCCTTTATGGGTAGAGGAGATGATGGGCTATACAAGGTGGAATCTCCTTGTGATGGTGTAGGGAGTGGATATATGTCCCCTATGAGTAGGAGAGGTGCTACTGACGACTACTTGGTAATTTGAGAGGCCATAGGTAGAGCACCAATTAGGGGATCTTTCATGGGTGAAGGAAAAAATGAAGGGGGTTCCTCTGTGGGTGGAGGAGTAGATGAAATAGGCTCTCATACGGGTAGGGAGATCGGGCTAGGATTTTATCTATGGAAGGAATTGGTACATCCTTGAAATAGTGTGGACCTCACAGACATTGCTATCATTGGTTGAAGTGTCACCAATTTGGTTAGAAGATGGGGCATGATTAGGAAATGGTTTTTAAAGATATGTAGGTTTTGGTTAGCAGGTGCATTTGGGTTATCCAAGACTAGATCTCCATTGTCTAACATTTATTGGATAATATTCTTAAAGGTGATGCAATTATTGTCGCTATGACCTTTAACACGATGATAGTTACAAAAGTCATGTTATTTATACCATGCGGGCGTGGGGTGATCAGGGTCAAAACCAGTGTGTGGTTTTATAGGTGGAAGGGTAATGGCACCAGCCTTAATAAGATTTTCCAAAATAGAATAATAAGGTTCCCCTATTGGGGTATACTTTTATTGTTCTTGTCTAAACTAGAAATCTTGGATGAGAGAGAGATTAGAAGAAGGTTTGGCTTGGTTTGATGGGTGAGAAGGTCCAACCTTGAGAACCACAACATTGGCAGATCCTTTGGGTTTCGAATAGTTGTTCTGGGGTTTTGAAGATGAAGAAGCATCATTCAATTTAAATGCGGTGTTCTTGTTATGTAGCTAAATTTTATTTTCTTTGATAGCACAAATCTCCAATTTTCGTGCCATGGTGAATGCCTTGTCAAAGGTGTGGAAGGTCTACACCTGCAGGGTTGGTGAGATGTGTCTATTGCAAGCTCAAGTAAACAACTCTATGAGCTTAGTTTGAGGTAATTGAAATGTGAGATGGTTAATTAGGCTACACCAACGAGTGACAAAGTCAGTGATAGACTCATCGTCATACTATCGAGTGGAGTAGAGATCAGTCATGGTGAATTTCTTGAAAATGTTGATTGAGAAGTGGTCTAAGAAGGCTTGGGATACTTGATTAAACGAGTAGATGGAATGTCTAGGTAGCCCACTGTACCAGTCTAATGTAGGTCCTGTCAGGGACATTGGGAAGGTCCATAGGAGTAAAGCATCATCATGGGCAATCAGGTAACACCCATGTTTGAAAGACCGCAAATGTTGTTGCGGATCTTCTTTTACTATGAAGCAGTTGAATTTGGGCATTTCCCAATGTACAAGGTATGGGAGAATAGGAATGGATGGATGAATGGGCTCATTATAGATTTCATCATAGGTGAGAGAATTGCATGATCCAAAACTAATGCTTCTAGTTTTTGCATCCTTTCCATCATTAATTTGATGAGGTCATTGGTAGGTTGTGATAGAAGGGTGCCTCTTGTGGTGTAAGAGGGCTGGTGTTGAACATGTGATGTGGGTGGAATTCCAGTGTATGGTGATGCTGAATAGGAAGGTTGAGAATAGGGGACCGACATAGAGGGCATATATCCAGAATGAATGATAGATGAGATAGGGGTTTTTGATAATATGTATATGTAGGTGGGGCAGTTGTAGTGACTCTATTACGATTGGGGGAAAAGACTATGAGATGTAAAGGACAAGATTTTGGTATGGAGTAGATGTCACCGAAACAATGGGTGGTTGTGTTGTAACTTGGTATATGTGAGATAATGGGTGTAGATGGGGTTATGCTCTAGGTGGTCAATGAAGGAACAAAAATACTACAGTGGGACCTGATGTTACGAGATGCAACGGTCATAGTGGGTGCGCGGCCTAACTATGAAACCAATGGGGGTAAAGCAGGTGAAGGTAACACCGAACTAGTAGGGGCTGATGCGAAGTGGGGATAAGGGTAGGAGAGATGGATATGGGCATTCCATATATCAATTGACCTAAGGAATCCCGAGTGGAAGAGTGGGAAAGGTAGAATTGTAAGGTTGTGGATTCTGATCGAGGAGTCGTGTGAACTCCTCGTTGCCTATAACAATGGTGGTAGGTAGGGTTGGATCCATGGGTGATAGGATAAAAGGTGGTGAAGGACTAGGTGGGAGTGGTTGATGACTGGTGTGGAATATAAGAGTGTTAGTTTGGTGGCAAGTCAACACCATGTGAGTAAGTGTTGACTGGAAAAACTATATTCTCGTGTAAATGACACAAAAAATAACAGGAACAAAGAAAATATGAGGATGGGACGGTGAATTTGGTCAAGGTTTGAATTCTGAAAACCAAACTAGATAATGACATCGGTTAGGCTGACCGGTGAGGGTTAATGGGGAATTGATGTTGAATTACAGTAAACCGATGATCGATCCACGTGAGAAAAACACCAGTTTTAGCAGGTGAAACAAGACTAATGAATTTGTAATGGGGAAACTACGTATGATAGAAATATAAATAGAGGCTAGAATAAGATGGTTCCCTGAGGGTCAAAAATAGAAAAGGAGTGATGAAGGCTATTCCAAGAAAATAACTAGAAATCCAGAAGCTGACACCGGTTAGGTTTAACCAACGATGGTCAGATGTGAACCGATGATGGTCACTAGACCGACACCAGTTACTGTGAAATGAGAGAGCGATGAAGAAATTGGATTTTGTGAATTTAAATCAAGTGAAGAGTCAAACTCAAGAATCGAGAATGAAATATGGGGTCCTGACACACTCAGACAAAGTCAGAATACTCCAACTACGATGGTGGAGTGTGCAAAGAAGAAGAATAATGTAGATTCGTAGTCTCACACCTCAAAACACAAGTCAAGAAGAAAAACTAAGAAAAACATGATCCTAAGAGTGATTTTCTTATGTTTGTTTAGCTTATGCTATTTATAACTGACCATGTGAATTCATAATAGAATTTTTGGTTGGGAAGGTGTCCTATAAAGAAGGATATCTAAAAGGTGAGGTTTTGGGTTATGTTATGGCGGGGGTGCTCTTTGATGGGGTACTAGATAAAGATAACCATCTGGGGAGTACCTACCAATCCTCTGATTGTGTGATCATTGACAGGCATTCCCAAGTAAGATGTCATTTAAGAAAATGTGTATATTCAGATTTTGTGTAGTTTGGTAAGACATAGAGAGAGAGAGAGAATGTGCTTTTCTATGATTCTTTGTGTCAACCATCAGCTGGGCATGACTTCCAACATATAGGTTTCCCTCATTTTAATGTGAGCTAAATGCAACATACAAGGATGAAATGTAATTGATTTTAAGCCCAAATTGACAAATTACATTCAATGAAGCAAATGGTGAATAGGTAGGAACATGCTCTTTCACTAATGCAATGCAAAAATAAAGAAGAATGTGTTCCTTTTAAATCACCAAAAACACGATTGTTTTTAGACAATAAAGAGAGGAAGAATGATTCCAGAGAAGAAAAATTAATGTGTAAGCTTTTTGAAGGGAAACAAACACACAATTTTACCTAAGAATGAAGAAAATGCAAGGAACCCTGGATGGGTCCCACTGGGTGTGCCAAAATGTTTCACCGTTTTCTTTACATTTTGGAATGTGACGAAACAGATAATGTTATGGGCTGAGGAGGAATACCTGTTGTGTTGGTTTGGAGGTTGATGCGCATGTTCTAAATTCTTGATCCAATGCTGAATGTGAGAGCTTCCTTTTGGCTAGGAGGAACTACTTGAAATAGAAAACAAGACCACCAAAGAAGAGTTAAATAATATATGACAGTGGACTACCTAGCGTATGCTAGATCCGGGAAGTGTGATACTTCCTAGAAGGTTGTCAACCCACTATTTTATAAAACAAATTATGAAGTAACTGAAATGCGTACATAAATGAATCTAGTGCTAGTATTTTGATTTGGGTACCTCAGATCACTATCAGCGTTGATCCAATTAAATACTAAAAACTATGTGGGTCAAGGTCTTTAGGTCAGGTTGCAAGTTGTTCAGGTGGTTTGTAGGTCACAGAGATAAGGTCTTAACAGGGTTGGGTAAGGTGTTTGGGTTGTCTTGGTAGGTATGTGGTTGCTGGTTTACACAATGTTGGTAGACAGAGACTGGCATCGGTCGAGGTATGACCGATCATGGTTAGGCAGAACCGATGACGGTTATGGGTAACCGGCATTGGTAGAGGTGGGATGATAAGACTCAATAAGATTTGTTAGTGGGGTTTGAGCTGAGGTTAGGTAGAGATGACAAAGGGCATAATGAGGTATATGGGGATCTTAGGAACACTCAGAAATATGTAGAGGTTGGGTATAGGTGGTTTTATGGTGTGGGTGGAGGAATGGTTGGGTTTACAGAAAGAGGAATAATGGGGAAAAGGGAATGCAAGTAGGAAATGACAACAAAGGTGAAAAAAACCTTTAAAATAGGACAAGGCTAAAATAACATAGGTGATAAATGTACTTACTGGTGTTGTAGGTCCAATGGCTATGTGGTGGTGATGATTGATTGGTGGGATGGAACTTGGTGCCGCAATGGTGCTTCCTAGAATGTTACCATGAGTGCAATACCTCTAGATCTGTCTTGGTGTTGGCTATGGATGTCTGTAGGTACAAAAAGGCTCTGGTTCTACTTGCATGCAACTCTCTTCTCTTCTCTTTGATTCCAGAATGTGCCAACCCACAAAAAAGGTTGCCAAAGTGAATAAATGGTAACCGACGATGATTCCTGGTTGACCGACATCGGTTTCGGGATGCTCGACATCGGTTAAGGAGGGATTCCCTAGGTTTACTAAAAATGATAGATCTCGCAATCATTTGGGCTAGGTCTATCCATTTATTCATGGATCAGAATGGACGTTATGTTTTTATGAGCGGGAAGGTGGTTAGAGGAATAATAGGCCTTGATTTTTAGGGTTTAAACAAGTCTTATTCATTTATGGAAACATGCTATTAATAGGTCTATGGTGAGGTGTCTACGTGAGGTGTCCATCCATTTAATTAAAGTAATTAAATTAATAATGGGGTGAGGATGGGTATTAATTTAATCATAAATAATTAAATTAATGTTAATGTAGGGTATAAGGGTCATGGTTAGGTGAATGTGTTTAAGTTGGTTCTTTGACAGGGGACCATGAGGAGTGTCACCCAATTTTGGTGTCTACAATGACAACATTATAGTCTCTTGTCAATATTCAATGATCATTAGATATTGGAGTTGCTTTGGGCATAGCTTCTGCCACGCCTCTTACATAGGTATGCACTAGTAAAGTAATTTTCATAATTAATTGATTGTATTAAATAACATCATATAGTATGATTAAATGACATTCATGCATATTCTATTTTTCATCATCATGGTTGTCATATGAGTTGAAAACTCTAGTTTGTGCACCTCCTGTTGATGTTGTTGATGATCTTGAGAGGCTAGAGGATGATTTCAAGTGATCATCAGATTGCAATAAGTATTTATTTGTAAGTAGTGTCATTTTAAATGTCATTAATTGTATACTAATGGATATGTTATTTATTTGTATTAATATATGGAGCTACACACATTCTTTGAGTGTAGGAGGTTTGATTAGTAGAAGGGACATTCTAATGATGTGACTTAGCCATCTTCCTAATAGTGGAAGAGAACTAGATTATTTGATGATTCCTCATAGTTTAGATGTATATGAATTTTTTGTCTACCTTCATGGCATATTGGTGTAGATTTATATTTTGTTTATGTATATCATTGTATATGCCTACATGGCTTTGTTAAGACATTGATTTTGTTTAAATTTTGTATGCTTTATCAAGGATTTTTAAATCAATATAATGTATGAGACAAAAATATTTTGTTTTAAAACTTGTATAGTGGATGAAACATGCTTATACATGTATCTAAGTGGATTAATATGATTTCATATGTATGTTATGTTAATATGTATTATTAGTGTTAATTTTTTTAATGTTTTAAACATGGGAATTAAAATATATATGTAACTAATTTACAATTTTTCCACTACTATAATCATTCAATGCCATCAATTATAATAATATAATTTCAATGTTAATGTCATCCACTTCCTGGAATCTCAATAATTCAAATGAAACATATGTAATGAGACAACACAATATTACATTAATTCTAATAATTAAAATGTAACTATAGAGAGAGAGAGAGAGGGTGTAGTCTCTCTTATCACTATTTGTTTCAGAAACCTATCCCAAACGCTACTGGCATATCATCTAGATTAGTCTGGAGCTCACCCAAGGCATGCACAGTGCAAGCCCCTCCTTTATGTGAGCTTCATGAGAATGTTCTTTCTTACATGGGAATGTATTACAACTAGAGGGTAAACACACTCATCCATGGGATTTAAGATGTAAGCACTAACTCCTAGCCTAATGCATTCCAAGCATATATTAACATGATCAACTAAATGAAAGTAGAATCAACCCATGAATATCATCAAGAAAACCGTAACACACACATGAACATAAGGGAAAAATAAAGATCAAGATCCATCACATGAGTGTTTCAGAATCACTTCATTATATTTATAAGCCAAAATATAGTAGCTAAAATTACATCAAGAGAGTTCCATTTGTGGAAATGTTCACATTAGCAGAGCTTACTTTAAATCAAAGAGCTCACCATTACACATTTATTGTCATCTCTTCTAATCCCTATCTATCATTAGTTATCTCCTTTCTTTTCTCGTGAAAACCATCCATCCTCATAGAATAATCATCCTCCTTTCATCTTAATCACTCATAATTTTCTCCTACAAAAGCATGATCTAATCTAGTCATGATTTCTCTACCACTACCCAAGAATATTCCAAGTGTCTCCATGCATTTCCCTCAATCGAGTGACTTCTAGTATGCATGTGCCAACTAATACTTAACAACCTCGACTCCTTATCCTTTCATGATAATCACATTGAAGCCTTGGAATATCCTTTCCTTGATTCGTAAGTCTCCATAACTTATCCACATCGTATCCGGTCTCTTTTCCATTCGCTCCCTGTCTGCGTCTTTTCCTATTATCCAAAACTTACTAAGTCCCATGTAACACCTTGAACTATTGTTACTTCCTCCTGAGCATTCAAGTGTTGATATATGATTTATTCGTATAAGGACATGTTCCTTTGGTTTGTGAAGTCATGCTTGATATGGATTGTATCTCCTTTGCTCTTGAAGATCTTTGACTCGACCTTGGATTAGTTACATCGATCCAAGGAATGTTTTAAGCTTATTCAGGATGAACAAAATTTATGGACCTTACGAAAGTTACAAGGTCTGAATGAGTTTGAATGAACAATCCCGGAGTTTAACTCAGGCTGATCATGATAAATGAAATTTGGTTCCAGATATCGTAACATCAGGAAGGCCTAGACCTTAAGCCAGGTAAGATGTTCTTGGGTATACCGTAAGCTTAATTAGCAATGCCAGATAGGATCCTTTACAGGAATGTTTTACCCTGTTTGGCTCTAATACTGATTGGTCCTACTTGGGAGACCTAGATTGGATTCGTTAAGGTTAATAACCTTAACCTAAACTATAACCTATTGGTTAAATAATTGCTAATCTAACCTAGCCCTAAACTATAAGCTTAATGCTCCTAAGAGTTAACTTCTTCTAGCGCTATGGATGTAAGACTAATGTCTTACCCTATGATCTAACCTATGTTTCTTACCTATCCTAACTAATGACAAGAATGGAGGGGGACCTATGAAGGGGCGCGAGTCATGGGCGGTGGTTTCCATGGCATTTATGAGGGGGATAAGGATTGAGGGACTTGGGATCTTTATCAGATTTGGTAGAGGTTGCAAACGAATAATATGACTGACGTGGTAGTATCACCAAGTATGGGAATGTTTGTTTGTTTTCTTTTGGCGATCACCAATTTTGGTGGTCGGTGGAAATGGAGAATAGGCGGGAGGATGGAAGTTAATGCAATTCATGAACTTTGGTTCCCGAGTGCGGATTGCGTGGGAAGGCATGCAAATGGAATATTGTTTGGTTGTTCGGTTTTCCATGCATTCCATTTTTCGCTCTGCTTGAGCCTTTGGTTCTTGAACCGATGCGTCTACTCTGTCTTTGCATGGAAACTTTGAGAATTTCTAGCTTCCTTCTCTGTCGGGGAAAGTTTATAAGGCATGAAGGTAACAATTTATTGTTGTTTAATCTATCGTGGAAGAAGAAGAGAAGGTGCGAGCACATTCAGAGGTCTTCTTCGGATTTTTAAGCGACACTATCAGGCATGATAGGCCCTAATTTTAAAAATATTGCTTTCCTTCAAATGATTTCATTAGAACAACTCTGTTCAGATGATTTCTTTTGTTCAGTTGGTTTGACTGGAAGCAATGTATTGGTTTTCTTCTTCTCTTTTTGATTTGGGAATCCCTGGTTCGACTTCTGTTGAAGTCCTTGTTGTATTTATATTATGGATTCATCTTCGGCTGAAGACCTTGCTGTGTTAGCATGTTGTTGAACTTTTGTTGAATCCTTGCTGAGTATACATATGGATTTGACTTCTGTTAAAATGCTTGTTGTGTTTACATTTGGTTCGACTCTGTTGAAATGTGTGTTGGGATTACATACGAACACGACTCTGTTGGAGTCCCTGCTGTGTTTTCATATTGGTTCGACTTCTGTTGAAGTCTTTGCTGAGTTTATGTTATGAAAGCGACTTCTGTTGAAGTCCTTGCTGTGTTTATATTATGAAATCAACTTCTGTTGAAGTCCTTGCTGAGTTATATTATGGAATCGACTTATGTTGAAGTCCTTGCTGTATTTATATTATGGATTCATCTTCTGTGGAAGTGTTTGTTGTGATTACGTATGAACACGACTTCTGTTGAAGTCCTTGTTGTGTTTACATGTTGGTTCGACTTCTGTTGAAGCCCTTGCTGTGAATACTTGATGAATTCGACTTCTGTTGAAGTCCTTGCTGCGTTTGCATGTTGATTCGACTTCTGTTGAAGTATTTGTTGTGTATACATATGGAATCGACTCTATTGAAATGTTTGTTATGATTGCATATGGATTCGACTTTATTGAAATGTTTGTTATGATTGCATATGGATTCGACCCTATTGAAATGTTTGTTGTGATTGCATATGGGTTCAACTTCTGTTATGTTGTTTCCTTGCTTCTTGATTAACTGAGGTAATAAGTTCCCAACTGTACCATGTTAGATGTTGCGTGGGATGATTTCTTGGTTGAGGAATGACATAAAAGGAAACTGTTGTGTCTTATTTAGTTGGTTTATTGTTTATCACTGGTCGTATGAGTTTTTTTTGTTGCTTGATAGCTTCCGGTGAAAACATGGTTGATTTGAGATGAAACTGTAATTCCTTCTTTGGAGCTCGACTGGTTTAGTGGCAAGTGTATGAAAAATGTATGAATACAAGCCTGTACCTCTGTTGAAAAGGGGTCGGGATGGGCAATAATTATGGGTTCTGTAAGTGATGAAATATCTAGTGTAGCTGTGTTTTCCTTACGATTTAACTTGGTTAATGGGAACATAGTCTGACTGAGAGAAATCTTGTTTTGAGGAACTCTGAATCCTAATAACGTGTGGGTAATCCAAGATCTGCATGATGGAAATTAGGTTTTGTACTTGGAAGGGATGGGATTGTGTTGATTTTCCTTGCTTTCTTTTCTTCCCTAAATGAATTCAAGATTGATTGTATATGCTTTGCTCCTGGAAAGTTGGTAATGTCCTGAATTTGTTTGGAATGGAGATCTGAAAGCCTTTGTTCTATCTCTTAAGTTGTAAAGCACATGTGGATATAGGAGTTTTAGAATACGAAAGTATACTCTCCCTTTCTAGAAAATTATTAGTACTCCCTTCTTTTGTATTTCCATAAGAACTCTGCTATAGGGGTGTAAGATGATTAAACTGTTAAATTTAGGAGGAAAGAATGGTAAATGCTTAGTCTTGACCTAAGTTCTTTTCTTATTTATAGTTATAGTAATACCTTGTTTGAGTTATTCAATTATCTACTTTAATAAAAGTAGAATTGTAATAGAAGTTGGTATATCTATCGAGGTCATGGAAATAATGCAATGAGTATAAAGAAATTTCTTTAGAGGCTATAACCGGTCCTTGCTGAATTGTTAAATGTAAATCTGCTGGGTACACGCACTGGTAAGAATTTCATTCTGGAATGGAGTAATTTTTATTGGATTGTTACTGTCCTTGGATTTCAGAGGGATGGATATATTAGATTCATTTTGTTCTTCTTAGTCTCTAACATAAGATGAATTATCCGAGAAGAGTCAATATGGTAGTTATATTATGAAATTATGTTAAAAAGTCATGTATGGTAGAAAAATAATTAGTGTGATTCATGTTTATAGGTTTGATGAAATGATTTCATTTAAACAGGTTGTCTAATGAAAAAAATTGGGGAATGCAATTGTTTTAAGAAATAGTGCTTATCATGCTCAGTTCATTGAACTGACCGTGCTAGCAATTTTTGTACAGATGGTCATCATAAGTGGTAAAGACACGCAGATCTGATATGATGCTCAGATTGTTTAATCTGGTTTTATGATGAATTCCAACTTGATTTCTCTATTTGTACTATATGAAGAAAGTTGTTCTTTTGTTGTTGAGTATTGTATCAAATATGCTGAAGTGCATAAATTGTAACTGTATGGTTTGGAAATAAATGAAAAGGGGAAATTGTTACTTATGTGGCTGCATTTTTAATTGATGGATTGATCTTCTTAGGTTCGATTGATTTTAAGTGCATTTTTATTATTTTATACCATAGAGTTATTTGGATTCTCTAAGTAGGCCTTGTAAAGATTATGTGACTGAATACTTTGTGAATGATTAGTAATTCTTTTATGTTATGAATAAGGCTAAATTGGAAATTAGTCCACTGCCTTTCGAGAAGTTAAGGTTAAACTACACCTCAATAGGTAGCTGAAACGAGAAGAGTAATCTATTACTCCCTATCCATGATCTAAGTCAAGACAACGTAACTGATGATTTTAAATCACTATATCTTAATAACAATAAGTAAGATATATTTCAGTCTTGGGAACTGATATAAACTCATATGGGTATAGTTAGCATCCTTATGAGAGGAATTAGGGCTATTGCCCAATTACGTTGATTAAGATTATTGAGAACCAATGATCTCCTTGACAAGATCTCAAATCTTATTAAACTTCTCTCTGTGAATTGGATCTTAATTAAGTAAGGCAACTCAAAGGTGTGGAACCCAGGAGTTGGGAAAAGACTACCCGAGATAGGGAGTCTTAAAATTTAATTTCAACTCAACTTAAGTAACTCTTTGAAGTTATGTAAATCTTTCCGAGGCGGTTTGTAGGATGTCGACACATGTCAACTGCAGGGTTGTACCTTCGAGAAGATTAGGATCTTCACGAGGATACAATAATGCAGGTGACCTATGGCGACACCCTTTGCATTGATCGTTAAGATTTACACCTTAAACTCGAACAAGTTTTTACTCTGGGACTGGTTAGGAACATGGTCATGTTATGAGGCTGCCCTTGGAGACTCGGGGTACCTTGACACACAAGGTTAGCTTGGGGTTGACCCAAGTATGTCAACTTACCTAGTCCTCGAGAGCATCCTTATACGTTTGTCATGTTATTAATCCGTTCTGAGTGAATGACTTAGGACGAGGAGGTGGCGAGAAGTCAAGTATAAGACATTCTATTTAAAATCGAGTGGGGTGAAGGATGTATTCCAGATTGACGAGTATGCCGTCAAGGAATACGAGACATGAACAGTATGTTTCAAATCTTTGGCCAAAGTATTGCAAGCTGCTGATTGCGTTGTCCTATGTCACCTAGTCTGAGGGACGTGATGCCGATGAATAATGGTAACAATTATTCAGATAGGTTTCTTGGACAGAGCATTCTGAAATCCCAGATTAGGGAAGAGAACCGCAAGAGTGAAGTGTTAAAATAAAAATGCCAACTCTATGATACTCATGAATAGATCGGTAGATCACCGAGTTATGGAATGAATAGATCGGTGGTACACCGAGTCATTACAGCTGCATATGGTTATCTGTTATAAGAATGATTGTTATGATCTGCGAGTTCTAAATTATGTATTTAGAACTAGGAAGCACTTATCAATTTTTTTCTTGTTCTAATGTACTAAAATGGGAATGTTACATCCCAAATCCATCTTTCAGGCGTGAGGCTTCATGCCTCTCCAAGAACTATTTCTACATGTGCCTTCATGCCCTGTTTTTACATGCCATTAGGCTTTGTGCCTTAGGTACTTAGTTACTTTAGGGCCCAACATCACCCCACACTAAAGCGGTTAACGCATCGACAATCCTTTACACTTCCTAAAAAAATATTGTCAACCGAATACTATCTGCAAAAAATAAAGAATAATGGTTGGGAGAGAATCTGAATAAATAATTGAGGAATGGGGGATGTTATGTGACCAATTGGAGGAGTTTGGGAACTATGCATCTATCTCGTCCTTCAATTTTTCCCAGGCCTTCAATTCTAATAAGGCCTTTCTTGGCGCTTCACCTACAATATTGAGCACTTGGTCTGGGATGGTTTCTTCCACCTTCCCTTTGAGCATGTTAATTTCCATCCCTAGCTCTGCCTATGAGATACCCTCAAACTCATCCATCCATTTAGTAATGGAGTCTCGAAGCTCACCGATTATGAAATCAACTTTTTACCCTTTGTCTTGATTTTCTCCTTCTGGGTCATGGTGTTGATGACCAATTACACTTCACTTCACCTTGGTGTAGATGGTATCCTATAACACTTTGAGGGCTACCTCATCCTCTATCACCCGCACATCGATAAATGGCTTGCATTTTCTATAGCTATTAAAGCCCCTATCCACTAGTATATTCACCTCCTTGAGTTAGGAGAGAAAATATTCCAACTTCGTGATCTGGGATTCAATTGTAACCTTGTTTTCTTCTTTTTCCTTTGTGAGCTCTACAGCTGTGGGGCCTACACCATCCTTGATGTTAATGAGTAACATCCCCATGAGGTCCTCAAGGTACTCCATCTCATCCCTATAATTGGTCTGGCCCTGACTCACCAATGCCGAACATTGTCCTAGAATGTTTTTCACAAGGACACCAACTTGGTCATATGCCTCCTTCATCCACACCTATTCTCCCTTAACCCCTGACACAACCTATCTATTTCCTTCTCCTTGATCTTCCTCTTTATGATCAAGGTCCGAACAGTGGCCCCTATATCCATACTATGTTGAATTACCTCTGAGGACATATTTTGCAGAGCATTTTATTCCTGCTTGTCTGTGAGGTGGTTAGGATCCACTACTTAATATGTATCTCCTCCCTTCTTCTTTAAGTGAATGGTCTCAATCGCATGATTGTTGACCTTGAACTCAGGTTCCTCAGTGTGGAAGTGCATGCTCTAGCTGAGCATCTTCTTGGTCAGGAAAACCCCATCTTGATCCATCAAATCCAAACCATGTAAATTTTCTTGTGGGAGGGTGGCCTAGAATCTTGCGTGTAAGACCTTTGTGGGGTCATCCATGAAGTCCATGTAAGGGACACAGTGTTCACTTCTTCCTTATAGCTTTGCACTTGGTTCTTTACTTCTTCACCCCATGGGTTAATCCCTTATCCAATACTCTTTGTGATATGACTTATTAGTATATGGGGATGTTTTGTGTAGTCATGTCTTAGTAGGTTGATGCATTTTCCTTGCTATTATTTATGAAAACCATTTATCCCATGAACTTCCTACTAACTACCTTTATGAGATCAAATGTGATGATGTGTGCAGGGAATAATGGAAGTTACTGGTGGATAAGAAGCCCGAGTTGAAGCATGCGGCTGAAGACTATTTCCATCGAATTGACCTATTAGCTTGGGCTTGACTCTAACGGCCTGTAGGAATCTATGAGTTTTAATTGATATTTGATGGACAATGTTTTATGCCACCTGATATGGTGGATCTTGTAACCAACATTATCTATATGAAGACTTTGTCTTCAGAACTTGAGTACCACTTTTTGATTATCGAAGAAGATTATCTGCATACTTGTTCTGGATTTTTTTGATATGTTATGAACTCATTTCAAAGTTAATGAAAGCTACGACATTTTGAGAATCAGAAGTTGTTGATCACTCTATCCCGAGGAAGAGCAAGGGCCCACTCAACCGAGGAGATACGAGGTTACTTTGAGTTTTTCATGCATACAGTCCTTCGATTAGTTTTACTGCAATTATCATTTGATGATTTTTTTACATGCATGCTTTGATTAACTATATCTCTGCTTTCTCCATTACCACTTTCACTTAGAGTAGATGCTTTTGTTATGCAAATCTAGTTCATGAATAGTCTTGCTTTTTGCTAAAAATTCCAGTTATTCAGTTGTGGTTTAATTTGTTAAGAATAAGTGTGTGCGTATTTTACTTTATAGTAGAAGATTAGTTGTTGAAATCCCTTTCATTGCAAATAGTTGAATTCCATAGACTTGTATTTAATTTCATGTAGATTTTAACTACACTTCCGTAGAATAGTCACTAAAACTAAGCAACCCCCAACAAACTCAACGTATAACTGGTTCTCCTAGACTCCATTGCATATTGCCTAGGACACAACCCTAGTTTAGAATGACACTGACAAAGATTATGTCAGTTAAATGATTGGAAGAATACAATGACCCATCATTTTTGGTGCCATTTGGGGATACATAACCATAAGCTCCATTATTTTATTCCATATGTTATGGGTGTTAATGGAGTTCATATAGGAAACCAGTAGTTCTCTCGGACCTCGATTTAAACCAACCAACCTGGATGCATAGGTCACGAGATAACCAAGGGAGATTTATAGCACACAATATTCAACAAATCTCTTTAGACACTTCACAAGAGAGAAACACTGAGAGTGATACAGATTCCAATTCAATGCCTAGAACCTTTTCTGAGCATTTTGTATCCTCTTCACATCATTCTGCAATGGGGATCTTGGGAATGCTAAAGAACAACCTTTAGGATGAACATTTACATACCCCATTGTCCTCGATGTAGATGAGGATGCACCCATGAAAAACATCTCACCATCCATCCTCCCCCTCTTTCGAGGAATGACCAAAGAAGACCCTGATCAGTTTCTGTTTGAATTTAAAATCTGTGCGGACATATGATTACCGAAATGACAATAATCAAAAACTCAAATTATTTCCCTCCACTCTCAAAGATTCTACTATGAGATGGTTTATGGGGTTACCATCTAACTCCATTAATTCCTGGGAAGCCATGGAAACAACCTTCCTGGATAAATACCAAGACTATTGTAGAGGAAGGGATAGGAAGGAGGAGTTCTTCCAAATATGGAAAAAGGAAGATGAGAATCTAGAGGATTATCTGGATAGATTCCTCTTTCTCCATAAACGTAGTGGGTATGAGTTACATGCAGACATCACTAAAATAGTCTTTCTAAAAGGATTGGATGAGGAAACCAAGGATTCTCTCCATCTCATGGGAGGTGGAGACGTGCATAAGCTTACCATGGAACAAATTATTGAGCTATGTAGAAGATATTCTAGAACACGTGGAGGAATAAGAAGGAAACAAACATCCAAGTCTTTGGGTACCTCTGAACTTCTAGAAGAAATGGCCAACATGAAAATAGACATTTTGTTGCAATTAACATCCACCATAGATGGACTCAAGGCAAAAGCCACCCCTGCTAAAGAACCATTGGACATGTATTGCCCTAAATGTTGGAAGAGACACCCCTTGAGAGAATGTCCTTTGGATGTCACAGATATGTGCTTAATCTATGAAGTTACTGACCATGACACTAAACATTGCACACTTCTACCACAATTGAAGGGAGGTTTGAATGCCATCTCTCAAACAAGTGCTGAATTAAATTTTGTCCAAAGACCAAACAATCAGGGTGGGTTCCCATCTAGACCAACTCAGAATCCCTGGAGAATGCCATGGCCAAATCAGGCCTCTCAGTCTTCTTGGGGACAACTTGAGTGGGAAAACTCAAACTGGATGACTTATCCATATCCACCACCTTGGAAAAATCCCTACACTCAGTCGGGTTGGGCTCCACCACCCCAGCCAATCCTTGGCACAATCAGCAGTGGGGTCCTCAACAAAATTTTAGCCAAAATCAGTCCTGGGCACCACCACAAAATGGTAATCAACAACGTAGGTTCCAAGAGCCACAACAAGCTTTAATGCCTCCACCTCAAGCCTACCAAAATCAAGGACAAGCAACACAAACACAACTTCCAGCTCAGCTCAGTATCCAATCCTAAAAATCAACAGACAACTTTGATTGATGACACAGATGCAGGTAACACCATGCAGGTTAACACTATTGGTAATTTACGATTACGATCTGGCAAAATATTGAACCCTCCTGTTGTTATCACAGAACTACCTGATGATGCCGATAAGGAAGAAAAACTTGAAGGTAACACTGGTTCTTCACCAATGCTAGATAAACAGGATGATCAAATACCCAAACAGACTACTGACCCCTTTTCTGAGTGATTACAGGACACTCGGATTGCAGATGAAACAAAACTAGTTCAGGAATTGAAAAAAGTACATATTGAGGTTCCACTGCTACGTGCAATAAGGGACATCCCTGAACTAAACCAAACCATTAGAAATGAATGTATAAAGACACCAGGAAGAAAAAATAAATACCCAAAGACTATCAGAGTCGAAGGGAATTTGGCTGATTTAGTTGCGTTGGCACCCTCATCTCACCAAAATATGGGGATCCTGGGAGCCCTGTCATTACTATTTGTATAAACAACAGTCAATATCTAATGTTTTGGTGGATCTTGGTGCTGCTATTAATGTCATCACAATAGAAATGTTTAACCTACTATCCTTGATAGGACTTCAACCAACCAACATTATTCTGTAGTTAGCAGATCAATCCATTGTTGTACCTGATGGTGTGGTTGAAGATATAATGGTCACTGTTGAATCATGGGAGTACCTAGTTGATTTCATGGTTTTGCAGCCTAAAGCTCGGAAGTTGGGATATCCAGTCATCTTAGGAAGACCTTGGCTGGCTACGGTTGCTACTTACATTGACTGTAGGTCAAGAAACATGACAATTCTAAATGGGTAGAAATCCAAACACATTTCATTATATCCTCCTACCTAGCCTTATACGAACAATTGTGACCAGGTATGGGTGGATTCTTTGGATGCTAACTCTTTGAATTCTTCTTTTCTAGCCACTATTGTAGTACACAATCATATGATGGAAGCTGCATAGAGTCATATGCGTTGACTGATTCTAAGGACTCTGCAACTACGGAAATCAGCACTACTTCTACGGAATTGGAATATCGGCATTAGACATTACCTCTGCTGAGTCTGGTAGGAAACTCTATGCTTATAATTCCAAACATTTAGTTCCTGATTTCTATTGTCCTTTAACTAAGGTTCTATCTTTTGATAACATATCCATCCTGCACATGCTTCAGCCCCATGTTTTCCCATTGAATTCTTTTATCACTAGTACAGAGCTTGCTCTTGCGAATGATACTAAGTAGGTGCTTGTCAGTATGGGTAGAGAGCTGACTATAGGAAGTGACTTGGAGGTCAATCAAGAAGCTAGGGTGCTTGAGGTTCTGAAGAAACATTCTCATGCTTTTTCTTGGGATTACACTGATATGAAAGGAATTCATCCTAGCATCTGTACACATCATATTTACACCGATGATGTCAAACCTATAAGGCAGCCACAATGAAGAATCAATCCAGCATTGAGAGACATAGTCAAAACTGAGATTGAAAAGCTCCTAAAGGTAGGTTTCATCTATCCTATATCTGATAGTCAGTGGGTTTCCCCATTAGTTATTGTTCCCAAGAAGAATGGTAAGTGGTGAATATGTGTTGATTATAGGGAACTTAACAAAGCCACCAAGAAAGATTATTTTCCCCTGCCTTTCATTGACCAAGTCCTGGACAATTTGGCTGGTAAGAAATATTTCTCTTTCTTGGATGGGTTTAGTGGGTATAATCAAATTAGTATTGCCCCTGCTGATCAGGATAAGACTACTTTTACGTGCCCTTGGGGTACATTCACTTACAGAGTCTTACCTTTTGGGCTTTGTAATGCCCCTGCCACATTTCAGTGGGTAGTCTTGGCCATTTTTGCAGATCTTGCTAATGATTGTGTTGAGGTTTACATGGATGATTTCACTATCCATGGATCCACTTTTGAAGAATCTTTGAATAATCTTGAGAAAGTACTCAGTCGATGTGAACAACACCAACTATCTCTGAGTCATGAAAAATGTCTAATGATGGTTGATCAAGGAATTGTCTTAGGTCACCATGTTTCAGCCCAAGGTATAAAGGTGGATCCCAAAAAGATATCAGTCATCACCCAATTACCTACACCAGCTAATCAGACTGACATCAAAAGTTTCCTTGGCCATGCAGGTTATTACCGCCGATTCATAAAAGATTTTAGCAAAATTGCCACGCCCCAATGTTTTCATTGCTAACCAAAGATTGTGTTTTTGAATGGTCTTCTCAGTGTCAATAGGCATTTGATTCTATCAAAGAAAAGATGACAACAACCCCTATCTTACGTGGCCCTGATTGGGGACAACCTTTCCATATCCACATTGATGCTTCTAATATAGCCATGGGTGTTGTCCTTGGACAAAAAGACTCAGAAGATCATATGTATGCAATTTATTTTATCAGCAAAAATATGACTCCTACGGAAAAGAATTACACTACTACGGAAAAAGAGTTTTTGGTTGTGGTATATGCTTTGAATAAATTTCATCATTACATCACTGGATATAAAATTTTTGTTTACACTGACCACTCTGCCATTTGATATTTGATGAACAAACCTAGTGGTTGGTGGAAGGCTCATTCGTTGGTTACTCTTGTTGCAAGAATTCAATCTCACTATTATAGATAAGCCTGGGAAATCTAACGTTGTTGCTGACTTTCTTTCTAGAATAAATGTTTCAGGTGATGATGAAGTAGTCCAAGACCAATTTCCGATGAACACTTGTTTTCTATCTCCACTAAGACTCCCTGGTTTTGATCTCACAAATTATTTAACAACAGGGAAGTTTCCTGCCTATTTTACTCATAAGGAAAGAAGGTGATTGGTTAGAAATAGTGCAACATATAAATGGTGTAATGGATTCTTATTTAAATGTTGTCCTGACATGGTTCTTCAGGTGTGTTCGAGAGGATGAGGTACATGACATACTGCGAGCATGTCATGATGAGCCAGGAGGTGGACATTATTCAGTGAAATGAACAATTCACAAGATCCTTGGAGTAGGGTACTATTGGCCTTCCCTCCATAAGACTGTCAAAAAGTATGTGTGGCAGTGTGATGCATGCCAACGAATGGGAAAACCTACACTTTCTACGGAAATGCCTCTGAACCCTCAGTTGGTTCTAGGACCATTTGAGAAATGGGGTATTGATTTTGTTGGACCATTTGATCCTCCATCTTTCGGGAAGGAGTATCTCTTGGTATGCATGGACTATGTCACCAAATGGGCTGAAGTTCAAGCATTGGCATCTGCCAATGAAGATGTTGTTGCTGATTTTCTCTACAACCGGATATTGCTGCGATTTGGAGCACCAAGGGCCATTGTATCTGATCAAGGTCCTCAATTTGTTTCAAATATGATTGAAGCTTTCTTAGGAATCTATAGAATCAGGCACCGGAAATCATCACCATATCACCCCCAATCCAATGGGCAAGTGGAGGTAACCAATCGAGAGCTCGAGAATATTCTAACTAAGGTGGTCAATGCCGATAGAAAGAATTGGGTACCAAAGCTTCCTGAGGCCATCTGGGCCTACAACACGACCTAGAAAACAACTACTGGTTTCTCTCCCTATGAGCTGGTCTTTGGGAAGAAGCCATTATTACCTGTTGAGTTTGAGTTGTGCACCTGGTGAACATAGCGTTGGAAGTTGGGATCGATTTGGATGAAGCACAATGTGAATGAGTGTTGTAGTTGAATGAATTAGATGAAATGCGGATGGAGGCACAACAACAGACCAAAATTCTACATCAGTGGAAAACTTGGCATGATGCTCACATCAAAAAAAAGGATATTTCATGAAGGACAGTGGGTTTTACTCTTTGATTCCCACTATCAGTAGTTTAAAGGCAAGTTGTATACATGTTGGTTAGGTCCCTATCAGGTAAATCAAGTGTTTGATAATGGCTCTATTGATTGATACCGATTGATGGAGACAAATGGACTCTTCTGGTGAATGGGCATAGGCTCGAGTTTATCACCAACCGTTGGATAAGAAGACTTTCACTGATGACATTCTATTATGAATAGACATGCATGTTGAGGAGGCTCTTTGCCTCTCACGCATGGAGTAATCAATCTTTTGCAAATTCAATAAAGGAAGATGATCCTTCATTCGATCTTCTTCCCTTAGTTAGCAATTTTTATTGTAATTTCCAATAAATGCAGGAATTTTCATTATTTCTACTACCGCTAATCATGTTTCATCCCAAATTGTAGGGCGTAGGAATCTATGGATATCGGCTGACTAAATGTGGCATGGGTAAGTGCATTTAACTTGCTAATGATATTTCTATGTGAAACATTTCCCCATGTAGTCATTTGTCATTATGATGCCATCATGAAATGATTGCTATGATCATTCTGGATCTCTTCCAAATCCGGCTCTATGAATGATGGCATAAAAGGAGTAATGGCTCATAAATCTCCACATGCTTTGATGTGTCACACTCTCCAATGTCAGGATAGATGGTGCTTGCTCCTCAACCATGGGATATGTGCCGCCGCAAAAATCTTAATCTCACATGGGTGGTCGGTCTCATCACTATTTTTTCACCATCACCTTCGCTTGATGTTGTGCTACCCAAGGAATATGGTGTCATTTGAAATTTAATGCTCTACAACCACTTCTTCCCATTGTGGTATGCACATCAATCATGACTAGTTTTATCAAACACTCGACGGGAAGTGGAAGAAACACTCTGCTCTGGTTTTTCTACTACCATGTATTTCTTACTTTTGGCTCAAGCATGGGACCATGAAAGACATCAGAACCTACTTCACCTGATGCCTTGCTCTGGAATGCCACCCTTTCATAGGTATTTCATGATTTTGGATGGTTAGATTTCATTCGGAAATTTGAAGGTTTTGATGAGAGCATTGTGGAAGAGTTCTTGAACAATTTTGAGTCCACATGCTCGCAAGTTGGTGGACGAAGAGTTGAAATTACTAGTCAGGTCATTTCTGACCTATCTGGCCTACCAAACTTTGGTTTAAAGGTTATGATGAATGCCCCTTTGCAAATTCTGATTGCTCTTAGTTCCATGACGAAGGAGAGGCACTCCCGGAGGTCATCCTGACTCCATTGGGTGTCCAGAAGGGTGTTAAGTGGAAAAGTTTTCCTGGAATCTAGGGTGAGATTGCTAAATGGGTCAATAGGTATTTTATATGTGACGGCCAGGCCTCTATTCTGGGTGGTGATGCACTCAAAATGCTCATTCACCTTAAAAAGGGACATGTCAACTAGGCCCTTTGGGTAAATTTTCTAGAGTACCTCATGCAGACTCCATCATTAAGGTATGCCAAAAACACCGGTCCAGTGGGGGCAAGTCTATGATTAAGCACCCGGGGTTGATTCATCTGTTGTGTTCACACCAAGTTTTCTTTTCACCCAAAGTGGAGGCTCGAGGGACGTGTTGGTGGTGAAGGGTCTAGGCCTAAGCAATTAAAATCTGGTCTCTCTTCTGCACCTCGGTCTACCCTTGCATCGGGCCCTTCACCTTCACATAGTCAAGTAGAGGCGGTGATGTTCCTGAGCATGCCGACACGGTTGGTACTCCTGAGGGACCATCCCCATCCATTTCTGATTCAAAAGGCAAGTGTCCCATGGCCCCATCTTCCTCCATGCAACTACGGTCCCGGTGGCTTAGCTCATTTTTGCAGACAGGTGGTTTCCAATCGGAGTCCTTGCTGATGACACCGCCCACATTCGGGAGGAGCTGCATATGGAGGATGACCCGGCACTCCATCATCTGTTGTTCCATCATCTATGGAAATTCACACTGTAACTCTAGAAATGCTTGACACCCAAGTGGCACCTTCTCACAACTATCTGGAGGAGATAGCACTGCTAAAATCTCAGTTACAAGGTATGGAAGAATCCACCCTTTTATTACAAGCTGAATTTACACAAAAGACAAGTAGAAAAAGTTTGGGAGATTGCTTCCCTGCAGCTTGAAGTGAGTTGTCTAAAGTGACAACGTGATAAGAGTCTTACCCTCTTGAATAATTTCCAATAGTTGTCCCTTCAGGAAAGGGAATTGTGGAAAGAAAATCAAAAATTAAAAAAAGAAAAAGAATCTCTGGAAGAGGAAAAATGAAAAGTAACATCTATCTTAGACTTGTTTGTCCTTTAGCCATCAAACTACTATCCTGTAGGAAACCCTCCTCAGTCTACAACATGTATGTCCAAGAACAATTTTATTCTTGGTAGTTATTTCAATTGTGTTCTCAAGCCCCTCACGAAATTCCCGATGGCCCTAGTTTTTTATCAGTCTACAAGAACAACACTCGGAAATTCAAAATTTGCTCTGTGAATTTTATCTACATAACATGATAGTGACCAATGTCCCTGATTTCTTGATCAACCTATTTGTGGGTGATTTTCAAATTAAAGCCTTTCAGTCTGTATTATGGAATCAGATAATTTGGAGGCAACAAACAGATAGTTTCAATAACACTGCTCAGTCCATCAGATTTTACATTCACCCAACTCATCATACAGATGTCACCCTATGGAAAAACTTTAGATCATTGTACTATCAGGTAGGGGTTGGGGTGAATACTTCTCAGATTTTGCTTCAGTGTATTATTGATTTTGAAAATTATAGTCAGGAGAATTTTGGGGCTGCTTGGCAAGCTTGTGATAGGAGATGGGATACTTTAAGCCTACCTTTGAAATGTAGGGAGGTCCTCTCTCCCAGAATTTGAGTTGGAGCATGCGAAGGGGTGATGCCCTCATCACCATTATCAAACAAACTATAGAGAAAACCAGCCAGCAATACACTGATGAATGGGTAGGCCTCCAAGTGTGGCCACCACTCCTCTTGAGCCCTCTCACGACTTGGCAGAACAATGCAGCACAGTCCCATGATAGTTTCACTGCCTAGGTGGAAATTACCTCCAATACTCAGGGCTGCAAGAATACCACAAAGCAATACGCTGATCAATTCGAGGAGTATGACATGGCTGACCAACTTGGAAGAGAGCAGGGTGCAGATGAGTTGCATTGGGACATGCAACAGGTAAAGTCAGGGGGAAAATGATGAGTGCATTGTTTGGCTCATTTATATCATTTCTTCAGACTGGAAATACTCTTTGTGATATGACTTATTAGTATATGGGGATGTTTTGTGTAGTCATGTCTTAGTAGGTTGATGCATTTTCCTTGCTATTATTTATGAAAACCGTTTATCCCATGAACTTCCTACTAACTACCTTTATGAGATCAAATGTGATGATGTGTGCAGGGAATAATGGAAGTTACTGGTGGATAAGAAGCCCGAGTTGAAGCATGCGGCTGAAGACTGTTTCCATCGAATTGACCTATTAGCTTGGGCTTGACTCTAATGGCCCGTAGGAATCTATGAGTTTTAATTGATATTTGATGGAGTGTTTTATGCCACTTGATATGGTGGATCTTGTAACCAACATTATCTATATGAAGACTTTGTCTTCAGAACTTGAGTACCACTTTTTGATTATCGAAGAAGATTATCTGCATACTATTCTTGGATTTTTTTTGATATGTTATGAACTCATTTCAAAGTTAATGAAAGCTATGACATTTTGAGAATCAGAAGTTGTTGATCACTCTATCTCGAGGAAGAGCAAGGGCCCACTCGACCGAGGAGATACGAGGTTACTTTGAGTTTTCATGCATACAGTCCTTCGATTAGTTTTACTGCAATTATCATTTGATGAGTTTTTACATGCATGCTTTGATTAACTATCTCTGCTTTCTCCATTACCACTTTCACTTAGAGTAGATGCTTTTGTTATGCAAATCTAGTTCATGAATAGTCTTGCTTTCTGCTAAAAATTCCAGTTATTCAGTTGTGATTTAATTTGTTAAGAATAAGTGTGTGCGTATTTTACTTTACAGTAGAAGATTAGTTGTTGAAATCCCTTTCATTGCAAATAGTTGAATTCCATAGACTTGTATTTAATTTCCATAGATTTTAACTACACTTCCGTAGAATAGTCACTAAAACTAAGCAACCCCCCAACAAACTCAACGTATAACTGGTTCTCCTAGACTCCATTGCATATTGCCTAGATTTCATGGGCGGGATTGGTGTCTCCCATGGCTTTGGAAAGGGAGAGTGGCTTTTGAAAGGGACCTAACCTCCACCTCAATCCATGCTTGTGTTTTTGGGTGTAGTTGTACAAACACCCGATGGACATACCCCTTGATGGTAATGTTGGCTTGTGGGTGTAAGTCCAAAAATATGGTTCCAAAACTTTGACATAGGTAGGTCAAGTGCCATAATTGTATGTAGTGCATAATGTGTGGACATCAACATCCACCTTTTTTGCATCAAAAATCAAATTTTGCACGTCCTTGATCCGGTTGATGGCGCACTTCATATATCTAGTTGTGAATGCAAAGGGGATTTTGCACCATGGCCCCATCTCTCCTTTGGCCATCATAAACCTTGCTAGGAAAAAGTGTTGGGTAACAAAATTTTTTACCTTATCTCCAACAACTTGTGGTAACTCGTGGGGGATGCACCACTCATTCTCAAAATCTCCACATAAACGCTCAAACCATATATTCATTTGAGCCTTATAAGTGCTCAAGATGGTCCCATTGTAAGTGAATTTTTGAATTAGACTGTAGGGGACGTGTGCGCGGGTGGGTGAACCAAAATGTTATCATCTGGTCAATTTGGGACACCTATCTCCCAGAACATGATCAATAATTGAATGAAGCCCCAAGTGATCTTACCTCTTGCCTCGTTTACTATACCGCGCCTCTTCGATAATTCCATTCGCAATGAATTGGGGAAAAATGTAGTGTTCCCTCTTGGATAACCTATAGGCCATGTACAAGAACCTCTAGTTAATGTCCACCCACCTTTCTGATGTGCCCAATTTGTAGCTAATGAGCTAGGAGGTGAATCTCAATGCTATGTCTGGGAGATCTGTAATTACCTGTGCCCTACCCCCCTTCTCGTAGTTTATCTTTTTGCCAGCTCATAAATTTTGGTAGTGACACATAAATCAAGTGCCATATCCTCTCTAGTGTTCCACAGGCCCGTAACCATCCGAATTAAATGGCTTGTGATCCTCATTCTTATTCCCATGAAGTAGAATAAATTTTTGTCCACTCGTGACATTATCCATATGAAAATTTGGGTGGGTTTGGCAAAGAAGGGAAGCTCCCATAGCTGTAAAACCCTAGTCTTTTAGAACGCTTGTTGCATTGAGTTGTCAACCTTAGGGTTTCCAAGCTCATCCACCATCGGAGTTTCTAACACTAGGTCCACTCACATTAGCTTTTCATTGTAGGATGTTATGTGGTTATATTCACTGGTCTTGCATTTTTATAGTTTTGAGCTCCACTTTTATTCCTTGATAACTCGGGAGGGTACTACATCTCCGAGTAGATCTCCACGAGATCCTCCTTTTCCACCACTAATTTTTTTGTTCAAGCCTTCTTTGGTGCCATCTCCCTCTCCTTTTTCATTTGTGCCCTAGGTGTTATGTTCCTTTCTTTCAACTTCCCTAACTCGATAACTTCCCCACTTCTCTTTCACGCCACCTCCTTCCTTCTCTATTGTCTTCTTCCCTCCGTGCTATGTCACAAGATTTTACTAGAAATTTGCATAAATCCACACATTCATGATTATACTTTGCGTCACTTTTCTTTGAAAAACCATCATCGCACTTCGAGCTCGAGAGCACAAAATAAATTCTCTATGGAAAAGTAGTCGAATTGATTACTCTTACATCCTATTTATACTTTATCGATGCCTTAGAGTTCCTCCGACCACGTGTCCTAATGTCACTTTTTGATAAATTACTTTATTTCACTTAAGTCAACTTTCATGACTTCCCCTCATGCTTTGCAGCTATAACCTTTAGGTGTTCCAAAGATTTTACTACTAAAATTCCACATACCTCCTTCACTCATATTCTTTGTAATGAAGTACATAACCTCTGTGCCATCTACTAAGTAGTTCCCCATGGTCTTTGTCATGCGCCTTGTGTTATACTGCGTAATCCTTCCCTCCTTTGTGGTCTTTAGACTTCTCTTAACCCACCTTCATAACCACATGAATTTACGTACCTTAGCCATTATGTCACTCGTTCTTATGTCTTCATGCTAATTTTTCCCAATAGTCCCTTTGTTGAAGAATTTTTACCTCCATGTTTAATATAGTTGCTCCATGTTCAATATAGGCTGCTTTACTTCACCCCACACAAAAATGTAAGTATGGTCCCCTGCGCATAGAACTTATTACAATGCAATTAGTGATGAACCAACACACAACACAAAGCCAAAAATGACGACAAAGGAAACAACCAAAAGGACTAAAAGAAATCTAAACTAATTGGAAAATATGCCTTATTATTACTATACAAAATCCTTATTTATAGTAGGGATTCAACCTACTCCCATTGAAGTAACCTGGTAACGTCATCCCATCCAAAGGTGCTTGTAATTAAGCACACTCCTAAATCAAATATGTATGAGATGATGTATGGTCCTAACCAATGGAATTTAAGTTTCCCATGATGGCATGGAAATTTAGAGTTATAAAGCAAGACCATCTGCCCAACCTCAAATTCTTTGTTTTTGATATGATGATCATGTCATAATTTTTGTCATGCCTTCTTAGTATTTTGACTCAACCTAGTTATTGATCAAATTTCATCCAACTACATAAAATTTTCCTTGCACTACTATATTTCTTTCTTGTTAGCTAAACCTCATGCATGCTCAATACGTAGAGATGGTAACATAAACTCTGCTAGTAAAATAGCTTCCTTGCCAAACACCAATTAAAACGGTGTGGTCTTGTTCAATCTCTTATAGGTTGTCTATATTCCCATATCAACAGATGAGACTTTATCATCCCAATCTTGTCTTCTCACATCACATATTTTGGTCAGTGTGTGACTTTGTATCTTGTTAAATTCCTTAGCAGTTCCATTAGCTTTGGGGGATAACTGGTGGTATTGTGATACACCACCATGAACTTTGCTAACAAAATCCTGACCGTATCAAAAAAAAAGTGTGTGCCTATGTCACTATTCAGGATTAAAGGACACCCATACATGCTGATTATGTTTTCCCATAGGAATCTTGCCGTTTTGTGGTCATTGTGTAGTCCTTGGTATGGATTTCCTCCACCCACCTTGTTAAGTAATAAGTGTAAGTAATGATATAGCGTGAACTAGTCCTTTGTGCGGCAGGTGAAATTGGTCCTACAAAATCAATCACCCACTTCTCAAATGGTTCTACGCTAGCTATTGGTCTCAATGGAATCTCATCTCTTCTTCTTGATTTTCCAAGGTGCTGGAAATGGTCTCAGACCTTGCAAAAATAAATACACTCTTGGTAGATGCTTTCCCACCAAAGCCCTACTAGTATAATCTTTCTGCACAGTGGCATTCCTTACATAGTGTCCTCCTAAAATTCCACCATGTGCTTCTTCCATGATTACAACACACTCATATTCTAACACACACGACGCAAAACCTCATCACGTCCTAGATTATATAAGTATTCACTAATTAACATGTAGGGTGCGGCGTATATAGCTAACTACTTCCTTTCCAAAGTCTTCATTCACTTCGGTGTCATACCTATTTTGAGAAATAAAACAATATCTTCTAATTCAGAGGACACACGCTGTAACCTAAATAGTTACACATCTACGGGAATTGTATCCTCAACGATCTATGAATCCTCCCATGAATCAATCCTTGACAAGTGGTTAGGTCCCAAATTAATCTTACTTGATTTGACAACAACTGTAAACTTAAATTATTGAAATAATATGATCCATCTACATATACACCCTTATAAAATGGGCTTATTTACCAAGTATTTAAATGCCATGTGGTCCATGTAGAATATAAAGGGTGTTGCCAACAGATATTGCCTAAATTTTTGAAGTGCGTAGATCATTGAAAATGCCTCACGCTCAGTAGTAGTATAGTTCTATTCTTTTGGGGTTAGCTTTCTACTAGTAAAACATAAGGGGTGGTCAACAATTCCTTCTCCAAGTTGTGCTAAGATTGCTCTAATGGATATCCTTGATGCATCAACATGTACATAGAAGGGATTATCCCAAGAAGGAAAGTGTAATATGGGTGCAGTGATAAGCCCATTCTTTAATGTATCAAATGTTGTCTATTGCGCCTCTCCAAAATGAAATGTACATCTGTGCTTCAACAATCCTTCCAATGGTGTGATGATTTTGGCAAACCCCCTTATAAACTTCTGTTAGTACCCCGTATGTATAAGGAATTTGTGCATTGTGCTCTAGCTGGTAGGCTCCCCTAATCCCACAATAACAAAAACTTTGGCAGGATCCACCAACAAGCCTTCCATACATATAATATGCCCTAATAGGGTTCTAAATGAGTAACGAAGAGACATTTCTTGATGTTGAGGATATGCACAACTTACGACACCTCTCTAACATCAACCAAAAATTTTCACAATGGTCTTTCACTATTCCATACATTGTCCAGTCATCAAGGTAGACCTGAAGGAACTTATGGATAAAATCATGAAATGCCTAGACCACTATGCATGAAAATACGGTAGGTGCGTTCTTTATTCCAAAAGGCATGAATTTGTGGGTAAAGATTCTCCACTTAGTGGTGAAAGTTATCTTTGCTTAGTACTCCTTTGCAATTCTAACTTTATGATATCCTCAGAAGCCATCCGTGAATGAATAGATCTCACACCTAGCTACTCCTTCCAGGATCTCCTTGGTGACAGGGGTTGGAAAGGGATCAATGAAACATACCACATTCAAATCCCTATAATTAACATATATCCTTATCCTCCCATATTTTTTTAATGTTAATGACCACTGGGATTATCTATTTTCGATTCCTCAACAAATTCAATGATACATGTAGTGATCATCTTGTCTATCTCTTCCTTGACTTAGATGCACAGATTTGGGTTCATTCGGTAATGTCTCTTCTAAATCAGGTGCACTTCCTCCTTTAGTTTTATCCGCATCTCTCCTATAGAGTCATGAAATCCCTTAAGCTCATGGTACCCACGTAAAAATAAATCTTGAAATTTGTTCAATAGATCAATGATCTTGGAAACCTCTCTTTCTGATAATCCCCGATATTAGCCTCCTTAGGTTACGTTTCGAGCCGATGTTAACCTTATTTATTTTGAGAGGTTCATGGTAGGCACGTGTTTTCTCATCAACACTATCCATTACCTCACACATACCCATAATATGGTTAACATCTAAGTTCTCCACTTCCTCACCATCTATCACATAGACCAAATTTCCCTTCTCTTTTTCCATGCATGAATGCTCAAGCTATATCTCCTCTGATTGTTACTCATCAAAGCACACTTCTAAGATAGGCTCACCCAATAATTCAAGTATTCTATCCTATGCCATGACACTATCTCCCATAGTTAGGCGTTTAACAACTTGCATGAGGCCTCTTTCACCAATGACTTAACACTTTGATAATCAAAGGTTTGAATCAATTCATCTATTAACTCTTGCGAGTTTCTTTTCGAAAATGTAATTTCAAACAAATGTACCATGCACATGTACAACCTTGCAGTGTGAAATATAAATTGTGCACACATAGGAAGGAGTGAAGCTTCTACACCTTCCATCCAAATTGTCGACATTCTTGGACATGATCTGAGGTGGATCCTTTCCCATCATAGACACAAAGTTTAGTGGCGACATTTCTCTGAAGAATCTAATAGAGAGTGCAATCCTCACCTCATGCCACCCTAGAAGATTGTCTTGATGCACCTTCCACCAATGTGTTGCGGTCCCGTAGAAAGTGTAGACAAGAATTCTCCTTCTTTCGATCTCGCATATCCATTGAGATTCCATGGATCATAAGAAAACATCAGGGTTGTCATCACTAGTATAGCTTGGTAACTACTTCCCTCTCAGGTGCCTAAGTGGGTATGCCCTTGTCACTATTATAACTTGGCCTCTCAATTTCCACCCAATTAACTCATAAGTCCCATGCGCCCAATTGTCACATGCTACACTAGTGGTATCACTCATAGATTGAGCATCTTCAAACTGAATAACTCCTTCCATACGATTAATCACCTTAGGGTCCTTGATATTACACACATAGATTCTATTGAGGAATTATTATCCTAAGGGCTCAGTATAGGGTGCTTGAATTACCATTAGTTAAATGGATAATAACCCCTTCTTCCTTGTTCTCAAAACTTATGTACCCTTATTGAATTATAGGTAAATATTGTTCTTATAACACCAGGAGCTCCCAAGTAACGTTGGAAAGTTATCCACCTCATATAGTGCTAAGACTTCGAAGTCTCTAGTGAATTTCACCCTTTGGATAGTGATAATAACATCCTTTAAGACACCAATGGGCATCACATTTGTCTTGTTATTGATATATAACACATTTGAGGATGGCTATAATGGGGGCCTTCCCATTTTATGTCATGAATATAGGGTGAGAACATTAACCTCTGCACCCATATCTATCAAAATATTTCTTAGGAGCCATATGTCGAAGGTAATATCCTTATCATAATCAATGGTGTGAGGGGTAAGGTTAGTGTGTAAGACCTTCCACTCACACTCTCTCTCGGCGCACAATAATTTTTCCCGTAACCATTCCCCTAGTAAAGGGATGATATTATCTTTCCTCAACATTTTGCATACTTCCCTGACTTCATCCCAGATCCTTCTATAGAGCCTCACCACTCTTCCTTTGCTCTAACTTCGGTGAATTCTCCTTTAGGCACTAGATCTCTCCTTGTAGGCTTCGAATCACATCCATGGTTTCCTAATAAACCTCTTTTTGATGAGTAGGATCCGGAAAACTCCCATGTACCACCTCTTCTATTGTGACCAACGGCCTTTAAATGGGTGTTTATTTCATGTACGTGGCTTCAGCTCACATCATTACTAGGATAGGTTCCAACTCTAACTCACATGCCACCCTTGACATCCACTGTGAGTTAGCCCTGTTCACGCTTACCATTCATGTGCCTTTATCCTTCCACTATTTTAGCTCATGTGTTTAAATAAATATGAGAAATTCTCATACTTGTGCTTCTTTCCACACCAAGAGAACTGTAGTAAGTCAGGGAATTCATGTTTGTAATGATCGTGGACCACAATTATAACAAGTTCCACGTGGAAAATCACTTCTTCTATCTCCCGGTTTCCTCGACCTTGAAATCCTCCATGGAAGCTTCTTCCATGGGCTTCTCCATCCGCACACCCTTCATAATGTCGATGATCATCCTTGGAATTGTTTGCAACATTGTTATGATGCACACTAATATCAATGACATCATGTATTTGGTCAATCAATCTACAATCCTTGGTGTCATGAGTAGTAGAGGTACAAATCTTGCAATAACAAGACACATTCTTACGGATCGTGTGTTGTAGTAGAGGGCACATACTTACATCATGATCTCGTGGAAAATTTCATAGTCTACCAACACGGTGAAAACTAATATTCGTAGATAGTTTTCCTTCTATGCCCCTCTATTTCACAGTCCATGCACCATAGTCCATGCAAGCCTCATGTCTTTGAGTTTACTGAGATAGTTTCTCCAACAATTTTTCCATGGAAATGATCTAGGATTTGAGAAATAGGTGATCTGGTATCCATGCTTCCCATAGCCTCAACACGTAGGGCATCCTCTAAGGCCTCATGCGGGTCTAAGAAAGTCTTGTGTGAAAGTGCTCTCCTGAAAGGCATTAATAATCCTCCAAAAAACCATTGAACATGTTGCGAAGGATGAATATCATAAGACAATTTTAATAAGAGAGTTTTAAAATGTGCATAATACTCTTGGACACTCTCTGCCATACCTTGTTGAATCTCCTTCAACACGCTAATGCTCTTCTTGTTAAAACTTTGGAATATGGAATTCAGCTAAGAAGGCATTATGTAGTGTAGTATAATCTAATCTTATGTCTGCGGGGGTCATACTTTACAGGTACCAACTATGCACGTGTCCTTACAAAATTATTGCAAACTAAATTACATTTCATTCTAGGGTAGTGATTCCCTTCACGCACCATAGCAGATCACATTTGTGTACATGTTACGTAACATCCTCGACACCTTTATAATCTAGTAGATGTAAAGGAATTTCAAAAATACTTGTTGAGGTGGTTGAGGCCCTTGTCCACCTGATTCGAAACCTTAATTCCCTCAGATGTTTCCTCCACCACTAGATCCACTAGATCCAATAATGCCTATTCCTCTTGACCCACCAGATCCTCCGGATCCGTCAGGTCCACTAGGTCCGCTAGTTCTTTATTCTACATCATGTAGTTGGTAAGGGTCTGAAGTGGTCACACCTTGTGTCCCCAATGTCACGCTAAACTAAACACCAACAATCTGTGATATTCACCACTATTAAACATGTATCCTACACCACTTCTAGATACAATATCTAAGCTTTGTGTACCCACACTTTTCCCAAATGTCATTCTACAATATACCTCTAAACACATGAAATGATTGTGTAACCATAGATGTGCCAAATGAAAAGTTATACCTCATAGGTGTTGATCGATTACTTCCACCAATACCAACAGGGTTAGTAATAATTATCTCTAGGTTTGGAAAGCTAAGCACTAGGGGTTGGTCACCAGGTGGATTCAGATGCGTGGCAACAACTCTTCTCTTTGATTCATATGATGAGCCTACTCCATAAAGCGAGGGGGTTTCTCTTCCATGCTTGCCAAGATGGGGTAGCATAGACTGCTTAGGTTCCATGTCCTTCACGTGAACCTCAAATCCTTCTCGTAACATCTGCCTCCATAAATCCATCACTCTACAACTTTGAGTTGTCTTGTCAACTCCCTCTCCTGAGCCTCATTATACTTAAGCCATCTTTCTTCCCTCTCCTTTTCAGCCACAAGGTCCACCATCTTCCTCCACCCTAGCTTCCTTGGCCAATGATCAGAAGAAGCTTATCGGCCATAGGAAATGCTTCTAAACTTAGTGTAATGATCAAGATATTTATAGCTAAAGGGATAACATGTAAGAACGATCCTCTTAGCTCCTTAAGAACTCAAAATTAGTAATATTTGGACATGAATACATAGAAATCACGTATTGTAAGGTGTAACTCATCAACACTCTACTCCACCAATGATCAACAACACATGTCCAAGTCAGATCGACATCATGAAACCTTTGATACTCATCTTGGGTCCATACACAAGATATATAGTAATAATTAGATCTAGATACATACATCGAAAGCCATTCGTATAAATCCATTGGAAAAAAAAACAAAAGAAGGTCTCATACATCTCATGATACAGATGTTCTTCTACCCATTTATGTGTGTCAAAATCAGTTCCAACACTAAATATATGGTAAAACTCATCCTCCTTGATTTTAAGCCATGCTTAAATATTGTATAAGGTCAAGCACTCTGTCATCATGCACCATTCTCACAATAAATTTGAAAAGAGGTCCTGGTAATGGAACCAAAATGTAGTCTCTATTATCACTAGTTGTTTTAGCAACCAATCCCACGTGCATCGACATATCATCCCTATTAGTTTAGAGCTCACCCGAGGCATGTGCGAGTACCGATACCCTCATTTATGTGAGATTCATGAGAATGTTCTTTCTTACACAAGAATGTATTGCAATCAGAGGTTAAACGTACTCATCCATGAGATTTAATATGTAAGCACTAACTCCTAGCCTAATGCATTCCAAGCATAGATTAACATGATCAACTAAATAAAAGTAGAATTAACTCATGAATATCATCAAGAAAATCGTAACACACACATGAACATAAGGGAAAAATTAAGATCAAGATCCATCTCATGAGTATTTTAGAATCAATCCATTATATTTATAATCCAAATATGGTAGCAAAGATTACATCAAGAGAGTTCCATTTGTGGAAATTTTCACATTAGCAGAGCTTACTTTACATCACGAGCTCGCCATTACACATTTTTTTCCATCTATCCTTACTTATATCCCTTATTTTTCTATGAAAACCATTCATCCTCATAGAATAATAATCCTCCTTCCATCTTAACCACTCATCATTCTCTCCTAGAAAAGCTGAGGGAATCCAGTCATTATTTCTCTACCACTTCCCAGAATATGCCAGGTGTCACCATGCATTTCCCTCAATTGAGTTCCTTCTAGTATGCATGTTCCAGCTAATCCTTAACAACCTCGACTCCTTATCCTTTCATGATAACCGTATTGATGCCTTGGAATATCCTTTCCTTGATCAAGCTTATTTACACCCACATAGCTATAAAATCTCTTTGTCAACAATACAAATACATAGAATAATGCTTCTTTCCAATGTAATATTTTATTTACTTTGCATGCACATACTTCTTTGATCATCACAATGCACAAGAAACATAAAAACATGCCTCAAACTATGTATACACAAGAATGAATTCAAAAACCTTCTTGGAACTATCTCTTCAATCCATGACCATTCAAATGATGGTTCAAATTAGTTACATGAGTGCTTAAATATGCCCCTTCAATCCTCCCTAAGCGAGAGAGAGATAGAGGAAGTTAATACTAGTGGTTGTCAAATGTGCACATGTGTCTCAAATCTAGAAGAATCAAGTTGTTTGAGGCAATAATGGAAACATCTCCAAATTGCATGGGAATTCACGGGCTTGAGACAGATCTTTGGAGAAGGGTAGTTCCTCTACCTATTTCTACTACTACTATTACTCCTAATGCTGAAAGGGCAACACTAAGCTAAAATGCCAAGGGACCAAAGATAGAAGGATAATAGAAAGGAAGACTAAACTACGAGAGATGATAACACCAAAAAAAGTGGGATGAACACTATTTGTTCTGAGTGAAAATGAGGGAGAAAGCATGAGGGGGTTAGGCACATGTAACACAGACCAATAAGCATTTACACCATCGATTTCATGAAACACAACCAGAAAATGGAGCTGTAAGGAACTTAAAGTGACACAACAAGAACACAATGTAAGAGGGAGGAAAGAAAGAATAATATAAACACATTAAGGTAGAGAATAACCATAAAACGATGCTTCTATTACTTCTAAGGATGCATAGTCTATTACAATGGTGTAAGAGGTTGATATCCACATGCACAAGCTAGATCTAGAGGTTTGTAACTCAAAATACAAAGATATGAAGTCCTTAGCAAAATGCTTGAGGAGAAAAAATTTCAACCCTTTACAATGAGTAGAGCTCTTACATTTATAGATGAATTAATGAGAGAAAAAGAGGAGAAGGAGGGAAATACGATTTGAAAACCCAACCACCAGCCATTAATACCTACAAATCCTCCTACAATCTATCAAGTGTGGTTCTCCATGTCTGTTTAGAGTGTTGGAAAAGGAAGGAAGGAAGATCGGATCAAATCTAGGTGGTTGAAGCAATTAGATCACATATTAATGGCATGAAAGATATTTTCTAGCTTCTCACCTACCAAATCTTGCTGAAATTTGAATTTAAATGGCCTAGCATGTGTCCCACATCATCAGATTTCTAAAAAGTCTGGGCATGGAAGGATCTAAGCACCGGAATAAAATTTATTGTCGTCGAGAAGATGCTGGAGTGAAAATTAGGCACGTAAGACACGTGGAACACTCGGATTGGTTGAAGAAATGGCCAAATGTTCATTAGCTTTATCATTTTTGCCACGTGTCACTCACTAGTTTATTGCAAGGATTCGACGCCATAGTGGTGCACTTTGATAGGTTGCATGTAATACACTCAATGTCTAACAGTTGATGACTTGACACAAAAGGGGGCACAAAGGTAGGTGCGTGAAAATAATGAGGCATGGAAAGAAAATAGAGAATGGGCATGCGAAAGTGATACACACGGGAGAAATGGGAGAAATACCCAAGGAAGGAACGTATGGTCGAGACACAACTATTACAAAGTAATATGCGATAACAAGGAGAAAGGGCACGTGAATGCTAGGGAATCGGTTGATTTGTAAAGCAAGTTTAAGGCATGCATGTATGATGAATAACAACTAGGAAGAAGGTGAGTGCACGAGAAGGTGCACGTGAGGAAAAAATGGAACAAAGAGGAAAAGCTAAATGGAAGAAAGAGAAGTGCAGAAGTAGAGTATGTAAGACATGTGAGGAAATGCAGCTAAAAATATGTGCTAATGAGGCAATTGAAGTGTGCGCAACCTCCAGTGTAGAACCTTAGAGCTAGAATGTGAATGTAAGTTGTCCAAATAACTAGGGGAGTTATTTGGATAACAGATACCATCAAAAAAAATTTCTTCTACCATATTCTTATCTCTCCTCGCCATCCCTGTATGGTGAATTGAAAATCCATAAGGAAAAAGGTCTATAACTATTATCAAAATAGAACAACCCTTTCGACTTGTCAACCACCATAAACCATAAACATCCTCATAATTTGGAAATGTTGTAGACAATCCAACCAACCAAAATTTTTCTATAACCATTAAGAATAGGGAAACATCATCAAAATTTGGAAATGTTGTAGACAATCCAAGTAACCATATCATTTCTTGGGTATTCTCAATTTGCTTAACTTTCCTAGAAACAATGTGTTCCAACACCAATCCTCTATTGCCATGTAGAGGATGAATCTGATCAATAATCAAGAGAATCACAAGTTGAGTGTAAATTCTACCCCCATATTTTCAGGTAATGATATCCCATTTTTTAGGAGTGGTTATAATTATTTGTGTTTCCTCTATCTATGGAACCATCTAGACTCCTATTGAGAGCAATTTGTTGAAGTATGGTTAACATGACAACATTGGTCTTACCAGCACCTTTGGGTGCACACAAAAGAAAATTCTCAATGAAAAATAATGTAGTTTCATACATCATGCTCTGCACTCTATTCAATTGCTTCATTCCTCATAATACTGAGGCTCTTCCCTTTCTAGTATGTCTAGCAATTAGAAAGAGAGAGATAGCAAGAAGTCAGAGTTCTAGAGAGAATGAGGAGAGTGAGAGAGAAAGAGATCGAGATATAAAGAGAGAATGAGGAGACAGAAAGAGAGAGAATGAGAACGAGAAACAAAAAGATAAAGAAAGAGAAAGAGAGACAAAACAAGAGATAGAGAAAAGAGAGTTCTTTTTCACAATCTTTTTAACAAGAACACATTCTCATTTCACCACCTATATCATATGAAATCTCTTTTTTAACATTATTTTTACCTCTTACAAATTCAAAATTTCACTGAGATTGTCTACTTGCCCACTCAAACATGTGGAAACCACCACAAGGTGCCTATATTGTATTAATTTTTTAAAACAATTTTTTTAATCTCTGACACTGATGCTAATTAAAGGTTTTTCCACATTTCATTCATTGTCACTACGAAAAAATGAGTGAGATATAGGAGAAACCGAGATAGGATTTTGTAGGTAGACCATATACGCATCTAAAAGTTTAGACAAGACATTCCCAAGTGCCACAACTTGTTAGTTATCACTCGTCAAAGTTTGACAAGTTTTTTCTCTCAGGGCGCTTAAGAGACATTGATGGACTAGTGTAGCTCGGAAGGAATGTGATGGTTTGATAGCAGAATGACACCATCGGTTGTGTATAAAAACCAACCTATATGTATGGGAATTGTTGTTCTAGAGCCACTGGTGTCCATTGCAAAATATTTCCCTAGATGCCCTCACACTGACTCTAATTTAAGGCTTTTGCCACGTTTCATTCATTGTCATCATGAACAAGCGGACAAGAGATAGGAGAAATTGAAATATAATTTTTAGGTGAACCACATACGCATCTATAAGTTTAGATGGGACATTCCCAAGTGCCACATATTTCTAGTTATCATACGTCAAAGTTTGATAAGTTTTTGCACTCAGGGCACTTAAGCGACATTGACAGACCAATGTAGCATGGAAGGACCGGGATGGTTTGAAGTATAATGACACCACTGATAGCTTCTAATAGACCACTGAGACATGTGGGAACTATCGATTTGGGGCCATGAGATGTCCATTGTAAAATATCACCTTGGATGCCCTCACACTGACTCTAATTGAAGGCACGCCACGTTTCATTCATTGTCCTGCGAAAAAACATACAAGAGATGGGAGAAAATGGGATAGTTTTTTTGGAGGACCACATATACATCTGAGTTCGAAGGGACATTCCCTAGTGTCACAATTTGCTAGTTATCATCCGTAAAATTTTGACAAGTTTTTTTTGTCGGGCGCTTAAGAGACATTAACGAACAGTGTATCCTGGAAAGACCGGGAGGGTTTGATATTAGAACAACACCACCGATAGTGTTTAATAGCCCACATGGATGTGTGGGAGTTGGTTTGGTGCCACGAGGTGTCCATTGCAAAATATCACCTGGATGCCCTCACACTGACTCTAATTGAAGGATTTTTTCATGTTTCATTCATTCTCACCATGAAAAAATGGGCTCGAGATGGGAGAAACCGAGATAGGATTTTGTAGTCGAGACCATATAAGCATATGTAGGCTTAGGCGAGACATTCCTTAGTGCCACGACTTTCTAGTTATCACCTGTAAAAGTTTGACAAGTTTTTTCTCTCATGGCGATTAAGAGATAACTACAAACCGGTGTAGCACTGGAAGGACTAAAGGCAGTTTGGTAGTTGAGCGACAACATCAATAACATCTAATAACCCACACGAAAGTCAACCAATGGGCCATATATCTATATAGAGATCTCCCCTATATATCTGGCCGAGGGGCCATATCCATATAGAGAGAGGGGCCCCCTATCTCTATATGGGCCCGGGGGGGTCGAGGTTCTACCCCCTCGTCCTAGCCCAGATATAGAATAGAGAGAGGCCCATCTTTATATCTTATCTTTCGTTTCCGAGATATATACAGATAAGGTATATAGGTAGGAATCCTACCCTAAATAGCCCCCTTTATATCCGACAAGCGGGTCATTTAGTACATATGCCCCTATCCTTCCACCATGACCGGGGTCATTTAGACCATATAGTTATAGGGGACACTAGGAACCGTCGGTTTAGCACCATGAGGTGTCCATTACAACATATCACCCTAGATGCCCTCACACTAACTCTAATTGAAGGATTTTTCCACGTTTCATGCATTTTTACCATGAACAAATGGATAAGAGATTGGAGAAATAGAGATAGGATTTTTAGGTGAACCACATATGCATCCACGAGGTTCAAATGAGACATTCCCAAGTGCCTGACTTGCTTAGTTATCATCCGTCAAATTTTGATAAGTTTTTTTCTTAGGGAGCTTAAGAGACATTGTGAGACCAGTTTAGCTTAGAAGGACCGAAATGGTTAGGTAAAAATGACATCACCGATAGCATCTAACAACCTATCTAGATTTGTAGGAACCATCGATTCGGTGCCAAAAGGTGTCCATTGTAAAATATCACTGTAGATGCCCTCACACTGACTCTAATTGAAGGATTTTTCCATGTTTCATTTGTTTTCACTATAAACAAATGGATGAGAGATGGGAGAAACCAATATAGGATTTTAAGGTAGACCATATATGCATCCATAGGTTTAAACAATACATTCCAAGTGCTACAACTTGCTAGTTATCATCCATCAAATTTTGATAAGTTTTTTTCTCTCAGGGTGCTTAAGAGACATTGATGGAATAGTTTATCCCAAAAGGATTCGAGATGGTTTGGTAGTAGAATGATACCACCGATAGTGTCTAATAGCCCATTCAGATACATGAGAACCTTCGGATCGACGCCAAAATGTGTGCATTGCAAAATATCACTTTGGATGCCCTCACACTGACTCTAATTAAAGGATTTTCCACATTTAATTTGTTGTCCTTTGTGAAAAAATGAGAGAGAGATGGGAGAAATTAAGATAGGATGTTTAGGTGGACCATATATACATCCATAGGTTCAAATAGGACATTTCCAAGTGCCACGACTTACTAGTTATCACTGTCAAAGTTTTGACAATTTTTTTTCTCTCAAGGCGCTTAAGAGACATTGATGGACCGATGTAGCTCGGAAGGACCATGATGGTTTGGAAATAGAGAGCGACACCACGATAATGTATAATAGCCCACTCGGATGCATGGGAACCGTCGGTTTAGTGCCATGAGGTTTTTATATTATATTATTTTTCTAAAATAATTATTTATCTCGACAACGATGCTTTAAATGAAGGATTTTTCCATGTTTCATTGGTTGTCATGGCAAACAAACTAGAAAGAGATTGGAGAAAATGAGATAGGATTTTTAGGTGCACCATATACACATCCTAAGGTTTGATGAGTTGTGTAAATATCCTTTATAAACAACTCATCTTCTATATTCTGGTCAGCCATTGTAGTCATGTCCTTGTATTTTCCTAGTTACACTATTGAACATTATCATCACAACTTGAACTTATTGCATAATTATTGATTAATATAGTTATAAATAGTTATATTTATTTTGTGGTATTTTGTGTGTGCATTTATTCTTATGATTTCAATAAGTTTTTTGAATGATGATATGTGTGATGCCACTCTTGTTTGTAAGCAACTTGCTATATGTAACAACTCATATGTAGCAAAGGAACCATCTGCATAACCCATCTATAGCTAAAGGATATGTCTGCAGAAACCCATCCGTAGCCAAAGGGAATCACCTACAACAAATAAGTCACGTTATGAAGATCTCTTGGAACGTGAAGAACAACACTCAAGTTTGTACGTGTCATTGAAGGAGTAGTTACAACTAGAACATGCAAAACTGAGAAATAACTCAACCTTTGATCTAATCATTCATTGCAAACTATTGAAGAACTGATTGTTTGAGTTAACATGTGATTTAGGAACTGGTTGATTACTTGAGTTATGTGTTTGTTATCTGAACACTGTTAGGAGTTCTATAGCATGTGTTGAATATCTTGTTGTTCTATTTGAGATCTTCCACTTGTTCTACTGAAGATATTTTACTTAGTTTGTTAAAATCCTAGTTGAACTCTTCTTCTCATGTCTTGCTGTAAATGAGAAGTATAAAAGAAAAGGGTTAATGCTAAAGATATATCTAGAGAAGAAAAAAAGAAAATAATTTGAAGAGGAGATTGCTTTGTTCCTAGATGTAATATTCATGCAAATTCAATAAAATATTTGAGTTCTATTTATTATCCTTTAGCTACATGATTTAGGAGGGATTAACACCCAAGGAAGGGCCCACTTTTGGTTTCTCTAAACCCCTCCATAGTTTTGTTTTTCTGTTTCATTGTATGTTAGCCTAGGAAGTAATTTATCTTCTTTATCTGCATTTTGAATTTATAAGCTTTGTCTTAGTCACAGTATTTAGAAACCATTTTCTTTCAATTCTAAGTTTTGTCTACTTTCAAGCATTGTTCTTTCAAGTATGGTAGTGATAATTATTTCTTTCCATGCCTCCTAAATTCTCTGTAACCGTGTATATAAAACTGATATTATTTAAAGTTTACATCCCCTGGTTTGATGATTAAATTATTAGATTCAATGAACATCATGTTAATTGCTACAAGTTGATTTTCACCACCATTTTTGGCACCATTTCCATAGATACTACCAAGTTTTAGGGTTTTTGAGAGGTTTTTCACTCCTTAGAAATAGTTTAGGTTTAGAAATTCCACTTCCAACCCCCAATTAATTTATGTTGATTGAGTTGAGTTAGTTGATGCATGTCTTTGTACAAGAGATGCCCATGGTATATTTTTACCCAATCCTCAAATAACACAGATTGCTTCATCTGATTTTGAATAAGACACATCTTCCTCTGTTTAAGGTTTTCTAGTAGAGAATCCCCTCCAAGTGAAATTTCCGAGGTGTTCTTGATCAACCTATCATGTGAAGAAGTGAATCAAAATTTTGAAGACATGAAATCTACACTTTCTTATTTGAGTTTGATGTGTTATGCAAAATTTATGACTACACCACATATGCACATAAGCTAACGTCGTTCCCTACTACACTTAAGGATGTAGCCTTGAGATGGTTTATGGGTTTAGGAAGAGATGTTGTGACTACATGACAATAGATAAAGGATTTTTTTTGAAAAAGTATCAAGACTACTATAGGCCAAGTAGCAAAGGAGGGGATGAACTCTTCAAGATGGAAAAGAAGGAAGATGAACCACTGGAAGATTACCTAGAGAGATTCTTGTTCTACGTTCAAAAGTCAAAACACACAAGGTTACCTCTTGAGTCTTTCAAGTTACTCTTCTTGAAAGGACTTAGTGAGGAGGATATGGATGCTTTGGACCTGATAGGATCTAGAGAAATTTCAAAATCTACCTTTGATATGATTTTTTAATCTTGCAGGAATTACTCAATAGAAACCTTGAAGAGAATAAGGAGTGCTAGATCAAAGGGTGGATCAACTACCAAAGGAATTGGGGAGATCAAAATCAAAGATTGTAAATATGTTTAAAATTATGAAACAAGAGATATTTAATGACATGGCCACCAATTTGATCCTCTGCATGATAAGAATAAAAGAGAAGATGGGAGGAAACATTTACCAAATTCTGCCATGCATCTAGAAGAAGGAAAAGCGATTGTAGATGTAGAGGATTAACCAACATTTCACAAGAGAAGGATGTTGAACCAAAATTTAAGATGATAGAAAATGATGGTCAAGTATTTTATGTTACTCAAAGGAAGCCATGGTCACCAAGACAAGGAGGTATGTCACAAGATTCTATGTCATATTTTCAAAATTGGGCTAATAATTAATATGCAACCCCACCTTGGGTTAATACTCGTAAGGTTGGGATCCATACCTAGCCAATACCGATGACAATGAAAACCTCAATTTTAGGCCAAAAATGGAAATAACCTCCTATTTCATGGAAATAAATTTGGAGAGGATAACAACAATGGAATGAACCACCTCCCAACTACCAGAAATCCTACCATCAACCTCTTTACCCACAACAACAAGCCTTGATGCCAAACTCCGAACCAAGCTCTCAACCAAAAACCACTCAACTACTAGGTCAACCAACACCTAAACCTATTAATAAAGCTTCTCAACCAACTTACACCACTGAATCAGACCAATACTCTTCTTATTTAGTTGATGTCAATGATATCCATCTTCACTTAGGAAGAGCACTTCTTCCACTAAGTAAACCCACCATCATGGAGATTGAAGATGAACCCACGGTTGTTGTACACTCGATCCAAAAAAATCTATAATTCATTGTAGACTGATCCACAACAATGTGAATAGAGTTCCAAAAGGGTAAAATGAAAATCAATGAACCACCATTTCCAGAGAGATTACAAGAAAAGAAACGACCCTAAATCAGATTCTAATTCGATTTTATAAATCAAGCGAAGGATATTTGTGTCAAGATTCCACTTATTCAAGCCATCAAGGATGTTCCTATTTACAATAAGCTGGTTAAGGATCTATGTATCAAAAATCCAAGAAGAAAAAGGAAAGATCCATCCAGAGTTACAAGTCATTGGATAGTTGGTTGATATCATGCTTGGAAATTGGTTTTACCCAAGTATATAGATCTAGGGAGTCCTTTGGTAAGCGTTATAATTAATGACACAAAAATAAAGAATAATTTGATTGACTTAGGGGAAGATATTAATGTCATGACCAAGAAAATTATGGATGACCTGAAATTGGAAGGACTAAGGCCAATAACTATAGTCTTACAACTTGCGAGATAGATCAACGATGAGGCACAGAAGGAGTCCTTGAGGACATAGTTTTGGTGGTAGAGTATTTGGAATACCTTGCTTACTTTATTTTCCTTCAATCAAAAAAGTTTAGGAGGTTATTAAAAGATTTTGTGAGAATCAAATCAAAAGAAATGCACCATGAAGTAGTTGCACTCAATAGAATTGAAATGGCTCAAGTGTAATCGCAAGGAAGAATCAATCGATCAATGTAAGAACTTGCATAACGAAACAAAGCTTGCACATAGAGAAAAGACAACGAGTGTCTTGGAATTCTCATAAATAAAAATGAAAGGGTACATATAGGGTCTTTGAGTAACCCTAGTGCATGACACACAAGAAAATCCTAAACCTAACCCATGTGAGATGAACCTCCACATGTGAGTGGAGGACACATAGGATCCCACACACTAACACCCCCTTCATCAAAGATGGGGTAGCAGCTATGATGAGTCAGACAGAATAAGAAGACACTTCTAAACAACTAAGAAAGATGTGTCAATGGGGCCCAATAACTAAAGGTCTGATAAGGTGCCCATATACAAACAACATATTCCTAGAAGAAGAATAAGAAGAGGACTATATAGCTTGAAGAAAATGAGCAGCTGCATAAGACCTCACCCCAAGAAGAGACCGCAAGTGAAGAAACTTCACTTCAGTGAAGGGCTTGGTGAATATATCTCATGATCGATCGGTTGTCAGAATGTCTTGAATGTTGATGATACCATCATGAATAAGATCTCATATGAAATGCATATGGATCTCAATGTGCTTTGTTCACGATGCTAAACTATATTTCGCAAATTGAGATAGTGCTCATGTTATCAAAATAGATAATTGTAGGCCATTGAAAGTGGATGGAAAACTCGTCGAGAATACCCTATAGCCAAACAAAATCTATGGCAGCATTAATGCGCTGCTCCTGTAGAAGATATCATAATTACATTTTGTTTCTTGCTAGACCAAATAATAGGACCTAAACCAAGAGAGAAAGCGTAGCCAAAGGTAGATTTCCGATGATCTAAGTCACCGGCCCAGTCATAATCTGTGAACCTAATCAAGTCAATATCCACCCCTCCATAATAGTGAATGCCATTAGTATAGGTGCCACAAACATAATGAAGGATCCACTTAGCTACTTTCCAATGCAACTCATGTGGCTCTGTATGAATTTGGACATAATCCCAATAGAATAAGATAAATCCAATTGAGTGTGATTCAAGTAAATCAAGCTCCCCACCAACTATCGATAAAGGGTACCATCAACCAAGGGAGTAGAGAAATAAGAAACCAACTTAACCCCGAAAAGAAAAGGAGTAGGAGAAGACTTGTAATCAGACATCTGAAAATGAGAAAGCAAGTCAAGAGCATACTTAGGTTGTAAAATCAAAATTCCTGAGTTAGATTGTGAAATCTGGATCCCAAGAAAGTAATGAAGAAAACCTAAGTCAGTCATGGAAAACTGTTGGCCAAGGTGATCTTCATAGAATCAATGATAGAGGAAGAGCTACCTGTGATCAACAAGTCATCAACATAGAGAACAAGAATGAGTATGGAGTCATCTTACCATAGAATATAAACATTTGGATCAGAGTGACACCTAGTAAACCCTGATGTAAGTAAAAAGGAGTCCATCTTGGCATACCAAGCCCGAGGGGCTTGTTTAAGGCCATAAAGAGACTTCTTTAAATTAAAAATGAGGGAGAGAACATGGACATAACTTGGAGGTTGTTCCATGTAGATATCTTCTACTAGGTCACCATGAAGGAAGGAAGTCTTAACGTCCATTTGATGGAATTTCCATCTGTTTTTACGCAATGGCAATGGCAAGGGTCGAGTCGAATAGAAGTCCTTCACAATTGGAGTAAAGGTTTTAGTATAATCAATCCTAACTATCTAGGAGAAACCCTTAGCTACTAATCGTGATTTAAAATATTTGACGTCTCCATCTAATCCATACTTTGTTCGGAACACCCACTTACACCGAATGATTTTTCTTCCTTTCAGAAGAGGGGTGAGATCCCAAGTATCATTCTTCATGAGAGAGGAATACTCCTCATCCATGGTAGAATCCCACTCAGGAATACTAGAAGCCTCTCAAAAAGACTATGGATCAAAAGAAGAGGCAAAGAAAGAGTGGGGTCTAATGAAATCTGAGCAAGTACATCTCATATCCGAAGTATCTCTAACTAAATCTCTAGCACTTTGCAAAGTTTTCTAGCCCAAAGAGGACTAGGAGGATCAAGCTCTGAGTCGTAAGATTCATCACTCAAGTGAGAAGGGACATATTCCTCATCATCACTATTGTCAGAATCGGAAGACTCAAAGGTCTAATGGTTGGGAGGATCAAGAAGAGAAGCACGCTCAACATCATCATCAAGCGATGATTCGAATCTAGATCAACAAGCTGAATAACCTCAATATGTAGAGAAGTAGAAGTCAAAGAAGACTCATTAAACTTAAAACTTCTCTAAATATAAAGCTCATGAGAAGTAGGATTCAAAAATTGATATCCCTTCACGCCATCAAGATACCCTACAAAGATACAAGGCTTAGATTTTGATTCCAATGCCTTGTTTTTCTTCTTGGGAATCGAGCCATAGCCTTGGATCGAAGACTCGAAATTTCTCAACATCGGGCTTCAAAGGGTGTCATCATCCCCTCGTACTACCTTTTGTGGAACACGGTTTTGAATGTAATTAGCACAATTCACTACTTCACCCTAATAATATGGAGGAAGAGAATTTGAGTGAATCATACAAGTGGCCATCTCCTTAAGAGTATGGTTCTTTTTTTCTATGACTCCATTCTGCAAAGGGATATAAGCAAGCGTATTCTATAAGGAGATCCCTTCAGAAGTACAAAAATCCATGAACCTATTATTTACATATTCACCTCCATTTTCGGTTCGAAGAACCTTAATAGACCATTCGACCATTTCTTAGCAAGAGCCTTAAAGTCCTAAAAATGTTCAAAGACTTCAGACTTAAGCTTAATAAAATATACCCAAGTATATCGCGAATAGTCATCAATGAAGCCGAGCACATAAAGAGCTCTAGTAAAAGAAGGAGATGGAAATGGACCAAAAATATCACTATGAAAAAGATCCAAGTGATGAGTAGCTCTCCAGGATTTTCCTTTGTCAAAGTTCTTTCCAGGATGCTTTCCAAGGGTACAACCCTCACAAAGAACCTTAGAAAACTTGACGCAGGGTAACCCGTTCACCATTTTGTTTTCACTCAATTTTTCAAGGTAGTAATAATTTAGATGTCTGAAATGCTCATGCCATAGCTTACTAACCTCATTTTCATGAGTGAGCAAGGAAATGGGTGTAGAATCGAAGTAAAGTGAGAAAATGTATACAACCGTGAATGGTGATCCACCTTTCCCTCACCACTATAGTGTCATTGTTAAGATCATGAATAATCAACGAGTTAGGACCAAATTCCACTCGAATTCCTTCACCAAGGTGAGTAATTTTATAAACTAATAGGAGATTGGTAGAGAGATCAGGAACACTCAACACTTGGTTGAATGTTCCCTATCCATCTCTACTTGATCCACTATCTGAAACCGACACTTTCGTGTCAATACCCATTATGATTTGGGACATACCACAAGACTCAATGTTGGAGAAATCAACATGCGAAGAAGCCATGTAGTGCAAGGCACCAAAATCTATAATCCATGTTGATGAAGGATAAAATTTGGCTATAAGGGCCTTTCCTTTCTTCTTATCAGATTTAGAGCCTTTTGTAGTAGAAGACTCGGCCTTTGGAGTATTTTGTTTGATAGACTCAGGAACACCTATTTGATTTTTCTCAAGTAAATGAGTAAGGTGATAAATTTTTTTCTCATACACATATGCTCTTTATGACTAGGATTCTTGCAATAGGAACACAAAAAATTGTCTTTCTATGCTCTAGGATCATAATTCGAAGCGTTCGTGTTAAATTTAGTTTTGGTCTTGGTTTCCTTCTTAGGTAGATCCTTTTTTCTTTCTTCTTTTCAATATTCTTTTCCTTACTAGTACTTACTACAAGGGTATGTGACTTGGACTTGAGAGACCCCATTTGAATGAGTTTTCCTGTTCTCAAATGAGTTGGGATGAAAAATAGTCAAAGGAAGGGATATTCCAATCCTTTCCCAAGACAACTTTTGTAGCATAAAAGGTTGACACAATGAAAAATATTCAGGACCTAACTTAGAGAGAATCGATAAGATCAATTGAGAATCTTTATTCTCCACTTGACATTCCTTTAACAACAATCTAGTGTGGACAAACTTAGAGAAGAATGCTTGTAGGTTTTCAAAATCACTAGGATTTAAGCCTAGTAGTTTGTTTTCCAACTCATGCGCTCTCATGTCACCTTGTTGTCTAAACATCCCATCTTACATTTTCCATGCAAAATTAGGTATTTCGGAAGACTCAATGTGGAATAGCAAGTCGGAAGAAGTAAACATGCAAAGAAGACCTAAAGCTTCATCGATGCACGGTTTAACCACTTAGATTTTTCAAGATCGTTATGCGGTTCAAGATATCAATTCCCATGGTGATGCGGAATAACCCTTTACCCCTTAGTTTCATAATAATTTTTGATATCCATTTGAAGAAGTTGAATGATGTAAGAAATGGAATTGAAAGTGCATCCATAGTGAAGAGAGAGAGAAGAAATGCAGAAAAGAAACACAACCACCAGGACAATATAATAACCCCTACTTTTGGCACTTTATAGTTAGTGTGTTGAATACAATCGGGTCCGAGTGTGCATCTTGAAATAGTTGGTAACTCATTGAAAAGAGTGCGAGAATAGAATCGAAATGAGGCACCATGAAGTAGTTGCACTCCAATGGAATCGTGATAGCTCCAGTGATAGCAAGAAAGAATTGATCAGTAATGGAAGAAATTTCTCAACAGAAACAAAGCTTACATAGAGGAAAGACAATGGAGTGTCTTGGCATGCTCATAAATGAATAGTAAAGGGGTACATATAGGGTGTTGAGTAACCCTAGTGCATGACACACATGAAACCCTAAACCTAACCCATGTGAGATGACCCTCCAATATGAGAGGAGGACACATAGGATAACTCACACTAACACCCCCCCTTCATCAAAGTTGGGGTAGCGGTTGTGATGAGTCATACGAAAGAGGAAGACACTCCTAAACAACTAAGAAAGATGTGTCAATGGGGCCCGACAACTAAAGGCCTGATAAGGTGCCCATATACAAACACAATCTTCCTAGAAGAAGAATAAGAAAAGAAGGACTACATAGCCCAAAGAAGATGAGCAGCTGCAAAAGACCTCACCCCAAGAAGAGACCGTAAGTGAAGAAACTTCATCTCAGTGAAGGGCTTCGTGAATAAATCTGCAATCTAATCGGTGTCATGCGAATGTAATGAATGTTGACGATACCATCATGAATAATCTCCCATATGAAGTGCATATGGATCTCAACGTGCTTCATCCACTTATGCTAAACTAGATTTCTATAGATAGAGATTGTGCTCTTGTTATCACAGTAGATAATGGTAGGCCACTGACAGTGGATGCCAAACTCTGTCAGAATACCCTGTAGCCAAATAGCTTCTGTGGCAGCATTAACTACTCCTTTGTATTCTACCTCTATAGATGATATCACAATTACATTCTGCTTCTTGCTAGACCAACTAATAGGACTCGAACCAAGAGAGAAACTGTAGCTAGAAGTATATTTCCGATGATCTAAGTCACCGGTCCAATCAAAATCTGTGAACCCAATCAAGTCAATATCAACCCCTCCATGCTAGTGAATTCCATCAGTATAAGTGCCACAAACATAGTGAAGGATCAGTTTAGCTACTTTCCAATGTAGCTCATGTGGCTCCTGCATGAATCTAGACAAGATTCCAATAACATACGATAAATCACGGTTGAGTGCGAGTCAAGTAAATCAAGCTCCCCACCAACTATCGATAAAGAGTACCATCAACAAAGGGAGTAGAGCAATATAAAACCAATTTCACCTGTGGGAAATAAAAGTAGGATAAGACTTGAAATTAGACATCTAAAAATGAGCTAGCAAATCAAGAGCATACTTAGGTTGTGAAATCAAGATTCCTGAGTCAGATTGTGAAATCTAGATCCCAAGGAAGTAATGAAGTAGACCTAAGTCAATCATGGAAAACTTGTTGGCCAAGGTGATCTTCACAGAATAAATAATAGAGGAAGAGCTTCCTGTGATCAACAAGTCATCAACATAGAGAACAAGAATGAGTATGGAGTCATCTTGCCATAGAATATAGACATTTGGATCAGAGTGACACCTAGTAAACCTTGATGTAAGTAAGAAGGAGTCCAGCTTGGCATACCAAACCCGAGGGGCTTGTTTAAGGCCATAAAGAGACTTATTTAAATTACAAATGAGGGAGGAATCTTGGACATAACCTAGAGGTTGTTCCATATAGATTTCTTCCTCTAGGTCACCATGAAGGAAGGCACTCTTAACGTCCATTTGATGGACTTTCCATCTATTCGTTAAGCAATGGCTGGGACGATCGAATAGAAGTCATCTTCGTAACTGGAGCAAAGGTTTCTGTATAATCAACCCCAGCTATCTAGGAGAAACCCTTAGCTACTAATCATGCTTTAAAATTTTTGACGTCTCCATCTACTCCATACTTTGTTCGGAACACCCACTTACACCGAATGATTTTTCTTCCTTTCAGAAGAGTGGTGAGATCCCAAGTATCGTTCTTCATGAGAGGGGAATACTCATCATCCATGGAAGAATCCCACTTAGGAATACCAGAAGCCTCTCGGAAAGACTACATAAGTACATAAAATAGGCACAAAAATTGACACAACTTTCTGAGAAAGCTTGTTAGAGAGATTTAGCAAAAATTCCAGAAAATAGTGATCGAAAACTTACATGCAGAGTAAAAAAAATGAAACCAAGAAAGAGTAATCGCAACTAAAAAATAACTAGTGCACGTTTACCCGATCTCAGCTCTGATACTATGAAAAGAGTTTGCGAGAATCAAATTGGAAACGAGGCACCACGAAGTAGTTGCACTCCATGTAAGAATCGTGATAGCTCTAATGATAGAAAGAAAGAATTGATCGTAATGGAAGAACTTACTCAACAATGAAACAAAACTTGCATAGAGGAAAGACATCGTAGTGTCTTGGCATGCTCATAAATGAATAGTAAAGGGGTATATATAGGGTCTTTGAGTAACCCTAGTGCATGACACACATGAAACCCTAAACCTAACCCATGTGAGATGACCCTCCAATATGAGAGGAGGAAACATAGGATAACTCACACTAACACTCACCTTGTAATCGGAGTAATAACATGCATGAGAGGAGACCACAATCATGTTTCGTGGAGCACAACAAAGTGACACCATATACAAACACAATTTACAAAAACTAGGAAGGAGGTGAAATCAAATCCTGGTTTTGAGAAAAACTATCTCACATCGCAATGGATATGGTTTGAATGAAATAAATGAAAAATTAATCAACTTACCAAAAAAAAATGCACTTAGCTCGGTGGAAAGCGGTTCGGGTGGATCCGAGTTGGGTGGACAAAGGTCGGAAAAGCCATTTGGAGGTTGAGCTTTATGGAGACCATTGGAGGATCCCGAGTTGGGCTTAGAAGTTGAGAGAAAAGCAAGATCACGACTGAGCTTTGCGGTTTGAAGCTGTTAGAGAGTGGGCCAAGGTGTAGATGGGGTTGGGGCATGTGAGGAGTAGGGCACATGGGAATGTAGGTGGGCGGGGTTAAAGCCCGAGGTGGGAGTGGGAACCAGGGACAGAGCAAGGCTCACCCTAGCCAAAACACGAAACCACAAGGAGCTTGGGACATAGGTCTAGGAGTCGAGCACAAGTTTATAGGAGCTCGAGCTTGGAGCAGGGTCACGACCCAAAAAAATGTGAGCCAGAGAGGAGAAGGACTCGCCCGAGCCACAAGGAAAAAACATGACTCACGGCTCATAGGGTTTGAACTCAAACTCACCAAAATGACTCGGCCAGGTTGGAAACACAAGCATGTAGGCTAGAGTGAGCTTGGCCACACTAGATCTTGGCCTGGCTGTGTGGGAAGGATGGGCACGAGTTTGAAGGAGCTCGCAAGAAGGAGGGTAGAGAGAAGAGGAGCTTGGTGCTTGGTGGAGAGAGAGGAGCTTGGTGGAGAAGAACACCAAAACACCAAAGACTTCAAACTTGAAATTTTGAAACTGTATTCTACAAAAAAATAGCAAAACATAAAGAAACCAGAAAATAGAGATCTAAAAAATTTCAGTTTAATAAAAAATTTAAAAACTAGAAAACAACCTCTATTTTTAGATGATTTGCTAAATTTATCCACAGCTAGTTAAATGTAGCTATAAACCCCCGAAAAATCAAGGAGATCTGCACATGCACAAAGAACACAACAAAATGACACACTTTCTAAGAACAACTTGTTAAATACGTTAGCAATAAAATTCCAGAATCTAATGATAGAAAAACTTACATGAGGAGTAAAAAACCAAACCAAGAGTAATCATAACTCAAATGACGAATGCACATTTACCCGATCTCGGCTTTGATACCATGAGAGAGTTTCCAAGAATTGAATCAAAACGATGCACCACAAAGTAGTTGCACTCAACGAATTGAAATGGCTCCAGCGTAATTGCAAGGAAGAATTGATCAATCAATGGAAGAACTTACGTAATGAAACAAAGCTTGCACATAGAGGAAAGACAACGGAGTGTCTTGGTATTCTCATAAATCAGAAATGAAATGGTACATATAGGGTGCTGAGTAACCTTAGTGCATGACACACAAGCAAACCCTAAACCTAACCCTAAACCTAACCCATGTGAGATGACCCTCCATATGTGAGTGGAGGACACATAGGATCCCACACACCAATAATTATCCTATTATTCTAGAAAGGCCATGGTTGGCCACTGCTGATGTATTCATAGGTTGTAGGTCTGATAACATGATTATCTCAAATTGAAATGGAACCAAGAATCTTATGCTCTATCCTTATGCCCAACCATTGAATGATGAAGATAAGAAAATTTAGGTTAAAGAACCAAAAGCTTATCAAAGCTCTATACAATAGCTCATGATGCTAGAGAAGTCTTGTACAATTGAAGGATAGGAAGAATATGTTGTTCTCTCCAATGTATTACAAAACAACTATGGAAGAAATGAATAAATAAATGATAGCTTAATGTTCTTAAGTTATCCCTTGAACCAAGTTATACCACAACAAAGCACCATGGATATTCCAGGTAAGAATTGTATTCTTCATCAACTTATTCCCCATGACTGCATACTAAATTTAGTTAATAAAAACATTTTTTCAATGATGGATCTCTCCAAACAAGTGGAAATAACACTGGAAGACCACTCAACGTAAACAAGATGTTGAGTAGACAATAAGAGCAATTGTTGATTGCTCTTCTGTAAAAACATAAACAAAATTTGCTTGGGATTATGGTGATATGCATGGGATTCATCCTAGGATTTGTACACACAAAATTTATGTCAAATAAAATTATAAACCAATGAGGCAGCCACAAAGGAGGATGAACCCAACAGTAAGAGAGATTGTAAAAGGATAATTGAAGAAATTGCTGGATGTTGGATTTATATACCCTATTTTAGAAAGTTAATGGGTATCACCTCTTGTTATTGTGCCAAAGAAGAATGGAAAATGGAGGATCTGTGTAGATTATAGGGAGCTAAATGTAACAACAAAGAAATATCACTTCCCATTTATTTTCATTGATCAAGTGCTTAACACTTTGGTTGGTGAAAAGTAATTTTTTTTTATGGATATAGTGGATATAATCAGATCCAAATTGCACTAGAGAACCAAGATAAATCTACCTTCACATGCCCATGGGGAACATTTTCCTATTCAGTTCTTCCATTTGGCTTGTGTAATGCACCTACTACATTCAAAGGGCAGTCTTGAGTATCTTTTTAGATTTGAAAAATGACTACATGTAAGTCTACATGAGATGAATTCACTTTGTACATGGATTTTTTTAAGAATATATACAAAATCTAGATAAGGTCTTGAAAAGATACAAATAGCATAATTTGTCCTTGAGTAATGAGAAGTTCTACATGATGATGTTTGAAGGTATAGTTTTGGGACACTACCTTTCCTCTAAAGGAATTCAAGTTGATCCAGGACATGTATCTATTATAATCAACCTACCAACACCAAAACAAAAGGATGTTAGAAGATTTATAGGGCATGCTGGTTATTATAAAAGTTTCATAAAATATTTAGCAAGATTGTTGCACCACTTTTTGTATTACTAGGAAAGGATGCTGATTTTGTTTGGACTAAACGCTATGAAGATGATTTTCAAACTTTGAAACAAATGCTAACTACTACTACTATGTTGAGAGGACCTGATTATAACCCACCTTTCCACATCCATAATGATGCGTCGGACCATGCTATTGGAGCTATCTTAGGATAAAAAGATGAATTTATGAATTATGCAATTTATTATGTTAGCAAGAATTTGTAGCATGCGAGAATTAAATTACACAGTAATAGAAAAGGATTTCTTGGAAGTTGTATATGCTATTAATAAATTTAGACACTACATCACATGTTATCCAGTGTTCATTCACACTGATCATGCTGCAATAAAAATTTGATAAACAAACCAGTAGTAAGCAACAAAATCATAAGGTGGCTGCTCCTTCTACAAGAATTTGATGTCACCATAGTGGACAAGCCAGGAAAGGATAACATGGTAGCATATTTCCTCTCTAGGATGGAAATAAACAATGAAGAGTAAGTAGTTAATGAATCCTTTTAGATGATCATTTATTTCTTATCTTTACAAAAACACCTTGGTATCCAAACATATCCAACTACTTGGTCTCAGGTAAAACACTTCCACATTACTTATACAATGAGAAGAAATATATAGTTGAAAAGAGTGTAAATTTTTCTTGGATAGTTATATTTCTACTTCATACAGGAAAGGATCAAATAATGAGAAGGTGTATAGATGATAAGGAGATATTTGATGTCCTCGAGCCTGCCACAATGAACCTTGTGGAGGAAATTTTGATGTAAAAAGACAACAAGAAGATGTTGAATATTGGTTATTAGCCAATATTACATAAGAATGAAAAACTATACACTAAGAGATGTGATAAATTCTAGAAAATGGAAAGCCCACCAAATCTAATGAAATGAAATTGCAACATCAATTGGCCTTACATCCTTTTGACAAGTGGGGATTAGATTTTATTGGCCCCATAGACCCTCAATATTATAAAAAGGAACACATTTTGGTATGTAAAAATTATCTAACCAAGTGGACATAGGTGAAGGTATTTCCAAACCAGAAAAGTGAGAAAGTTTCCAAGTTCCTACATGAGAACATCTTCACCGGGTATGGAGTTCAAGGAAATTGTGAGATCAAGGTACACATTTTACTACTGATGTAATTTTTGATCTAGTTAAAGAATATGAAATCAGGCATAGAAATTCTATACCATACCATTCCCAATATAATGGCCAACTAGAGGTTATAAATAGGAGATAAAGAACATCTTGACAAATATCATTGAACTCCACATGAAATATTGGGTAGACAGGACTTCCAAAAGTAGTCTGGGCATTTAAAAAATGGGGAAAACAACAACTAGCTTCACACCATTATAACTCTTATATTATAAGATTGTTGTTCTTCCAATTGACTTTGAGCACAAAACATTGAGGAATACACTTGAGATGGGCATAGATTTATCATAAGCTCAAAGACAAAGGATTCTCCAACTCAATGAGTTAGATGAATTAAGAAGACAAGTAATACATGATACATAGGTAATGCGAAGAAAAGATTAAAATGGTATCACCGGTACACATCAATACGAGAAAATTTCAAGAAGGTGACTGGGCATGCTTGTTTGATTCAAAAGACAAGGATCATATAGGAAATCTCAAGACAAGGTGGCTAGGCCCCTATGAAATTAAGAAGATATTCCCTAATAGAGCTGTAAAACTCACTACCATTGAACTAGTGAGGGTTCAAAGTTACTAGTGAATGGCTATATGATGAGATTGTACAAGAAGCTAGTTGAAAGATATTCATTAGTGAAATTGTTCAAAGGATGTCAAAGAAGAATGTAAGTAATGACATCAGAGTTAACCTTAGGGGTTGAGCCTCTTTGTCTCATCTTTACGAGACTATAGAGGATTGAGAAATTTCAGTGGCCTTCGTGCATTTAGCTTGATGAATATTCCAAGGTCAAATAAAATTGTTGTGATTAGCCCTTCTGGTGATCAGCAACACTTTGCTAACACATTTATTCCGTAGAGTTTTTTTTTTGCAGGTTTTGATGTTAGGTGATTACAAGAGTGCATGATATAGATCACAAGGAGAAAGTGCAATGAATAAAGATTCCACTTGCAAAAACATGAATCAACCCTTGTTTTGTATTTCATGTTCGGTAAAACTCATGATTGCATGAAATAATATCAAGGATGCATGCACATGTGGGATATGAGAAAGAAACAATTGACACCCCAAAAAATTGGAATTCCCTCTGGGAGTCATCTATTTTTAGTAAGGATCAACAAACCTTAGCTTTACACACATCTGCAACATCACAATGAGCTTACATGCATCTAAGGTGCAAGTTAAAATAAGCATGCACAATCATCATTTAAAATTAACATTGAGATAAGTGCACTCAACTATCACTTCAATAAAGTATAATTAGAATAATTATAATTAATTAGCATTTATGCCAAGTCATCATGCATGTGTTGCATTTAAATAATACTGCCTTTCAAACTATGATGTGTCCCTCCACATAATAAAATTTTGTCAAATCACTTTGCTTTACATGCTTCACATGGTCACATCAATTAATGATTTCTCTCTCATAACCGTGTTGCATGTCCTCTCGGTCCCAAAGTTCAAAAAGATTAAAACAACTCAACACAACTCAATTGTGCAACATTCCTTCAAGAAGAGTTATATTGTTTCATATTGAAACCAGAGAAGGTTGCATATCCATAATGGGAGGAGATTTGATAATGCATGAACCCACTAGGCATTCTCAAATTTTGTAGTATTTTTAGGATAATGGTTGGCTAAACTACACTAGTAGGTTTTAGGGTTTTCATGAAAAAATGGTGGAAGAATTTTCCAACACATTCAGTAATGGGGAAGAAAAGGTGAAGGGATTATCAGTCAGACTTAGTGATGACATTTTGATAGAAGTAATTGGCATACTAGCCCAAGGAGAACCATTCCCTAGAAAAGGCCAACCTAGAAGCATCCAGAAAAGAGTTCATAGATGATGATGATGAATTCATCACCAACATGAAATGTTTAGAAATAATATCCCTTAAACCCTTATGGGATGAGGTTTAAATTTTTTTAGTTAAGTAGTTTACTTATGAGGAAGGTATTTTAGATTGAATACAATTCATTTAAAGTTATTGAATCATCTAAAGAACAACATACAAGTAAATTTACCTAATTTATTGCATGAAATATTGAAGAGAATGAGTAGAGAAGTACATAGAGGTAGGGCTGCATTGTCACACCATTTCCTTATAACCCTGGTAGTGAAACATACCCTACAAAGGGATTATCCTCAGATACAGTGGGAATATCTTGTAAGGGAAAATAGTATAGATAATTTTCTTGGAAACCAGAGAAAGAGGAGGAAAAGTATTGAGAGATCATCTAAACACATAATAGAGACTATACCATCAACCTCCCAACCTCAAGAACCCCTTTCTTCTGAAAGTTTTCCATCTGTTGAGGAAAACCTTGTACTGTCTCTTATGAGAGAATTTTTATAGCTGAATCACTTCTAGAGTTCTCCATTCCTGAAACCTCCACTTCTAAGGGTAAATGGAAGTCTTCTGTCTACTCCTACACCACCTAGTTTCTCCCATAGGATTAAAACAAAAAGGCCAAAGAACTCTAAACAAAAAATAGTCATAGCTCATCTCACTAGATAGTGATGTGGAAGATACAGAGGGAATATTTGAGCCTCAACCAATGGAGAAAGAGTAGGGAGATATTGATGCCCTTGTTCATGAGAAAGAGTACCCTAAACAACACATGGAAGAGCACGAATAACCAAAAAATAATGAGGTGGTAATTCATGTAGTGGAAGGTCATGAGGAGATAAAGGAAGAGGAAGTTAGAGGAGGAAATCAACATGAGAAAGTGCTTATAGTTGATGAAAAATTACTTGAACAAGTTATTGAGTAGGCCGGTGAGCAATGTGGGAATGAGAAATTGAACAAAGATATATGCCTGTGGTAGTTGAACAAGTTATTGAGCCACAATAACAACAATAAGAAAACATTCCTACAAATGTTGATTAAGTAGTTGATGAAGTAATTGAGAAAGTTTTGGAACATGCACAACATGATGGTGTGCGTGGAAGAAATTATAACACCATTGCATCCACAAGTTGTTATTCATGAAGTTGTTAGAAACACTGCAAAACCACCTTGTAAGGAGATGGCCACACAAACTATGCTTCCATATATTGACTATTTGATGATGTAATTAGAAACATATGTTAACAAGCTCAAAGGAAAATGGGAGAAAGAAAAAGAAGCCCTTATCTCTAAGCATAAAAAAGAATTAGAGGAAAAGGATAGAGAGATTAAGAGGCTTAAGAAGAAGCATGAAGAGATAGTCTAGGTATCCCATGAAATATTTAAATGTAGGCCTCCATCAAATGTTTATGTTATCTTCTTGAAATAAAAGATGTTGCAACACAAACTTACCTACATTAATTATGACATGCCATATGATATCAGCTCAGCTAGGAGCTTCTTCACTTTATATTAAAATAGCACTCATGAACTCCAACTCTTATTATGTGAGCTTTATTTACACAATTATGCCCTTAAATATGACAGGGATTGGATTCCAATTCTATACATTGGGGATGTACAAGTTAAGGCCCTATGCTCTTATTTTACAAATGAGTTGGATAGAGAAAGGAAAATGGAAGAGTATAGACATTTGGAAAAGGTCCAACCATTGTTTGTCAGGGCTGAGGCCACAAAATCAGATGAAGTTGTAGAGAAATATGAAAAATATATAAAGAAGAATGTGATCAAGAGGAGAGTGAGGTAAATGAGGAAATCAACCCACACAAAAGTCATAGAAATGATTAGAGATCATGGGATTTAGGTGGTACAAGCATGTAGGATGTGATGGAATGAGCTATCTCCTAAACTGAAAAGAAAGAGATGCACTCTTACCCTAATATAATGCCAAATTTGAAAAGAGTGAATACATACATTGATATTACTACTTAAATGTAGAGAATTGGTTTCCTATTGGCTATCACCCACCAATATTTCACTTTCCGATACTGCCATGGACAGTGTGAGACCACTTAGTGAAAGGATACATAACAGAGTTATGCACATGTTCATGATAAACGGTGGCTACTTCTTGTCAAAAGAAGAGGAAAAATACCCCAATTGATTTTAGGTGTGAATGTTATTTTCAGCAGTAGGGATATGAACCACTTGAATGAGGACATTCAAGAAATTAAGCATGGGGGTGTGATGAGTTATGTAAATATCTTTATAAACAACTCATCTTCTATATTCTGTTAAGCCATTGTAGTCATGTCCTTGTATTTTCTAGTTACATTGTTGAACATTATCATCACAACTTGAACTTATGGCATAATTAATGATTAATATAGTTATAAATAGTTATCTTTATTTTGTGGTATTTTGTGTGTGTATTTATTCTTATGATTTCAATAAGTTGTTTGAATGATGATATGTGTGATGCCACTCTTGTTTGTAAGAAAAATTTTACTACGAAACTCATATGCAACAAAGGGACCATCCACAACAACCCGTCCATAGCCAAACAACTTGTCTACATAAACCCATCCACAACCAAAGGGAATCACCTACAACAAAGAAGCCACATTATGAATCTCTTGGAACATGAAGAACAACACTCAAGTCTATACATGTCATTGAAGGAGTAGTTACAACTGGAACATGTAGAAATAATAAATAAATCAATTTTTGATATAGTCATTTATTGTAAACTATTGAAGAACTGATTATTTGAGTTAACACGTGATTTAGGGAACTAGTCAATTACTTGAGTTATGTGTTTGTTATCTAAACACTTATTAGGAGTTCCGTAACATGTGTTGAATCTCTTGTTTTTCTGATTTGAGATCTTCCACTTGTTCTACTAAATATATTTTAATTAGTTTGTTAAAATCCTAGTTGAAATATTCTTCTCATGTCTTGCTGTAAATGAGAAGTATAAAAGAAAAGGGTTAATGTTGGAGATGCATCTAGAGAAGAATAGAAAAGAAAAGAATTCGAAGAACATATTTCTTTGTTCCTAGATGTAATATTCATGAAAATTCAATAAAAGATCTGAGTTCTATTTATTAGCCTTTAGTTACAAGATTTAGGAGGGATTAATACCCAAGGGGGCCCACTTGTGGTCTGCTAAACCCCTCCATAGTTTTTTTCTCTATTTCATTGCATGTTAGCCTAGGAATCAATTTATCTTCTTTATATGTATTCGAATTTACAAGCTTTGTCTTAGTCACAATATTTAGAAACCATTTGCTTTCAATTCTAGGTTTTATCTAATTTCAAGCATTGTTCTTTCAAGTATGGTAGTGACAGTTATTGATTTCCATACCTCCTAAATTCTTTGTATTACATCCCTGGTTTGATGATTAAATGATTGTGATTAAAGTTCCACAACTTGCTAGTTATTATCCATCTAAGTTTCAAATTTATTTTCTTTTAGGGTGCTTAAGAGACATTGATGAACCATTGTAGCTTGGAATGATTGAGAAGGTTTGGAAAAAAACGACACCACCGGTAGCATCTAACAAGCTACCTAGACTTGTGGGAACCATCGGTTTGGTGCCACGAGATGTCTATTGAAAAATATCTCCTGAGAGCAAAAACGTCAAAATTTGACAAGTGATAAATAACAAGCCATGACACTTGGAAATGTCTGTCTAAACCTATAGATGCATATTCAATCCACCTATAAAATCCTATCTTAGTTTCTCCGTCTCTCATTCATTTGTTCACAATGATAATGAATGAAATGTGGAAAAAGCCTTTAATTAGAGTTAGTGTAAGGGAATCCATGGTGATATTTTGCAATGGACACATTGTGGCATCGAACCAACAATTCCCACAAATCCGGGTGGGTAATTAGATGATACCTATGGTGTCATTCCACTACCAAATTATCCTTGTCCTTCCAAGATACACTAGTCCATCAATGTCTCTTAAGCGTCCTGAGAGTAAAAACTTGTCAAACTTTAACGGGTGATAACTATTAATCCGTAGCACTTGGGAATGTCTTGTCTAAACCTATGGATGTGTATGTGGTCCACCTAAAAAATACTATCTTAGTTTCTCCCATCTCTATTCCATTTGTTATTGTGAAAATGAATGAAACATGGAAAAATATTTTAATTAGAGTCGGTGTGAGGGAATCCATGGTGATTTTTGCAATAGACACCTTGTGTCACCAAAATGATAGTTACCAATCATCCTGGTGGGATGCTAGATGCTACCAAAGTGGTGGTGTCGTTCGCTGCCAAACTATCTCGGGTCCTTCCGGGCTACATCGGTTCGTCAATGTCTCTTAAGCGCCCTAAGAGAAAAAACTTGTCAAACTTTGATGGATGATAACTAGTAAGTTGTGGCACTTGGGAATGTCTTGTATGAACCTATAGATGTGTATGTGGTCCACCTATGAAATCCCATCTTGGATTCTCATATCTCTTGTCTATTTCTTTGCGGTGAAAATGAATGAAATGTGGCAAAATCCTTCAATTAGAGTCAGTGTGAGGGCATCCATGGTGATATTTTGAAATGGACACCTCGTGGCACCAAACTGAAAGTTCCCACATGTTTGGTTGGGTTTTTATATGCTACCTAAGGTTTCCTTCCATTTCCAAACCATCTCGGTCCTTCAAGGCTATACTGGTCCGTCAATGTCTCTTAAACGCCCGAGAGATTATTTTTTTGTCAAAATCGATAGATGATAACTAGAAGATGTGGTAGTTGGGAATGTATTATCTCGAACCTATATATGCATATGGGGCCTACATATAAAATCCTATCTCTGTTTCTCCCATATCTCATCCATTTTTTCATGGTGACAATGAATGAAACGTGGCAAAAGCCTTTAATTAGAGTCAGTGTGAGGGCATCTAGGGTGATATTTTGCAATGGACACCTCATGGTGCCAAACTGATGGTTCCCACACGTTTGGGTGGGATGTTAGATGTTACTAATGGTTTCATTCTACTACCAAACTATCTTAGTCCTTCTCGGGGATACATTGAGTCTGTCAATGTCTCTTAAGCGCCTTGAGAGAAAAAACTTGTCAAACTTTGATAGATGATAACTAGCAAGCCATGGTACTTGGGAATGTCTCGTCTAAACTTATAGATCCATATGTGGTCTACCTACAAAATCCTATCTTAGTTTCTCAAATCTCTCATCCATTTTTTCTTGGTGATGATGAATGAAACGTGACAAGAGCCTTCAATTAGAGTCAGTGTGAGGGCATCCAGGGTGATATTTTTCAATGGACACCTCGTGGCACCAAACCGATGGTTCCCATATGTTCAGGTGGGACTTTAGACACTATCAATGGTGTTTCTCCACTACCAAACTATCTCGAGACCTTCCGAGATACAACGGTCCATAGTTTTCTCTTAAGCTCCTTGAGAGCAAGACCTTTTCAAACTTTGACGGGTGATAACTAGCAAGCCATGGGACTTAGGAATGTCCCGTTTAAACATACTGAGATGTGTATATGCCCCCTAAAAAGTTCTATATTGGTTTCTCCCATCTCTAGCCCATTTTTTTGTGGTGAAAAAAATGAAATGTGGCAAAACTCTTCAATTAGAGTCAATATGAGGGCATACATGGCAATATTTTGCAATGGTTTCCTCGTGGCACCGAACCGACGATTCCCACACATTTGGGTGTGTTAGACGCTCTCATTAAAATGAGAGTATGTAAGAGGTAAAAATAATGTTAAAAAAAGATTTCATATGATATAGGTGGTGAAATGAGAATGTGATATTATTAAAAAGAATTCTCTCTTTCTCTATCTCTTGATTTTTCTCTCTTTCTCTCTCTCTCTCTCTCTCTTTCATTCTTTCCCTCTCTCTCTTTTTTTTCTCTTTGTTTATCTCTCTCACGCTCTCTTCTCTCTCTCTCTCTCTCTCAATCAATCTCCTCATTCCCTTTGTCTCTGTCTGTCTCTTTTTATCTATTTCTCTCATTCTCTCTTGCTCTCGCTTTCTCCTTCTCATTATATTTTTCTCTCTCAATGTCTCTCACTCTCTCTCACTCGCTCTCTGCTCTGCTCTCTCTCTCTCTCTCACTTTCTCTATATCATTCTCTCTTTTTGTCTCTCTTTATTTTTCTCTCTCTCTCTCATGCGATCTCTCCCTCTCTCTCTCTCTTGAGGGATTTGAATAGAATTGACCCTTGGAAAGTTTGTTTGAGATTCAATATTTCTAATAGGCTCCGAAGGTTAAAGAGAGATGAAAAGGACTACATTTGGTTGTCTTACTATTTGGGGCATTTCATTTTGCTCCTCAAGGGTCCTTTATTCTTTAGTCAATTTGGAAGGCATGGGAATAAGTGAAGAACTTGGTGGTTGGGCATGCTATCTTATCTTCCTTTAATACTAAATGTCAAGACTACAAATCAATTTTGATGAATCTGAAATATAATGACAAGATTCCCGCCTTGACAAGATGATTCTCTTCCCTCCTTTCGTTTGAGAAAGGAATTAAAATATTTCATGACTTGTACATATTTGGGAAGTGGATCAAATGGAGAGACCTTAAAAATTTCTATAAGCTTCCTTAATCATTTGTATACATTTCCCAAAAATTTTGGCACATGAGTATCTCTCCTCAACATACAATTATCCACTTCTTTATTAGATATTGAGGAGTTTTTAATAGTTAGCTCTGAGATTTTTTCATCTTGGAAATTTATTAGAACTTTGTAATAATTGGTTTCATAGTACAATCAATATAATGAAAGGTTTATATAATGAATTATGGTAAATCATATTGACAAGATATTATTTGGTGAGTGCCCTAATTGATAATATTAAGGTTTTAGGTCTTAACTAACTTCCAAGAGAAAGAAATAGAAAGTTATGTGGGTTTAAGAGAGAATTGTGACTTGAAAACTTATAAAAGCATCTAAAGAGTGTGAGGAATGAAATTTTAAAGGTTATAAGGCTTGAGGATACTCAAAAAGACCACAATTTATGGCAGTATTGCTTTAGACCTATAGAAGGGCATATATGCCTAATTAGAGAAACAAAAAAGTGTGGAAAGGTGTCTTAACTTTGAAGGTTGGATTTCAAACTTGGTAATCAACTAAAATTAGAAAAAGGGTATCCTAAAAGGCCATTAGTTAGTATTGAAACCTTCTTAGTGAAAATTTAAGCTTGAAAAGGACCTAGGACAGGGCTAAAAGGAGCTAGAATAGGTGGAGTGATGGTGGAAGAGAGAATTAGAAATGGAGATGGGATATACAATTTTCACACAACTTGAGGAGCTTAATGGGTGCCTATAAATGGTGTTGGTTTGTTTTAGTTTTTGGTGGGTGATTCCAAACTCCAACTCACCAAAGTGTCATTGTTCTTGAGAAGCTAGTGAATGCAATTTTTGCTAAGGTAAGAAATTTGAAGACTTCTTGTATTTTCCATCAATTTGATTGGTGACTTGGCATGGAATATGATATAGATACACAATGTATTGATAGGAATTGATCAAGTGAACCCATTTAAGAAAATATTTACTATTTTGAAGTGTTCTTGACTTGAGAAAGTAAGCCACTTAGTAGGCTTAAGGGTAGTTTTGTGTTTTTGGAATAAACTAACTTTGTGGATGGGTTGAGTGTGATTTGTAAAAATTCAATCTAGTGAACCATATGGGTCTGATCTAATTTTTAGGGTGTCAATTATTGCTTCATGGTTAGACTCAAGAACTTTCCACAAGATATTATTGCATGGTCTACCTCCATATTTAATCAATTGAACATTAGATGTAACAACTAGGTGAGAATAATGAATAATATTTTTATGAGTTTCAAATTCCTCAAACAACCACACATTGGATTTCTTCATTGGGTATCTTCTTAGCCATGTTCCAGTAATAACCATATACCCCATAGGATATTCTAGGCCTTCTCCATCTATGATTGGGGCTATCAATTTTTTTTTCCTCAACACAATGACACAAATAATAAGATGTTCCTTCTTTATTATTTTCTTCTACAACAACCGCATAAACATGACCTACATCACATTATACAAAAATAGTTAATTTCAATAAATGATTCATAAATAAGTTACATAACATGAGAAAAACTATAAATTTTAACAAAATAATGTAGATATATAATACCTGGTTGCACTAGATCTGATATATGGTCAAATTCAATTGATGATTCACTCATTGTGAGTTGTAGAGCTCATGGAGGTTAATAGGTGTCAAGTGGATATAATTGTCTACAACACCATTCATCAACCCACTCTTTTGACTCACATTCATCCCAAAATGAATACATACATGAAGAGAAAAAGCATGTCATTTTCCTTGTATAAATAGTCCATGAACCTGCATTTGAACTTATAAAAGAGTGCAACTCACTAGATCCCATTAGTGTACAACAATCTTCATATTTTATAAAATTAGATTCTTCTACCAGCCAAAAAAACATATGAACTATAGACTTACCCTCATTATCTAGACCCGTTGTTGAGTTGCACCATCCCACGATGGATTTTTCATTGATCAATTTGGCACCATATTTGTACTTCAATTCTTCTCTTGCTAGGGCTCTTTTAACACATGTTCCTGCACCATCATGTTCTCCTTTTCCATGTCCGGCCTCAGTGAAATTACAAATTTTTGAACATTGATTATCCTATGCATCTTGGTCAACCAATAGAACATTCACACATTCTTGAATTGTGATGTACAATTATCTGACCATATGATGTGTTTATCAAATATGATATGTCTATTATTCAAATTTCTATAGAAGATCTTAAAACAACCTCACACAAAATCGATGAGTGTGCATGATCATTACTAATATATAAATGGTACTCCCTCAAAATATTTATTTCTTCCTTTGTGCTATCGAGAGCATGAGTGAATACTATACGCAAAAATATGGAAACATGAATAGAGTTGTAGTATTGCGATTGCACTTCATTTTGTGGCTGTAGAGTATAGTTCTCTACAAAATCAACAATTGACACAATGGTACCAAGAGGAAATGTGTCCTTGCATAACTTGAATTTCTCATCTAACCATCAAGCTCTGTGTGTATGTTGTGCATACTCATACACTATCTTCTCTCAAAATATAGTCATAAAATTTGATACACTTATTTCTTTACTCACTAATTCACACCTCTTGGATTATTTCCATCTTTTGAAGTGTATGCCATTGAATTGTATTTTCCAAAACTAACTAGTTCATTTCTAATTACATGTGTATTCTCTGTGTGTATACATATTTGCAAACATTACAAACCACCACAACTATCACAAGTTCCTTCTAAACATGATTTCTTATAAAAAATTGTCAAGTTCTCTTGTATAAAAAACACTTGAGATGAAATATCTTGCTAATTTAGGTGGAAAATTTATCGTACACTCTGAAAAATATTCTTAGTATGCAAATTAACACATATATGTTGGAAAATATCATAATACATAGCAAATTCAATATGGATCCTACAACAAAAAGTAGTCCGTGAGTGATTTATTTTAACATTAAAAAGGTTTTCCCATTTCAAAATACCTTTTACTAATTTGTATTTCAGGATGTGTCTTTTTAAACTTATTAAAAATTGTGTTTGTGTCATATCCATTTTTTAGGATGCGATTCACGGTTTCAAGAACCAATTCTATTTTTTTTTTATTTTAACTCATCAACTATGTCTTTGTATTTTTGTGGTAGTCTATTAGAGAATGCCCATAATTCATTGTTATTTATATCTTCAATTATTTCACGACGCTCGAGAGATTTTAATAGTATTTTCCTACTTATTTTTAGTGTAATACTTGTTTTTCTAATTAAACAAGTCTTTTTTGTTTCTTTACTTACTATAGTTGATGTAATAACATATTGGGTAGTATTATTATATTTGGTACGTGAGGTTGGACCTATTGATTGGTATGCATTCATTAGATTTTTTACAATATATTTTTCATTGTTCGTCTTAAATGTTGTTAGACCAAGGGTCTTCATAGTAGGTCTATAATTAATATTTTTCATCATTTCAAAAAACAATTCACATCTATCTATTTCATTTAAGTCATTAAAATATGTTTTCCATATCTGATTATATTTTCTTCTATAAATGCGTTGACTAATCTTATTAGTCATTGGGATTAAAATATTTTCATCAATCTCAAGTAAAATTTTGGGTGTTTTCCGAAAAATTTTAATATGTGATTTCAATGGAAATGATTTTTGAATATCATATAAATATTGTTCATTTTCTATTTGTCATTCATCTTCATAATTTGGTAAAGAGTGTGTGTTTTCAATAGGTTGGTCATTTGGTGTAACATCTATGTTTAAATTTGGCATTGCATTGTCATTCATTGAATATTGACTCAATTTGTGTTTGAGGATATGTTTCACCATCAATTTCATTTGGAAGAGATGACATACCTTCATCTCCATGCATTGATTTCTTTTTTCATGGATTTTTGCACTTGCTCCCTTGTTTTCTTGTTTCTTGGTTTTTTGGACGATATGTACGGTCTTTGGTAATATCTCCAATCTCTCGTAAATACATGTTAAATTTCTTTTTCATGCCATTTTTTCATTTGTTCCCTTTGTTTTTCCAATTGCTCGAGTGTTTGCCTTCGTGGTCTCCTCCCCATAATTCTCAAATATCTTTATCACCACAAGACAATTGACAAAAAAATGTTAATGAGTGTTAGGAATATAAAAAACAATACAAACACACTTGAATATATCAAATAATGCTTAAATATTTCACAAAACAATCTCTATAAAAATATATATATAAAAATGTTTTAAGAAGAATAAAAAGTGCAGGAATATGTAGGAATTTGCAGACAACCCATGACTAGTGGGACCAAAATCACGAGTTCTTTTTGTTTTTTTGTGTGTGTTTGGATTTCAATTTTAAGTGTGCTATAATGTGCTCACGTTATAAAGTGAGTGTGCTCAATATTCTTGGGGATTGAAATTCCCAATCCATAGGCTTGGATTTTCCTTGGATATCTAAACCTAAGGTTTGGATTGTGTAATCCATGAATAAATTTGTGTTTGAGAAAAACATCTCATGTGTACACCCCAATATCTCATACATCATAACATAATATTCAAAAAAATATACTACGATGTCAAGCTCGGTTTTACCTTGGTGACGCATATACTTCTTTCTAAAATATGATTAGTTTAAGGTTTTTATCCATAATTTATTTTACTAGTGCCTTCTTTTCTTTCCAAAACATATGCATATGTTTTGGTGCAAAATTTATGATTTTTCATCCAAATTTTAAAAAAAGTGGTTTCGTCTAAACTCCATTCTACAAACTTTAAAAAAACAAAAAAAGTTTTTTTTTCTCAAAGTTACGGGGTGTGTACATAAATATTTCATTTTCAGGATGTGTGCACTTTGAAAATTAATAAAAATTATATATTCATCCAAAAATTATGAAAAATTAGTGAGACCTTGAACATGGTATTAGCTAACTTTCTATGAAGGGAATTTTTTTATAAAACTAAAAAAATGGGGGCACACACACAATAGGTTCTTATCTTTTTGACACAAAAATAGACATACTTTTTGTGTGCACCACATTTGACCCTCTTAATATCCACCATTTAAAAAAAATTTAGTAGTTTAGAAACTAGATTTTGAGATCTATGGTACTTATTCTTATCACTTTGTCAAATTTTGAGCATATGCATGCCAAATTATTAGATGAAGTTCAGGTTTTGTTGATTTTAGGAAAAATGTGTCCACTTTTGACCCCCTTTTGGTCCCCCATTTCCATGCACTTAACCCACAAGATCATAGGAATATAAGTTAGATGTATTTATAGACACTAAAAATTGGGACAAATTCCCTTAACCCTCGTTAATTAAATAAATTCATACTATACCCACTCATGTCCCTAGTGCACACATGTTAATTAATTTCATTGCAATAATCAAATTAATTAATTACCTCACCCATCCACCTCACCTATCCACCTCACTCAAAGACCCATTCACAACCTATTAATTAATTAAGACTAATTCTATACCAATCCTAACCAACTAAGACTTAGTCTAAACCTAACATTAACTCCCACTACCTCTCCTAGAAGAACTCATACTTATCTGGGCGGACTCTATCACTTGAGACCTGGATTAAGGATATCAATCACGCAAAAAATAGAAAAGATCAAGCCATTTTTGGAAAACCTAGACTTATCTTCCTTAATCGACATCAGTTATTCCTCAACTAGTGCCAGTCACCTAACCACCATCGGTTACTTTATATATAATTTTACAACCTTTTACCCAGGTTGGTCATTTTCATTTTTGAGAGAACTATTGCATTCAAGTGCGAATCCAAAGCCTCTCAGCATCCAGACAACAAAAATACTTAACCACAGGCCCAAGAAAGCATCCAGTTCTCCTTCCAGAGCATCGAATATTCATGGGAACATTATAGGAGTATTCTACAACATTGACTCCAAAATCTCTTCACAAATCAACTACCCTCCACCTTCACCTACCATATCTGTAAATGTAAGTAAGTATACGTGATTTCAATCATATTTTTCTTGCTTAAAGTATAGATTCCTTACCTCTTTCATTATACTTTATTTCTGCATGTATTCCTTTATCTCCACCTCCTCACCAATCTACCAACCCAACCACCTATAGCCTTTTTTCCTTCCATAACTTCCCCTCTATATCCTTGAGTCTTCTTAGTAATATCACAAACCTAACCACACCCTTCTTACTCTTTGTGCAATCACAGAGAAGCCCAAAACCACTTTTATCAAATTATTGTCAATTTCCCCTACCGACACCAGTTACCTAACTATCATTGGTTTCACCTCTATACCAACATCGGTCACCTGACTGATATCGGTCTCTTGTGTCATTTCATTATTTTTGACCAACAAGCCTCTCGATCAACTAAAACTAATCCATACCTTACCCAATCAAATCCTAGACCCTGTAAGACCTGCCAAAACCCATAATAACCTACCAAACCTCCATATTTAATCATAACCTTGCCTATTAGATTATATTTGCTTATTGTATTTACACGAGATACCTAAATTGTATAACTATAGTAGGATTTCCTTACTTCATGATATTTTCATTAAATTGTATTTAAAAGTGGATTGACAACCTTATAGGAAGCGCATCGTTTCCTAGATCTAGCACTCACTAGAAAGTCCACTAACCTATATTATTAATACTATTTAATGGTCTTGTTGTGTTTCTTATATAGGTCGTTCCTCCTAGCTAAAGGGAAGCTCTTCATGATCAACTTGGATCAAAAATTTAGTAATGCGTGCATTCAACCTTCGACCTACATCTCACAGGTATTCTTCCTAACCTATTTCCTATTCATTTTTAACCAAAAAAAAAAATTAGGTGAAACAACATTATCAATTAAAAATAGTGGTATTCTAAACTTTATGATAATGTTATCTTTGATGAAATTTCACACTACCTCCGAAAAGGCTTGCTTGACAGAATATGCTTCACCCACTTGACGAAGTAGTCTATTATAGTAAGCACATATAAATGAAAAAAATTATGAGGATTGAGAACACCAATAAAATCTAAACCTCATTATTAAAATGGTTCTTCAATGACCTTGAGTCTAAGAGGTAATGCTCATAGTTTGGGTCTTCCAATAAATTGTTGGTATGCCTCACACGTAAGATACCAATTCATGAAAATATTGAAAAGGTGTAGGCTAGTAATATCATGCCTAAAGAATTTTTTGTGTAGTGACTTGAGGTGAGAAGTTTTCCCAAAAACATTGTCATGGACTTATTTGAGTAACTTCTTTGGTTGAGATTTATCAATGTAACACAAAAAAACAAAATCAATACCTCTTTTGAAAAGGGTATTATCCAAAAGCACATAACCGGTTGATCATATTTTGATAGATCTATTTTCTTTGAGGATTAAATGATTGGGTGATTAACTAAAAATGTGAATTTAATATGTTAATCTAAAATATTAACAAGGGAATAACTAATATAAATGTGATTTAAAACACTAAATAATTTTATTTAATATTTTTAATGAAATCAAATAATGAAAATGGGAATGGATAGGGTACTAACCTGAAATTAACTTACCTTGTTGTGTGCGGGACTAGGAATAATTATGTGCGAGATAGTACAAAGACTTATAGTGCTACCCAAGAAATTATAGTGAATGAAGATCTGCACTGGACCTGGGGCACTGGGAGAGGACTGGGTACCTAGGACACCTCGGTCTCGTGATCTAGGTGATTTAGTCTCGTGAAAAATCTCGGGGTCTAGTTCCAACAAGGTTGTAAGGTCTTCGTAGTACCTTCGTCTTGGTTGTTTGGTTGTCACAATATCCTTGCTAATGTCGTTGTAGTTGTATGATGAAGATCTACCTGCAAAACCCCATACAAAGCATCAAATTCCTAAAAAATAAATATGTAAATGAAGGGGTCAGACTGACCTTAGCTGCCATAATGGTGGACTTATGACTAAGTTTTCCCTACATTCTAGACCTAATGTAGTTCTATGTGCTTGTGTGTGAAATTTTGATTCTAGGGTACTCTAGCGTCGATTGGCAGAAGTAGGGAAAATAACTAGATGTAAGATGAAAATGGTGGATGGAATAGAATGAATACAACCCTTTCCCCCTATGCTTATGTGATGCAGATGTAGAAGATGCCCAAATGTAGTCCTTTTCCTTAGTAGATAGCTAGCTCTTTATAGTAAGACGTCCGCCCATTATATGATGAGTATGTTATGTTTATATAGGGATCCCTTGTTCAAATTTCAACACTAATGGCCCAACAATGTCAACTAGCACCTAGGGGAATGTAATAAAAAATTTAGAGACCGACTTCAAACTTTAAAATGCAAACAAAGTGCAACCAAACCGGGGTGCCCAAAAAAGAGGACCTGGGCGCCAATATGCACCCCAACACCTTTCCAGGTGCCCTAGCTAGAGAATAAAGATGAAAAACAATCAAATGATGAAAACTAAGAGCTTCTAAAAGATGAATGAAATCTGTATAGAAAACTAATTGCTGTGTGAGACTAGTGACAATGACAACTAACCAACTAACAAAAAGACTAAGGGATGAGCCATTAGTGAATATTTTTACTACGTGAGATCCATATATAAAATAACATACTTGGAGGTATAAATGTAATAGTAAGTGTGTGATTTTGTGACTACATTGGGAATTCTCTATAAGTGAGGAAATGTGCAATGTTTGTATACCATTCATCTATACCACTAAGGAACAAGACTAAGGGAAATATTTTGTGGTTTTTATCTTTTTTGTTTAGTATTTGGATCATTCTATGTAATGATATAACATAAACCAAAACTATGTATAATATTGGTAGGTTTGATATATAATTCATATTATTGAACCTTATTTATCCATTCCCCCCTTTGGGATCCTAACACATGTTGTGTTAGAATAGACTTAAGTGTTGAATTTGGAATCAATACTATTGTGTGAAAATTTAGGATGTAATACCTAAAATGTTTGATATCCTTGAATACGACATAAGTATCATTTTTGTAGACACCTAAAATCCACTTACGTAGGCTTTAGTGCTAAGATTGCACTAATTATCCTCTTTCTCATCATTTCCATAATAATTAGTGTTTTTATGCTAATTAGCTAACCTTCCTCTTCATATTCCTTAATTAATTATCCTTCCTATCATTAAGGATGCTGATTAACGAAATTTTGTTAATTAATATCCACTTCTACTTGGGTTAATTAATTATTATTAATTAATTACGCTCGTAACTCTAAATCAATAAATTACCATTTATTGGATCAAATTCCTCTCTTACATCCCGTAAATCATACTAATTTTCCTCTAATTAGCTTCTATAAGCTTACATCTACCTATTAATTAATCACCTTTGATTAATTAAAACATCCCCAACTCCCATGACTTACTAATGACAAATTAAACTCTTCTAAATCAAGATTACCTTTTATAAAGCAACCTTATCCATTCCTAATCTTGTTTTACCTTTATCCCACATTCATCAATTTGCTAGCCTTGCCTCTTCAAGAAAGCTATATAAAGAACCCTCCTTACCTTTCTTCTTGCACCATGCTTTGAATAGTGAAAACTATAAGCATTTTGATCTTGAGCCATTCTCCATTGTTGGAAATAACTTCTCCATCTTGTATCCTTTCACTCAAAATTGAGTAATATGGGAAGATCCAAAATGGCCTTGTATCCATTCTTGGTGAGATTCCATTCTCAATCCTTGAGATCAAGCAACAATCCACTTTGATTTCTTATGTTCTTCATAGGTTCATAGTTTAAGTTAGCAATCATAAAGAGTAGGAAATAACTTAGCATGTAGTTTCATTTATGCATTGAAGAAGAATTTCCTTTAAGCTCTTATCTTGATGGTTCATTGTTTAATTAACATTTTCTTTTGAAGCTATGTAGATATTAGTTTCAATTTATAGATTAGTTAATAAAACATGAGCACACTTTTCAATCGGTGAATATTTCACTTCATGATCCTTTGATGCACATCTCATAAAAGTAATGGGAGACACAATTCCTTCATCATTTTTTGTAGTATGATTATTTACAAGGTATAATTTGATGCATAACTATAAACAATGAAATGTTTTGTAAATTTTGGGCACACTAAAATAAAATATTTGGAAATAGTGGCCTTGATACTTCAATTTTTTCTTTACCTTTTGTGTTCCACAGGAAGATTGTTTTTCCCTTCATCACAGTGGTGATGTGGTTGGTAAGTTCTAAAAAATTAAGAACATATATTCTTAAAAATTATACCTTCCTAAAAATGGAATGTACTCTAGTTTTTCTTATGGGGTGAGTAAGGATATAAATAGCATTAACTCGGTATAGGTCAATATTTTCTCTTTATTTAAATACTATGTGACTAAGTAGGATGTGTTGGTGCTTGATTTGATCCTCTATATAAATCATTCATTTCCCTATACCCCGTGGTTTATTGTCATGTTTTTTGGTTTATCTCTTTGGATTTGTATCTTCTTATAGTACTTTGCATTATCCCAAGATTTATACTTGAGGAAACCATGTCCTTGTAGGGTCAATCATTCATACCGAGCTAACACTTTAATGTCGGCATGTTTCCTATAGATTTGGTGATTTGCAAGTTTCAAGGGGGCATGAGTGAGGCCTTAATGACCTTGGTGGTATAATTGATCCTTGAAATTAAGCCCCTTTCCTCTAAAATCATGCCTTATGTAATTCTACAAGCTTGTATTCTTGCAATTTTGAAACCTACAATGTCACCTCGACACTGATAATGGAATACTCTAAGCATTTGGGCGTAAGTGGACATAATAAGAATTTTTACAATTTTCACACACTTGGAAAGTACAAAGAAAATTATGAGGACCGGAAAGGGAATATTACAAGTATTAAGAATACAATTTTTTTCGCTTCATAGTTTGTAATTCCACATTTTTGTAAAGTTACAAGTTACTCCCTATCCATGAAGCAAGATGGTGAGGAAACATGGCATGATTTGGTGACACTTGATAAAGAAAACATCCTCACAAATTTGTAGTTCACAACTTCACAATTTTTTCTAAGTTACAAGCTACCACCTCATCTCCTGGGCGACGGAGGACATGTGGAGTTTTATAAGAGAACCTCGGGCAAGATGTTCCTTACAATATTATAGCTTGCATGTTCATATTTTTAAAAAGATGTCAATTGATCCCCTACCTCCACTACTACCAATTGGTCCATGTGTATGGCCCACTTTCAAAATTGAGTTCAAGGATCAATGGATTTGAATGTGAAAAAAATATGGAGGGATTCCGCCATTAATGGATATGTGTGAGAGATTATATGTTTAAATAATTTGGTTAAGTCCCGCACTCTGTATTCAAAACTCATGATTGTCGAGCACTCTAGATCACTAAAGAAAGAAGAAAATCCATAAACCCTGTGGATGAGACTCATTTGTTGTATTTTTGAATTGGAATTAGTGTTTTGATGTCTTCTTTTCACCTAGAACATGAAATTACAGTTGTTTTTGTGCATGGGTAAGTATTTTAATGTGGTATATTTTCATTTTTCTGTGTTATGGGTTTATAATGGGTTGTGAGACGAGTTATATTTTCAATACTTGGGCAATTAAAAGGATTGATCTATATCAAATTTAGCATCAAATTCAAGGGGAAGATATCATACCTTGTTTACAATTTCCCAAAAATCATAAGTAGTTATAGCACATAGAAAGGATAATAGAGAACACACCTTATTCAAATTTTACTTAATGATCAAGCACACATGCATCATCAAAATCTGATATAACAACATCTTCATTCAAGGAAGATTGTTCTTAAGGAAATGAGGTAATAAGAATTTATCACACCAATCAATGATGTTTTCTTCTTCAATAGATAAAATTCTTACACTCAATGGATCAAGAACTTCCCTATTGTCTCTAGGTGTTTTGTTGCCTATCATTTTAATCCATAGGTCCATTTACTTTATCATCTACTCTATGATATCCTCTAAATATTTTTTGATTTTGATTTTGATTTTGAACTTGAGGGACCAAAGATAACCATTTATCATATCTTACTAGCTTACATGAGATTTTTTAACTACCACTTTCAAGTTATTAACCACTTCTTCCATATCAATAGACTTTCTCGCTTGTTATTTTTTAGGGTTGACAAGTTTTACCCCTTCCCTTTTGGCAGTTTTCTAGCAACTTTGATTTTGTTTTCTATTTAAATGGTAATGTTGAATATTTTCCTTAGACCCATGGGGTTATTGTCTCTCAATTAATAGGCTTCCTTTTTTTCAAATGCATCAGAATAATTGATTCACCAGGACTCACCACTCCATCTCAAATTAGTGGTAATCTCATCAAGGTCTTATTGAACATCGTGTTGAAATCTTGTACACATTCATTGGGATTTTTCTTTATGTTTTCAAATTCAGAAAAGAGGAACCTGGGTTCAGTCCTATCACCATATTGAATTCTAAAGGCATTCATCATTTCATCCTAAGATTCAATTAAACCATGAGGAAAGGAATCAAACCACTCTTTTACATATTCTTCAAGAGTATGCACAAATAACTTTAGGAAAACATTTTCATTTTCTATTTCATAATCATCAATAATATTTTGAAATAAATTAATATTTTGATCACCACTAATAGCATTATTTCCTTGAAATTTAGGCAACATATTCCTGATTTCATTAGGCACCTCATTTGGATATCTAGACATATCCCCAAAGTTGATGGTTTGAATGCTTGAACTCTTAAAGGGACACTTGGAGGACGATGATCCATATTATTCTCAACTAGATTTTGGACAAACGGATCAACAAGGTTTAGAAAAAATGGTCTACGAAATAGAGGAGGGTCAATATTTACAATTTTTTTAAAGGATCCCCTCCAAAAATTGAAGGCCTAGAAGCTTTTTCAAAATAATATGGAGTAGGAAAAAAGGATGCTAGGTTTTCGAGCTATCGGGAGAACTCAAATATTCTTCTATCAAATGAGAACCAACTAGATCAAATGTTTGTATGTTCTTACCTTGTGAATTATGATCAACAAATGGCTTCCAAACCTATCTCCTTTTCTTCTATAATGTACCCTACTCAGGAAACATTTATTTAGCAAAGTCTAATATGAATGAAGATATCAATCCTTCCAGCTTTGTAAATGTAGAATCACCAACAAAAATATAGCACTAGTCAAACCCAGAACTCAGAATGGAGTCACCACTAGAGATTGCACTCTAGACATGATATATCAACTTCAAATGCACTAAATCATACTCCAAAAAAAAAAAAATAGATGAAGAATTGATAAACCCTTCTTAAACCATAAGAATTGATAAATTTTGATTGAAATCCTTGGAAATGACACCATAAGGGTGTTAGTTCCTTATATAACACTCCCCAAAAAGAATGAAATTCAGATTTTCATGGAGAGGGAGGAAGGGAGGAAGGGAGGAAGATAGACCTATCATTGTTTCATTTTTTAATGGGGATGGATCTATCTCTATCTTCTCCTTGTTAGTTTATGGAGCCTTTTTCATGTTAGATGTTTTGTAAATTGTACACTACAAGTAATGTACATTCTTCATGTATCTTAGGATAGGAAGGAATGAAAGATGAGTTTATCTCGCCAAGAAGAGTACATTAAGAAGTTCTTGGAGAGATTTAGTATGAAGGATGTTAAACCAATTGGGACCTCTTTGGCGTGCCATTTTAAGTTATCTAAGGAGAAGTGTCCCAAGACATAGGAGGAGAGAATCTAGATGTCTAGGGTACCTTACTCATTTGCAGTCAACATCTTGATGTATGCCACAATGTGCATTAGACCAAACATTTCTCATGCAAAGTGGGAGTAGTGAGAAGGTTCATGAGTGATCTAGGTAGAGGGAACTAGAAAGCAGTAAAGTGGATCCTTCTATATTAGAGAGGGACCATGGAGGTAGTTTTGTGCTACAATGGATTAGATACCACTTTGCGTGGTTATGTAGATTCAGACATGGCTAGAGATTTACATAGAAGGAGGAACACAATAGGTTATGTGTTTATTGTAGGTGACACAATAATGAGATGGATTTCATGACTGCAAAAGATTGTGGCTTTGTTAACCATAGAGGATGAGTATGTTGTTTCCAAAGAGGCAAGTAAAGAGATGATTTGGTTACAACAGTTTCTTGAGGAGTTGGGGCATAAACATGAGGAAGCAATTATACATAGTGATAGTCAGTGTTATACACCTAATAAAGAACTCTACTTTCCACTTTAGGAAAAATCATATACGGTTAAGGTACCATTTTATCGGGACAAATTTGGATGAAGAGAAGGTAAATCTAGTGAAGATTCATACCAGTACAAATCTTGTAGACATGACGACCACGATAGTTACGGGAGAAACCAAAGCTATGTTAATATTTGGTTGGCCTTTATGCATGACAGTGAAGGGTTGAGAAGCTTTCTCAGTGAAAAATAGTCTCTAATTGGGATATTGTTAGTTTATGGATCCTGTTTTCATGTTAGATGTGTTGTAAATTATACATTCTTCATGTATCCTCACTAGGGTACGAGGCGGAAACCCTCGAGAATTTTTTTTTTTTTGGGAGTAACCTAAAAATGTGGTCTTTTCATGTATTAATTATATGGGTGGTATTTAACCCATAGGTTTATGGGTTAGTTTTTTGGCCCATGGTATTAGTACCCATGGTATTGTAAAATTTCCACCTACTATTGTGGTTATATATAGTGGGTGTACAATAGGGAGTAATATATATGGGTGTGTGAATTCAAGTGTGAAATTTAGAGATTTTTTTAGCATAAATCCAAAAAGATTTGTGAGAATACTGATATGAGAGTGGTTTACACTCTTGTTGGAATGCAATAAAATTTGAGCAATTATTTCTTGGTGGATGTAGCTTGTATTGGGTGAACCACATTAAATCCTATAGATTCTTGTTGTGTATTTTGTTTCTATATTTTTGTTCATAGTTATTATTACTGTGATTGTGTGGGATTGATCCAAATATATATTATTGTTTATCCCTAACAATACTCATGATCAAACCTTCTAGGGATGACAACAAGGAACTTTACAGAGGGTGTGGTTATTCACTTTTTGTTTTATGGATCTGCCTGAACCAAGGTGAGAGGACCTAAGGGGTGGCTTGAAAAGGGGGAATACTAGGTTTTAAACTATTAAACCTTTTGGAACCACTATTTGTGATCAAATACAACCAAAAATGTAATTCTCATTCAAATAATGGTCACATAAGCATTTCCAACACTTGATACATTAGACACAAACCACTAAATATAGGTTTACGGTGGTCACAAAATCATTTTAAAGGAATCTATTGACAACTTGGAGTGAAATGATACTTGAGATGATAGTCTTCATAAAAAATAACAAACCCGCTCAAAATATGCACAAGATGTTACATTTGCAGAAAAATATCATGTTGAATTAACAAATAAAGATGAAATATGTAGGGGTAGGGTGATGGATAATGTAAGATGAGATGAAATAGGATGGAAGTGGAGGGAAATGAGACTAGTGAGAGGAAATAACTACATTAAATTTTTTATCTTAATAGTTATTCATGCATTCAAGCATGAATTCAAAGGAAATCACCCTCCAAAGGTTATTTACCCTCATGGACACCCAAATATGGTAAATAAGGAAAAATAACTCTTAAAACCATAAAAAATACACCTGAGAATGAAATCTCATACACTTATCACACCAAATTTCTAACACCAAAGGAAACCTTAAGGAAAACAAGTATACTTATAATTGAAGAAGGAGAAGCATATTATTCTTCTATAAGAATCCATGGGAGAAGGATTGGTTTTATATTTGTTTACAAGAAGGAACATTAAAATTGTTTTGTATGTCCATTTACAAATGAGACAAGGAAACATGTAGGAATGAGTCTCGATAATGGCTATACAATAAAACCACCTACTCCATGAACCTACAAATGACAATCACAAGTCACCATTCTTTAAAAAGTTGCTTCAAAAAATAGAAACCCACACTTTTAAATTAGAAACCTCAAAAAATCCAACCAAAAAAATTCATTTATGAAGATAAGCCTTCACTCTTTATACAAAAATGTATCAATCCTAAAGGAATATCCCATAGATTTTAATATGAGGAGGTGAGTATGCTACTTGGTGATCTGTATGCTTAGGAGAATCAATGGAAAATCATTCAATCATGAGGATGACTACATGTGAAAGGTCCAAGTGTCTACCCCTTTATGCTCTAATCATCTATTCTTCATTTTGTGGGGAAGGAGAAGCATATTATTCTTCTATAAGTGGGAGAAGGAGGATCAAAATGAAGTATCTCCAATTGTTTTGGCATCATTCATCTAGTGAAAGTGACCGATAACAACCAAAATATTCACAATTAAAATATCATGAATTAATTCACCACTTCTTGCAAGATGGATCTCTTTGGGAAGCCTTCTCCAAGGTGTTCCCAATGTTCTTGATTTGAGGTGAAAGGGATGCGAGATAAAATTTATGGGAAAAATTCAAAACTAGCCATTTTGAGAAAAAACTCCCTTGTTCTCGTAGCTTCCAGGATAATCCACCTTTTCCTTGTGGCTTTCGAGCATTCATTTCATATAGTGGCTTTTGATTTTATTATGTCTATCATGGATTTTTATTATCTCATGGGCATTCCTTGATCCGTGATTTTCTTTCGTTCCATGGTTTTAACAAATTCATGGAACACTAAATGTCTTATGTCCGTGGAACACCAAAATTTATCGTCCCACATGTTTTTCATTCTTTCAAACTTAGACATTTGATACTCCCACACTTTAATGGTGCAAAGATTCAGCTCCTTTGTTATGTTACATCCTTTCCCCATGACCATATTTCATTGTTTTACAACATTTGTAACTCGTGGAAAAATATACCTCGGGGGAAACCCATGGAACATTAAGTTATTTGTTCCATGGGATATATCATTTGTCACATTCTAACTTTATTCTTCTTCATAGTTTCTTGTGGAACTTCCTCTAAGCATTGTGACTTATTTTGAGTGGAATACATCCTTTGTTTCATGGAAATGACTAATTCTGCAGAACACTTTAATCACCAAGTTTGCGAAGCATTAAGTTTCTTCATCCCTTTGTTCCACAAATTTTTGTTACATGTTCCTTTATCTCATGGAGCACTATCTTCTGGCTTCCATGGATTCTTTTTCTTCTTCAAACATGCAAAATATTACATTCTATTCAATCCGTGGAATACTACCCCTTGAAATCCACATAACACTGTAACTTTTTGACATCATCAAAACCAAAGGGAAAGTTAATATGTAAGTGCAAATCCACATTATAGGGTTGTAACATGACACAAACATAACTTTGAGGATCATGAAAGCATCAAGTAATTTATAGAATAAAGGGAACAAATGGGGACAATTGAAAGGCCACTTCATTATGTTTTAAAGGGTTTTGCAAAGATGGTGTCAAGACACAAAGTGATCAAAATGGTCACTAACATCATCCAAAACTTTATTACTTATCCTAATACTGATCATGTTAGAAAAATATTTTTAAGTTTTCTCCCGAGATAAATAAACTATTCTATAAAGAACTTGTAAAGATTTATAACACTAAATTCATACACCATGTCGACTATTCGAATGGGTCTCAAAAAATTTCCTCATTCATAAGAAATTCATGTTTTTCATTCAAATTTGTATTGACTTTCATAACCTAAAATTCACTTTTCTAAAGTATAATTTCCCCATTTCCTTCCATTGATCATCGTTGATACCATGATAGTATATAAGATGTTATCCTCATGGATGAATTCTCGGGATATAATCAAATCCAAATAGCGCATAAATATAAACATGATACAATAATCAACACCAAATGGGGCACCTATTACTATGTTAAAATTCCTTTTAACCTTAAGAATGATGTGATGTAGGGGCATCTTCAAGAAAACCAAAATTACAAATTCTCCTTATTCATGATTATAAAGGGTGTGATAACATGTATTGAGTTCCTAAGAGGGAGTTTTAGGTGGTTAAGTACTCACAAATTTGAATTCTTAAGTTTCCCTCCAAAAGTGTAATTCAAATTCCTAAGGGTGTATAAGAGAAATGTAATTTTAGATAAGAAGGGAAAAGTATCTTGATGGGTTGTTATGAGTCCTAGGATGGGTAATGAGTCTTAAAAGCGGATGTAGGTCATGAAATGTTTGAAAAAGTTGTAAAATGACTCACAATGTGTTAAGAGGCATATGAAGGGTCATGTATGAGTCATCAAGGGGTAGTTAGGGTTAAATAAGAAGTTACATGAAAGGGTTTAGATTCAAATAAAGGAGAGAGAGAGAGATTATGGAAAAGACATTCCTTGAGGATGAGGATGATGGAGGAATGCTAGAGAAACAAAATTTTGTATGTAATACAATTATGAGGGAATAAAAATATCGTTTTGAGATGATTCTCTCTAAAATTTTAAGGTTTTATTGATATCCTCCTTAGTTAAGTATTCTTATGATTCATTCCTTACAATATAACTCTAAATGTAAATAAATTGATTTGAGTAATCGGGTTGGCAAAAGGATCTAATACCCTATTTTGGTTAAGTTTGAAAAAGCTAAAGATTATATGCATGACTATAATAGCTCTTGGGAAGGCATAAGGATGAGTTAGATATTTGGTTTATGTAAAGAAAGGTTGTTGAATTATGATTACATGAATGGAAAAATAAATTCCCCTTGATATTCCCCTATTACACGTTACAAAACCTTAAGTACAACAAGATTTGTGATTATGTATTCCAAATAAATAAAATCCTACATGTTTGTTAGTAAGATGAGTGTATGGAATGTATGTTATATTATTTAAGATCATAAGAGAGTAGTGTTTTAATGAACAACAATATTTCTTCACTTGGACATATCTAACTCCTTGTTCAAGAGTGAGGGTTTGCAATACCCGGTCCCAATGAGAAAATAGGTGGGATTTTAGTGGATTGTGATATATTACTCATGGTTTTAATATATTGTTAGAAAAATACCTTGAAGGGGGTGAATAAGACTTTGATATGAAATTTGAGACCTTGAATCCAAATATGAAGAAATATATAAGCTTTTCAAGCTTTTTGGGTTACTATAGTGTGCTCGATTAGGGTTTTGATGGAAAGTTAGATTTGGAACCTCAAAAAAATGAATTTTTACTTGAAAATTACAAGTTAACATGATGACAAATCATTAAAGTATATTTTGAAATAATTTTAGAAAATTAAGGGTGAAATTAGGATATATTCAAGACAGTCTCCTAGAGGGTATGCATGCACAATGTAAGTCCTATTAACAAAGGAAGTAGGGTTTATACTTATCCAAAGATCATGAAACTTTAGGGACATCTAGAAAAATATAATGGGTGCTCAAAAGGTGTATATTACATCTCAAATCCCTATTCATGATAATATATGATTGATGAGAGATTGGGAGCAAGGCTAATAGGAGACTTTGAACTAGAGGATAAAAAGTGTGATTGATGAGAGAAAGAAAAAAGTTATATTATAGAATTTTTCACACACCCTATTGATGATAAAGGGTATCTAAGGAAGTTTTTATTATTTTTTGGGTAGTATTAGAACCCTCCAACTAGGAATATTCCAAAGGAAATGGTCTTAAGAGACCTATAGAGGCGATCTAAGAGCTAGTTAGGTGAAATATTAATGTTTATGATATTTTCTATAAAAATGATTGTTTGAACATCAGTTGTTTGAAGTGTGTAATAGGGTGAATGAGTGTATGCATGAGAAGATTAGTTATGTTAATAAACAAGAAACTAGCTAAGTAGTTCCATGATCTAACTAAACCTATCATAAACATCAAGATGAGTGCTAAACAAGATAACTTCTATAATAATGAATTAAACTAAAACACTATCATTTTATCTCTAACTACTCTATGATTACTTAAAACATAAATTGAACCTAGTTAAACCTATGAGAAATCAAATTAGATTTGTTTTTTTCTTCAATGGAGGTGAAGAGGTCTCTCTAAAATGGCTATAAGGCCAAGTTAGATACCCTCCTACTAACCTACTATGAAGTTATGGATGCAAGATGGAGGAGATTCAACAATGGAGGATAGCCAAGATCAAATGCCTATTAGCTTGGCTAATGCAAATGAGGTCTAATGCCAATATCTCCAAATGTGAGAGAGAAGGACTTGTGAGTGAAGTTGTAAGTTTGAAAGGGAGGGGTGACCCTTCTATTTATATATTTCCAAATGAGAGGATGTTGAAATTTGGGTGCATGTGGGACTAAATATTTTATATTAGATTAGGATAAACATGCTTTAGGTTTAGTTAAGCTTGGTTTAGGCTAGTTAACTATGGTTTAGGCTAGGTAAACTTGATTAACAAGTGATTGGAGACTCATTGAGAGTTGGGAGGGATCTGGATAACCAATTGTGGTGATAGATAGCTAGGAAGCCAGTAGAAGTGGTTTAGAGAGAACTAGGGAGGTTATGAATGGTCAAAAAGAGGAATGTTTAGATAATAAGAGAGATATTAGTCAAATAAGCTGATTATAGGAGGAATATGACTAAAATATTATCGTGAAAGGGCATCCGAGAATGGAGCGAAGTATAGGAAATTAACGAAGTATCGCCAATTGGTGGATTGGATGAAATGCTAAGTGTAAGCATATTTTAGGTGTCTATAATGAGCTAGGAAGAATTTAAGAAGCTAAATAAGGGAAAAGTTGCAAGTTTTGGGAAGAAGGAGCTAGTGTGATGGTGAAGGACAGTTTGGTGAAAATAGGTAAGATGGTTAGTTCTTTGGATATGAATCATTGTGAAGGAGTATTTAAAAATGGAATGAGGTGTTGAAAATAAACATTAAGCTTGGTGAATACCTTTAGTGTGAAATAGGTCAAATTGTAAGTTTTAGCCATTTTAGTCTATAAAAATGATCCTCATTTTTACGAGTTGGTAGGAGTTGTTGATTGAAACCTTCTTGATTTGTTGAATGCACGATGAATTATTTTTCTCTGCATTATGTTGGGGAAACCTACCAATAAGTTATGACCCATATATTACATGATCTCATTCATAAGATAGTAAAAGTATACTAGATGACCTTATCATCAAATCATGATGCATAAAGGATCATGCCCAAGACCTTGACCTCACCCTTCAACAACTCCATAAATAAAAAGTTCACCTTAATATAAGAAAGTGAATTTTTTGTGTCACAAAAGGAAAACTCCTCAGTTTCCTAATCTATAAACATGGCATAGATGTTGACCTTGCAAAGTTCAAGTCATCCTTGACATGTCGCACTCTACATATATACCTTACATCTACACTTTCTGGGCAATCTTGGGGTAATCTAGTAATTTGTCCCTAAATTTACATATCCTACTCATGCCATTAAAAACATTCTCAAAAATTCATATGTTTGATCTTCTCACTTATCCATTCCCCATTCGTCAAACTAACTACTTCATGAACCTACTATTTTACTCTAGTTTTATCCCACAGGTTTTATCCTTGGTTTTTTGGGTTTATACGACTAGTATGTTTGACCTTGGATACTTTAGTAATTTATATATCTCTTTAGGCTTCCTAAATCAATGACATCATGTCAGGTTAGCACCTTTTATCACACTTTATCATCCTTATAGCATCTACTAATTGGTTTTTTGTGCTCTTTAGCATTGTTATATCACTCTTAATTATCCCTCTAATGACCTCTTAGCTAGGTGATTTATGTCTTATTTTACTAATTATCTAATATTATTTATTTTTAGTATTTCTTATTCAAGGTTTCAAACATCTATTGTGCCCACCAAAGGTTATCCGAGCGACACCGGAAGATAAGTATGAGGTAGGTATATTTCATTTAACATTCAACACTTCATTTTAGTACTTTAGTTTAAACATTTCTTTTGATTTTGTGTTTCATATATATTTTTAAGACCATTTCATGTTTCAATATTATGAAATTTGATGATCTTTGGTTGGGGCATATGTATATATCATATTATTTATGTTTGTTAACCATTTCTTATTTGTAAGGGTTGTTGATGCATTATCCTCTGAGTGGGTGTCTTAAGGGGCCTATGAGATTGTATATGTGTTGTCCACTCAAAATTCCCCTACTTTTAAGAAGTTGAAAATTTAAAATTTTGAGGTTAAGTGTCTTTTCTGTTGTCCTGATAATGTGAAAAGTCAAGAAATTGGGAAAATCTACGTTTTTGGGTCATTTTGTGTGTTTTTCGGGCCTGTTTCGGACATTTTTTTCCCGCGTGTCCCAAGTTCAATTGGGCCCTCTATTCCCGATCGGCCGGTTTACCCGAAGTCTGTTCTTTTCGGGCCCATCAAAACTTTTTGTCCCAAATGTCCCAAGTTCACCTGGACCAGTTGTTCCATTTTCACCCGATTCACCGAGTCGCGTATTCCGCGTACTTTTGTCCCGCATGTCCCAAAAGCATTTGTGCATCCTTTCCCCGCATCGCCCGAATTAGCCGAACCACGTACTTTGCGCTTTCGCATCCCTCGTGTCCCAAATGAACCAAGTGCCATTAGTGCTAATTTTTCCCACTCTACCCGAATATCTAGTTTTTCAATTTGGTAGATATGTATTTAATGCGCATTTATTGCCTTTCTCTCTCCTAAATGGCTATATAATGAATCCCTATGTGTTTTTCACACTGCTTTCATGCTATCTATTGCTCGAACCCTTGCAACCAAAATTCCTACGCGCATATCCATTTCCCCTGCAATTCCATCCTAAGTCTAGCTTGCAGCCTTGTTCTCTGAGTTACTATCAATATGAAGATCAAATTCTAGGGCAAGAAAGATTTCACCACTGAGTCCGCCGTTCGATATCGGGGGGATAGTGAAGTTCGCCACCTTAACTTTGGAGATTTTGGACAAGGATGATGACGCGTGAACCCTTCACCGATGGCGCAGATGATTCATGACAGTGGTCTAGCTTTCGCTGGTGGTTTCCCTATCTCGGTGCAATGCGCAGACATAGTGCTCTCATGCGGGGCTCATTTCAACCCTGATTCGAGTGAATTGACAAACGTGCATGGGGAGCTCATCGCTAAACTTGACGCTGCCGCCATTGGCACTGCACTAAGGATTCCAGAAATGGACAATGCTATAGTTGTCTCCCAGAATCAAGCACAGGCCCTTTTCAATCAAGACAGTGATAACTATAAGGCGCGGGTGGTGAAGTCCTGGCTAAAAAACCCTAAGAAGGGGGCATCTCTGCCTATCAAGACTCTTTTTCCGCAGATATTTCAATGAAGAATTGTCGATTTCATAATCCCATTGGCTCGAGTCATGGGTCTACCCCTCTACAAATGAGTTCCATTTCTGGATGTGCCCGCTTATCAATATGGTGTGCGAGGGAACTCATAATATCAACTGAGCAGAGATCATCAGTATGAACCTAGCGGAGTAGCTATCTAATGTACAAAAATGAAGAAATTCTATATGACTTCATACCTGATGTATACTCTAGCAGCATCGAGGCAATGGTTTGGCTTTTCATACATCGATGCTCACAAGGATGACCCCGTGTATGCCTACTACCCACAGTTCACCCTAGAGACCAGCAATCACAATTTCGAAGGGTGAATGATGCTTTCACCATGTACATGGTCAGGATTCTTGAGAGTGACACAACAAGAAGATTTTCTGATGAAGCCATGAGTCTGATATCGCACTACGGTGCTTATTTTATCCAATTCAGAAAATTTTCCTATATCAGGCTTGCTGGCTATGAGAGCACTCCTCTCAAGCTCCCTATGTTCTGCAATGACAAGATGGCCTTGATAGAAGTGTGTAGGAAATTGGACAAATTGCATAGAACCTGTAGAGACAAGAAAATTATTGGTTTGCATTTCCCCATCTCTTTGGGAAATTACACTTGTAAAACAGCCCTGGATGCACAAAATATAGAAAGGGCCCTAGCTCCCATTACTGTCCATTTCTTCAGGCCCAGAACTTGCTTTGACTTGAAAATTTTTATTGAGCAGAACATCAAGATAACCTATCATCATAGGGTAGACACAGAGGACTATTGGGCTGACTGTGCTGATGATTTTGAAGCCAGAAGGAGGCATTATGGCAGGTTTTCCCTATAGTTGATTCAAGAACTCAACTTGTACCAAGTTCCTGAAGGGCTTCAAGATGATAATTCTGACCTATACTCATATGAGTATGACAATGTGGTCAAACACACTCCCTTGGAGGACTTGGATTGGTTCAAAAAGGAAAGGGATGATTTGGCTGAAATCCTAGCCCCGGTCTTAGTAAGGACCAAGATCTGGTTTGATAGGAAAGTCGTGAGCTTAGGAGGCACTCAGGGGAATCCTCCTCCAAGGATGCTTCAACACCAAGGAGGGAAGCATCGACTCCCAGATCAGAAGCACCTATGTAAACTCCTCCTGCCTCATCAACTCAAGGACCTGCAGTCTCTACTCCTTCCTCATCCACCCAGGTGTATCAGAAGAAATTCAAAGAAGTTAAGAAGGATCCTGTGGAAGAAGATCCCCTGAGAAAGCATGCAGAATTGCCTTCGGGACCTAGAGAACATTATTTTTCTCAGTGAAAGTGAAGAGAGTGAGGTGCCAGCTCCTGCAAGTGCCCCTGAAGCCCCAATGGATAAGAACAAAGAGGTCCAGAGCACTGAACTTCCAAGCACTGTTGATTCCTCTGCACCAGTTGCCTCAAGCGCTCCACTCATATCTCAACTCGAGGCAACAGTAGTACAAACCTTGGGCACCATGAGTTCTCTATCTCTTGGTCCTCTTGCCCCACCTGCTTCTTCCTCCTCCTCTTTTGCATGGGTGCAGCCTCTTGTCGATAGTAGGAAGAGAAAGTCTTCCTCCCGGAGCTCAGGACCAAATTTTGATGTTGTGGCAGCCTTGTTAGGTACTACTCCTTCTCGTGCCAAAAAAGCTAGAATTACCTCCAGAATAGTGTCTGATGCTCAGGGCCAGCAATTCCTAGAGATAGCCAAGCCTATGGTAGATAAACCAGAGTAGGATTTGCAGGCATCCGACCTGGAGCTCTCAAGAATTCCTATGGGAGAGTCTACCCCTGAAGGTGAGATCCACAATCTTCAGGAAACAGTTACCAGAGTCATTGGGAGGGTAGAGAAAGGGCAGCAAACCATAGAACAGTTGGAAGAACAAGCCCAAATTCTTATAGGTTTCATCAAATCTCTTTTGTCCAAGGACAAAGTTTTGGACCCTACCCCATTGACTACTCTTCCACCACCTGTAATTTTGAGCCAAGATGAAGTACAGAGTATCAAAGATATGCACAAGTATTCCGTCTATGGCAGAGCTATGGAGGCCATGGTGGATGATATGCTTGTTATGCGGGATTGAACTTCATTGATGAAGCTTTTAAACTCCACGGAAAGGTGAACAACTTGCAACAGAAGCTCTCCTCCACTATTGGGAGCATTGATAAAGAACTTAAACTTTGGAGCAGTTGCATAGTAGACCTCCACCTCATGGGACAAACAGATGAAAATATTTTGATGGCAAGCAAAGTCTTCAAGGATACAAAGGATAATTTGTCAAAGTCCTGGGTCTACAGCGTGGAATGGAAGATCAAGGTCCTGGAGGAGGCTTTGGGAGAATTAAGGAATAGTTGACAGAAGGGTGAGGCCTTCAAAACACTAGTTGTGTCTGCTTTCAAAGATATACATTGCCATCTTCAGGATGAAACTTCTGGTGTGCCTCTCTCCTTACAAGAAATCAAAGCTCAATTCAGAGCTTTTGTCAAAGGGGATCTATTCAAGGAAAGCTCCATTTCCAAAGAAAAAATGAAGGAGATCTGTTCTCTTCAATCTGCCATTGAAGAAGCAAATAAAGATTATCATACTCATGTCGAGTTCGATAAGGAAATGGAGAAGTGCCTCAGATTTTGGACTCAGTCTACCGCCAACACATCAGTCCCATGTGGCAGAGACATAGCTAAGGCGTTGAAGAGATTCAGACAGCGGATCTTAAAATCGGTGGGTCCCTCCCAGTCATAAGCAACTGTCTTCTTCTCCTAATTCTTCTTTTCTCTTCCCCTTCTTTCTCTCGGATTTGTTGTAATCAGTTGGGGTATTGCAATTAGCAACCCTTTAACTAATCATTAGTTAAAAGAAGTAGTTACCAAGAGTAACTGATTTGTAAACTATATAATGGCCTCTCCTCGCCATTTTGAAGGGAGGAAGAACTTGGCTTATTTCTGAAAGTGTAAATAAATCATAAAGAAATCAATACAGAAGGACTTTTCATTCTTTGTCTATCCGGTTTCCTTTATTCCCAAGCTATTCATTTACTTTTATTAGATCATTTGTCTGTATTATGTTGAGAATCTTTGTATTCTCACAGATGTTATTTACAGAACTTTGTGTCTTTTCAAATTTCATCTTCTTAATATAATACAAATGATCTTGTTCTAATTCACTGTACCCTCGCATGCATAAGGAATTACTCTGTCATCTATAATTCTGAATGGTTCCTTTCTGCTCTTTCTCACATTTTCATTCCTCAGTCCTTTTGTAATTGATGATCCTTATAGAAAACACTTTCATAATATCCAAGTTCCACAAGAAAACCATACTTTGTATATGTGTAAATAGGTTCGTTTCTGAATAAGGGAACCTCTCCCATTAAAGAGGAGGGACTTCTTGTCCCCTGACTGTTGCTCTTCTTGAAGTCCTTTTTGACGACCAACAATATGATCAGACTTGGTCATGTGGTTTATACCAAAACATTTGAGACATGTCATTATTATCCTTAGTCACTCCATACTTTCCTCATTTATTCCCCTTATTCATACACTACTCTCATTCTTTATATTTTTCTCATTGTGTTCATTTGTTTCCTCTTATTGTATGCACTAATGTCCCTACTTTTGGTCACTTTTTACCTTTTTCATTTATCCCCACTCATGGTTTGGCCTCGATTCCTCATGTTTTCAAACTATAAACTTAGGTTTTCCCCAAGGAAAATTCCATTTCCCACAGGTGATGGCACCTATTTTGGTTTTCTCATAGGTGATGCCATCACCTACAATTAATGGTGTTGTTGGTACCCAAATCTGCACTTTCTTAGAGAGAGTCAAACCAAAGATATAGTTTTTGAGCAGTGTAAATACTTGCAGACTCTTTGGGACTTGGATTTGAGAGAGATTGGGTTGTACTCACAAAAGGGGATGAAATTCCCTACTACTTTAGGTTCTACCTTTAACTAGGGTGAGAGGACCCATTTGTGACCTGTAATTGTGAGAAAAATGGATGGAATAACAACCTTTAAACGTTCTCTTAGAAGTATGAAGGATAGTCATGAAAGACACGGTCAATGAAAACACTATTTAACTTCTACGAGTTGTCACACTAAATAATGCAAATATATTTCAAAGTATGACTTCAAGTCACTTTAGAAAATATAGATCATAAATTTCTTCTACATATTTATAAAAGGGAAGGTAGAAATGATAAAATCCCTTAGCAGATGGTTATAAGAAGGGAAAATATGAGGAATTCAAAAGGATTTAACAATTTTGAGTTGTAATTTGTGTGTATAAATGGGAGATTAAAGCAAGATAAATTTGATTATATAGATTTCTCAAGAAAACCTTACAAATTTTTGGTAATTGCCTCAAGGCAAGAAAAACACATCACACAACTAACAACAACCATTTAACTAGAATGTATGCACTCATGGAATCCCAAGAGTACAAGATTTCACACAACCTTTGAGAATTTAAACACAAAAGGTCATGCTAAATTTTCAACAAGAGATTAACATATGCATTTCAACCACACTCAATATGCAATCAAAATATTACTAACACCCTCTTAAATGAATGACAACAACATGAATTTAAAATTGTTTATCATACTACAGAAAGAAAGATCTATTTGTAGTGTAATTATAGTTACCAAAATACCACAAATCCAGACAAGATCTAGTGTAATTGAAAGAGATTATTAACCTAAGATTTTAACAGGGACAAACAAATAGCTGATTCAAAGTATTTTCTACCCAAAGAACAAAGAGGACATTTCTCAGGAGATAACACATAGTTAATTTCAAGAAATTCAAATTTCTAGCAAGGGACCATAAAGCCTATGGTCTCAAAACTTTCCAATGATTGTACACTCACAATCATCTTGGTATGAGAAGGTTTGGACAAAGTAAAATAACTCAATGGTATCTCAGGAAAAGTATGTTCGATTTGATCTATTTTCTCTAAAATATTAGAAAAATTTAACCCCCTTTTATGTGATAACATTCTCACCACATTTATATAATTTCAGTCACTTGATTTTATTTTTCCTCCCAAAAATCAACATATTTCAAAAGAATAATCTTATTTTCTTCAAAATCTGATTTACACCATTCTCTTGAAAATAATTTAGCCTTATAGCACCAAGGTGGGGAAATTATAATTAACTTGTATCTTTTTAAAAGTGACTGGGATGCCATGTCATCTTATCTACTTCTATTTTGACAAAATAATAGGCACTTTATGGCAATTCCTTAAATATCTCAAATACTTCTGATGTGACCTTTATCAATTTCCATTCTCAAATATCAACTTTGAAATATGCAAAATAATTACCAGATCCCCTGACTTGATCATTCCTCCATGTGCAATTCTTCTTCATGTTCAATTATCTTTCCTTTTAGATAATAACCAGTCACTTCACCTTTACTTCCTTTGTGCGAGCTGAGCAGGAGATCTTCATTCATTTAATGGTGGTGATTCCATCCAATTCAACTCATATGCATCATTTTCACTATAAATTCAGCTCCATTTCTTCATTAGTATGCATCCCCTTTCCATTTTTAAACATGAAAAGATATAAACAAGTTATTTATTGGTGCAATGGCAAAGGTAGATGTAGCAACAATCCGAAAGAGATATCATTAAAATATTTGAATCAAATCTTTGATTTAACAAGCCCAGATGAGGCATTTGTCAGGATTTATTTGATATTGTAGACCCAGGGGATGGAAAAGGTCCCTTGACATACCAAGAGGTTCAAATTTCCCTCCTTTTAAGATTGATCAAAATCAATCCTATTTTCTTGGCCTTTCAAACAATGTATTATCATCTCTTCGATGGGAGCATAAGAAAAATCCAGAAGCACTGAAGAAATTTTGGATTGAAAGGAGGCCTACTATGACGGGGATGAATGAATACAAGTCTCCCTTTTTGTGTAATGAAGAATTTTTCTTGAAATATATTCCCAGGAGTCCTATGTACTCTATGACAGGACTTCAATTGATATTATGCCTACCATTTCTCACAAAGTAGATGAATTGGAGCAATGACTCTTCTCTCTAGAAAAAGGTCCAACATGACCTGTGCCACCTCAACAACCTATAGTACCAGCATCATCAACAAGAAGGAAGAAGGGGAATTAAACTCTCAACCCCCAATTATCATTTTGGATGAGGAAGAAGCAAAGCCTTCATCTCCTCAATTTCCTAAGGCATCATTCTCTACCACCAAGGAAAGTACATGCAAATATTCTTTCCAACCTTCCATTCATTCATAGCAAGCATTTTTCTTTAATGGAGAAAAAATTATCAGGACCCTTTCCTATTCCTTTTCCAAGAGAACATCCACCTTTCATAAGGAAATGCAAGGGTGAGTCCAGTTCTAAGTCTCATGTTCCACTAGGTCCAAGGGCCACAATACTTGCTCTTCCATTGCTTTAAATGCTCTGCTCAGTCCACTCCTTACAAAGAAAAAGGGAAGAAGGAATTTCCTACATGTGGTTTGGACCTTTTGGACTAGGTATCTTCTTATCAGAAGAAGATAGAGTTAAGGAATATCATGGATGGTCCTAGAATGACTGTTGACACATTGATGGATATGGGGATGTCTCATACTTTGGCATGGGGCAGTTGTGTTTTCTCAAATAACTCAAGGCTTAGAAGAATTTGTACCAAGGAAAAACAGGCTGCTAAAAAAGTTCCCTCATTTGGAGAAGATCTCAAAGTAGTAATAGAAGATGACTGAATGTCCCTCTTCTCCTAATTTCCCTATTTTTGTAATGTTTGAAAATGTATGTATCTTTTCATGGGTAGGGGCCCCTATAGATCCCATTTTTTTCTTTTCAAAAAGTACAATAAACTTCAAATTGTTATAACAAAATAACATGCTTCATAGAAAGTTTACAATTTAATCAAAATATAATGGAAATTTACTATTTTTCAATACATCATATTCAAAATTAACTACTCGAAGTATCTTTAAAACTATTTGGAAAATAGGAGTATCAAATGAAAATAAATGCAATATCAAGAAGAACTAGCCTTAACATCCTCAATAGCCTTGGCTTCCATAACAACCTTGGATTCTTCAATAGTGAGCATGGTGACATCATCATCTTCATTGTCTTCTTGAAATTGTCTTTCTATATAAGCATCGTACCTCTGAAACAGTTGTTGTAGTTCTTCTTTATCAGGGCCCTTGTGATTTTGAAAGATTATACTTTCCTTGTTAATTTGCCACCACACATTTCCCCATCCTATATTTGATTTCCCTTGATTTAGTTGTCAGGTCCTCAATTGAATTTTCTATAGTTACCAACCTCTTGATAACTTCATATGAATAGTTTTCATCATGAATGTTCTTCTTGAAGGATTATATCAAGAAATCCATTTCTAGATCACAATAATTGGTTCTATTCTTTTCGAATACCAGGTTATTCCACTTTTATGTTCAGGGTGTCAATGCCTCTCTCAATCCACTTATTTTCTTCTTCCATGCTTTTCTTGACATCATTTACTACACCAATTCTGATTTTCAACCAATCCTCTAAGATAAACTGAGTTCCCATCTTATCAGCTGGTAGTATTCCTTCCTTTACAATCACTTCCCCACTGAGTTGGTTGATGAAGTCTAATTTGGGAAGAATTCCTTCAATATAGAATAATTCATTATTGCACTCTTCAATCATATCCTTGACAAAATCAAGATGAGAAATGAATTCCTCATACCTTTTCTTTACTTTTCCAAATATTTTCTTTCCTTTTTCAAATAGGTCCTCAACCCAACTGTCAATAGCCTTCACCTTTTTGGTGGCCTTCTCTATGTTTCCTATCATTTCTGGAGTAAAGAAGAGCTCCTTAATTTCCTTCTAAGGAAACTATCAATTGCTGTAAGCATAAGGTTAGATTCTTTACCTACTCTTTTAGTTCCTTTTACTTATCTTGTCTTCATCTACCCTTTCAAAGAGTCCTTTACTATTGTTACAACATCATGTTTAAGATTTCCTCTTGTAGGCCTTCCCAGTTGGATTTGTTGAATACTATAGTCACTAGTGTTAGTTTTTCCTTTGGGATATCAGGATAGGGGTGGAAATTTCCAAAGTTTTAGACCCTGTCCTGTCAAAGTGTGATCTTGTCATAATTCTACCCCTCTTGGAGGCTTTCACAGGTTTTTGAAAATCAATATTTGAGAGACCCAAGGATTTTGTTGGGACTATCTCCTTTCCTTTTTATTTTTCTTCTATTTTTATTGGAGAACCCCCTCTATCCATATTGTCATGGGGTCACTGTCATCTCCTATTTTTAGGGAGGAAAACTTGTAGTTTGAAAAAATGGCACCATTGTTGTTGATGCATCTTGAATTGTAAGTGTTCCTACAATTGGTGCTTTCATATTTGTTTCCTTTTTTGCACTTTCCACTACTTTGGGCTGCTCTTTATTCTACTCTTGAGTCTAAATTTGTTGAATATTTTCTTCTTTCTTATCAAGTATAAATTGTTCCCCCAGACCCTTATCCTTCTCTGGACCAGTAAGTGTGCTTGTATCTTCTTTAAAAATTTTAGGGGAGTGGAAATCATACCTATATCTTTTGGTAAATTATTTTATTTAGTAGATTCCATGCTTTTTCCTTCCTTAGGTTCTCTTGGTGGAGTGACAACTTCCTTAACTATTTCTTTTGGGGTCCCTTTTTCATTACCTGGAATTTCTTCTTGTTCCTTGTCCTTTGTGGGAGGCTCTTGAATAGAAGTGTCCACTTGGAACTCTGTCTCAACCCCTTCTTGCTTTGTATCATCCTTTTCTTGTGCCTTAGTTGACTGGGGTTGGGTACCTGATTCTTGATTCACATCTTCCCTTTCCACCTGTGTATTTGGCATAACAACATTTCCATCTTGTACACTTGGGGTGGTGATGAATTCAATGGTTTTTTTCTCAATGACAATAGCAATTGGGATATTTTCACTCTCAAACATTCCTCCTTCATTTGTGGATTGTGGCCATATAACAAGAGTAGCTCCAAGCACTGACATCTCCTACATATCTATTTGAACATCTTTTTCTTGTTCCACAGAAGGAACTATATCTACAACTTGAGTTCTTTGGGACTAGGTCTCCATTTCCACATTTGGAATTTTCTCAATATCAGGTATATGGGTTTCTTCAAATGACATACTCAGAGTTTCATATTTATCATTATCAATCTCAAAATAAGGGCTCCTCCTAAGCTCCTTTACCTCAACATCAATTGTTTCAACTCCTTTCAATGATTTCCCTGGTGATAATTTTGTCTCAAAATTACTTTTCTTACCATGTTGCTCAACACTTAGTCCTTTTTGTTCATGGCTTTCCCCACAACATCGGCTCACCTAGAATCCTAGTTTATTTGATAATTCCTTCCACCACCCCTATAGGAAATGCAGATGGAGTAGTGAGGATTACTGGTGTAGAGGGGTTTACTTGGGTACCTTCATGGACCAATGGTGGTGTGGTTTGAATAAATGGGGGAGTGATAACATTTTGTGGAGTTTCAGTCAAGCTAGGGTCACTGATTGCCTCTGACTCTCCCTTCTTCTACTTTTTTGAACTTGGGCTACTTTCCCCAACATCCTTTTCTAGAGGCATAGTTACTCTAGATATTTTTGATGATATTTCAAAATACTTAGACACTGATACTTATTTCTCCTGGCACCTTGGACTATGAGAGATGGGTCAATATTTGATAAATATCCTCTCATCCTTGGAGGAGAACTAGAATTCTAGGGCAATGCTGTTGTAGGAGTTTTTGACTTACTTGAACTGGCTCCTTTTGACTGTAAAGGTATTGCAACTGTAATAGGTACATTTTGCATTATTTTTAGGAGTATACCTTCTACTTTTTGGACCGAGAGAAGTCCTAGACGTCCCAATATTACTTGTAGCTGTAGTTTATGAATCAATTGTTTCTGTGGTGGGCCTATTACTTGGTAATTGTGGAGGTGCACCATTTAATGGGTCCATGGTCTAAGCCCCTCTCGCTAAAGGAGGGAGATCTTCTTTTAGAGCAACCAATTTTTTGAATTCATTTAATACCTTAGTATTATATAGAGATAAATCAATGCCTTTTGTCATCAACCAAGTTAATGTACATCTCATAACATTGACAATCCTCTTATGAGGATCATATTTTTCTTCTTCTTTCCAATTGATAGGAGAAACTACCTTTGAATCCAAATTTTGTTCAAGATAAACTTGGCTAACAATGTTTTCATCATCCTCAATTCCTTGAGGAATAATTTTGTAATCAATGATCTACCTTAGGGTCATTCTTGAAAAATCCCTCTTCCTAACCTCCTCATCATCCCTGCAGTTCATCCAAAAATCTTCAAATTGAGGTTCATGTTCACCAGAGGTCACAAGCCATCTATTGTCAAAGTTTGGCCTTGGGAAAAACATGTATGTAGTCATTTTTATGTCCTTAGAAATAATAGTCTAATCCCATGCATGTCATGACCTATCACCCCAGTGGTCTTGGGTGCTCACCTTAGAGGCACACACGGTGCCAAGCCCCTTTTTATGTGAGTTTTGTGAGAATACATCCCCTATTGACAGAATATTAGATGCAAGAAGGGAAAGAACCATGCATTCATTCAAATAACAAGGAAAATATCAAACAGATAACATATCTGATAATACAAAGAAAAGGCACTAGGGTTTATACCCATGAACAATGTATATATTTTAAAAGAAAGCCATATATTCATATTACTCTTTATTTAGTAACCACATTACATTCCTCAAGGTCATTATAGACCAAATGTATTAATGCAGATAAGAATTATACATCAGAATCCTAAACTATGCTTTCCAAATTACAAAGATGTTCATAGACCCATCCCTCTAGATATGTCATCTCTCCTACTATCCTCCTAATGAGAACCTTAACCCATAGAATCTACTACTATTTCTGCAGAGATTTACCTCTCCTCTTCTTCTTCTCTACCTCTCTTGATATCTCTCTTGACGCCCTTTTCTTCTACCCGAGCATCTCTATATATAGCTTTAACATCCACCACCATGCCTTCAAGTAATAGATTAGTTTCCAAGTGTCCATGTGGTCCTTCAATGGAGCATGCTTCTTCCCATCCGAGCTCTCCACTTTCTGCAATGATGTCTTTCTAGATCCTTCCATCGCATGGAATATTCCTTTTTAACCATTGAGTAGTTAGGTTGGCACCTTATCCACTTTGCATGCTCAGTCGGGTCACTTTTCTCGTGTGCTTCCTTAAATGCTGAATATGGCTAAGTATTGAAACCCTTTCCTTTGCCTTGTGTGTGCACCTTGGGTTCTGGTAAACCCTTCTAAAACCTTTTCCTATGCACCTTTACCTTGTGTGCCCTTCTTCATATAGGCCCCACACACCCACGTTCCTTCTTGTACTTATCCAATATTCTGAGGCCCAACAATGTCCATCTTGAACTTCTTCATCTCTTCATCCATCAATTTTTATTTTGTGATGGATTGACATGTGTACCTTCCAAGGGTAAGGGGAAACTTGATGTTGGTTTTGTGTTTCTTTGCAATTCTCCCATGCACATGAACTACTTGTCTAGCAAGCTCCATTAAAACCCATTTGTCATCAAGATACCTAGGTAATTTGCATGGTTTCCCCTCAAACCCACTTATTCTAAAATAAGTGAAGTATTTGTATTGAATGAAAAGGTACCCATAATCCAAGATCATAACATGAGCTATAGTGACAATCTGTATTATTCTAATTTAGGATCAAATAAACTAACTAGTGGAGCAATGAACCCATCATGTATTGATCTTACGTTCTTTCTCCAATTATCAATCCTTAACTGTGGGAATACATCATAGACCTTATGTGTTTCAAATTTTCCCACTTTTGTGAGCCTGGAAATGGCCTAAAACATGTAGCATTATATATGAAATATGTCATCATTGATAATCTAAGGTCCTTTGTCTCCCCTTCCTGAATTTAGTGATCATTGTCATCATCTGAGAATCAATTGAAGTTGAGATAAGAATCCCCCAGAAGAATTTTCCTTTTTTCTCCAAAATTACTTTAATAATAGGGCACATCCACTCTTCTAGCTTGTTGGATCCATCGAGCCCTCCCATTCTACTCAATAACACAATTAAATATTCTACCTCCTCAATAAACAAGGACTAGATAAGGTTCTTGGGGATCCTTTTTATTGATGAATTTCTTTCAATTAACCATTGAGAATTCAATACCTTAGTGTATTCATCCCACCTATTTTGATAGTCCTCCCTACATATTCCATAGTCTCAATAATAGGTCCATCAATTTCGGGAGTCCCAATATTTTATTGAAAATTTCTAGGGGTGAAATTAACAACGCACTTTCCACTTCCATCTAATACTTGTAATTTCTCAAGGTCATAGTTATAGGCACACCACCACACTAGTTCAGGAGCATGGATAGTGGGTGGGATGATAACAACTAGAGAAATGTGGCTTGCATTGATAGCTTTCATTAATTTACTTCAATTTTCACTGCAAAGCCTCCTTGAAAAATCCTCCAAGTTCGCATCAAATAAATTTGTGTATTGTATGTTGTCCAAATTGCTTGTATTACCAAAGGACACAGAGAAACTCGACTCACAAGTTCTCATATTGTTCTTTAATGTATTCTCCCCAAATTACTATGAAATTTGTGAAGTAATTAACCAAGGTACGGGAGAATAACACAACTTACCAATTTCCGCACTTGATCTATGCAATTCCTCTTCCCATGATCATTTTCTAAATTCCTTGATCAATTTCACCATCTCCAATCAATTTTCATCCTTTATCATGCAATTTTTAGCAATTTAGGGCATCAAATTCTTTGTTTGCAGAATAAAAATTGAGATAGATAAAAAAGCTAGAAAAATTGGTTTTGTTTTACCCAAAACACATTAATGGTGGAAGCCATAAATTCACATCATCTCAACCATTTATTTTGACCACTTAATTTGAATTGAGATCATACATGTGGCATGATTTCAAGCTTTACGGGGTTAGGGATGTTTTTCAAACTTCTTCATTATTCTTTTTATATGGGTGCAACTTTGTAATTTTGACCCAAATCCCCGACATTTGACTTTCACTGTAAGCATGCCATGTGTCCTTATTGGGCATCGAGAGATCTTTTTGTAATTTTTACTTTATAGCCCTTTGATACAAAATTGTATTTCTCATCTGATCCCCTGCTCTAATCATATGTTGACACATCACCTTCTCTAAAGAGCGGAGTCAATTTATCCTTTTATAATGTTGACCTGAATATTCAAAAGAATATTCTTTGGGCTTTTGGGGTGGAATTGCAAATTGTATTTGCAATATGAAAAAATTATGCATGTTTGCAAGATAAGATTGCCAAAGCATGACCGGTGGCATTGTGCCACGTGTCGTCGGAGATTGGAAAAGTTTTTACAATCTGTAATTTGTACAAACGATAATAATGACAACATTTAAAGGGGATTTTCATGGTTCTACATGGTTTTTTTGACATTTTTCATAAGAGTTCCTCAGAGACAACACGTTTTCATGATCCTCAACCAAAAAGAGGATTTTCATGACATAGAAACATGATTTAACATGTTTTTAATAGGATTTTGTTCTTCGATGTATGTGTTTTCGAACTCGAGATAATCGACAAATTTTTTCGAAGGCATGTTTCAGGATATAAGTGTGAGATAAAATTGAGCACCAACAAGTGTCATGTTTATATGCCCTCTTATTTTATTTTTAGTTTTACCACATCAACTACTTTACAATCATTTGCTTACATACATTTGTGCATGATCCACTCTTACTCACACTATTTCACACTTGTTATATAAATTTGGAGTCTTGGAACATGCCTTTTTACAGTTGAGTCACCATAGCGAGTTAGGATTTGAGACCCTCTTGTTGATATTTCCCCTTATCCATCCATAGTGATCCCCACTCGGTGGTAGTGTCTCTGGGGATTATTATGCATCAACAATCACAAACATGTTGCATGTAATATTTATAACTCTCTTTAGTGTCTTATTTTGTATTAACATGCTTCTTATTGTTGGTCATTTATTGCTATAAGATAGAGTAGATGTATGTTTACTTTATTTTATTTCATTTTCTTGTTATTACTATGCACCTTGGATTTATCCACCCCTTTGTTATCTCCTTCCTATTTTAGAATCATAGTAGGATACATATTCTTACCTTGGTCGTAGGCCTTCAAAACCTATAGATATCCAAGGGTTAGGACTACTATCCTCTATATTTATAACTTAAGTAATCCTTGAGCACCTTTGTATTTCGCAGGATATGTCCAGTATTAGATTGGATCCCTATATTTGAGAACCTAGCTGGGAACCTCTCTTTTACCATGCATATAACTAGGACCTGCTAGGCACTAGTGTTAGGAAATTTTGTTCTCTTTAGAGGTAGTGTCTAGCTTTGTGCAATATATTTAATGTTTTAGGTTTATTTCATCACTATTTGAACTTACATCATTTACCTTCTCTTTTTCCAAAACCCTTACATATGTAATTGTAAGATCAAAACCCCATCCTCTTATGATAGCACTTAAATAAACATTAGATAATAAAATAAATTGGTGTGCTGGATTTTTATATCCTTTGTTAGAATATCCCATTTCTAATCATAACCAATCATTACCTTACATTTCTCAAACGAGGGGCTCAAATTCTATGTATTTCTTATAGTGCTCATACAAATTTTAATACAACCTAGAAATATAACTCCCTATTTTTCCCTCATTTCTCAACATGAATAATTGGCATAAATATAGATAAAATTTACCCTTCATGATAGAGTGTTGCAATAAAGTGATAAAGTAATGTTCCTAAGTAGAGTTCATATAAATAAAAATCCTTGAAGTGCCCTTTGATGTGTAGGTTTATGATAACACTTGATAAGACTTTGGAATTATTTTAAATTTGGATTGCAATAATATTAAAATTGTATGGAATGCTTTATACCTACTTAGGGTTTTTTACGATGTCTTATCTTTGTTTAGGGAAGTTTAAGGAAGTTTTCTAGAGATTTGGAGATGAAGATCAACTATGCCTTACTATTTCCAAAAAGGATATTAATAAGCACAAATGTTTCCAATTGAGTAAATGAGAGAGATTCACTTTTAGACCTTTCCATGGGACATGGTTTCATATTAATTTTGACCTATAAATGGGAACAAGAAAAACTTAAGAAATTTTACTATTGAATCTAGAAGGACATTAATGTCTAGTTTTAGACACTAGTCTCTTACTATATGGTGGTGTCCAAAACAAAAGTTGTGTTATATGTTTTAGGAGATATGTGACAAGAAGTAATTTTTTTGACAATTTAGATCATTCCTATAGATTTATAAGTATAAGAGTGAGAGAATAATAAATATTTATAAATACTTGAGGAGATAAATTACAGGTCATGTTATCCATTTTTTCACTCCTCTTGCAAAATGGATCAACCTACAAGTCTAGGCATTGATAGTTAATGGGATCATTTTACAAGGTATCTCACGGCAAGATTGCTCACCACAACGAAGGTTTGGAGTAGGATTTGCATTAATGGTCAAAATATCAAAATGTACAGATTGTCACCTTATTGACGTGCGTCAACCTCTTCCTCTTTTCGCATGTCAATCGCTTATTCTTCGTGTGTCAACCATTCTTCTTGTCACATGTCAAAACTTGCTTCCTATCGCGTGTCGATACCCCTCTTCTTGTTCCATGTGAACTACTTATTCTTATCACACATAAACCACTTCTTCCTATCATGTGTCAACCATGCTTCTTGTCTTGCATCAACCGCTTCTTCTGTCGTGTGTCAACCATGCTTCTTGTCGTACATCAACCATTCTTCTTTTCACACGTCAATGCTTGATTCCTATCACGTGTCAACCACACCTTGTTAATGCACGTCAAACTCTTTATTTGAGTTACGCATTAATGCTTGCTTGTTGTTGCACATCAACACTTTCTTGTTGTTATGTGTCAACCTCCTTTTGTTGTCACGCATCAACCTTCTCTCTCCATTGCGTGACAATATTTCTTCTTGTCATGTGACAAGTATTCCCTCATCAGTGGTGGATCTTCCTTCTTATCGCGCCAAAGCTAGTGGTTTCTGTCGAGCGACAACAAAGAGTTTCAAATATGACCAGACATTAATGACACCGTACAAGGTAGCTCAACAACTGGAGTTTAATGAGGTATGACACCCTTGTTTGCCATGCAAGAAAAGTACCATTAAAAAGTGAACCATCATGGCTGCCCATACCTATGTACATGCATTTAATGAAGGATGTTGGTTGGTATCTCCTTTTCTCTATATATATGTAAATTCCCCTCATTTGGGGGAGGGATTTCAAAATTGTAAAGGAACTCTACCAAAATTGTTCTAGCACTTTTGTGAGCTACAGGCCTCAAATTTATGCATTTTTGAAGGATTATTGCCTTGTGCCTATATTGTAATGGATTATGCATCATTTTAAGAAATAAAATTAGTGTTTTGTGGCTCTTCTTGCCCTATCTTGATTTATATTGCATTTCTTTCCTTCTATTATATTTTGTAGGTATATTGTGCATATTGTGTTCCTTTGCTTAAATTTGTTGTGCTCCATGAGATTGGAGGTTTGAATGTGTTTTGGGACTATGGAATTTTATCTACCCTCTTCTTCCCCATTTTCCTCCACTTTCACTCACTAGGAATCTCTCTAGTCTTGTTTTGGTGCTATCACCTCCCTTAGTTTAGGATTTACATTTATGTATTTCTCTTCCTCTGGTCCCTTGGAATTGGTAGTTTAGGAGTAGATCAACATTGGAATAAGTCAAGAACCAGCCTTCTCTGGAGGTTTGTCTCAATCGAAAAGGTCCCACACCTTGAGACAATCCCATGTTAGTCAAAAGTAGGGTTTTGTAATGTGTAAATCCTAGGGTGCTACTTTTGACGTAATAGGTCACTCATATTATAATATATTAAGTGTTTGTATGCCATATATAGAAGATAATCGTCACTAAAAATATAAAATGTAGTTGTAGATGAAATATATATAGAACCATCCCTACAACATAATGCATAATAGACATCATGGCACAAAGATATAATACACACAAAAATAATACAATTACACAAGCTCACACAAAATCATGTATAATGTCATATAACAATGCCAAATGAACACATACAAGGGACACAAAAGTGTTACACATCATATTATGCCAATATATTCATAATAAAAGGCAATTAAGGTTACATAAAAGGGACACCAAAGTTTCATACACACACACACACACACACACACACACACACACACACACACACACACACACACACACACACACACACACATGTTAAGCAATCAAATGTGTGAGAAAGAAAATAGATAATATCCAATAGATGAATAGAACAAGATATGATACTCTAAACACTCCACATGCTATTCCAAAAATATGGATAAATATAATACATCACAATATAAAATATAATGATAACTAGGATGAGAAGATTATTATGTAATACATAGAACAATAGAACCTAATAGTGTAGAATATACCCCTAGAACAATAACACCGATAAATGGACTAAGGGAAATTATAGTAGTCATGTGTATCTTACAAACATTCTCTTATACCTCATGAAATGCATGTGTGTATAGGAATTATAAAAGTATATCTATAAAACATGTAAAAATAATCATATGTAAAGTAAAAGCGGTAGCTTAAGTTATGCTCACATCCACGATTTTATATTTATATAATATTTGAATGTTTTTGGATTTTTTTGAAATATTTGGATTTTTAGTTTTTTGATACTTTTATTTGTTGAAGGTGTTCAAAATGTGTTATTAGATGACCACGTGATACAAATGGGGTGGATTAAGGACTTTTCCTAAGATATTATCTAAAATGGCATTATGGGCCATAATATCTAAGTGTATTGATATAGATAAATGTGTAAAATAGAATATTGTATCACATAAAGCTTAGGTTTTAGGATAGGTTAATTGTATTTTAATGGTCAAGGATATGAAATTGACTCGAGTGACATGATTTCAAATGTGGATTATGTTGAATTGGTAATAATAGAAATATGTTTGGCAATTAATCATGAACTATTTGAATAAATGGGGAAGGTCACACAAGGTATATAATTAGGAATGAAATAATTAGGAATGAAAACTAGAAGAAGAAAAGAAGATTCATAATATATACGCAAAATTTTGACAACTTCACTACAATAGGTAATTTTTAATATAATTGTACATATTAGAAGTGATAACATGGAGATTATGAATCTAAGGGTGTCTTAGTAACATGTCACATGTCATAATTCTATAAATGAAAATTAAATGTGTGGATTGACTAGTAGACACCACTAATTGAATGTGTAAAAAAATATGGTGTTTCATGTATTTTTTATTGACATTGTATCTATAGTATTGATTCTTTGGGTTAGATGATAACCACTTAGTTTGGGTATTGTGTCTTGTGTAATTGAGAAAAACATGAAGTTTGTAGATTAGAGTGATTTGTATACGATCTGGTTAGGTGATAAAATATTAACATAGTTATTTGAAATTGTTTGTTTCTTATTTAGAACTTGTATATGCAACTAATCCTTATTTAATTTTCCATTTTATAACTTGTTTTGTTGCATTTTAGCATTCCATGTAACTTGTATTGAGATATATTCCATTACATGATTTTCTACTATCATATTCACTTTAGGATTTGATGGACGAGTGGTTCCCATGAAGATACATTATGGGATGTAGCAACCTCCATAGAAGGAGATGTCAATGAATAAAATAAAAAGTAAGAAGAGGTAGTATCAAACACAATAATTCTATTATGATTAATTCATCTTATCTTTATTTGTAAATCATAAAAACCATTTTCACAATGTCCATTCATACCATGATATTTGAGAAAGAAGCGTTTTCCTTTGAACCTCTCAATAATATGATGATGAGGATAATAATTAGGTGGTAAGGTAATTAAGCTCTTATCTAGTATCATTTACAAGATGCCACATAACCGATCATTAAACTTATCGAATATAAGTAGTTCATTTTGAGGTGGTTGTTTTAATATTTGAAATTATTACTTTTATAAGAATAGTAGTACCTTTATGTAGGACTTTTACTTGACCTAAATTTTGAGATGTATATGTTGTACTAATTATATCACATTGCTTTCCTATATCATTTGGAAGATATTTATATTTATTGTTAACCCTCATTGGAGATGAAATTTTTATGCCCAATACTATGTGTAGAGATATGATGGACATAATCATGTTTTGGATTCCTTAGAGACACATATTATCCTTTAATAATTTTATATCTATCTTTCTATATTGAAAATATAATTAAAATAATTGTGTAATTCTTGAATATATGTTATGATAGCCTTATAGGTTATGTCATTTCTTATAACATTTGTAGATTGAGTATGTAAGTTCTAATCATCAAGAGGGGCCATGCCTTCTTTTGGTTGAGTATTACCATGGCTTTGAATGAGAGCGATGACCACGATCATTGATTGTTTCCATGAAAACACTATTTTTAGGTGAAGGTGGCTTAGGGATATCATTACTAGTGATACTATAAATAATCATAATAGGTGTAGAACTAGTGAAATGTTCATCATTTGTAGAGTCCAACAAAACATTATCACAAGTATTATATACATATCACTTTCATTTGTAACCAAATATAGAGAGGGGTAGGAAGCATCCTTATTAATTTTCATTTTAATAGAGTCAAGAGAAAAATCACAACCGTGTTCATCATTTTCTACTTTATGAGGACATAGAGGATCATCACAACCATTAGTGTCTTTTGCTTTATCACAATAGAAGAAAAAGGAACATTACAAGATATTATCACATTTTCCAATTGAATACAAGCAATGATAATATGATCATTTCTTTTCTTTCATATTTCAAGATAAAGAGTTATGAGACAATCATTTTCTTCCTTTTATAGTTCAAGAGAAATAAAAATAACACAATCATTTGATTTCCATGTTGATATGGAGAACATGATGGAGAGTCTTGTCGGCGTAGTTATGCACTAAGAGAAATCGAGACGGTTGTAAAAGAATAAGATTCTTCAAAATCCCTATCATAAAAGTGGGTCCACATTCTCTAAAAAGAGGACAGTTCACGTAAAATGCACTAAGCCAAGAATTGCCGAGGAGAGGCTGCTCTGTCAAAATCGACGGGAATCGCAAGCCTTGAATAAGAAGGTGGGTCCACACAGTTCATGTGGGAAAAGGATGGCCACCCTAATGGTCCCAGATGGTTGCGTTGATAGGGCTTTGAGCAAAGTGAATCTCTCCCTTGTTGGTAAGTTTCTTGGCTCTAGACCTAATATTGATTTTATTAGAAAATGGGCTCTGAGAAAGTGGAAACCTAAGGGGGATCTGAGTATTACCATCATGCCACGATTTTTTTTTGGAAAAATTTAATCAGCAGGCTGATTTGGAATCGGTGCTTCTGGGAGGACCATGGTGGTTGGGTAATATGGGCCTCTTTTTGAAAAAATGGTATCCTGGATTTGACCCTAACACTGAAAATATAAACACCATTCCAATCTGGTGTAGACTCCCTGGGCTACCGTTGCATTTTTGGGATGATGAAATTCTGCTAAACATTGCTAAGTCCTTAGGTGCTCTGATCGGGCTGGATGGGCCCATGAGAAATAGATCCAGACTTGCTTTTGCTTGATTCTGCATTTCTTCTGAAATGGAGCAGGAATTACCGGAGCACATCATCTTGAAATCTAGGTATGGGGTATGGATTCAAAAAATTGAATTTGAAACTTTTCATTTAAGGTGTAAGCATTGTCATCGCATAGGACACTACACCAAAAACTGTCCCAAAAAGGAGATCCCTACAGTGGAAGCTGAACAACCTGTGGATGGCTTAGTTTTGAGTAAGGAATGCAGGGTTCTTGACACTGATAGCGGAGAGAAGACAAAGCCCCCTAGCCAGTCTGAGTTGGACTACAATAGAAAGGAAAAAAAAGGGGTTTTAGAACTCAAATAAGGAAACATTTGGTCTGGCATCCTAAAACCCCAGTGGTAGCTTTGCTTGCAACACCTAGCAAAGAGGACTTGGAAAATCCTATAAAGGTGTCCATGGTGGTGGATGAGCAAGAAGGAGATGTTAAGATTAATATCATCCCTAATGATCAATATCAGTCTTTGAGCAATAAGGAAGCTGAGAAAGATAAACCTCTGTGCATCAATGAGGAAATATTGGACATGGATAGCTTGGATTTTAAAGAAACTTTGCAGATAAACACTCCTAGGGCGATGGTAAATTATCTACAGATATACCTCCTTGCTTCAGCAATAGGTCAGTAGTTTCACCTACTTGCTTAGACATCGAACAAGCTGATCCACACTCAATTGACAGGAATATAGAAAGAGCGTGAAGAGGGAGAAGTAACGCCTATCAAAGAAGATGAGGAACTAACTTCTAGATTCACAAAGGTCATTTCAAAAAAGAAAAAGAGAATGAAAGGATTTGAAATGATCCCAGAATCACTTTACAGATGATAAGAAAAAGAAAAAGGACAACTGGGAAACCTCAACATCAGAACTACTAGATCTTCTGCAAGAAGACTAGTAGATTTTGGAGGTAGTTCTAAAAGAGGAAGGCCCTCAAAAAAGGCTCTTAGATCTAAGAGAACAGAGAGAGACATTACAGATGGCATTCAACGTCAATTGAACCATCAGGAAATCCCAACTCCCAATCCTTCCAAATGAAGATTATTTCTTGGAACATCGAGGTCTAAATGGAAACTCCAAGCAGAGAATCATCAAGGAGTTACGTGATTCTAGTAGTCCTAGTATTTTGATTTTGTAGGAAACTAAGATGAAAGCTAAGATCCTTGAAACTAATAAAAAGAGTTTTGGGAAAACTCTGAAATGGTGGTTGTAGACTCTCAGGGAGCCTCTGGAGGTCTGGCTACTCTTTGGGATAAAAGGCACTGTACTAGTACGGTTCTTAATGCTAGCACTAATCATCTTGCTATCAAATTTCTTGCTATTGAGAACAATGGTGAATGGATCCTTTCTAACATCTATGCCCCTAATACGGTTAGTGGGAGATGAAAACTTTGGACTGATCTTAAGATCTTTAGAAACCAATATAGTACAGCTAACTGGCTTATTATGGGTGATTTTAACTCTCCTCTAAACCCAGGTGAAAAATATGGAGGAATCTCCAGCTTTTCTACAGGTATGGAGGATTTTGCTGATTTTATTGCTGAACTTAATCTCTTAGATGTGGATCTCCATGGGAATAAATACACTTGGAATAATAGAAGGTTGGGAAAAGATCTTATCCAAGTTAGATTGGATAGAGCCATGATTTTGCTAGATGGATTCTCAGTCAAGACTTCCACCTCTCTTCCTTGCCCAGAGTTGGATCGGACCACAATCCGATTGCTTTAAATCTTCTCAATTGGACTAAACCCATTAGAAGCTCATTTAAATTTGAAAAGATGTGGATGGAGCATGAAAACATCTATGACAAAATTAAAGAATGGTGGGGTTGGAATGGTGAAGGCTCTGCTCAATTTAGATTGATTCAAAAGCTCAAAAATGTTAAAAAGCAAGTTAAAATCTGGAATAAAAGTGTTTTTGGCAATGTGTTTGATAATAAAAAGAAGTTAAAACAAAAGCTCCAGGATTTGGAAATCAAAATGGATACAAAGGGGAGATCCGTTGAAGACCAAACTAATGAAAAGAATATTCTTTCAGAGCTGCATACGATTTGCAGCAGAGAAGAATCTTTATGGAGACTTAAGTCTAGAGCTATCTGGCTTAAAGAAGGAGATAGGAATACGAAGTTTTTTCATATGACCACTTTGAAGCACAGAGCTTGTAATAGGATCATGGAAGTGGCTAAAAGTAATGGAAATATTATAAAAGATCCCAATAGCATCAAGGAAGAAGCTCTAAATTTCTATAAAAAACTTCTTAATGAGAGGAATATCATCAATGTTGAGGCTAATTCTTTTATGCTGGAGGCTATTCCCCAAGATAAAATTGAGGAGCAGAGATTTAAAAATATCACTAAAGTTGTCATGCTTGAAGAGCTGCAAAAAGTTGTGTTTACTTTAGAAGGCGATAAGGCTCCAGGCCGGATGGTTTCTCCATTAATTTTTTCTAGAAATTTTGGGAAATTTGTTCGGATGATCTTCTCAGAGCGGTGAATGAATTCTATAGAACTAGAAATCTTTTGAAAGAGCTGAATAACACCCACATTGTGCTTGGCCCCAAAAAAATGGATGCTAAAGACTTCAAAGACTTTAGACCCATCAGCCTAGTGAATGCTATATATAGAATTTTTACCAAAATTATTGCTACAGGCTTCAACTCATTATGAATGATTTAATCTCAAGGTAGTAGAGTGGATTCATTAAAGGCAGGATTATCCAAGATGGAGTGATTATGGTTCATGAGACCATACATTCTATGGAGAATAATAAAAAAGCAAATATGGTGCTTAAGCTCGATATGAATAAAGCCTTTGACAAGGTTTCTTGGGTTTTTCTTGACAAAGTCTTAACTAAATTTGGTTTTCGGACAAATTTAGAAAAATTATTAAGGCTTGTATCTCTACGGTCAGATTCTCAGTGGTGGTTAATGGTGAGCCTGTGGGTTTTTTCACTAGTAGCAGAGGGCTAAGGCAAGGGGACCCCATCTCCCCTGCTCTTCATTCTTATGGCTGACAGTCTTAGTAGAACAATTGGTAAAGCAGTCAATGATGGTCTTTTGAAAGGCTCAAAGCCCACTTCCATCAGCCAAGTTGTCTCCCATCAGCAATTTGTGGATGATACAATCCTCCTTCTATTGGCTTCCGTCATTGAAGCTAAGGCTACCAAGGCTATTCTGCAGCTCTACGAATCTGCTTCTGGGCAAGAGATCAATTATGATAAAAGCTCCATTTTCTTCTTCAACACTCCTGAAGAAAGACAACTTAAAATTGCTAAAATTCTGGGCTGTAAAATAAGTGCACTTCCAGCCACTTACTTGGGTCTTCCTCTCGGCACTAAAAAAGTCTCTAACAAGGTGTGGGATGATTTATTGGAGAGATTTCAAAAAAAAATGGTTGGTTGGAAAGGAGCCATTTTATCTAGTGCTGGTAAGTGCCTACTCATAAAAGTACTCTTCAAAATCTGCCCATTTATATCATGTCACTCTACAAGATCCCCTCTTCCTTCAGAGAAAAGTTTGAGAGGATTCAGAAAAAATTCTTATGGCAGGGCATGGAGGAGAAGTTTAAATTTCACTTAGTTGCTTGGGATAAGGTTTGTACTCGAAGTCTATGGGAGGACTGGGTATAAAAGACATCGAGAAAATGAATGAGGCTCTCATTGCGAAAATGGGTTGGAGAATGCTTTCAGAGAAACAACCCTGGATAGATTTAATTAAGGCTAAATACCTAAATCAACAAACTATCTTTTCTTTCCTGCAAGATGAGCACCTCCCCTTTGGTTCCATTTTTTGGAACAATCTAGTAAAGAGCAGAAATTTCATTAAACAGGGTAGTAAATGGAAAGTGGGGGATGGATGTGATATAAATTTCTGGGATGATAACTGGTTTAATGGCAGTCTTATGGATAGATTTGGGATGGTCAAGGACAGTCTTGTAAACAAGTATGGCACTAAAATCAAGGATTATATTGAGGGAAATGGCAACAGAAAGAAATGGAAAAAACTTTCTGTGGAGAGAGATGATCTGATCCAAAATATTTCCTCCCTTCAAGATCAGTTAGATCTTATTCCCTTAAGTCAGCTGGATACTAAGGATGAATTGGTCTGGAATAATTCTATTGATGGGGACTACTCTGTCAAAATTGGATATAATACTTTCTTCGACAGTAGTCAAACTGAGTTCAAATGGAGTAGGATTTGGATGGCTGAGTTAACTCCTAAAATAAATTTCTTCCTTTGGCTGGCTCTCAGAGGTAGGATTCTTACCACTGACAACCTGATGAGAAAAGGTTTCATAATGCCTAATAGATGTCATCTATGTAAAAAAGACTCTGAGGATATCAGTCATTTGTTTATCCATTGTGATTATGCTACCAGAATATGGAGTTTTTCCCTCTCTAAATTTGAAGCTTTCTGGGTGGTGCCGAAGGATTTCAATCAGCTATGGACTCAATGGAGCCCACCCTATAAGCATTGTGTTGTCAGAAGGATCTGGAAGCTGGTTATTCCTCATATTATTTGGAGGATATGGAAAGATAGAAATGATATTATCTTTAGAAATAAAAATCAAAACTACAAGCTCAGTATTGGTAAAATTTCTAATGATATCAAAGAGAATATTGCTAGATTTAAACCCCCCAAGAACAAGAGTTATCCAGAAAATGAAGAACATATCTTATCCCTTTGTGATAGGATAGGTGACAATAGCCGTAGTAATTCCGGTAATAGTATTGATAGATCTTTGATTCAATGGCATCCTCTGATTTTAACTGGTATAAGTTGAACTTTGATGGGGCCTCTAAGGGTAACCCTGGGATTGCGGTAGGGGGAGGAGTGATCCGGGATCATAAAGGCAGTCTGATTGTTGCGTATGCTGGAAAAATGGGAATTCAAACCAATCATTTTTCCGAAGCATTATCTGCTTTATGGGGCTTGAGAATTGCTAAGACTCATAATATCCAAAACCTCATTCTTGAAGGGGACTCACTTAATATCATTAATCATCTTAATCAGTGCTCACCTCCAAGTTGGAACATCAAGGATTTCATCTTGGAATCCATAAGTATTTGCCAAACCTTCAATAACATTCGGATCATGCATACTTACCGGGAGGGTAACAAGGTGGTAGATGCTTTGGCTAATTATGGCATTAATGTTAACCACATTGTTTGGGATAATAATAACATTCTGAATAGCTTCAAAGCAGCATTCAAGCGGATATCTATGTACATGCAAATTCAAGATTTGGGATATGAGCATTGGGAGTGGATTTGTATTAATAAAACTCTCACACGTGTTGACCTTAAAACAACACTCATACAAATCTTGATGGACAATCAAGATTGTATGAAGTATAATGGGAAATTCAAGTGGATTTATATGGAAATGAAAGTCGCGCATGTGGGAAATATTGAGCTCTCAACAACTTGTATTCAAGGCTTTACGGATTACCAAGACAGAAATAAAGATAATGATGATCTGGAGTGGGCTAAAAAAGGATTGTAGTTCTCACATGTGGGCTTTCACAGGGTCATAACAGTAGTCACTCAGGTATTCGTGGGAAAAGCAATGGCTATTCTAATCAGCAATCTCACTGCGTGGATAATAATAGTGAAAGGTGGACTGATATTAGCACTCTTAAGGATTTAAATTTTTATTTGCAAGCAGTTAAGCATGGGGAGAATGGGGGAGCCCTTGCCAGATTGAGCCCAGCGTGGATCCGGAATGGAAGGATAATGAGGAGCTCTGGAATATTCTCAGCCAGGGAGGCATCACCAACTTTATGGAGAAGATTCAAGGCCATGACCAAAGTATTTCGGTGTGTTTTGCGAAGGAGTGGAAGGATCGCACTGTGGATTATGGAGGGCAGAAGATTTTGATCAACGAGGAGTTAATTGCTGAAGCAACTGGCCTTGGCATGGAGGGGTACCACTTTTTAATAAAAGGGTTGTGAGAGAAGTGAGGAGAGGAAATTTGTTGAGGGGCGAGAAGTTGGTCTTTGTCATGGTGGGCCTGCAAGTTAGTTCGATCCCTTCACTTTTGATGAGGTTACCCGTATGATGGTGTGTTTCATTTCTTTGGAGGGGAGGTTCGTCACTGTGCCCGCTAAGCATCTTGTGTTCCTCAACCACTTCCGTAGGAGTCACACGGTATGTTTCCCCCACTATCTGCTTAACTCTCTTGAGCACTCCATTTTGGAGTTTCAGAAGCATGCTCGTGCGGTTCCATTGCACCAGGGACTCATTTTCTTGCTGCATAAACTGTGTCTTCTTCGATCTCCGGTATCCCTTCCTCCCCTAGCTCTGTTCCTCCTCTTCCCAGTACCACAGCCGCTAGCCCCATCTCTCCACCTTCTATACCCACCACTACTACTGTCACCCCTCTCTTCCGGCCTTCTCGGCTCCATCTTCCATTCCCCCACCTCTGCTCCCACCCCCTTCGCTTCCACTTCGGCCAGACCAGTTACCAGGTCTTCTAGAAGACTGAACCTTGATACCCCTGTTGTGGGGAAGGTTCCTCAAGAGATTGAAATTCCCATAACCTCCTTCATATTAGTAGTGCTAGTTCTCAGGAAGTACATATTGAGAGCTCCAAAAAAAGGCTGGAAGCCTTAGAAGCTGACATGAAGTTGTTGAAGGAAGAGGTTAAAAACTTGGCAAAGCAAAAAGGTAAGAGGAAGAAGGAGGAGGAGGTGGCTATGGATAATAGTCAGAGTTGAAGATATATACAAGAAGCTGAACTCCTTAGACAACCGTTTAGGGAAGGCCAAGACTCACCATGATTATAATATGGCCATTTTTAATGCAATTGAAGAGTTTATTGAACAACATGTCCGCAGCGTCTCTAATCTCAGTGGAGTTCAGCAACCCTTTGGGGCAATGATAAGGAAAGCAAAAGGACCATTGAACAGCTGGATGTTACTGACTCTGCCCACATGATGACATTGGCTATGTTCACCTCTTGGTAGAATATCAAGTCCAGCATTGACAAAGCCGCCAAGAAGTAATTGTGGGTGCTTTTGTTGCACTTCTTTGTAATTATTGTTGTTTTTGTTGTCTTTTTGCTGCTTTCCTATAGTGTTCATGCTATTTTTGTTTTGATGGGGTAGCTGCTCTTGAGCTACTTTGGGTTACATTGTCCCATTTGGATTTTGATCTTGTTTGTTCTGGTTATCATTCCTATTCTGGCTCCTAGGCCCTCTTTTGTTCTTGAAATAATCAAATTTATAATCATTATCATCACATTTTCCTCATACAAATAGATACTATTGTCCACTATCCATACTTATTTGTTTAATATTTTTTCTATAGAATAAAATCACTATATGTGTTAAAATGGATTTTTATAATGTGGATCCACACATAAGGTCCTAAAAGAAATCTTATTGGATGTTTGAAGGTAGAAATATCTATGGAAACCATAATATCGGGTCTTTGGAAATATAGGCCCATATTAATCCTAGCAATGAAAAAATATGTGATAGATGAGAAAAACGAAAGGGTGGAAAACATGTAGGGACAAACCCTAAATACAAAAGGTAGGAAATATCAATAAGCTAGTTAACAAAATGTTTATACCCAAAATTAAATATGTGTGTTGTTTACCTACTTAATTTGGTTTGAAACTCAAAACTTGTGCACATATGGATTTTATATATAAATTATCTAACATTAAAATATAAAAGTAAATATAAGTGTTATAAATAAATTATATTTTTATCATAGCACATGGTAAAATATAGAAAAACAAATAAGATGAGTTGACTTATATTTTTGGGTGTTTCATGAAGTGTTCAAGATTTAGAATTAAGGATAACTTGTTATGATTGGCTAGTGTGCTTCTTTTATGAATTAGAGTCCTAGAAAATCACTAGACATTCTTGTCACACCTAGACACTAGCATGAGTCACTTATATCTTTTTGGAACTATTTTCTATTTTTTTATTTGCACTTCTATTTTTATTTAGGTTGTATCATCATTATCTAAAATTGTTTCCTTCACTTCAAATTCTTTTGAAACCTTCATGCATGCACTTGTATTGAGTAAAACCCTATTCTCTTGCACTATCATATGAATAATAATTAGATAACAAATCGAATTAGTGTGTGTAGTGGAGTTATACTACCCTTAGTGGTGAGGGATCTAGTTTATTTTGACCAAGTTTTGCACTACATACCCAAATTAGGCCCAATTTCCATGTAGTTCTACTAGTGCTTGTACAAGTGTGAATGTAAATGTTGTCCAAAATAACAACCCCATGTTATTTTGAATAGCTTACTTAAGTTGGGACTTAGGAAATTTTGTCTCGGGAAATCCAAGAAATATTGGAAGTTAATGTTCTTGGGAATGCAAGAATATAGTGCTTTGTGGGATCTCAAACTGTAGAATAAAGGAACAAGGGCTCGGGACTTATTTACCTTGGGAAATAAATCATGGTGGTCAAAGGATAGTTTTCCATATATTTTGTATAAAATCATTGTCCTGCTGGTTTTCAAGTCCAAGGAACAAAAAATGTTGTTTTCATGGAATGTTGAATTATAATATACCATGGGTTTCCACAAAAACACGCAACAAGGAAAACCCACAGAGGTATAAAGGGTACAAGGAAAAGAAGTGGATTACCGTGCCATGTGGAGAATAAAATATTAAGTGTGGTAATGTTACAATTCTAAGTGCATAAAGTTTGAAAATCCACAAAACACAAGAACTTAGTGTTCTACAAACATCAAATACTTAGTGTTCCATGGAGTTGAAAAATTCATGAAAAATACTAAGTCTATGATACAAGGAGTTTCTACGATACAAACAAAAAAATTCACATTAAAGAAAAGTTGTATATAAAGGAGATATGCCTCAAAACATAGAAAATCCATGGAAAGTAGAAAAGAAGATGCAAATCAAAGAAAAATCATCGAAGCTTACATATTGCACAAAGGCATGTCTGATTTTAATTAATCCCTTAACCACCTCATCAACCAAAGTAAAATATTGTATTGATGATTTAATGGTGTAGAATTATGGTGCCCATTCCTATTTTAAAAAATCAATGGCTTACAAAACATGACATCCATATCTAAGCTGGAGATATTGAGGATGATTGATAATTAATTATGGTGGACCATGTCCGATCCATCCCTTGCTCTCTCTTTGATTTTATTATAAATGTAAGAATGAAAGGCATAATATGGGTTTGTTTCTACTAGTTTGAAGGTCACCCCTTTGGATCCCGCTAAAATAATTTTCTTGGGACCTTTGTACTTCCATTTGTGAATATGTCACACCTTGTACCTATATCTATAAATGGAATAAGTTCTTGTTGTTGATGCAAATGTGATTCCTTTCCATTAAATTCTCTAGTGTTTAATATGATTATTTCTATCCTTTTATTAGTTGCGGTATTATTCCATTTATCTATTGCATAGATCTCTATGTTTTTTATTAAATATTGGTTTGGATATTTATATTGTTGTCATTTAGATCTGGATCAATACTTTTACATTTTGGTGCATCACTTCCTTTTTTAGCATTTTCCTCCCTCTCTCTCACCCTGGTTCCTTTGAATTCTTAGGTCAGGTTTAGATGGATGTTGTTTAGTGTTGGCTAGGTTAGTTGTAATGAAATGGATTAGTAGGAATTCAACCTTCTCGGAGATTGACTCTGAAGGATCCTTTGTTCAACACCTTAGAGTTATCTCAAAATTTCCACTAGAATGATAAATCTCACATTAAAAAGGGTGCAAATTTTAGTGACAAAAGTTTTAGAATGTATGGTGGGACATTTCAAACCTCTTATAGTTCACTTTAGCTCATATTTCCCTAATATTTGTGTGTTTCTTCGTGGTATTCAGCCTTTAGAGGCTTCTTTCTACACATCTAGTGAATCTAAAGTTCAAATATTTTTATTTCAAGTATCCCGGTGCCCATTTTTATGAGAAGGATACAAATAAGGAAAAGTGTATCTAGAGGTGAATCTTTTGAGTATTTGCAACTCTCACCAAGAAAAAGAAGAGAAGGATAATTGTAGATATCTTTATCACCTTCAAATAGGTGTCTTTCCACTCCTCCTCTTAGTAGACCCTTATCTTTCTCCATTAGAAACTTAAGGCCTATTCCTTCATGGCGCATCAAAGAAATCTCCCCTTTGTAAGTTTTAATGGTGGTATTCCTTTGGCCCTAAAAGACCAACATGATATACTAGTGTATGTTTTGAAAAGTATGCATTTTTCACTAGAAAAAACCTTACAACCCCTACAATTCATATCCATGATGTTGTAAATGTGTGTTCAGTTTATTTTATTACTAAAGATGATGTTGCAGTTAGGTTTCTAGCCTCTTCACTAAAAGGAAAATCACTTCAATGGTATAGGATCTTAAGGCCTTTTTCCACTCATACATGGGATGAACTTGGAATATATATTTTCTATCAATTTGATGAGAAAGTATACAATATATTTGTAGTAGAATAGCCAACAACCATTAAGAGGGCCTTAATGAAATCATGGATGATTTCAACTTCAGATTTCAAAAAACATGGTATATAATTTAAATTCTCTTGAGACTAACCCCATAAGGTGCTTTCCTATAATTTTTATGAGCTTTGAATTTTGATATCATTGTAATGACATAACCTATGGGTGCTATACAATTACTTGATGCATATGCAACAACTAATAGGGCTGAATTTTTAAAATTCAAGTTGATAAGTTATCCCCTAGATTACCTTTGCCTATTTTTCTTGAATTTCCTAAAGGCATCCTACCCTCTCTTACTTATGTTCCCTAATAAATACTTCATCATTTATTTCCACATCTTAATCCTCCATAAAGAAAGATGAAATCGATAATATTAGTGTCCAAATCATAAAATTGACTAATGAGATTATCTCCTTAAACAGACAATAAGCCCAAATTCCTAAAAACTATTTAAGTTTCAACTAGGGGTAGTCTTCTAATCAAATATTCAATCAAGGTTGAAAAAACATAGAGTTCCCTATCCTAAGCACGAGATATGGAATAATTAATCAAGAAAATAGATTGTAGGTCCATAATCAGATATTAACTCTACAAGTACTTGCTCCCACATAACCTCTTCCTAACCCAAACAATAGCAAGGCTCTTGTTATAGTGTAAAAATATGGTTCAAGGATTTAAATGGTGATATCCATGTCATCAACTCCATAATCAGTTTACTTGTGAGGTTGGGATGAATTATTTGAGGGATACGAATCTAATGGTGTAAAATACTTTCTTTCAACAGAACTAGTTACGGGATCCCCATATATCAATGTTGAAGAAGCACAAGAGGCCTCCCTTGAGCCTAACTTCATATTTTTTTGGGATTGATGAATTTTTGTGGTTAACCAAGCTATAGATAACTTGAGAAGGTTGTAACTTCATGTGATAGATCACACAAGGCCAAAGAGGAGAAAAATTGAGATAGTATCTCCATCCCTTCATTGTAAAGTCCCCATTTAAAATATAGATAATTCATGGACTTAGGCAGAAATATGGATTCATCTAGTGGCCCCATACTTGTAAAAATGATTTGTGGAATATAGAGGATATGTGGAGGAAGAAGAGTCCATGGAACACAAAATATTCCAACTAAAGAAATTCCATGGGTAGAGAAAATAAGAAAGGATAATACCACACTTATGATGCACAAATTTGAGGAAAGAGCTAACCTAACTCATTGAGGCTAAAATTATTTTCCCTATCAAGTACTCCTCTTGTGTGGCTAAATTAGTCCTTTTTAATAATAATGAGTAGAGAAATTAGGTTATGTGTGGATTTTACAGACTTGAATAATGCATATTTGAAGGATCATTATATGTTTCCTCTATGCAATTTTTTTGTAGACAATAGTGGGAGATGAAAGGATTTCTATGCTTGATGGCTACTCATATTTCAACCATATCAATATTAGGAATAAGGATCAACATAAGATATCATTTACAACCAAATGGGGGACATATTTTAATAACAAGATGCCTTTCTACATTAACAAATACAAGTACCATATTCCCAATATTCATGAATATTACACTCGATGGATATATGAATGACTGCATTCTCATCTACTTGGATGATATGATGATTTTCTCAAGAGAGATTAAATATCATTTCAATCATATTGATAAATTAATTGAGAGATACGAGATAGTTTGAAGTGTCTCTTAATCCTAAGAATTGTATTTTTACAGTTCCACAAGGCAGGATTTTGGGTCACATTATTTTCAAAAAAGGGTATTGCCATTGACCCTAAAATAATATCTATTATTCTTTCTCTCTCATTGCCAACTCATAAGAAGGAATTTCCATATTTCCTTGGTAAAATTAATTTTGTTAGGAAATTCATTCCTAAATTTTTAGAACTTATCAAGCTCATTACCTTGATGCTCAAGAAGAATGTGGCTTTCATATGGACTAAGGAAGGGAAAGAGAGATTTACCAATATTAAATAGACAATTTATAAAGAACCTATTCTTATTAACCCTTATTATTCAAATGATTTTATCCTATAAACTTGTGGGGATGAGGCTCACTTTGTTGTGGTTTTGACACAAAAAAATGATAAGGGTTCAGAGCAACCAGTGGCCTTCTTTAGTTAGACACTAAAGGATTATGAATTAAGCTATAGTCACATGGAAAATAGGTCTTGAGATCATAAGATCTCTCAAGAAATTCAAAGGCATGCTTTCCATTAACCACATCAATGTATTAGTCTTGCACCCTAGTGTGAGGGAATTTATAATGGGAGTAGATATTAGTGAAAAGAGAGTTGGTTGGGTTACAAAGATCATAAAGTTTTATGTGACCATCAATGCCACAAAATTGGTAAGAGGCAGAGAAGCTGTGTGGATAAATGGATTTAGATGCTCAAGAATATAATCAAGAAACATCTTCTTTTTAGAGGATGAGAAAGAAAAAAACATAGAGGATCCTGAGAGAAAATAATAAGTTGTATGAGGTAATAGTTGGATCAATCATAGATATATCCTTACTTGTTAACATTTATCCTCCTAGTTTGAGAAAAATAAATAAGAGAAGGCATATGAGATTACCATTTTTCCTTATGCATTAATTGGAAGGGTTATTTTTAGATAGAATCTTGATGGAGTGTTGTTGATGTGCATTTAGGGTGAGTAATTAAGCAATGTTTTGGTAGAGTTTCACAATGGTTTCTCATCTAGGCACTTCTCAGCCAAGACCAATGAAGTGAATATTCTAAAGGTGTGTTACTTCTAACCCACATTGTTCACGAGAAGATCATCAATAAGTCGGTAAATGAAAATAATGTGCTCTTTGTAAATAAAAATCTATGCACTTGGGTACATTTATAGGTCCTAAATCATACTAATGTATACATGATTCCTAAGCAAGAAAACTAGTGGTTGACAACTTCTTTTGGGAATTTTTCTTTATCTCTTGCACTTTTATTGGCCTTACATATCTTACATATCTACAGAATTTATTGATTTATCTTTTATGGCCTCGGAAACTAGCACCCAATTAGGAAAGAAGCACCTAGGTGCTCTTGTCCCTCCTGGGTGCTCCTGACCTTCTTTATCTTCTTCTTACTCTTTTGGGTCTCTTTTACTTTTTGGTCACCTTTTAGAACTTTGGGTTGGCCTTTTAGTTGTCAATTATGAAATTTAAACAAGGGAATCATATATATACTTAGTTATTTCTCTCAAATAAGAGGCCAAACACCATAATAATTATATATCATCACGTAATCTTTCACAAAGGAACAAGAGGCATTACAAATCATTCATCTAGGACACTCATATAAGAGACAAGGGATGATTGATCTCGCATAAAAACATAGGAGGGAATGTCATTATATTTCATCACACACATTTTCATACTTGGAGAAATATAAATATATCATGTTATCATAGTGCAACTTGCACAAGGGAAACCTAGGGCATCATTACACACACATACACATAGAACTACATGGTCTGAGATGTAGTGTAGCACTCGGTCATGCAAGATCACTCTTCGAGTGACCATTGGGGTCAGTCTAACTCCATATTTTGTATCTTCTTTATTAGGTTTGATGTGGTTTGTGGGAATATATGAGTACTTATATAATTTTAGGTTACAAGTATGATCAATGAAATTGGAGCAAAACCAGAGTGACAAAAAAAAGTCAACAACAAAGCTTCTCCAAGACAAAAAGGCCACAACCTAAGCATTTAAGTGGAAAATAGTGGCCAAGAACTCTTGTAATCCCATGGGTGTTTCTGTCTTATGCACTTCGAGTTCTAGAACCCTCGGTGAGATTTGACAACACTTTTCCTAGTCTTTTCTAGCATTTTCTCCCAAATCATCTCCAGGATTCATGAAATCAACTAAGTCACCCTCTCTCTCTCTCTCTCTTTTACTTAGGGTTTCACATATTTTCATGCTTATTTCTTATGTCTTGCTATATTTTACTATCAAAATATCATTAGTTATAGTAGTTACGCTAAAATAAGGTTTAATTCCATTTAGATTAAATCATTTGGTGAACCGATTGATCAAACCCTATCTTCTAAATATGCATCGGATCCTCTCTCATTCTTTTGAAATTATGGAACAATCATATTACCCATCCTATACAACCACTAGGTTTTCTAGAATAACTTCCATCATTTGCTGATTTCATGCATGTTTGTACCCAACATCCTCCCCGTATCAATCCTCCAATGCTTGACCCAACTATTAATATCATCACCACTTAATGCAATAGAAACCAACGACTCCACCCATTGCTATTCCACCTCCTATTACCCCCATAGTCACTACCAATATCTCTAAAGGATATGCCATCATTGAGTAAATAAATAATACACCAGCCAAAATATTTTTTATGATATTTTAAGCAATGCACCGAGATCATCTTCATACATTAGAGGTTTCTTCTGTTCCATCCACATTGTAAGTGAAAATTCTCGTATTACCTTCACCCATATTATTCAATCCTTCAAAAGCCTACTTCATGTCATATCCTTTAGTAATGAGGATATGCATCCTACTTCCGCTGGTGATCCTTTTGTACCTTTTCTTATTCTATCTACTATTGGTTCTCATTATATCAAGCACATACTAATTGAAAATGGATTCGCTATAAATCTATGTTCCTTATCACTACTCATGAAATTATAAATTCCTTATAGTATAATCACTAAATCCTCTACCCTTGTTCATGGCTATGATTCTACTACTCGAACATGCATAGGAACCATCACCTTACCTTTATAAGTTGGACCCAAAACCCTTCCCACTTTTTTCTATATCATTGATACATCATTTCAGTTCAATTTCTTACTTGGTAGACCATGGATCCACACCATGCATGTTGTTCCTTTTATGGTTCATAAGTGTGTTAACTTATTACATGATGGATATGAGCATACTATTTCCATTGACCCTGACCCATTCAAGTTTTTCTACATAGACCCAATCACTACCATGCCCATACCTCTACTACATCCTATTCCATACCATAATATCAATACATACGATGTCAGTCAATCTAGTGCTTCCATCACTTCTTCTACCTCCATATGCATCCCTTCCATTCCTACACATACCACTGATCTTATTTCACCCACCATATATCTCCCTATTACTACCACTATCACATCTTCCACTGATTCTCTCAACCCTACATCCACCTCAACTCCTCTTAATGTCTTTGATAATGATCTCTACTAAGATAATGCTAGCACCGATGATTCTGATGATGAGGTTGATGTTGTAGAGCTTACTAATGAAAAATTATGTAACCTCAATTTTTAATCCTCTTAAGGTAGACAGATCCTACTTCTAAGACAATTTGGTTTTTATTGGACCAAGTGAGTATCAATTTAAAAAATCTTCTCCCTCTATTATAACCATGATTCCTTTCCAACCAACTATACATACATTGGACCTCATGCCACCTCCTTCATCTCCCAAAGTTATCTCTCGATCCATGACTTGATCCATTCATATGCACTTCACTCATGTATGACTCTTATTGTCCTCATATTCTATTCGAAACCACTTTCCCTAACATTATTTACAAACATGAAGGCTTATCACAATTAGGATTCATAATTTTTGGTCTCCTCCCCTTCACTCATTCTCCTCACCTCTATCATGGATATGTACTCATTACTACTACCTATGGCATCCATGTCTTCCATCTATCAGTTTGTTGGAAATTAGGAAACTGAGAGGGGGGATAAATTAGCATGAATTAAAACTTTTACAATCAATTCAATTCACTTAGTTTATGACAATAAAGTTGAACCACATTCACAAGTAGTCAACATGAGAGAAAACACAGAGAGGTAATATTTAATGTGGAAAACCATTCAAGGTAGAAAAACCCTCTGAAATCAAAGCACTAACTTGGAAAATAATGTCCCATAAAGATTACAATGATCTCATAGTTGAGCATCAACTCAACATGGATCTGTAACTCCAAAAATTAACCAAGCATCTACTTAGTCTTTAGAAATATTCTACTTATATGGAAGCTTCAACTCCCAAATTTAGTCAAGCACCTACTGACCTTCTATAAACTTCAACTTACAAGGAAGCTTCAACTCCCCATTTTCTAAGTTGCTACTTAGAATTCTATAATATTTTCATCACTATGATTTTGTCGTCTCACACAATATATTGTGACCACTAGATCAACTCATTATTCTTCTCAATTATCCTCCTAATCCACCTCTCTTCTGATCACCTAATCAACTACAAGGATTTTTATACAAGGATGTCTTCACACTCTCATTTTCTTCATGTAACTATCTTGAACCACCCTATCGGACACTCACAATTGCACATGTACATGCTTCGCAACTAACTCATTCAAGAAGACATAACATATGATTTTACATGTCCCTAAGATCCTTCACATTCATGGTGATCAAATTTAATTCTTATGCTTTGATACTCTTCACATAAACGAGCACTCACTCATGATCACAAGAATTTTCATCATAAATTCACCACATATCTTCTCTTTGATTCACACATCGAATATCAAGTCTTCAATAATGATTCAACACACTAAATCATGATTTTTCCTGTAAAATAATGAACCTTGCATACATAAACTAATCTCTATGCTGATTTCATGTCCCTTTCTTCACACAAAATCACCTATCTCTTCTATACTCTTTTATGCATTCCTCATACATCAAAAATATCTCTAAAGCTTTAACAAGAATTTTGAAAACCAAAAATATATTTTGTATACAACATATTCTTCTACACATGCCTTTTCAACTTCGTATTCTAAAACTCTTAAATTTTCTCACTTAATGACTCATACAAGGATTTGAAATGAATTTAATTATACGCACCTTAAATTTTCATAATGCATCTACCGTGCTTTGATTTTTCCTTCATGATCTATAGGTTCTTGAAGATTCTTTGAGGTTAAATGATATAGGATAAGGGATCCTAAACTCCCTTACACTCTTCCATAGTAGTCAATATTCCAGTCATACATGTGTTCTCGACTTGTAATGTATATTAGGCCTTTTTCATATTCCCTACCAAATAAATCTTGTATTGAATCTTAAAAATCCTTCTCCAAGTGTAAATAGTGAGATAGAACTTTAAACAAGCCTCTAAAGAGTACTTATAACCCCTTATCATATCCCAACCTTTTCCATTTGAGTTTCAACCTTCATTTGAACATATAGAAGCATATTGAGTGCAAAGGCTAACTCTTATAGTCTTAAACTTAGAAGAATAAGAGATTAATGTGCTTATACTAGGTCATATAGTCATGATCATGACATATAAAATATATACATCTCAAATAAATGAGATTTGAAGAATAGGTAGGGTATGAGATAGCTTGTTCAACCATTTCTTCATAGTCAAGAGGTTCACATATTTTAAGACCTTCAACATGGTCAGATATGAGCTTGAAAAGGAAAAGAGGTCAATTGTTTAATTGGTTTCAAAAAATTAGAGAATGGTTTGTGAGAATTTTTCTATCTCCACCCATCATGGAAACATGACCACGAAAACCTCCATCAACAATGCACCGTGACATGGTATTCACTATTTTAATAGGACAAATTTCCATCTTTAAGGTTTTGGAAATTCACACCTTTCTCATCAAGCATGATTACAATGACATCACTCAAAAATATTAGGGACATTAACATAGCTACCTAGGTCAAATAATTTATCTGATATCATACTAAAGAGAGCTAACTTGCTTGATCTCTAAAATTACGCACATGTAGGGTTTTGAGACTCAAACCCTAGTCCATTAATTGTAGGCTTAAACCACCTTATTCTTCACTTTTATGTCAATAGGAATGCATGATCACTTCAATAGGAGTTATTACAACAAGATCCCAATCTTCCTTTACATTAAATGAACATATAACTTCATGGTTTAAGGAAAATGGAGCTTATCTTCTTTATTGTCACAAAGAGAGACAAACCCAGTACTAGGAAAGAGATATTCTACTTGGTTTATCATTTTTCTAAAACATCTTAGGTACTTCTATGAGAATACCTTAAATTTTTTTCAACTTACCATACCAAGTGCAATCACCAAACTAAGAGAGTAATGACATGAAAAGCATGCAAATCTAGGATTATGTGCAATGTTTATTGAGGCAACACAATAAAATATTAACTTGGAGGTTTAATTCTAACAAAACTTAATTATGATTATCATTCATGATAGGATCACTTTAAGGAAGGACTATACACCACCTTAAAAGACTTGAATGAAAAGTTTGAAGTAAAGCTACAAGCACAACTAGTACCACAATATTCTTGGCAAGACCCTTATAGGGCAGTTGTAAAGTCATGAAAAAAGGACCAAATATCACTTCACCAAATCAAATATGAGATCCAACAAGTCATTTTTAACCTATCGAGGGTGTTCATAGTCATTTCTTAGCTCAAAAGCACACTTATAGACAAAATATTTCATAAAGCACCATGACAAGTTAGTTTGAAGGTCCTTTTGGTGGTAAGAGAGGAAAATGGATTGAGAACTGACAAGATATGCACTAAAGTAAGCCAAAACACCTCATAAACTATAATCACACATTACACATCACCTTACTACCCAAAGAAATCATCTTAGAGCCTATAATTTGGAATTGTATGGTCAAAACTTTGCAAAACAAGGTTAACTCTATCTTGAATAATCAACCATGAGGAACATAAATCCCACCATTATGACCTAGAATAAGCCTTCTACACTCGTGAGGGGTTTTCATGACATGACCAAGTGATTTAGAGGTTGAAGAATTCATTTTATGCCTATCTCTTCAAGAAGCAAGTTTGGATAGTGCGAGATCGGTGATAGAAAAATGAATACAAATTTTTGTTACTTAACCATTTGAGCTCAAAATTTTTGCATAAGTTTAGTATTGAAGTGATCTTAAAAATTACTCTTATGATTTATTTGAAGGAGGCTTGACAATTTTTTTGAGTGCTAAGAAGACAGGTCATTGTTTAGCCCTTCTCGGTTTTGGTAAAACTTGAATATCTTCAACAATCCTCTTCAAAATTTGATGAAAATTGACCTAGAGCACTACAATACCTCCCTCTATATGATCCATGGTTTTCCTAAGCTTCCACTACTAGTTCTCAAAGGTAGTTTTAGTGAAAACTTCAAATTTTCCTTTGAAGGAAAAAAATATGACCTATAGATGTTCATAAATTCTCTAGACATTATTCCTAGGATCCTAACATGCTTACATAGGATTTTCATGACATGATTTGAGATATTACACCTCATTAGGCTCTAGAACTAGGCATAAATTGGATATTTCCAACCATGAATTAAAAATCTTGAACTGATGATCACCCTAGAGGCTCTTGCACATCCTTAAAACACTATTTCGAGTTGTGGGACACGAGCAAAGCACATTAATCTTCTCCATACCTCAAGGGGAACCTACCTCACTAACCAAGCTTGTAGCACCCTAAAATAATCTTGAAATCATCCTAAAACCACTCATTGAACACCAAACACCATTGAGAAGGAACTAACCATGATTGATAATGCACTACCAACCAACCTTCATGCCCCGACCGATCCTCACTTCACCCCTCACACCTTTACCATAAATGCCACCTGAAATCAATGAAAACACTAATGTACCAAGGTTCAACATAGTATTACATACACGTACACACCATTCCTCTCCACTCACACTCGAGACAATCTTAGATCGACTATATTGGTGGTACCCTTGAATCCAATCATACTACCATTACCTTTCGTATGCCTTTTGGACACATCTCTATTTACAATGGTTCATTCTTTAGCTATACCCAAAACCTAACTCACTGGTATGCACATGATTTTCTGAAACACCATTTTACTTGATGAGTAATATACTATGGGCATGTATAATTTACACTACACATGATCTTTCTATGATCAACCTCATATTATCACATACTATGTCTCTAACCCAAATCATATTGGTTACGACCTTGACATTGATGACCTCCTTGATGAGTTTACTTAACTCTTCACCTCACATGCTTTGGGGGCATCAAACTTTCTCCTTCTTCATCACTATTGATTATATCTAATATCTACTTATAGATTTTTACTACATTTCATGCTCCACTCTTTATGTCTAGATTTATAACAACTCTTACATCTTTGGTACACACATTGTACCATCATTACTTGATGTAGTACTCTAGTTCCATGGTTCATAATTGATTCGTTGAGGGTAAAATTCCTAAATTAACCTCAAATCATCTACTCTTATATCATTTTCTATATTATTTGTGCTTCACGATAAATATTTTCAAAGCATTATCACATCTCTGGTACACACATTGTACCATCATTACCCAATGATGCACTCTTATTCTATGGTTCATGATTGGTGTTGAGGGTGAAATTCATCCATGAACCTCCTGTAGACACTAAATCACACACTTTAGGTATCTATCTAGTCCTGATCACATACTACTATTCATATGATTCCTAAGTAAGAAAAGTAATAATTGACCCATGTCTTTGGCCATATTTTCTTGCTTTCAATTTTCCTTTGTGGTCTTACACTCTTTCTTTCCCTTTCTTCCTTTTTGTACTTTGACATTTCTCAATATGGACACTAGCACCTAGCCTAGATGCCGATTACCATGTACCCCCATCCCCTCTGGGTGCCCCGACCTCTTTGTATTTTTCTCACATATTTTGGGTCCTTTATAGCCATTTGGGCATCTTATATTTTTGGTAGTCGGCCTTTTTGGGGTTAATTACGAAATTCAAGAAAGGGAATCATATAAATATAAATTTATGTGACCATTATAAAAGACCAAGCACTAAGCATTAGCTATCACCACCTAAGTTGTTTCTAAGATAATTCTAAGATAATTCAAACATCCATCTAGCTCCACACAAGGGACAAGGGAATGTTACTTTTACATACACACATAGGAGGGGAAGTTCATTCTTTCATGCACACATCTATTTACATCTTTTACATCTAGTTACTTACTCATTATTAAGTGTGACACACACAAGAGCCACCTAGGGTATGATTTTGATATAAACACACATAGACCTACATTGGGTCTGAGATGTAGTACAACACTTGGTTATAAGTTCACTTGTTTGAAAACCAAGGATAGTATGACCCCTCATTTGCATTATTTTTTTTTTGGGATTTGATGCACTTTTAGGGTTTTGTAGGTCATTTATTCATTGCAGGTTACATGAGACATCTACAAACTTGATGTGACATACTAGTGACAGTCAAAGAAGGACATTGAATATCTCATGACCCTACGAAGGATGTTTTTAAGGTTCTGAGAAGTTACAGGTGCCTCAAGTAGGTATGTAGCACCCGTAGACACCCCTTACCCATTCCAGCACACCTAGTCCAAGAAGATGTATCAGTCACACAATTTTCTAAGCTTCTATGCAACATTTCTCCCTCTTTATTCATTAGTTCATCACTTTCACACATTCCAAGATTGATTAGGAATTAGCTAAGTCTTCTATCATTTCATTTGTAACTAGGGCTTCATATTTTTTATCTTATCTTTCTTGGGTCAAATGTATATTTCATTGCATATTTAATTTACAATGTTGTTACATAAGTAGTATTAGGCATCTATTTATTTCAATATTTGCTTACTTATTTCAAAATATGGCTCAATCTTATGGAAAATTTACTAAGGCCCACCTTAAAGAGCTTAATGATCATCTTGCTAAGCATCTTAGGATCTAGAATTTCTTTTATTCACTTCTCATGAGGATCCCACCAATCTTGTAGAGCTTAACGTTCCTATATCCATCCCTTCCTCCATGTCCATTGCTACTCAATGAACCGATTCCACTCTTCCACCTATTTTGATTGTTCCCATTTTTGTTCCTACTCCCACCAACCATTTCACTCCACCTCTTATTTCTCACATGTGGCAAGCATCTTTCGCTAGCACTACAGACTTATCCTCCCTTTATTAAGATCTTCAAGTTCAAATATGTCAATTTCAACAAGATACTTCTCGTGCGTCTCCATCTTTGGATTCCACTTTATTACTTCATACTCCATTTGTACCTACCATTTTTTCTTACTGCTTCCTCCTAATTTCGTCACCCCCAATCTTCCCATTTTAAAAGGGTCTAAGTATTTTATGTGACATATCTAGATTTTTCAGATGATGATATCCTCCTAGCTAAGCTCTTTCCTCACAGTCTTCATGATTATGTGATGCATTGGTTTTATGACCTACATGTCCACTTGGTAACATATTTCATGCATCTAGTGATGATTTTATAGCTCATTTCTCCATCAATATCGGCTCTAAGATCTCATATGCTCAACTCACTCAACTTAAAAAAGGATCTAATGAACATCTAGTGGATTATGTCTTATGATATAAAAAAACTTAGCTAAGATGTCTAATATACTTGCAGACTCTGAACTTCAAGATTTATTTTTTCAAGTCTCTTTGTGGCCTCTTTAGGGAGCATTATCTTTGAAACCTCTCCATCATTCGATCATTTGTGTCACACTCTTAAGCTACGTGAAATAAAACTCTTATCTATAGGCAAGCTTAAGTATTAGAAAAAGGCTTCATCTTCTACGCGCTTTCAAAGTAAATAAAATTTTAAGACAACTGCAAAACCTATTGAAGCTAAAGCAGTTGTCAATGTTGTCTCTAATACTAAAGAGCTTCAGTGGTTACCATCTTAGCATACATATAAAAAAATTGATTATCACTTCACATCTTCTCTTGCTATGCAACTTATAGAGAGAAATATTATTACACTTCCTCCTCCACTCAACTTGGACCCATATCATCCAAAGGTCATAACTACAAAAACAAAATTTAGATGCGATTACCATCACTACATTGGATAGTCTATAGATAGGCGTTTTTAACTTCACAATCTTATTCGAGATCTCATTGATAATAATGCAATTGAGCTTCTAGATCCTACGGCTTCTGCACTAGTAAATGAAAATCAAAAGTTCAAAATATTAAACAATCCTCTTTCAAAACATAAAATAGTAAGTAGATGACTCTTTAGCTAACCATACATATCGTGATTGCCTCCTCTTGTATTGGGGATCTCAATTTTCTTGTTGCTCATATTGAGACATCTCCTCCAATCATTACTTTCTCAAATCATTACTATCATGCTACATTCTCTTCGATCTCTTACATATCATTGTTTTTGTTATATCTACTTCTATTAATAAAACTATAGTCAATCCATCATTTCAAATAAGTGCATGTTCTATCACACTTCTCGTCACTATCAACTATCCACTCTAACAACTCTCACATCCGATTCCTAAATCATATGGTTTTTTCAAGATTCTGGTCACTATCGGTCCTCTTACCATGCTTGTGCCATTTCTTATGACACCATCAGGTGAAGGGTGTGACATGTTCTTAAGTCTCCCCTAGTTTAGTGTAACTTAGGCCATCACTTCCATAAATAACTTGTGTCTAAAGTTCATTCACAATAAGAAAGTTATCAATATCAATGGTGTCCCACCATCCACAGTATGGCCGTAACCTCCTCTTGAGGTTTCCATTACACTCACTAGAACATCTAGGTCCTCATGACCTCTCAAATCTAAAGCACAATATACTCCTATCTCACCTGTTCACACATGGCCTACATGGTTTCATCGGTTTAAAATTTCATCACATCAGTCTCTGTTCATATAGGTATACATCACCACCTCATTTTTCTTCACATAGGTGTCCATCACCTCCTTTTCTACTTCACATATGTTTCCATCACCTCCACATTATACTTCACATAGGTGTATATCACCTCTGTGTGATACCTCACATAGATGTCCATCACCTCCGGGTTCGATTCACATAGTTTTCCATCACCTTGGCATTATCCTCATCGGTCGCATGGAAATAGTGTTAATTTACCTATAACATCTATCGCATACACCACCGATATTAGAGCATGGTCACACACATTCATCTCTACAAGCATTGTGTGGAGGACCTTTGTCTTTCACTATCATCAGATAGTGTATTCGTTATCATGCATTTGGAGGGACTAATACTTATTCTTCCCTCCTTCTAGCATTCACACGTGTCTCACACTTCACATCTAGTATCTCACATACATCATACACATCTTGATACACTCTTGTATTGTCATTACCACCGACACATTCTTGTGCTTTGTTTCACACTTGACTATTAAGGGCATACTATACACATGAACCTCACACATTACACACTTCACACTTTGTGCATGCTTGACATCTTTATCTCATAGCTACTACCACATAATAAACACATTATTCATTCTACACATTCACAATACATCTTTCTCACATCTACTTTTACATATTGTGCTCATTACCCAATGACACACTCTAGTTTTGTGGTTCATACTTGACTACCGAGGGTCTACATCTAAACCTATAGTTCTATTTTGATCTATCTCGGCTATCTAGATGGGGAGGGTCCCCAACCCCCTATATCTATATGGGAACCTAACCATGCTTACTCACTCATGCATGCACTCCCAACATTTCACACTTTGACGATCACATCTTTATAGGACACATGTTCAAACCATTTCTCGATGACACACTCTTTCTCTATGATTAATTCTCGACTACTAAGGGGCATGTATAAATGAACCTCATCTCATACATACTCATTCACACTCAGTGGGGCATGATGATCCTATCATTCACTCTGCATTCCATTCCATTTCAGACATCCACAATATACTACATAACTTGATCACATTTACACTTGCTTACTTATGCTTACATGTACACTTTTTACACATATTAGACATATACATTATATGTCATTATCTTTTCTATATAAACATGTGTGTTCACTTTCTTTTCCTATTGTGATCACATACTCTACATATTTCTTCACACGTAGCATGGATGTTTGGCACAATACCTCATACCAGTCCCATAATGGCTCCTTGGGAATCCACTTTCGTATACACTATAGGTGTTATTGTTTTATTTTTCATAGCACATTACTATATCAGATTATACACGCTTTGACATAATTTTTATCTTTCTAACATGCTAACGGGTGCTTCATGTGCAACATTTTATTTGCAAGTTTATTTGTTTCCATGGTTGTTTGATTCTCTTTTTGCTACTCTTTGTGTTTGTATGCCATTATTTGTAGGCTTTTCCCTATGTCTTTCTTGTTCTCTGATTGCACATTGTCCGAATTCATCCACTTTATCCTTGATTGTCTTGCGACATCTTGAGTGGTGTTCCATGTTTAAAACCCACTTTTTGCGGTATAGATTGTTTTCATGTGTATTTTCTACTTACGTATTAGCTTACACATTGTCTTCTTTGTCTGCTAGCTTACATATTTTATTTTACATGTGTGATTCTATTTCTTGCATTAACACTTGTTTTTGAGACACTTTATTTACATGTGCCTTGGTTCCTACCAAGCACATTTCCTTCCCCTTTCAGGAAATTTGTTTTATTTCACCTGGTCGGTCCTCCTTTGGGACGACATACTCCTCCGCGAAATTGCATGCACTCCAAATGATGGGGGCATAATTGGTTGAATCAATCACCCCATATAACAGTCTCTACAATCACATTTTAGTACAATTCAGCACACAATCAACATAGTCTTCAATCTCAACAATGGCCCCGAACTTGACTTGGGTATTCATCACAACACAAAACTAGCAACCTAACCCAAACAATAACCCTGGGCACCCCCGACCATTCCTAGATACTTGTGATGAGGGTGTGGTTACACATCATTTCTTAGTTCAACACAATTTTCAGAGTAATATACATAGTAGATTTTACATGACATACGATCCTTCAAAGCACTCGACATGCATACACTACACCTTCTTTTCTACTTTTGTGTTAGATCGAAATTGTTTGAAATGGATCGTATTTTTATAAACCATATGTAGTGGTGTTCTACACTTATTAAAGAAGTTAAATGTTGGATGATGAAACCATACTTTTATCCCTACTCTTCTTCCATTCTTGGTGTGAGATTTCCCAAAAAACTCGTAGTTAGCGCAAGTGGCGTGAGATCACCCAAAAAACTCTTTCTTACAACATTTTCAGGATCCTTTTATAGTATTTTACTCATCATGGATCAGGTACACATGTTCCTTTTCACATTTTTATGTATTTTGTTACATAATTTTTACTCATTTTGATCATATACACGTACTTGAATACTTTCTTGTTCTTCTCTTTTGTAGGTATGTCCTTATGGGAAGAGATAGTTACATCAATCACACATCAACACATCAATAACAATCGACATGAATAATGATACAAACACAACATATACACATACGCTCTCACCATAGGGTCATCATCACCACTTTTTATTTTACTTCCTCTTCTCTAGCATCCATGCTTCACATTTTTATCACTCCATGATTTTTCTTGTCTCTCGACATGATTTTTTCAATCGATCTATATGGTTATTAGGTACACATCTCTTATCTACTTTATGTTATCATGCATTTGCTCAACAACATAAAATGGGGAAAATGTAGACACTAAATCACACACTTAGTTATCTATCTAGTCATGATCACATAGTACTATTCATATGATTCCTAAGTAAGAACAATACTAATTAACCCATCTCTTTGACCATATTTTCTTACTTTCAATTTTCCTTTGTGGTCTTAAAATCTTTCTTTCCTACTCTACTTTTTCATACTTCAACATTTCTCACTCTAGACACTAGTACCCAACAAGGACACTAGTGCTAGAAGGACTAGACCCTCCGAAGGAGGTATTTTAAGGTTATGAGGAGTCACAAGTGCCTAAATTAGGTTTTCAGCACCTGCAAGCACCCTTGACCCATTCTAGGTGCCCAGCCTAAGAAGATCTTATGGTCGCACAATATTCTCGAGCTTCGTGTGAAATTTATCCCTCTCTATTCATCAGTTCATCACTTTGACACAAGATAGGATTGATTGTGAATCAAATAAGACTTCTATCCTTTCATTTGCAACTAGGGTTTCATAATTTCTAGCTTATCTTGCTTGGGTCAAATATATATTTCATTACATATTTAATTTACAATTTTGTTACATAATTAGTATTAGGAATCTATTTATTTTAATATTTTCTTAATCACCTCCCTTCTCACATATTGGCTACTCACATTCCATGCTCCATGTTTATCTTTATAAGCATTACCATATCTGTGGTAAACATACTTTACTATCATTACTCGATGACACACTCTTGTTACATAGTTCACATACTTCACTATTGAGGGACCATTCCTAAATGAAGCTCATCTCACACACATCCACAAGGGGAAATGCTACTCTATCATATTCCCATCTTGCATATCACAACACACCATCATACTCACACAACATTTGCACATCTTTTTATATTTACTCTTGTTAGCTTGTACTATTTATGTGTTGCACTGTTTCTTATGCTAGTTGGATACTTAGTATGTCATTATATTTTTATATATACACATGCATGTTTACTCGGGATCTTAAGGTGAATTGGAGTAACCTTCTGATTCTCACATGATGCATGATGATCAACACTACTCTTTTCCAATCCTTTGAGGTTCCTAGAGGCATCTACCTTTGCTACTCTCATACTTCACACATCATAGGTCCTATCATTTCAATATTTTCTACTTCTTGTCAGTAATTTTATCCCAAATTCAAACCCCCTGGGTTAATTTGGATAACTCATTGTAAATGGACTTAGCCATTAAAATTATCATACGTGTGGGAGGCCATCAAATTAAGTGTAGAGTAGAAGAAGATATAGACAACTTAGGATGTCTCGCAATTTAGAATTGAGATAATACGAGTTATCTAGCCTCAGCTGCGGTGAAGGTTTGGAGCCATTTCCTTATCACGCATCAACCACGCATCAACCATCCTCACTTTCACAAGTCAACAACCCCTCCTTATCATGTGTCAACCATGCACTAACCGTCCTCACGTCAACCACCACCTCATTGTCATGTTATAGAATTTCTTTCTATTGTGTGATAACTTTCCCTCATTGTCTCGTGAAAAATTATTCTTGTCATGCGAAAACCCCTTACCTTATTGTCATGAAACTACTTTCATTCCTGTCGGGCGTCGATGGGAATGCCAGCCTATAGTCCGGGCATTAATGGTGTCATACAGGTATCTCAAAACTAACCTAATGAGGTATGGCACCCATGTTTTCCATGTAAGAAAAACACCATTAGAAAGTAAACCAAGTATGGTTTTCCATACCTCCGTATAGACAATTAAAGAAGGTTATCGGTTGGTAGCTATATATATATATATATATATATATATATTTGTAGGAGAGACATTTTGGGAGATGGGGAAACTCTTGTAATTTTCTTCCTCAACTCCATTGATCTACGAGCCTTCTCTTTATCCTGGAAGTGTTCTAATGCATCTATTTCATCATGTAATGGACTGTGCATACCTTAAGAGCAATAAAATATGTGTTTGTGGTATTTTTTAACCCTTGCATTGTTTTATTGTATCTCCTTTCCTCTCTATTTAATTTTGTCTTTTTGTGCATGTATTTCTCACTTGCAGGTGCAGGGTGTTGTGTTTCATGGAGATTCGGTGGTGAACGGAGCTTGGGTCTGTGTCACATTTGTTTGGCCTCTCCCAACTCCCTTTTTCCCTCTCTTTCTCCCTCAACAGAGTATCTCACCCCTTTTTCTTGGTGTTATCACCACCCTTAGCTTAGGATTTCCCCCTTTTACACATTTGTAACCATCTGTCTCTTCCTTGGTCCCTAGGAATTCTAGGTTATTGTTAGAATAGTTGTATTTCCCTTTTAGGAGTAGTTTTAGCATTAGAATAGGTAGAGGAACCATCCTTCTCTAGAGATTTGTCTCAATTACAAGGGTCCCACACCTTGAGACAATCACATGTTAGTCAAATGTAGGGTTTTATAATGTGTAAATCCTAAGGTGTTACTTTTTTGACATAACAATTACCATTTACTCTTCGATGCTATATACATGCTTTGACATACTACTTATCTTTATAACATGCCAATGAGTGCTTCATGTGTAGTATTTACCTGGAAAGATCAACACAAGCATGGTTATCGATCATTTATTGCTTACTATTACTTGTTATGGTTTATTGGCTATGCCCTATGTCATACTTGCTTATTCGTTTTCTTATGGCCACTTTGGACTTGGTTATCTTATGACATTGTGAGCGATGTCCCATGTATGTAACCCAATTTTTGTGGTCTACTTCTTGTCTTCATAGTCTTGTGTCACAAATATTTCTTGCTGAAATATTGGGGCACTCCTTGAAATTTTGGGTTTTCAGGTTTTGTGATGAGTTGTGTTCATGTTTTTTTGTAGTTCTAGATTGTTGTTTTGTGTGTGTGTAGGTTGTTACTTTAACTCATTTGGGTTGCAAGAGTGCATGATGATTCTTCAAGAGGTTACAAGAGGTTGTTTGGGGGTGGTTTATTAAGTAATCATGTGTTAGATTCTCTGTAAATCCTCAAAAGATCAAAATTTTACTTCTTTGTGCTATTTTTAAGTACTTCTACTTATTAAGTAAAGTGGTTCAAGAAAGCCACATAATTGGCTTAGATTTTCTTAGTAATGTGCTAAACTCAAAGTGATTTACTGCCTATTCAATGCGCTAAACTCAAAGTGCTTTAATTTTTCCTTTCATTGCACTGAATTCATATTACTTTACTTATCTTATTTTTAAGACAAGTAAATAAATACCTAAATGCCATTGAACTAAGCCCATGTATTGCATTGAATACTAACCCTAATGCTTAACAATTCACCGTGTAAAATTAAAACCTCACTACTTAACCATTCATTGCATTGAATCCAAATTAATTTCTTGACCTAATCTTAAAACAAATAAAGTAATCCAAAAATCTGCACAACTAATAATTTAAGCTATCGGTGAATTAGGATTGCTTTACTTATTTCAAAATTATTCAAGTAAAGACATTTCAAAAAGGTACATAAAAAGAGGGATGATCGGAATTCTTACAATCAACATTTAATGATGTGGAAAATATAAAATTCCTAAGTAATTCCACCTAGGATCCATGCATTCACATTGTCAAAAAGAGAGCAGTTGTCGACCCTCCAAACCCCGAGAAACTCCAGTGATTGATTGAGAAAGAATTTTTACAAATTGACTCCAACCCATATTTTGTTAAGGTTAGTTGTTGTTTTTTATTCTTTGTTTCCTAATTTTCCTTTATTTTGTGTGTTGTTTTAAGTTTTAGTTTGTGTCTTCTTTCAGTGTCTAGTTTCTAGGGTTATTAATTTAAATTTTAGGTATTTTTCTTCATTATTATTAGGATTCGTGTTCAATTTTTGAATGTTGTTACCTCTAAGGGAAATTTATTAAGTTTTTATCCCTATCTTTTCCCTAGGTTTGTTCTGGCAGTTTTTATGTTCCTTCTTTGTTCTACGTAAAATTAGACATATTTTACTTGCATTTGAAACAAGAGTCGAGTAGGGTGAAATCAATGAAAAACATGCCCCATCCAATGTGTTGATTTGGTTATCTTTTCATGGCCTTTGTATTAAAAAAGTAGAGTTAATTGAATAAACCACAAATGCTTTTCCCTAGTTATGCGTTGTTTTCATTTGCTTCTACTTGATCTAAAATCGAACCCTATTTTGTGTCAATATGGATGTGCTTTACTTACTTTTGAAATAGTAGTAAACTTGTTTGACGATAAAATTTGTTGGGGAAAATTTGTGGGTTTATTTCCATTTCTCTAGGAATCTAAGTCCCTCTACTTAAACGATGCAACTACGTATATGCATGCACGAGTGAAGTGAGTTTTGTCCTGGTTGGACTTGTTGTCAGGGATCCAAAAAGGGAACTCCACTGACCCTATGGCATAGCTAGAAATTTCTTACTAGAGAGGAATTTTTTGTAAAGTAGGAAAGGGGAGTGAGAAATGAGATAGGAGAACTAATGTTACATGTAGAAAATTAGATTCCTGCACACACTAGTTAGAAATTTCAACACATGCATTTACGAGAAGAAACAACTCTGTAAATAGCAAAAAGACCGATTAAATTTATGAGCAGAAAGTATCAATAAATCCCTAAGTCAAAAAATGATAGAAACTTCTTCTTCTTGTATTGATTTCTTAAACAAAATTTATACATAGTGTGGGAATGGAGGAAAATTTTTGAGGGGGAAATGGAAGAAAATGGCTATCTCCTTTGGTCTCTCTAAGTACAATGCACTCTTGAGTTTACAAAATCAATCACCAACCCTTTGAAATGGGAATGGATTTACAATTTATAGGAAGAGAAAAGACTCTTCATATAACCCCCATTGACCCTTCATATGCCTTGAAACTTTTCACATTCTTAGGAAAACTTTAAGTCCCCTTTTATAACTTAAGGGTGACTTATTACATTGAAAATAAAGTCATTTTTAATTACTTAAGGCATTATGAAAATTACAACCCCCAACGCAAAATTAGAAAATTGAGAAGAGAGAGAAAGTTGGAAGGGGAGAGAGAGAGAGAGAGAAGAAAGAAGAAGAAAGAAGAATGATGTTGACGATGAAATACTATGCCTCTGATAAAGTCCATTGATCCTTCCAGACACATTGATGGAATGCTTCAGTGTGATGAAATTTGAATCTCTCGAACTCTTTGCAACTTGAGAAACTCCTTCATCTTGGATGACATATTTATTCCAAGTTGAATGATTTGTTTCTCGATGAGTGCAACTCCCACCCCGTATATGATATACCTTTGACATGAACCATGTAGTGAATTTCAAAAGACACTATCAGTTCCTTAGGATGGATCTCAAATGCCCTGTGAGAAATACCCATGGATGATACTAAATGGTGATCCCATTATGTTCCATTATGCCAAAACTACCTTATGAGTGTAACTTACCATTAATAACAAGTGCACGTATGGAAGACTTAATATTTTTAGTAAGAGGTGATTTTTGCCTCTTATGACAATCCTAATGTGATGAACTCCCTCATTCACTCATGTGCACACTACCTTCACCTCGACCACTTCTTAGGATGAATTACTATTTTTAGTAAGCACCCATATAGGGAACTTACTATTATTAGTAAGTGGTCATTTTAACTATTTTATATTTTGAACACTCATTCGACTTCTGGTGATCTTGGTGCACATTATCTTTGTTGCAGTCACTTTTGATGAAGACTTACCAAAGATAGCAAGCTGTGTAGGAAATCTTACTATTTTGGAAAGTGGATTTCAAAGTGCTCGGTTTGTGAGGGTACATATTTTTTCAAACTCATCTTGTCACCACGGTCACGTCCTCAAGTTTTTCTTGATTTCACCCATTATAATACTTGGAAATAAAATTTTAAATTTCTCACCTAGTGGTGGCTTCTATCACGGAGCTGCCATGGCGTCCATTAATGGAGCTCAAAATTTACAGGTCTATTTTTTTATCTCTGATCGTGATGAAATCAAATCCGTTGCGATAGGTTTTTCATTCGGAGTTTGTGTGCAAATTTTTAACTCGTTTCCATTGTCGGATTGATGGGAAATCCGATGAATATGAGCTAGGCACGGGATGGACTTTTATTGGAACAAAAATTTAGGGAACCTTTCAAACTCCCATTTGTTACATATTTCTCATCTTAAAAAATGAGGAAGTTTTCAAATGAGGACATCTCAATCCGTTGAATGGTTTGAAAGATATGAACGATTCTTTGTTGGGTGACTTCGAGGGTTTCTTTGAAAAAACTTCATTTCTCCACCATTTCGAGCCATTATTTTTGCAATTTTTGTGTATTTTGGTATTTTTAGATGAATAATTATTTTATGGTGTTGATTGGATATGAAAAATATTGCTTTCAGATCTAGCGAATATCCAACAGAGTTTCGGCAACATACGGAGGCGTGGGGAAATGGCCAAAAAGAGTTGAGTGTTGTATTTATAGTGTGCAAATGGAAGGAGGGAGAGGGGAGGGAAAATTTTGTGTCCATTTTTTCCCTTTGTCCAAAGGGATGAAGGGGACATAAATTTCCACTTCACGCCTCATCGTGACACTTGTCGATCATCCGTGCAGAGAGAGGAAAGCTTAAAATTAGCTCTCGGGGGCTTAACTAGTAAATGGGAGGTCACATTGATGTTATGGGGGATAAAAAAGTGATGGAACATTTTTTCCCCTATGTCCCTTTTCTAAAGGGATGAAAGGGACATGAAATCCCGTCAGGATGCCGTGTTGACACGTGTCCTCTTGAAAAATTGGCTAAGTGTCGAACCTTGAGAGCGAACTTGTGAAGGCTATATCTGGAGTTCCTAATGGAGTATTTTGGAAAAAAATTATATTAATTTGGATTAAAATGGCCTTACGAATCCAATGGTAGTAGATCAAATTTTTATTCCTCCATTTAAGCCATGAAAAAGTAGTTTTTAATCGGCTCCATAATTGAGCATGGAAAAACTATATATAAACCTATTGCTCCAAAGTGTTGTGAAAAATATGATTTCACCATCTTGTATATATTTTAATTCCATTTTTTTACTATATATCATTTAGCTCCTAACTCCATCTAGAGCTCCCAGAATCACTTCCCGAAGTTCAATAGCTTTTTTGGCCCTATGCATTGCCTAGGCCTGTGAACCCTATTTTTGATGAATCTACCCCAACTCCTCCAAATATTTCTTGAATCTTCCAAAATAAATTAATTTATGTTATTATACCTTTTATTCACCTCCATGTTGGATTTTTCTCCTGTTTCAATCTAGGGGGTTGCACCAGTCCCAGGAAGGCCAGTGGTAGCCCTTCCCACAACTGCCCAAAAATAGCATTCTTCAAGAACTCCTAAAATCACCTAGGGGATTGAATTGACTTTCCTAATTCACCTAGGGGACTGAGTTAACATCAAATGGGAGGTCATTAGACTGATTGGGTAGACCTGGGGTGCCTTGGAAGGGTAAAACTTGAAAGTTTTGACACAATGGCATCGTTGTCATGCTAGAAAATTGTCAATTTTCTCGTTGCACATTTGCATGACAACAAGAGTAACACTAAATCACCACAAAACATGTTCCCCATATATTTAATTGTGTCAAATAGATTTTATTTTACTTCTTTCTAGAAAAATAGTGATGTGTTATGAAAATACCACTAGCCACATTCTTATCTTTGCGTTGATTCCAACATGTTTTACTTGCCTTACCCACTACGTCGATTTGAATATAATTTTCTTATTTTGTTTAAAATAAGTAAAGTAATAGGAGTTAACCATAAAATAATATATCCCTATTTGTTGCATTGATCTCGATGGCTTACTACTTTCCTTGGTTAAAAATAAGTAAAGTAATGTATAAAAGCCGCAAAACATACTTCCTATTCATTGTGTCGTTTTTATTTACTTTACTCGTTATCTTTATAAAATAAGTAGAGTAATGTTTGTTCACCACCAATTATGTTCATTGTGTCAATTTATATGGTTGTTACTTCTTCTACTCATTGCGCTAAAATGACCACCGTTACTCCTTTTTATGGAAAAGGAGATCGATATTTTTTACCACATGAGATTTTCGTTAAATCAAGTACCTATTTCTTGTTTAGTCCCATGTTGAATTATGTTGTTGTTGGTTTCTTTGCATTGTGCTGGTTTGAGTTTTTTTATGCTTATTAACTATTAGTCTTAAGTAGTTATACCCTAGAAACCTAGAATGAATTGCAAATTTAATTGTTTCAATCTATCACTTAGAACTTGAATTCTAGGATGTTTTTAAATTAAGTCTTAAATGCATGCATACAATTGAGGAACATGTGCATTAATTTGATGATCATGATTTAAAGATAAAAACAATTGCTAGTTCTCAATGGTGGAAACACAAAAGAAAGAGCAGATGTCTAAAACTAGAGAGGAGCCAATTGAAGTAAGTGATAGGTCGGAGGAAAAGGAGAAAGCGCTGTAGGAGGAGAAGAGGAAGTTTTGTGATAAGAGAGGATCCAAATTTGGATATTTAAGAAGCTTCAAGTGCCAGAAAAGGTAAAAGAAAAAATAGAGCTAAGAAAGACAAAATGAAGTATGATTATAAGGGATACCCTGTGGAGACTTGCATTACATCCAAGATGGCTAGAATAGGTGATACAAACATGGGTCATGTAACAGTGTTTGAGTTAATAGAGATATCTAAAGCTAAAAACAAACACCTTTGATGAGGGCATTAACTAGGAGTGGATTGATTGAAGCAACTACCTTTCCAAGCACTTGTCAGTTTCCATAATTTCTGTTAGAGTGTGCCAAGCATTATGATTCCCATACTAGAACAATCAAGAATGATGTCGGTGACCTTTTGAGAAGACTGGATACTCATTTCTTCAACTTTTATGAAGATACTAATCGCACTAGATGTCTTGAGTATTAGTATGAAAAAATCTAACAAGTATTGGGAAAAAAGAGGAAACATGCCATAAAGATCATGAATTTACATTATTTAAAGGAATCAAAATAGGATTCTAGATTCCCCAAATTAGTTGTGAGATTTGATTTGATTTAGGAATCGATGATATTACTCAACTGCTTTGTAGGATTAATGGTGAGAAGAGTGCAAAACTTTTTTATAAATGGATGTATTATTTTATAAGAATGATAGAGAATGCTAAGCCTGATACTTTGATTAATTGGGCTGAAATCATTAGTGATAATATTGATTTTCAGTTGAGAAATGTTATTCAAAATTTGGATTTTAAAATGACTTCTTATCTTGTCTATGTTATAGTAAGCACATGGAAATTTTCCCAAATTAAGAATTGTTGGAACAAAGGCTGAGAAACCCATCTATGAATATTATCTACAATTAGCCTTGTTGAGATACTTCAACGAATATAGATAGGTTGATCAATTCTTCTTGTATGAGGTCATTCGTAGGCTTGATCTTGACTTAAGAGCAAAAGGGTTACTGATGAGGCATGTAATGCAATCCAACCTTATGGGTTCATTTTTATTCAATTTTCTCACTTTACATATTTAAGAGTCTGTGGTTTCTCAAATGATCCATTAAATTTCCTAGATATCTAAGTGATAGATGGATTTTTCTAGAGTTGTGTAGACAGTTAGCAGTACTTCATGATTTGTAACAAGGTCTCCATAGGTCAGTTGTGCATTTTCCTATTGTGATTGGACAATATCATTGTATAAATATTCATAAGGCAAGAGATGTTAGAGAGAGATGTATCTCCATTATAATCAGATTTCCTTCAATGAAAGGAGGAATTTTGATTATATAAATATAGCCAAGAAGTCAGTTTCACTAAATTATGCACACTTTCCAGCATTGGAAGATTTTTGGGCTGATTGTAGAGATGAATTTGAAGTCAGGAGAAGAGATTATAGTCAACTGACTGTACAATAGATTTAGAGTTTGGTTTGGCCAAGATTCCAAAAGGAATTGTAGATGATGGGAAAGTGATTTCTAGTGCATATTATGATCAAGGAGGTGATAGTGATCCTTTGCTTCTAGTTACTCATATTTCAAATTCAATTATGGAGAGAACATAAAAAGTATTGTTATACATTGTTGAATGGTTGAATAGTTGAGGCTATTACCTTGAGGAGTCAGTAATGAAAGATTACTCAAATAAGAACTGGAAAGACATAATATGTCAATGAAGGTAGAAAAATAAAAGAAGATCAATGGGAGATCAGTGGCCTAGTTGTGAAATTAAAACCAATCAGAGAGAAAGAACAAAGAATCATTTGATTTCTGGAGTTGTCCCAGAAAATAATTATAGTGTATTAACATCATCAGTTATTACTCCTACCATTCAAGAACCTCCTTCTAAAGAAGACATTGTGATGCTAATGCTTAAGCCATCCTCTTTCATATTTCCCCGGTTGCCACCAAAACCGTATTACCTAGACCACTGTTGACAATATTTACACTTGTGCAAAAATGGGAAACTCAAAAATTGTTTTCAATGGAAGGAATTGATGAATGAACCTAACTAGGGGAGAGAAAGAGAGGTTAAATGTCACTTTACGAGTGTCATAATTCCTATCTTATGTGTAACATGTCTTTCCACCACATCTCTATCATGATCGTGCACCAGATCCCTTAGGAAATAGTGCAAGACCTTAACACAAATGGGAAGGACACAATAAGAAGAAGATGGACAACCCAAAGCTTATAGAGGGACAATCCACTTCAGGGATGAAGTAGGTTTCAGCTTATCTTTATTCACTTTTCAGTTGTTATCAGTTATCTTAATTTCATTAATTATGATTAAATGAAATGTTCCTAGTGTGTATGAGTTGTACATTTTTCATTTTACATCATGTAAGTGAAAGAATAATGCAAAATAGATAAATTTACAACTCATCACATGAATAAATTCTCATTTATTTCATAATTATTAAGTACAATGAACCCACACAAGCCGTGGGAATAACTCTGAAAGAAAGTGCATGAAATCAAAGTATATGTATTTAAAGCTATGAATAAAAAGAAAAGGAAATCCATCATTGCTTGATTGGATGGATTTTTCCATAGTCATTTGGTTTCAAATTTCTCTTCCCGCTCTCCTTTTTGTTCTCAAAAGGTACCTAAAAAGTGAAACAACAGTCTATTAGAGCTCTAGATTACACCATTCTCTTGCATTCATAGTTTTAGATAAATAAACTTTCATGAACATGAACGTGAAATTAAACATTACAAAAATGAATAAATGCAGAATGTCAACCTCATAAGCATGCCACAGGTAAAAAAATACCACAAGGTACATCTTGAACAAAGAAAAATATCACATAGAAGGTAAAAAATTGCATTATGCTCCAAGTACACAACTATGGATTTGAGAAGGAAGTAAACAAGTCAATCATTTAAAGTTTCAGGTTCAAAATCCATGATGCATAAGCAAGAAATAAGTAAAAGTATATTGCACAACCACCTAATCAAGCATGCAGGTGCCATTAGCATTATCAAAACAAAAATGTTTTAAAGAAATAGGAAGTGACCAAGGATCATCAAACGAAAAGTTTGCAAGCTCTCATCAAGAAATATGGCACCAAGAGAGTACATTTTTACAAAGGAACAAATGGAGAGTAACTTGCAATTTAAAGTTTCTATTTGCAAAAGAATTCATATCCTTAAGTAATCATGAAGTATCACAAATGGAAAGGAACTACTTTAGTTTTTACCTTCATTTCAGGTATGAAAAACAAGGTTATGACATCCAATATAAATGTAGATTTAAGCTTCAAAGAAAGGCACATATCAGCCAATGGCTCATTTTTACATATAGAGTATATATATGTTCTTTTCAAAGCTACAAAGGTTTTGGATCATACAATGATCATTTTTAGCCAACAACTATAACACCCAAAAAGAAATTTCCATTTCCATATTGCCTTTAAGTACTATTTTCAAGACAATCATCCATGAAGAGCTAAATACTCATATTGTTTAAAATACATGAGATATGTCATTTGAAGAGACATAGTTACATGAGCATCAAATAAAATAGGAGGTTGAAATCACAAGGAAAAATACAGACTAAAAACACTCACATATACACGGGAATAATTATTGCGAGATGCTACGGGTTTCTAAACAACCATCCATTAAGGCTATGAAGTAATTCATACACCGAATGCCCATATAAAAGTACACAGACATGAAAATAAGAATGCAATTCCCAGAGATCATAAGACATGAATGTCAAATCTCAGAGTACAATAGACCTTGCTAATATAATATCATTCTTTTAATAAGTTTTAGATAGAAGATAGAGCTCTTTGGAAAGAAATAACAAAGTTGAGATTTCAAAAGTTTCAGAACAAATATCAATCACCAATGTTTTTAAATGATATCATATGTGAATGCCATGAACTGATTAAGTTGATTTACCTAAATCATCATTAGTTCTCAAGAAGTAAAGGTAAAGACAAGATCATTGAAGGTACATTTTTTCAAAGGAATCTCAATAAAGTATAGTTTGCAAAATTTTCCCAAACCGATTACTCATTTTAAAGAACTTAATCAAGATTTAAGTGTTCACCTCTAATCATAGAGGGTCGATAATAAAAAATAAAAGAGTATAGTTGGAAAAGGAACATTAATACAAGTACATCTTCTAGGCAATAATAAAGCCACATCCAACACTATGAATCTCATTGCATTGTCAAAGAATTGTTTATAGTGAGGGCCTTCACAATTTTATAGAGCCCTAATGCAAGACACCCTCCCAACAAGCAATGAATGCTATAACACGATTCCTAGTAAAAATAGATTTTTAGCTGTCAATGAGGGCTCATTCGAGAGACTAATGAGAATTCAAAAATTTTAAGATCAACCATGTACGTGCAACTTGAAGAGTTCAACACAAAATAAAGTTCAAAAATGTAATTATAAGATTCAATGAAGCAACAAGTTCATTGTTCAAAAAATGTATTTACAAAGGATAGGAATTTTTTTTTACTAGTTCACAAGCCATACAAATGTAATTTCTCAACAATGAAATAGTACAGAAAGGAATGTACGGAGTTCGAGTAATGCATACAATTAAAATCCATCTCACTTGTTGGTAAAGGAAGGGAAATGGTACATTTAATTATCAAGAAAATATAAAATTTATTCATCAAAAGTAGCCACATAAGGTTTTATTACAGCCATAACATCTCAAAGGGAGAAATATGAATGAGTCATCAATCACAAAACATGAAGCTACAGGAAAGAAACCATGATGAGGAACAACAAAAGAGTTTGAACCGTTTACAACTACAGCTACAAAATCAATGATGTCCAACTTAAGAATGAAGATTTCAAATTATGCATCCCATATATGCAAGAAGCCATCACATACTATAGTCAAGCTCGAAATACATACCTCTTCATATCAAGACCAATTATAAATGAGCAACAAATTTATGTCGGGAAGTACAAACCACGTAAATTGGCACAAAAAATATCATATATGCAAAAGAAGTTTGATTTTGGAGACCAAGTATAGAAGGATTTTCAACCATCAAAAGATCAGCTTATATCAAAAGAAAATGAATAATATTTCATTGTCACATTTCTAACAATTAAAAATGTCATAAATAGAAGCAATCCATGGTGTGTAGTTTGGTTCACAATGAGAAACTTCTTATTCGATCATGGTGAGTTCAAGGTTGAATGCTAATGAGATCACAAAAGGTAACAACCAAAGAGCTTGAGCAAATACCATGGAGCGAGAGAAAAAAAGAGCCCATAAAGGGTTTTGATTCATCGAAAACATAGAGTAGAGATCATTTAATTAGCAAAAATCGAGGGAATACGAGTTCAAATCTCACCATACGGTGGAGGCCGTGAATATAAAAACCCAAAAGCATGGAGTCTACAATTTGAAACCAATTCAAACCAAGTAAATAATGAGAATGGGATTAAATATTCAACTTGGTTGAATAATCAAATATTAAAGAAACAACACACTAGCGACCAATGTTTTCTAAAAGCACAACCTCCAAATTGAGAATGGGATTAAATATTCAACTTGGTTGAATAATCAAATATCAAAGAAACAACACACTAGCGACCAATGTTTTCTAAAAGCACAACCTCCAAATTGAGCAAACAATGACCAAGTATGAGGAATTTCAAGCTCCAAAGGATTCTTTGACCTAACCCATTAATGTGTATTAGAAAATGTAGTAAAAAATTGAACCCTACATCAAGCAATGAAAGGGACAGTGGCAAGAATAAGCACCAAATAGAAACAACTCATCATTAATATTCATGCATAGCCCGAAACAAGAAAGGTATGGTGAAACTTTGAACCAGGGAAAGTATGAAGTAGCACCATAAGATCACGAGAGAGTGAACAAAATTTTCTTTTTTAAAGAATCAATATAAATGGAACCGTAAATGATAAGGAATAAACTGTCAGCAGAAGTTGTAAAACCAAAGGTTACCTTATTCACTTCTTGGTGGCCATTAAAATCTACCAAACCCTTCTACATGTTGAGATACCATGCCCACAAAAAAACTCTCTAGAGCTTTTCAAAATAAAAGAAAAACTCGAAAAAATTATGAATAAATAGAGAGCTCAAAATTTCAACCATGGCGACCTAGATTTTTCCATTTAAAACCCTCGTTTTATCTTCATAGAAAGGGAAAAATAGAGAAACAAGTAGTTTGAAAGTACCTTTAATGGTGGCCGTGTGTGAAGAAATAACAAGAGCTTCAAGTATTTTGATGGTATTGAGAGAAAAATGTGAAAATTCCATAGAATTTTCCCAATGTCTTCATGATAGTTTACAAACAATGCACCGTTGAAAGATTGAAACAACAAGAAAATAAGAAAAAATGAGAACCCAACTCAAAATAATGGCCTTTTAGATCTCAAACCAAAGCTTTATGTAGAAAAGGACGACTTACCAATTGAAAAGCGAGTTTGGTTCACATGATAATGGAGACCCGAAACTCTTTGATGAAGGTATAATGGCATCTATAGAACAAACATACCATGAGCATAAAGAATGGTGGACATTAGCAGAGAGAAACAAAAATAGTGAGCCTCCAACACAAGAAAGAACTCCATTTCCATTCATAGTGGCACAAAATTTCAATGATTTTCTATAACTCCACAAATCTTGCAAGTGGAATGATCAAATGAGAGGGGTCAAATAATTTTTTCAACCCTAACTCGAACTGAATTGAAGACATGAATGTGTCAACCAAATGAGAAACTATAACTCAACTATGGTTAAGTATGTCACTGAAAAAGAAATGAAGGGTTGGGCTCTCGTGAAAAGGGACCATATGTTTAAACAATAATTCATGTTTGACCATATACTATGTAATAATCACGGGCCATATTTGCCAAATAAACAATTATCACAATATGCCAATGATACATGTGCTAAGATAAAGGTGTATTTCAAACTATAGTCCATGTCATGAGAGGTCAAAAGGGGTCCAATCAGGTATTTAAGGGTGGCAAGGTGGCCAAAGTTATTTGTTTACAAGGCCAAAGAGATTCCATAGTCAATAAGGAAAATAATTGCGAGATAAACAATTTACCTTAAAATTTGCTAAGGTAACCTCCTACAAAGGAGAGGATAAAATAATAAGAGGATATTATTCTTGCATGTGCACATAGACTTGTGGTCCCCACAATGAGGGAATAATTTTTCTAAGTATGAATACAAAGGTAATTATTTTTCTTGCATAAAAGTATTATTTTTGCATGCCTTCACTACGGGACATAATAGAGAAGAGAAAAAGTTACATTTGCAAGTGGGTGAATTTTCAAGTGTCACATCAGAGATTTAAATTAATTATTTAAATCATCACCTACATGATAAAGAAAATAATTGCATGCAAATTGGACAAGACTTATTGACTAAGAAAGAGTTATTGTTAGCTAAATTTATTCACCCAAGTTTATTAATTGTATTAAAAATAGAGCGTCAACTACACTTTGACTAAGTATATTTTTGTAACTAAGGCTATTAATGCCTCATTGTAATCAACATGTCTATTTTTATTCCTTTATTTATTCATGATAAAGGGGTAAAATTAGCATGCATGGGCAAGTATAGAATGTAGTCTATTTTTAGGAGGGGTTGGGTGAAGTATTTTTGCTATATATTATGTGCACTAACAAGGCAGAAGGAGGAATTTTTAGACACAAGAGTGTTGAAGCATATTTTTTTCATTTTTTCCCTTGAATGAGAACCAGTTATTTCCTTTCCAATTTTTTGCATTGGTGTGTATCTTTCCATTAATTATTGTGAATGTTAATTCCCTAATTAATTATCTTACCTTGTTACAAATTTGGTGCTTTCTATATAGTCTTAGTGTGCATGTTAGCTATTGTGTTGTTGTGATTTATTCCCTCAACACACAAGTGTTTTCCTTAGGATCAAATTGAAACCCATTGGTTCATGTTTCTGTAATTTATTTATCAATATATTGTGCATGTACTTAGTCAAATCCCCTAATCAATTTGGTTTATCTCCCCATTTCAATTCAATTACAACAATCTTTTTACCCGTAAAACCCAAAAACAATTAGTATAGGATACATCAATAAGGAACCGGCCTTGATACCAGAGAATCACCTCAACAATAGGTATACCCATAGACCTGAGGTGTTTCCATTGTATCTATGGAAGTGAGAGATAAGGCAAGCTTAAAACCCCTACTATCATCTCTCAACAAGGGTACACTTATGAGAGATAACCATTTTTGGCACTCCTGTGGAACAAGAACTACTATTGATGAATTCAAATAATATTTCATTTGGTGACTCCATAAATCTGATTTCATATTAGTACAACACTTTTCAACCTCATCAAATTTTCATCTGTATTTTTCAGGTATTTTTCAAGAAAATCAGATCTATTATTTTGTTGTTTTTAGCCTATTTTCATGATCAAAAGACTTGTTTTTCCCTTTTTCACATCTTTTATGGTGTAATGGAATATTGACATCAATTCCTCAGTGGAATGATTCCATCCAAGATATTTATCCGACATATCTATAGTCTTATCATCCATATTCCCAGCCAAATCAACATTATGATCCCTATCAAAATGAATACCCTTATGACCCGAACCTTGGGAATCAATATGACTATTAATATGATGATTTTTATGCTTCTCAAAACCAATCTTATGAAGATGGTTATGTTGAGTGTGAATGATGAAATGATCTTAAGATTCAGTTACATGAATTTGAGCAACAAATTTTAGCTACCAAGGAACTATATGAGAAATCACAAGTAGTGAAGAATGATAGGCATCAGGTTGAGGAACCATATCAATGGGATGTTCCCACTTACCTTCCCTATCAAAATCCAATGCCCATAGACCCTCCTTCCAACCAATACAACATATTCCTTAGTTTCTAAATTATCGTGGTGCTGCTACAATTTCTACTTTTTCTATTCCACAACCATGTATTGAATCCAAATTTAAGTGTCCAAGTTGGCATTCAGATGTTGTCCTCAATACATACCTTTTACCCTAGTATCTTATTCAATAATTGTTAGTTCAAGTTTAAATCCATCCCACTCCTCCTCCATCAGTATTACGAATTCAAGGAGGAAATAAGAAAATTATCCAGAGGGGCATTCAACTAAAGAAAAACAAGAGGATGGTTTTTTGCAAAAACATGTTGTAATGGGATTCTAGGTTTTAGTTTGATTATATTCTAGAGTTGGAGAAAGAACCCATGCAAGAGGTACAATATAATATTTCAGTAGATCAAAAGAAAATGGAAGATGACCAACAATCTACATATTATGAGTGTAGTGTGCACAAAGGCACCATACTCACACAACTTACAGTCTTATTAAAAGAGGATATATTGATTTCAAATAAAAGGGAAGATGAGATCCAAACAAAGTGTGCTGCATATTTACAGCTTGAAGAGGTTAATTTCCTAACATATTTAGAAGATTTCATTGGCAAAGAACAACCTATAGAAATCAGTTATGTTGCATTTTCATCATTCTTCTTCCATTATATATAGCCTCATATTGCTAGGGTCTCTTCTGCACTTAGAAAAGAGAAATAATTTCCTTTGGATATAGACCCTTTCTTTCCCCTCTTGGAAGAATTATTTTTGGAGGAGAATATGTCAGAACAGTAGTTTTAAAGATCTTAAACGTGTTCAGACCAGCTTTAGAATATCTTAAAATATGATAAAGAACAACAATTTCACATAACTTCCTATGAAGAAGAAAGAGATGATCTCAATTTTTCAGACCATACAATGGATCTGCATAGTGCATATGAAGAAGAAGGAGATGATATTGAGTTTTTAGACTACATAGAGGACTTGAATAATGTAGAATAATTTGACAATACTACTAAAAAACCACTCAAAATAGTCATAGAACAACAAATTATAAAGCAAAAATATCCCTTAAAGTAGTTTCATAATGAGATACAATAGTTGGAAGACACAAAACAACTTTTAAAAATAGCTTCAGAAAGAGATCATGGTTGAAAAGGATGTTCATGTTTTAGATCATATCAAAATAATCATCTTATTCAATGCTAAGAGGCCTTTCCCTATTGGTATTTGGCTTATTCTCAACTAGTTACAATAGTGTGCAGATTTCATGCTCATGTTAGAGCACAAAAATGAGTCTCAGATTCTCTATAGTAATCCTCAAATCATTCCAAATCATCTTTCATATCGAGATAGAGGTGTTTCCCAGTTCTTGGACTGATCTGGTGAACAAAATAAAGCCATATATCTTGTTTCCAACTTTTTCACTTTTCCGGTCTACATGCTGATAGCCTTAATTCATGGCCTCAACTTTGGAGAATGGGAAGCTAATTTTCGATGCTTGTTTTAGGATTTGTTTAGCTTCAGTTTTGTACTAGTTAGAGTAGGGTAGATTAGGATTTCCCTTTCAATAAGTGTAGTTCATGCACATCGCAACTTTAAATTTCAATATGTGCAATTCATGCACGTGATCGGTTTAGCAAATCCTTTCTCACTTTAGTTTGTTTTTGGAAGGTTAGTTTTTTTGAAAAAGGCATATTTTTGATTATATGCTTTTGACTCCATTCCAAATGGACTAGAGAAAGGCACTTTGGTCTATAAGTTAGTAGGTAGTTTTCCCGTAGGATCGCTAAAAATGTTGACAATTTTTACACTTGTGCGAAAAATGGGGCAACTTGAAAATTTGTTTTTGATTGAAGGAATTGATGAATGAACCTAACTAGGGAAAGAAAGAGAGGTGAAATGTCACTTTACAAGTTTCAGAATGGCTATCTTATGTATAACATGTCTTTCCACCACATCTCTATCATGATCGTGCACCGATCCTCAGGAAATAGTGCAAGACCACGACACAAATGGGAAGAACATAATAAGCGAGAAGATGGACAGCCCAAATCTCACGAGGGATAGTCCACTTTAGAGATGAAGTAGGTTTTAACTTATCTTTATTCTCTTTTCAGTTGTTATCAGTTATATTAAGTTCATTAATTATGATTAAATGAAATGTTCCTAGTGTGTATGAGTTGTACATTTTTCATTTTACATCATGTAAATGAAAGAATAATGCAAAATAGATAAATTTATAACTCATAACATGAAGAAATTATCATTTATTTCATAATTATTAAGTATAGTGAACCCACACAAGATGTGGGAATAAATTTGAAAGAAAGTGCATGAAATGAAAGTATATGTATTTAAAGCTATGAACCAAAAAAAGGGAAATCCGTCATTTCGAATGGATGGATTTTACCGTAGAATTTGGTTTCATCTTTCTCTTCTTTCTCTCCTTTTCATTCTCGGAAGGTATCTAAAAAGTGAAACAACAGTTTGTTAGAGAGCTCTCTAGATTCCACCATTTTATTGCATTCATAGTTTTAGAGAATTAAAATTTCATGAGCATGCACGTGAAATCAGACATTACGAGAAATGAATAAATGCATAATGTCAACCTCAGAAGCATGTCATAGGGGGAAAATACCATAAGTTACATCTTGAATAAATAATAAGATCACATAGAAGGTACAAAATTGCACTATGCTCCAACTACACAACTATGGATTTGAGAAGGAAGTAAAAATTCAATCATTTAAAGTTTGATTAAACATCCATGATGCATAAGTAAGAAAGAAGTAAAAGTATACTACACAACCACCTAATCAAGCATGTAAGTTCCATCATCATTCTTAAACCACCAATGTTTTACAAAAAAATGAAGTGACCAAGGCTCATCAAACAAAAATTTTGCAAGCTCTCATCAAGAAATCTAGCACCAAGAGAGTACATTTTTGCATAGGAACAAATGGAGAGTAGCTTGCAATTTAAACTTTTAATTTGCAAAAGCTTTCATATCCTTAAGTAATCATGAAGAGAAAAACATCACAAATGGAAAGGAACTACTTTAGTTTTCTCTTCATTTCAAGTATGCGAAACAAGGTTATGACATGCAATATAAATGTAGATTTAAGCTTTTAAAAGGCACATAATACAATGGCTCAATTTCAAATACATAGTATATATATTCTTTTCAAAGCTACAAAAGGTTTTGGATCATACAATGATAATTTTTAGCCAAAAACTATATCACCTAAAATAAATTTCCATTTCCATGTTTCCTTTAAGTACTATTTTCAAGACAACATCCATGAAGAGCTAAATACTCATACGATTTAAAATCCATGAGATACATCATTTGAAGAGATAGGGTTACATGAGCATCAAATACAATACGAGGTTAAAATCACGAGGAAAAATACGGACTAAATATGTTGTTACGGGAAGAATTATTGCAGATGCTACGGGTTTCTAAACAACCATCCATTAAGACTGCAGTAAGTAGTCATACACCGAATGCCCACATCAAAGTACACAAATATGAAAAGGAGAATGAAATTCCTAGAGATCATAAGGCATGAATTTCAAAAAAGAGGTATAGTAGACCTTGGGAATATAATATAGTTCTTTTAATAAGTTTCAATTTTGAAAGAAATAACAAAGTTGAGATTTCAAAAGTTTGAGAACAAATATCAATCACCAATGTTTTGTAAATCATATCATATGTGAATGACATGAACTGATTAAGTTGATTTACCTAAATCATCATTAGTTCTCAAGAAGTAAAGGTAAAGACAAGATCATTGAAGGTACATTTTTTCAAAGAAATCTCAATAAATTATAGTTGTCAAAAATTTCCCAACCGATTACTCATTTTAAAGAACTTAATCAAGATTTAAGTGTTCACCTCTAATCATAGAGGGTCAGATAATCAAAAATAAAATAGTATATTTAGAAAAGGGAGTAGTAAGAAAAATACATCTTCCACGAAATAAGCAAGCCATATCCAACACTATGAATCTCATTTGCATCGTCAAAGAATTGTTTATAGCGAGGGCCTTCACAATTTTAAAGATCCCCAATGCAAGACACCCTCCCAAAAATAATGAATGTTATAACACAAATTCCTAGTAAAAATAGATTTTCAAATGTCAATGAGGGCTCATTCTAAGAGACTAACAAAATTCAAACTTTTTAAGATCAGCCATGTACGTGCAACTTGAAGAGTTCAACACAAAATAAAGTTCAAAAAATGCATTTACAAGATTCAAGAGAAGCAAAAAAATACATTGTTCAAAAAATGCATTTACAAAGGAAAGGAAGTTATTTTTAGTTCATAAGCCATACAAATGGAATTTCTCAACAATGAAATAGCACATAAAGGAATGTACAGTTCGAGTAATGCATGTAATTAAAAACCATCTCACTATTGGTAAAGGAAGGAAATGATACATTTAATTCTCAAGAAAATATAACAGTTCTTCATCAAAATCAGCCACACAAGGTTCTATTTCAGCCATAACAGCTCATGGGAAGAAATATGAATGAGTCATCAATCACAAAACATGAAGCTACAGGAAATCAACCATGATGAGGAACAAAAAAGAGTTTAAATTGTTTACGATACAACTACAAAAGTAATGATGTTCAACTTAAGAATGCAAATTTCAAATTATGCATCCCGGATATGTAAGAAGTTGTCACATACTACGGTCAAGCCTAGAGATACATACCTCTTTAGATCAAGACCAATTATGAATGAGCAACATATTTATGTCGGAAATACAAACCATGTACATTGGCACAAACAGAGCTCATATATGCAAAAGAAGTCTCATTTTTTCTAACCAAGTATAGAAGGATTTTCAACCATCGAAAGAGCATCTTGTATCAAAAGAAAATGAATAATATTTCACTATCACATTTCTAACAAATAAGATAGTCATAAATAGAAGTAATCCATGGTGCAAGTTTGGTTCACAATGAGTATCTTATTCTTCTATCATGATGAGTTAAAGGTTGAATGAAAATGAGCTCACAAAAGGTAACAACCCAAAGAGTTGAGAAGATACCATGGAGTAGACAAACAAGAACCCACAAAGGGTTTCGATTCATCGAAAACGCAGAGTAGAGATCATTTAATTAGAAAAATTAAAGGGAATACAAAGTTCAAATCTCACCATACATTGGCATCCACAAATGTAAAAACCTAGAAGCATGGAGTCTATAGTTCAAAACTAGTTCAAACCAAGAAAATAGAGCTTGAAATAATGAGAACGAGCTTAAATATTCAACGAATGGGTTGTATAATCAAATCCCAAAGAAACAACACATTAATGAACAACATTTTCTCAAAGAACAACCTCCAAATAGAGCAAGCAATGACCAAGTATGAGGCATTTTGAGCTCTAAACGATTCTTTGACCTAACCCATTAATGGGTATTAGAAAATGTAGTAAAAATTGAACCCTACATCAAGCAATGAAAGCGAAAGTGGAAAGAATAAGCACCAATAAGAAATGAATCATTAAAGAATATTCATGCATAGCCCGACATGAGAAAGGAAATGTTGAACCTTTGAACCTAGGAAAGGTATGAAGTAGCACCATAAAATCACAGAGAGTGAATAGAAAAGGATAGTTTTCAAAGAATCAATATAAATGGAGCCGAAATGATAAGGAATAAATTTTGCAGAAGTTATAAAATTGAAGGTTACCTTATTCACTTCATGGCATCCATTAAAATCTACCGAACCCTTCTACAGGGATGAGATATCATGCCCATACAATGAACTCTCTAGAGATTTTCAAAATAAAATAAAACTCGAAAAATTTGCGAATAAATATAGAGTTCAAAATTTAAACCATGGTGACCCATATTTTTCTAGTTAAAACCCTCATGTTACCTTCATAGAAAGGGAAAAATAGAGTAACAAGTAGTTTGAAAGTACCTTCAATGGCGGCCGTGTGTGAAGAAATAACAAGGGCTTCAAGTATTTCGATGGTACTTGAGAGCAAAATGTGAAAATTCCATAGAACTTTCCCAATTTCTTCATGACAATTTACAAACGAGAACCCAACTCAAAATAATGGCCTTTTAGAGCTCAAAAACCAAATCTTTATGCAGTAAAAGCATGACTTACCAATTGAAATAGAGTTTGGTTCACACGAAAATGGAGACATAGAAAATATTCTACATAGGTAGAATGACATCTATAAAACAAACATACCATTAGCATAAATAATGGGGGAACATTCACAGAGAGAAAAATAAAATAGTGAGCCTCCAAGGCAAGAAAGAACTCCATTTCCATTCATGGTGGCACACAATTTCAGCAGAGTTTCTCTAGCTCCATAGAGATCACAAGTGAAATGATCAAATGAGAGGGTTCAAATAATTTTTTCAACCCTAACTCGACTCTGAGTTGAAGACAAGAATGTGTCAACCAAATGAGAAACCCTAACTTAACTGTGGTTAGGTATCCCACCCATAAAGCAATGAAGGGTTGGGCTCTCGTGAAAAGGGACCATATGCTATGTAATAATCATGGGTGCCTAACAAACCATTTATTTATTTTGACTATAGTGTATGATGCAAACCATCAAAGCAAGCTTGAATGACTATTTAAGCAAATGTGTGCCATGTTATATCAAAGTGGTCAAATAAACATTGATCGAATATTCCAATGATACATGTGCTAAGATAAAGGTGTCTTTCAAACTATAGTCCATGTCATGAGAAGTCAAAAGGGGGAAAATCAAGTATTTAAGGGTGACAAGGTGGCCAAAGTTATTTGTTTACCAAGGTCAAAGAGAGTCACATAGTGGATAAGGAAAATAATTGCAAAAAATCACTTTACCTTAAAATATGCTAAGGTAACCTCGACAAAGGAGAGGATAAAAGAAGAAGAGGATCTTATTCTTGCATGTGCACATAGACTTGTGGTCCCCATAGTGAGGAAGTAATTTTTGAAGTATGAAGACAAAGGTAATTATTTTTCTTACACATAAGTATTATTTTTTCATGCCTTCACTAAAGGACATAATGAGAAGAAGACAAATTTGCATTTGCAAGTGGGTGAATTTTCAAGTGTCGCATCGATATTTAAATTAATTATTTAAATCATCACCTACATGATAAAGAAAATAATTTCATACACATCGGAGAAGACTTATTGACGGAACAAGAGTTATTGTTAGCTAAATTTATTCACCCAATTTTATTAATTGTATTAAAAATAGAGCAATCAACTACACTTTGACTAAGTGTATTTTTGTAACTAAGGCTATTAATGCCTCATTCTAATCAACATGTCTATTTTTATTCCTTTATTTATTCATGATAAAGGGGTAAAATTAGCATACATGGGAAATACAGATTGCATTATATTTTTAGGAGGGGTTCGGTGAAGAATGCTTGCTATATATTATGTGCACTAACAAGGTAGAAGGAGAACTTTTTAGACATAGGAGTGATGAAGCATATTTTTTCTAGTTTTTCCTTGAATGAGAACCAGTTATTTCCTTTCCAATTATTTTCAGTGGTGTGTATCTTTCCATTAATTCTTGTGGATGTTAATTCTCGATTAATTATATTACCTTGCTAGAAATTTTGTGCTTTCTATACAGTCTTAGTGTGTATGTTAGTTATTATGTTGTTGTGATTTATTCCCTCAACACACAAGTGTTTGCCTTAGGATCAAACTAAAACCCATTGGTTCATGTTTTTGTAATCTTTTTCAATATATTGTGCATGTACTCAGTCAAATCCCTCAATCAATTTGGTGTATCACCCCATTTCAATTCAGTTACAACAATATTTTTACCCTCAAAACCCCAAAAAAATAGTTTAGGATACATCAATAAGGAACCGACCTTGATACCAGGAGACTCACCTCAACAATAGGTATACCCATAGACCTAAGGTGTTTCCATTTTATCTATGGAAGTGAGAGATAAGGAAATCTTAGAACCCCTGTTGTTATCTCTCAACAAGGGTGCACTTCTGAGAGATAACATCACCTCTCTTGTCACCACCAATTAATCCTCCCCCTCCTTCATGTCTAGAGGAATCATTAATCGCACAAAAAAGAGATACATGATGTTGCTTCTCTTGAGGATAATCTCAAACATAATGAAAAATTGAATCCTAGATGAAATATATAGATGTGAAGAAGGGAAATTTTAAAGGAAGTTAATGATGAGATGCATGATCAAACGGTTGAAGTCTCTTCATCCCAGATGCTGAAAAATATAAGAACATTAAATATATTGATGTAGGGACCAAAGAATATTTGGAAGAGGAATTGATAAGGAAAAATATGGTTGAGTTAGGAGGGGTTTTATAACAAGATTCTACTACTGAAGAACCTGAAAAATAGCTGGAAATAGTGGCACTTCCCTTCCTAGAAGGAAGTGGTAAAAAAATAATTATTCATCTTGAAGCTCTAATTATTTTAGGGAAAGAATTTACAAATTATTTTCCTAAGAAGTTCCTTCCTTCTTCCAATGAAGTAATCAATTTGGAGGAAATGGATCTTTAGTTGTTAAGAAGTATTGAAAATAAGAGAAAAAGACAAAAAAATGGCCAAGGTTACTTCAAGATTGATCATTGATTCTTCAAGAAATAAATTTGTTGAGGTATCTACTCCACCACTAGGAAAAGAAAAGAGAATTGACTGGAGAGGATTTGGAAATTACAAAGGTGCCTTTGGGAGAAGTCACCACTGAAGGTTTAAAGCATGACACACAGACATTGATAAATATCCTTTTCCAGAAGTTAGATGAAGAAAATGAAAAATGCTAAGCTGAAAGAGAAATCATCTAAGCTCTGTAATATTATCATGAAGGTTTCCAAGAACCCTACACAACTAGTGCTTATAGAGGAACAAGTAAATCCACAAGTAATTACTATTGTGGAAGAGACAAGTGATAGATCAAAGGCTATAGATGAATGGGTGGCTGATATCACTAATACAACTATGAATTTTTATAAAGAAATTTTGGTAAAAGTTGTTGAGTATAAAGAGAAGTTGGATAAATTTAAGGGTCTTAAGAAAGAAGCAAATAATGAAGGTGGTATTGTTGAATTACAACTACAGAGTCTGGAAGAAATTAATGAATTATTAGATGATGTTTTAATTGGAGAAAATATTACACTGAAGGGTCAATTAGGAAGGGAAAACAACAGAAACATATTTTATCATTTAGGAAGAATATTATAAAGCACATTATGACCAAGATGGAAATGATGGAAGAATGAGCTGAGGAAATTTGGAAGAACTTGATGATGTAATTTATGGTCTGACAAAGTATGATACTTCCAAGTATCCACAGAGTATTGATGAGTTTCTTCCATTATTTCAGCAACTAATGGACAAGGCTATTATTCCTTTCAACCAAAAGTCCCTGGAAAAATTAGCAGATATTCAAGATATCGTCAATCAGTTGGGATCTTGTCTCGGGAAGGTAAGAGGGGGTTGCAAGGTTTTGGGAGAGGAATTGTTCATGTTTGAAATAGAAATGGAGGTTACAGATGATGCAGATAATAATTCATCAAGTACATGAGGGATCAATTTTCTATCTATAAAGAGAAGCATAAGGATGAAAAAGATGAAGTAGATGAAGATGAAGTAGATAAAATAAAATCCAAGGATAAGAATAAAGGGAAAGATAAAGTGGGGATAGTAGCTGCTAATTCAGAATGATTCTTCTATTTCTTCTACTTCCTTTATGCCTTTCTTCTTTACTTTTTGAGTACATTCATTATAATACTTAAGTAATGTGGTCTATAATCACCGTTACTTTAAATTGTTTGATAAATTCAAATGCTCAAGAAGTAGTTATGAAGCAGTTTTATGGTTTTAATGTTCAAACTTTCTAAGAATAACTATGGTCTAATATGCGGTTGATAGGCAATTTGTGTTGATGTTTTGTTGTTGTTTATTAGTTGTTTTTGTAGCAATCCGGGTTTGCTTTTTTTCTATCCTCGGTTCTATCCTCGATAAAATCTTGCTTTTGAGCACTTTTGTACAAGGGTATAGTCCCTTTCAAAAAACTATTTCCCATAATAAAAAAAAAACTAGGTGGCATTAAATGAATATTTTGAGGAGTAAATATTTCAACTCCTAACTCTTTTTAGTTGTTAATTTATTAAAGTATAACGGATATCTCCTCCATCTACTTTACTTGTGGAAACTATAAATAGAAGAAAAGGCCTACATGTAAAGGAATCTAATCTGAAAAATCTTTGAGAAAACAACTTTTAGAATTCATTCATGGTTATTTTAGACTTTGTGTTGAAATAACTGAATGTACTCATTGTAAAAGTTGACAATTTAATAAGAAGGAAGAAAGACTTTTGTTGAACTTTGTGTCTACTTAAGTCTAACTATAACATTTGTGGATGTTAAGGATAGACTTTGAGTTATCTTAACTTTCATAAGTGTGTGCTTCTTTTTAATTTTCTTAAAATTTGTGAGGATCAACCAATGTTTGTTTATTCTATGTGTGAGTAACTTGCTCTGAAATCTACCTATTGCAAAGCACATTTCCTACACTTCATACATCCTTTCTAGTTCACATTCTATATTTCTATTTTCTTTAAATTACATTCTAGTTACCCCAGTTTCTTACTTGCTACCAAACTTTCTAGTTGTGGTTCATGAGCTATTTAGTTAAAGTAATACCCCGAGAAAAGTTAAATAGAAGATATAATGAACAAACAAAGCATATGATATCTTCACCGTTAAATGAAGGGGATTTATCCCATGACTTCCTAGGTTATATGTTTTAGTCGAACATAAAATATAGCCAACATAGTTTCTTGTTACATTGTATTCTATTATATGCTAGCTCTTTTCTACGTAACACTTATTACTATCCTATCTTGTTTGCATGTGCCTTAGTTTCCACCATGAATATTCCTTACCCCCGTAGATATCCACTCTCAGATATGCATATCAGTATTGGGTCCTCTCCTTTAGACTACAATCTCCTACAATCATCACATGCACCCCAAATGAGGGGGCATCTATTGGGTGAAAAAATCACCCTTACAACAACTTAGAGCTCTAAATAAAACACAACACAAAATTGGCACAAGAACATTGTTACAAAGTGGTCCAAAATCAGACTTGGATCATAGATACAAATCAAACACTAGCACCTAATATCATACAATAGCAAGTGGGTGCTAGTATCCCCTTTAGCACTTTATTCTGTGGGAAAAATCGGGTAGTTTCTTAGTTCAACACGGTTTCTAGCAGTTTCTTGTAGAATTCTCTAGTATCAAGCACTTACCTTTAGTTAGAAAATGCATTCTATCGATTAAAAGGTTACTGGTTACAAATCGGGGATGTATCAATCTATAGTGGCACTTATTTGGGAAGCATCGTGGAAGGAGAGAAAAACATACCTTCTTGCCAACACTCTTCTCTTAGCATGAAATCACCAAAAAAATGGTCCCTTTACGTGAGATTTCCCAAAAACTTCCCTTGGCGTGAGATCACCAAAAAAATCACTCTTGGCATGAGATCATGCAAAAATATCACCTTCGGCAACAAGACACTCAAATCCAACAACATCTCCAAAGAAAAACAAGACAAATTTCTATCCTTTACTCTCTTATACATCAAATGCACTCTTTCCTTATATTACTTCTTACTACTTTTGCATACTTATTCACACATTACTCTGATTTTTCATATACAGGTCTTTGACTACTTTCTCACTCTTCTTTTGCAGGTCCATCCTTATACGTAAAAAGAAGCATATCACATAAACAATCACAAGCTATAACAATATGATACTATGCATACACTTCACCCCTAGGGTTTACTTCTCCTAGTTTCTATGCTTCACATTACGATCACTCCATGCTTCACTTGTCCACTCGGCACGCTATCAAAAACAATTTTCTCTACAAGATTACAAGGTACACATATTCTATCTAATTTATGTTATTGAGTATTCACTCAACATCATAAAGTGGAGGAAAATGTAGACACAAAATATATGCACTTGGGTAGATTTATAGGTGGTAAAGAATACTAATGTATACATGATTCCTAAGAAAGAAAACTAGTGGTAAACTTCTTTTGGGCATTTTTCTTTATCTCTTGCACTTTTTTTGGCCATACATATCTTACGCCTCTGTCATACCTTTATTGATTCATCTTTTTTGGCCTAAAAAACTAGCACCTAGTTAGGATAGAATTTTTGAAGTGCTCTTGTTCATCCTAGGTGCTCTTGGCCTTTTTATCTTCTTCTTACTCTTTTGGGTCTCTTTTACTTTTTGGTCACCTTTTAGAACTTTGGATCAGCCTTTTAGTTGTCAATTATAAAATTCAAACAAGGGAATCATATATACTTAGTTATTTCTTTCAAATAAGGGCCAAACACTATCGAATTATCTATCATCACCTAAGCTTGCATAAAGGCACAAAGATCATTACAAATCATTCATCTAGGAAACTCATATAAGAGATAAGGGATGCATTAATCTACATACACAACATAGGAGGGTATTTCATCACACACATTTGCATACTTGGAACAATCTAGATATATCTTGATATCATAGTGTAACTTGCACAAGGGAAACCTAGGGAATCATTACACACACATACACATAGAACTACATGGATTCTAAGATATAATGTAGAGCTTAGTCATAAGATCACTCTTTGGTTGACCACCAGGAAGTTTGAATCCCCATTCTGCATATTTTATATTATGTTTGATGTGGTTTGTGGGAATATGTAGATAGTTATGTAATTAATAGGATATAGATATGACCAGGTGACATTGAGTGAAACTAGAGAGACAAATGAAGATAAACAATGAAGCTTCTCTAGCCCATAAAAGGAAAAAAACCTAAGCATCTAAGTGGACACTAGTGCCCAGCTCATTACTAGCACTTAGGAACTCATGTCCTCCCATGGGAGATTCTATCATGTGTATTTATAAGTTCCGGAACCATCAGTGAGTTTTGACATTGTTTTTCCCATTCCGTTCCAACCGTTTCTCAGTCTAGATCATCTCTAGGATTCAAAAAATCAGCTAAGTCACCCTCTCTCTCTCTCTCTTTGTAGTCTTATTATTTCACCAATAGCCCAAGGTGTGGTGGCCCATCACTCAGCCAAATTTAAGTGCTCACCCAAAGCATGCAAGGGTACCAAGTCCCTCTTTTATGGCAGCTTGTTTAAGGAGTTGTCATGATCATATAAATATTCTAGATCCATAACATATAATCAAATATATTGCAAAGCACAATCTAGATCTAGATCTTAACCATATGCAAGTTTACTCATACAAGAATCAAGATTAATTTTACCATGCATGAACTAGTCACAGATATGTCAACAATCAATATCCAACCACAAAGATCCATTATATTAATTGTTGTAAAACACAGAAGCTTCATACATACATAACATAGTCACCATAAGTTATGTGCGCTCATAAATCCATAACATAACTCTACTAAAACATGGATCCCTAAACGTGAAAATCAATACATATTTATAGGTAGTGGGGACTTTCCCTTCACCACCTAAGCACCCTCAAAATAGACTACATGCTAAGAATAGCCATGCGCCCTTACATGATAAATACAAAAGCATGCAAGCTTGCTAATAATATATTATCTAATAATATGACTGCAGTATAATCCTATTAATAACTCCAAAACTATGCATGTCGATTGATCTTCCACTTGTCTAAAATAGCCTTTGTGTGCTTTCCAAGTCTTCTACAAAACATGCTCCACACTCCACATCTATATTTAGCCTTATACTGGAAAATGGCTAAGTCCTAACTTTATATTTTCTTGGGCGCGCCCTATTTCCCTATAATTTTGCACACACCGATGTACCCTATATCTATGTGCCCAATCCTTATGCACCTTCAGTACTTAGGCTGTAATTCATCAACCCAACATTATCCCACACTAATTTCATTGTCATCACTGGAAATGGGTAATCATATCTTATCTCTCCATGAACAAAGAATAAGGGATGAAAGAATAAATGTAAAAAATAATGAAAGAACATATGCACAAAAATATTGAAGGAATACTTGGGTGTTATATCCTTCCGTAGGTAAAATTAACTTCGGATATTCAGTTTTAATCTCGCCTCTAAGTCATTCCAATCGTTGAGTACCTTATTTGTTTTGTCTGGAATGTTTACAAGTAATACTTCCATTTCATCAAGATTCATGTTCTCACCTTCATTCTAGTAATACTCTAAGAACATTATCCAGGCTTGAGACCATCATGTCCATGACATCCATCCATCGCACTATCAATTTTCTAATGTCCTTTATCTTCTCCTTGTGAGGGTTCTAGGCCACTGTAAGCGCATCACGCTTCTTTGCTATCAAAGTGAGCCTCTCCTCACACCTAAGTTTCTCATTCTTTACTAATTTTAGGACCTTATCCTCCTCTACCATATTTCTTGTATTTAATATTGCATCAGGGACCAAACACATATTCAATGTTAAATCTTCCTTTTTCAATTCATCCTTCAAGGTCTGTAGTAAACATTTGTAGCTAGTAATCTTGTGCGCTACTTTTGCCTTAGCCTTCTCTACTTGTGTTGTAGTGCCCTTTGATTTTCATATGCACATGGGTACCGATCCAATAACATATGAACTAATGTGTGTAAATAATGTAAAGTAGATGGAAATTTCAGTGTGACTTTCTCCTCCAAATCTCCTCTTCTTCAAAATATCGTCACCAATTTGTTACGCCATACCGATTACGAATACCTCGTCACCTCAAATATCCTCTTTTTCTATGTTAGGTACTTGATCTTTATATCCTTATCCTTTCAATCTTCTAATAAGGCCGAATAGTTGCCACTTTATCTATGTTTCTACGCGTAACTTCTATAAATACCTTCATTAGTGCATTTCTCACTTGTTCATCTGACATCTGAGTAGGCTTAACTATGACATGGTGTGAGTGTGGTGCTTTCTTCAGTCTATGTGAGACACACGATTCTTCACACACGTAAAAATTAGGCTCATCCATATGAGTTTTCATACTACATGAAAAATTATTTTGTGTGCACATGGTCACCATCTCTGAATCCATCAACTCCCAACCATATAGCTCCTTAAGTTCTAATGTACTTTGGAACCTAGCACAAATAATCTTGGTAGGATCATTTATGTATCCGATTGTAGGATTACCACATGTCATTTCCTCATTTTCCTTCCTAGAGTACCTTTCTTTTGGAACATGGAGGCCTGAATTCATTACTAGCCCTCCATCAATTTGTGTTTCAATAGGCTCACCAAATAGTTCACCCTTATCTTCACCTATTTCTATCTCAGGGGCACCACTTCCTATCTCCTACTATTTTAATTCCTCCACATCATGTTTTAACTCTTCTTCTTGAGGCTCCTCTACATCCTCAACACAAACCCGGGGTCTTCACGCGCGATGTCCTCAAATTACTTGCCTTCATCATCCTTCCAAGGGATGTATCTACACATTTTCTTCTTTTCCGATTCTTCTTTGACATGAGAAGTCCTAGGTGACCTCCTAAGGGGTTGTGATGGCCCCACACCTTGAGTCCTTATTTTCCTCAGCACTCTTCTATATTGCTTCTCCTCAGCATTCCATGTTCTATGTCTATCTCCACAGTGTTGGTTCCCACTACTTCTTTCTCATGGGGGTAGGCTTGTGCACTCTTTTCTCACCTACAGTTGACTATTTCCTATGCCCATGCTCCAAAATGCCAGTGTCTTCTTTCAACTCCTCCTCTTCTTACACTAGAAAAGGGTGGAATGGGCTCCTTATCCTATAGGGTACCCACTATATGTTTTCCCTTGGGTGGTCCCAGAGCACAAATTCATTCTCCAGATACTTCCCATTCTCAGCTTGGGCTTCAAATAAATGTATATAAGGGCTGCCCCAAACTTCCCAATTGCCAAGCTCATAGCCTTCATGCTAATATCATCCAAAATCAATTTCTCAATATATGCAGACTTAATCGGGTAGACATACATCTTCTGAAGTGTATGATAGTCACAATCCACCTTTTCTTCATTAAAGACCAACCTTTGTGTGTTGGATAACCTATGTACTAACTCTTGAAAATAGTGCACGATGAAATAATATGGAAGTTTACACCAAGGTCTCCACTTCCCATCCTTCATTCTAAATCGTCCTATGCAAAAATGTTGATAGATGGAAAATTGTACATGTTTGTCTAATACCAAAAGAAGTATCCTTAGGTATTTTCCATTCTTCTTCAAATGCAACATGTAGTTGTGCATACCAAATTTATACTCTTTTCTTGAAGATTCCACTCATGGATCCATCACATGTATACTTTGTAAACCTCTCCATAAGTGATCACTTCTCCTTAGGGTATTTCCATATATCATCTTTTCGGCTGTCGGGCACTCCAATCTCCATGAACACAATAGACAGGAGGATCGCGCCAAAACTTATATTTTCTCCTTCATGCACCTCTACAATAATGGTCTCAACAATGTAGTTGGATAAATTATACATGACACCTTCCATCATATTTTTAGCGATGTGCAGCCACATCATGTTTACTTGTGACCAGTTCTCTTAGTTGCTTAGCTTGGTGAGTACGTACGCTTTTTCTGAACAACAAGGTACTTCTCCAACTTACCAATATCCATTCCACACCCTCCCTTTATGTAACCCAACACTTTTCTTGTTGCTTCTATACCCTCCTTATCAGTGAGGTCATTTTAACTTTGGTTCTGAACTCTTTAAACCTATCAGTCTCCCAATCAGGGGTGTGGTAATCCTCATTTGCTGCTCAAAAAATTAGAAAAATTCCTCATGGACTCTTCTCATCAACCATTGATACAAATTATTTGGTTTTCCAAAATAAGGAATCTCATAAAGTTACAAAACTCCCACCTTTGTCAACATTTTTTTACCTGTATCATCATAGACAACCATATTGTTCTTCGTTTGTAACGTTATTTTTACCACTAACAACTTATCTAGCTCATCTTTGTTATCCTTGGTTCTATGGTTATAGTCACTCACTTTGCAGTGTTGAATGTGTGACTCCCAATTACGGCCAATAAAAACCCCTTCAAGATATTGCATCTCTAAAAAATGGCTCTCATGGGTGTCCTCAACTTCGATTTCCACTTCCTTCTACCTTTTCCCCTTGTATCCACTCCAGGTGCTCACTTTAGTGCCATATAAACTATAAAAGTGTGTTCTTGTAACTAATTCAAGCTCTGCAACTTAAATCCCACATGCCCTAGCTTAAAATCAAACCCAAACTATCGATTCTCTTCCATGCACACCTTTTTTTCTAAAACACCCACTCTAATGGAGCGCTAAACAATCTCATGCACAATTTTTTCTAGTTTAGTTTCCTATCACAGCTCTCTACACTTCACATGCACTTTCTCTTCAACTCACTCAAAATCTTCTCAATCGCAAAGGTAAAAATGATTTCCCAACACTGCCTTTTATATCCCTAGAAAATTTCTATGCATTTATTGCTCTCCACCTACCACCATACTCAACATTAAATTAGCATTTCTTTCCTCTTTTCATGCTGATTTTTCTGCACCCTATTCATAACATTTTGGCATGCCCACTACTTCTCATCCACATACCTCCTCTCACGCACCTTCATGCACTGAAGTACCTATCCACTACACCTTTCACTAAGTAGTTTCCACTACTGTAGCCTACCTCACATTACACTGTGCATCCATTCATCCATACGTGGTCTTCATTCATGAGAAATATTTCGTATCCACACCTTTACTTCAATCACCTGCACAATATCTCTCTATGCATACCCATTTAGAGAACATTCAAACTTGACCCATTTATCTTGTATACACTCCACCCCACACTAAAAGTATGTGTGGTCCTTTGCACATGAATTCAATATATAGTAATTATCTTTTGGCGTGCAAGCGCTTATTACACAAAACATTGAACTAAATTGATAAAACATAGCAATGATGAAGGAAACACATATAAAGGAAATGCATTAAGAAAATCTAATCTAATGGAAATAATGCCTTATTACAAACACCAAGAAGACTTATTTATAGTAGGGCTTTAGCCTACTCCTGTTGAAATAATCAGGAAACCATGTCCCATCCAGTGCCTCTAACTGGAAAGCACCTGAATCAAGTATATAAGTCACAATATACGGTCCCAACCAATGAACTTTAAGCTTTCTAGGGTGGTGCAAGAACTTGGAGTCATAAGAAGAAAAATCTATCCAAATTCAAGCTTAGTATCCTTAATATTCCTATCATGTCATGATTTTTGCCTCGGCCTTTTATATCATATGACTCCATCGTGTACAACGCGTCACTCATCTAACTGCATCAGTTTATCAATGCAATCTTAAGTGCCTCCTCATCAACTAATCCTCCTATGCATGTAATACATAGGAGGGTAACATGAAGTCTATGGAAAAATAGTCTCCGCAGCAAATACCATCTGAAATGACGTGGCTTTGTTCAATCTTGTATATGTTTTCCTTTATGCCCAAAGTACTACAAAGACTTTTCATCCCAATCCTTCCTTCCCATCACAAATATTTGTTAGTGTATGTCCCAATATATTTTTGAAAGATACAATAGTCCCATTATCCTGTGGATGATAGGGAGTTCTCTTGTGATGTGCCACCATAAACTCAATGAATAATTTCTTGATAGTCTCATTTAAAAAGTGTGTGCCCCTATCACTTGTCAAAATCAAAGGGCATCCATACCTGATGATAGTGTTTTCCCACATAAACCTTATTGCAATAGTTGTCATGTAATAATTTATAGGCGTCACTTCTGCCCACATTATAAGATAGTCTATACAAGTTATAATGTAGTGTGATCCAGTCTTGTGTGTGGGTGGGGAAATAAGGCCCACAAAGTCAATTTCCCACTTTTCAAAAGGTTATGCACTCACAATCAACCTCAAAGGAATTTCATCTCTATTCCCAGGCTTTCTAAGGTGCTGAAAATGATCATAGGCCTTATAATATTCTTTACAATCCTTATACATTGTTTCCCACCAAAAACAAGCCAATAAAATCTTGTGTGTGATAACATCTAATACATAATGTCCACCTACAATACCTCCATGAACTTCCTCCATAATGGCTTTGTGCTCATGCTCAAGTCACACTAGTGCAAAAATTCATCCCGACCTAATTTGTATAAATCTCCATTGATCAACATGTAAGGTGTGGTGCGTATGGCAAGATGTTTCTTCTCTATACTCTTCATTCCTTCAAGTGTCACACTATTACGCAAAAAGACAACAATATCTTCTAATTCAGAGGGCCACTTCAATCTGAATAGTTGGGAATTTGAAATTGCATACTCAATGCTCGTGTGTCCTCTCTTGATTTAATCCTTGATAAATAATCAGTCCATAATTACTCTTACTTGGTTTAACCACCAATGTAAAGTGCAATTCTTGAAATAATAGAATCTAACAACATATGCACCCTATAAAACAAACTTATTCACTAAGTACTTAATTGACATGTGATCTGTATAGAAAATAAATGGGTTAGCTAACAAGTACTATCTAAACTTATGTAGTGCATAAATCATGAAAAATGCCTCATGCTCTGTAGTTGTATAATTATGTTCAGTTGGTGTTAACTTCCTGCTTAAAAAAATAGGATGATCAATAATACCTTCTCTACGCTAGGCTAATACAATGCTAATGACCATGCCAGAAGTGATCACATGCACATGAAAAGGTTTTTTCTATGAAGGAAATTGTAGAATAGGTGATTTAGTAAGCCTTTCCTTCAATGTCTCAAATGTGCATTGTTGTGCTTCACCCCAATGGAACTTTCCTTTACTCTTCAATAATTCTTCTAAGGGAATGACAATCTTAGCATAACCTTTAATAAAATCCTGTAATATCTTGTGTGCCCCAAGAATATGTGTACCTCGCTCTGGCTAGTAGGTTCCTCTAAGCCCAAAATAACAACAACCTTAGCGAGATCTACAAATAGGCCTTTTTATAAATAATGTGTTCAAAAATGTCCCAAAAGGTGTAGATAAAATTAACTTCTTAATATTTATGGAGATGCTCAACTTTCGATACCTTTCAAACATAATCATTAAATTATCACAATGATCTTTCATTAGCACATAAACAAATCCAATCATCTAAGTAAACCTACAAAAATTTATGAATAAAGTCCTATAATTCTTGCACAATAATGCGCAAAAAGACTGCAGGCACATTCTTCAATCCAAAAGGCATAACTATGTATGTAAAAATTCCCCACTCAGTGGTGAAAGTTATCTTCTCTTGATCCTCTTTAGATATCCTTACCTGATGATATCTAGAAAATCCATCAGTGAAGGAGTAGATCTTGCACCTTGCAATGCCTTCCAATATTTCTTTAGTAAAAGGTGTGGGAAAGGGATCTATTACACATGCAACATTCAACTCCCTATAATCCACACAAATTCTTATTCTTCCATCTTTCTTTATACTTATCACCATAGGGCTAACCCACTCTGACTCCTCAATGGGATCAATGATTCCAAAATTCAACATCTTATCAATTTCTTCCTTCACCTTGACATGTAGATTAGGATTCATCATGTAAATCCTCTTCCTAACTAGACATACACCTTCCTTTAGCTTGATCTTCATCTTGCCCAACGAGTGATGTACCTCTTTGAACTCATGATAGCCTCTAGGAAATATGACCTAGAAGTCGCACAACACAACAATTATCTTTGCAACCTTTGAGTCAAACCAATAATCATAGATGATGGCCTCCTTAGGTTCATCATTTGTTCTAATGTTGACCTTCTTCATTTTCATAGGCTCATGATACGCATGCGCACCTTCTCATATGCATTATCTAAGACCTTGAATGTACCCTCAGTGTGCTCAACATCTATATTCTCCACTTCTTCATCATTAATAACATAGACCATCTTACCTTTTTTTTTCTAGGAAGGTGTGCCCAAGCGGTTTTGCATTTGTCTCTTCTTCTTCAAAGCACACCTCTAGATCTAACTCACCTAGTAAATCCTAAATACAATCCTCATCCTTTTCACTATCTCCCATAGTCAAGTGCTTCATAACTTGTAATGCCTCATTCACTGGAGGTTTAGTGGAAAAATATTCAAAGGTCTGAATCATACCATGTAGTCAGTTCTTTCCAATTTCTGTTTCTCTATTCAACTCTACATAAACATACCATACACGCACCCAACCTCATAAGGTGTAGCAGCACTTGTGCACCCAGTGAAGGTGGAAAGGCTTCTTGCCCTCTATCCAAAGTCTCTCACACTACTGAAAATGGTGTTGAGCATCCTTCCCATGAAATTCACATGCCTTGGTAGGTGAATTTCTCCAAAGAAATCTTGCAGATAAGGTGATTCTCACTTCCCACCACTCTAAAATATTATCTCTATGAACCATCCACCAAAGCACGTTGTTGTCCCACACAAGGTATACACCAAAGTGTATTCCTTATTTCCACTTGATCTATCCATTGAAATTCCATAGCACACAGGAAAACTTCAATATTTCCTTCGCCATTGTACCTTGGTACCTAGTTACTACCCAAATACCTAACACAACAAGGAATGCTTACGCGCATAACTTCACTCTTTATCTCATGCCCAACCATTTCATAAGTGTCATGTGCCCAGTTGTCACATGCAACACTTGTAGTATCACTCATAAATTGTGCATCATCCCATTGAATAACTCCTTCCTTTGATGGCTCAAGTACTTCAAGATCTCTAATGGTGCACACATAAATTATGTTCAAATCCTCTTCACTCAAAGGTTCTACATAAGGTGTAGCTTTTCCATCTGTCAAAGGAATAATGACATGCTCCTCCTTGTTCTCAAAACTGATATATCCTTTATTAAAGCACATATCAACATTATTTGCATAACACCAAGGGCACCCAAGTAATGTTGGAAAATTATCTTCCTTTGCAAGCACTAAGACCTCAAAGTCCCCAGTAAACTTGGCCCCTTGTATAGTAATAGTAGCATCTTTCAATACTCTAATGGGCATGGATTTAGTCATGTTTGCCATAAAAACACATTTTAATATGGTTGTAATGGTGGCCTCCCCATCTGATTCCACACATCTAAAGTGAGTATATTTACTTCTACACCTATATCAATCAAAATTTTACTTAAAAACCATCTCATCAACAACTGCATTCAAAGTGATCTCTTTGTCATAATCCAAACGTGAGGAGGTAAGTTAGCATGTAAAATTTGTCTCTCGTGCTCAAATCCAACACATGGAATTTTACCCCTTAACCATTTCCCTAATAAAGGAATGATGTTCTCTTGTCGTAGCATCTTACAAACCTCTTTCAAATCATCAACATCATTTTGAGGAACCTCAAATGCTTTTTCCTACTCCAACTTCCACAACTACTCCTTTAAATATTGTATCTCACCCTACATATTTATAATCACCTCCTTGGTTTCTTGATAAACTTCCTTATAATGCATAGGGTTTGGATACTTTGTATGCAAGACCTCCTCCTTTGAAATAATAGGCTTTTGTTTTGGAACTTCCCTCGCATACATGCAGCCTCAAGCGTGCATAGTGACCAACACAGGGAACCATCTCATGATTAGACACTAACCTCGGAAACCACTTGATCTTCCACAACTCGATGTACTCTAACCATTCAAGTGCCCTTATCATGCTTGTGATGTTTTCTCAAATGTTCATACAAGTATCGGTATTCTTCATAATTGTGGTTCTTTCGAAAAATAACAAACAATATTCGAGGGCATTCATGTCTGTAATGATCAGGGGATCCACATGTATAACATGTTCCTCATGGAAATTCACTTCTTCCACCACCACGACCTTGACCTCTAAATCCTTCATGGTAACCTCGACCTCTACCTTGGCCTCCATTAGAGTTCCCTTCATTGTGATTATGATCATGATGCTCACCTTGTTCCTTAGAATTATTTACAACATTGGTCTGATGTACACCAGTATCAATGACATCATGAATCTAATCAATTAACCTGTAATTTTTGTATCATGAGTGGTAGACCTATAAATCTTACAATAACAAGACATGTTCTTCCTTATCACGCATTGCAATAGTGGGTGCCTACTTAAATCATGATCCAAGTAACCTAACTTGCAATCCAACATCATGGTGTGCACTAATTTATGAGGATTGTTATCCTTAGTATGTCCTTCTACCTCACAATCCATGCACAAAATACCACTACATGTCTCATGAGATGAATTAGCTAACAAATTTTCCAATTTTTAGCCATAGATGCAATATGGGCATCCAAAATTGGGCTAGCACTAGTATTTACACTCCCAACTACCTTAGTGTGAATAGCTTCCTCAAGTGCCTCACGCAGATCTATATAAGTCTTTGTGAGAGTACCCTTCTAAAAGGAATGATCAAACCTCCAACGAACCATTGAGCATGATGAATCAGGTGAATGTCACAAGATAACTTTGACAAAAGGGTTTTGAATTGTGCATCATACTCCCTAACACTTTCATTCTTGCCATGTTTTATGTCCTTTAGTGAGTCGATGCTCTTCTCGCTCAAACCAAGGATAATTTTAGTGGTGAATATTCATAATATGGTGAATATTCCATTTTTGAATAATTTGAAAAGGTGAATTTTCTAGTGCAGGTCAGTGACCTGTTCACCTAAAAGTTACAATTTACTTTTTTTCAGGGGTTGGCTTCACCTGCCCTTGAAACTATCCCCTATATAATCCTATATTATTCGCGCCAGTAGAACACTACTATCTCACTCATACCACATGGGGGCACATGTATTATCAAGTACAAGTAAACATGCGAAAGGAGGGGAGACCATTTTGTAGATGTGTGATAGAGAATTTGTTGATGCATGACAGGAGATTTTGTTGACGCACGATAGGGGTATGGAGGAATTAGCCGCATGATAGAGAGTTTGTTGACATGTGACATAGAGATTTTACTATCGCGCGAGAGGGTGGAAATTTTAGACACACGATAGAAGATTTTTGTTACACATTAACAAGGTTGTTTTCCCGCATCTACAACCTTCTATCACACCACTTAAAAATTAGGTGAATTTTTTTTTCTTCGACCCCCAAAACATTTTCCTTCCCATGAAATTGGTTCCGAGGATATTCACCATGTATTTTCCACCTCTGATTTCCAAGAGGTCTCTTAAAATGAACCCGGCTCAAAATCAAGTATATGGAACTCTTCCAAGAAAGCATCATGTAGCATGATATAATCTATACAATTCCATTTTGGATCATATTTCTTGTACCAACTATACATGTGCCCTTGCAATGTGGTAGAAAATTGACTTTCCTTATGCTTTGGAGCTGTGATCCCTTTCTCACACCATAGTATCTCACACATATGCATGTTCTCATCTGCATCTTTAATTCCTTTTATTCTAGGATATGAAGAGACATATCAAAATATAATTCTGGGGTTGGTGCAAACCATGCCCACCAGATCCAAAACCTATATTTCCTCATGTGTTTCCTCCACCTCTAGAACCACCAGACCCACTAGTTCATAAACCACTTGATCGTCCTAATCCCCCTCCTATAGTGGGAAATGGACCAGTGGATGCGCTACCCTATGTTCCAACAGTTGTACTAAACTGAATTCCCACGGTCTATGAATTTTTACTACTTCCAAATGTAATACCAACATTTTGTGTGCCCACATTCTGTGTTGATGACGTGCCATAAAATATACCTCCAACTAGACCTCCAAATAACATAGATGACGATTATGCCACCATAGATGAATAAGCTACCTAATTAACTCCTAAACTTGATTACAAATTCAATATATCTATCAGTACTCTACTACCCACACTAGCCTTCTTACTGATGATTTTTCGTAGAAAGCGGAAAACCAAGTGTAAGGGCTAGGTTTCTAGGAGGGATCAATTACATGCCTGCAAGTCCTCGTAATTTCCACCGGTGCACTCTCATATGAGGTTGAAGAGGGTTCTCTTCCATTCTTACCCAAATGGGGAGTTCCAGATTCTTTGGCTCCACATCCTTTGTGTGAGCTCCAAATCCTTAACGAACCATCTCTCTCCATAATGCCATTCGGTTTGCTTCTCAAAATCCCTCTCACATGCCTCATTAAATTCAATCTACATTTCTTCTCTTTGTCTTTCTACCACCAGGTCTACCATCTTTCACCACACCTACTCTTACCCTCGCACGTGGTGGGGTTTAGCTAGCCATAGTACGTTGTTCCAAATCTAGGGTCACAATAAATATCTTAATCACTAAAGGAATACCATGTAAACACAATCCTTTGGGTTCACACAAGAAGTGGAACTAATAAACCTCTAGACAGGAATAGGTATAAACTATGTACTAAAAAATATAGCTATTCAGAACACCACTCCACCAATGATCTACATGTGTGTGTCCAAGTTAGATCAGCATCATACAAAGCCTAGAATTATTATTACATCCAAAAAAGTGTTCAAAACCTCTAATTCCTCTTTGATGCATAAGAAACCAGTCACTCATACAACTCTATAGGGAAAATACAGAAGAACATATCATACAACTTATAATACTGAGTTCTGCTCAACCCATGCACGTGCATTAAATTCAGGTCTAGTGTTGAATCTGTGAGCATACTCTTCCTCTAAATTATCTAACCACTCTTCAATATTGGCCAAGGATGGGTACGTCTTCATCATGCAACATCCTAACAAAAAACTAAAAAGAGGTCCTAAAAACATAACCAAAATATAGTCTTATTATTTCACCAATAACCCTAGGCACGCTAGCACATCACTCAACCAGAGTTGAGTGCTCACCCAAAGCACACAAGGGTACCATGTCCCTCTTTTATGACAGCTTGTTCAAGGAGTTATCATGATCATACAAATATTCCAGATCCATAATAGATAATTAAATATATTGTAAAGCATAAACTAGATCTAGATCTTAACCATATAGAAGTTAACTCATACAAGAATCAAGATTAAGTTTACCATGCATGAACCAATAACAGATATATCAACAATCAATATCCAACCACAAAGATCCATTATATTAATTGTTGTAAAACACAGAAGCTTCATACATACATAGTATAGTCACCATAAGTTACGCATGCTCATAAACCCACATCATAACTCTACTAAAACATGGATCCCTAAACCATGCAAATCAATACATATTTATAGGTAGTGGGGAATTTCCCTTCACTACCTAAGCACCCTCAAAATAGACTGCATACTAAGAATAGCCATGCACCCTTACATGATAAATACAAAATCATGCAAGATTACTAATAATAGATTATATAATAATATGACTGCAGTCTAATCCTATTAATAGCTCCAAAACTATGCATGTCGATTGATCTTCCACTTGTCTAAAATAGCCTTTGCGTGCTTTCCAAGTCTTCTACAAAACGTGCTCCACACTCCACATCTATATTTAGCCTTATACTGGAAAATGGCTAAGTCTTGACTTTATGCTTTCCTAGGCGCACCTTGTTTCCCTATAATTCCACGCACACCTATGCGTCCTATATCTGTGTGTCCAATCCTTAAATGCCTTCAATACTTAGGTTGTAATTCATCATCCCAACACTCTTTTGCTTATGTTTTCATATCTTTGCATGTTTATTTCTTGTGTCTTATTGTTTTTTATCATCATAATATCATTAGTTATAGTGGTTACTTGAAATAAGGTTTAATTCCATTGATTAAATCACTCTCTTCACTAGCTATTTACTACGAAAGAAGATTTCATCCCTCCCACTTTAATCCATTTAAGAAATTGAACCCTTTTCTCAATGGGGAATTTATTTTATTGCAATAGTTAACCCTATATCAATTGTGGGTCATAAATGGGTCTTGGCAACAACTTATTACTTTACCAGGTGGACGGAGGTTGTGTTACTTACAAAAGCAATGAATCATATATCTTTGATTTTCTTGATGAAATTGTGACAAGGTTTAGGGTTCCCCAAACCATTATTTATTATAATGCTAAATCCTTCTTAGGATTTAAAATCTCTAATTGGGCTCTTAAACATGGAATATGCTTGAAAAATTATTCTAATTACTACCCTCAAGGTAATGGTTTGGAAGAATCTACTAACAAGAACCTGATCAGAATCATTAAAAGGACAATGGAGATCAATCAAAGATAATGGAACACAAAGGTAAAAATTTTCTCTTTGGGTTGATAGGATCACACTAAAAAGAGAATTTAGTAATTCTCCCTTTGTCCTTATTTATAGTATAGAATCCAAGATTCCATTATCTCCGGTGTTACCTTCATTAGAGTTGGCACATTAGTTAGAACTAGAGGGTGTAGATGAAAGAATAATTAGAATGAAAAAGTTAGTTAAGATTGAATGATTGAGGTAATATGAAATTATCAGGTTATAAGAACTTAGAAAACAACCAAGTAGTGGTTATATAAGAGATCCAATTCACAAGCTTTTAAAACGTGAGATTTGGTTTTAAAGTGGGACATAGATAAATCTAAACCAGGTGGAACTCTATTTTTGATGCACTTTGGATTGGACAATACATCATCACTTCATGTAAGAAATATAACTCTTTTGAGTTGTCTAAAATGGATGGATAAGCACTTAATATTCTATTTAATGGGATCTATCTCAAAAAAATCATTAATTTGGTTTCTTGCATATTATACATACTTGTGCTTTTTGTTTCCTTGTTTTTATTGGAGGCTCTCTCTTTCTGTTATGTTTTAATCACCAATTGAGTGCATTTTCCTCAATCCTTGTGATATTTTTAGTAAGTGTTTTTACATAAGTTTTGGTTTCATTTACATCTCATATAAAATTTTATCCTTCCTTCATGGAAAAATGAGTTTTAAGAGTAGTTATAGGCAAGTTCCAAGTTAAGAAACTATCGAATTAAAATTTACTTTATCTTAAAGCTTCATGTTATCACTCAACTTGCATGACATAATGTTAAGTATTAAACACTAAAACTAATCTAAGAATCATGGTATATTTTTTTCTCATTTTTATTCCTATAATTTGGGAGTAGCCTTATACCTAAATGTGGTCCGATAGTATTTGGTGGTAGTGATCCATTTCTTAGAAGAAAATGAGTAATGAGTCCAAGAACATAGCGACATAAAGGGCATGTCATGAATGAAGAGAAGTCTTTCCATAACACCGAATTAGTGGAATAAGGTGAAGAGGGAACTATTACACCAAATAAATGAGCAAAACAATAAGATGTAAGTCACCAAATTATTAAGGGTGTCAAAGAAAGCCACCATGAAAAAATATAGTGTTCCATGACATGGAGAGATAATCATGGGTGTTGATAAGATGGATCATAGATAAAAAGTACCACATGGATTAGGAATTTCCTTGGTAAAAATATAGTGTAACATGAATTAGTACATAGTTTTTGGCTCATCTAAAAAATTGGACCTTCATCCAAGCATCGTGACTTCATCAAGTCTTCACATCTTACAATAAATTCTTAAGGAAACATGAAAATAACAAATGTATGGTGGAAAGGGAAAATATAAAGGAATAATTGAGGTGGAAGAGGAGAAGAATCATAAAGGGGTGAACTATCAATAGTCATCGATTAGGAGTAATGGTTGGTGGAATTTGTGAATTATGACTTAACATATGTGGATGATTTGAGGTACTTCGGTGGAAAGAGGGATAAAAGAATAGAAGGATTGAAATATGGAGGAGTTGAGAGATTTATAGCTTGATAAATGGTTTATAGGTGGGTACAATGGTTTTTAGCTGAAAATTATAAGCCATGGCATGAAGAGGTTTTAGCGAGGGTACAAGAGTGACGTGAAGCATTATATTGTAGTTCAAGACCCACAAACTAAATAAATTCAGCAACTGGTTAAAAAAATGTTATAAGTACTTTGTGCGTTAATCCTTTAAGATAATAATATTTACAAAATGTATAGGAGGCTCATATTAGTTAACATGTATCTATTTTGAGTTTTGAATAGAGTTCTATAATTTAATTCTAAAGTATATATTTTTAGATAGATAATGCTATAGAAAAGAACCCTTAAATTTACCTTTTGATAAAAGATACTTGATTATGTTTGTTTTTAATGCATATAGGTGTCAATGTGCTCAACGAAGATTCACCTTACACATCTCAAACCTCAGAATATGTGCATTATAACAAACCAACATAATTAAAACATGCACCTAAACAGAAAGATCAAATGGACATAGTTTTAAATATAGCAAATATTTGGGATTTTTATTTAGATAAATAACATAATAAGATTAATTACCAATGATAAAACCTTATACGACACATGTCGTATAATAATATCATTTTATGTCATGCCACTCAAGTATGGAAAATCCTTCATGTAATGTGTCACAATTCTCAATGATGTCATGTCATGTTAAATAACTTATAAGATATGTTTATTTTAGCCTTAAGATATTATCCACACTTTTCACGAAGATATTCGGTTGAAATATAGATTGAGTTCTAAACTTCAACTATTTTTTAAGGAATTATGGGCTCTATTTATATAGTTTTACATACAACTCTTAAGACTCCTAAAATTATGGAATTAAAAATGTAAAGTCCAAAGGACTTAAAAATATACCCAAATCACAACCATTTGGAATTTCCCACAACTTTTGCCTTTAGATATTCAAAATTTCATGTCTCAAATAAGATTTTGTGGAAACTTTTACATGCCTAGATAATTACACAACAAATTATACATTAGGAAAATGAACTACACATTTTTATGCCCTTAGTGCTACATCATTATTGGTATATCTATAGCCAACATGTGGCTAACATTATCTCCTTACATATCATATTATATTTTTATGATTTTGTATGATTATTATTTCATCCTTGGTACTTTACATAGTATAGTAGGGTACATATAGGACTTAGTCTTGTAGTAGATAATCATCATATTGAGAACTTGAGTCTTATTGTATGGTTTGTACGCTTTCCCCTCGAAGTGGATAAGTCATTATACTTATGTATTATGACCATTTATCTATATATATATGTGGTCTTTAGTGGTATGTTGGTGATGAAATTTAAATATATCTAATTAATTTCATTAAAAATGGTATCAAATCATCGATCTAACCAAAATTGGGTTGAAACCCTAATTGTGATGATTCGCTATATATACAAACATGTTACAATTTTTATGTAATTTTAAAACCGAAGTGGAGAAATAAGTCAAGTAAGGATATCTAAAAATATCATGATAGTTTGACTTGTTTTACACAAGCTATATCCATTTTAGTGTTTTTCATAAATTCACTTCACATGAAGAAGTTTTTGGAATATTTCAAAGTTTTTTACATTTTTATAAAGATATAAAAAATAAAAGGGGTTTCTTAAGGTTGATATAATTTAAAAATTAGAAACTTAAATCTTGGTTAAAGGAGTTTGTTCTTGAAACCCTAAGTATTTTGCATCATGGGGATGCAACCTTTCTATGGAAATGGGGTGAATGATATTAGGGAATGGTGGGTTGCATTTAAGAATAATTATTTTACATCTACATGGACATGGTTTTGGTTTTAATTTTGGCTTGTTGGTCTAGAAAAGAGGTGTTTCCCTCAATTGAATAAAGATTTTTCAAATAGGTATTTGGGAAGAAATAGAACAAGTTTTCTTTGCTAGGTTGAATAAGGAAGGAGGAGGAGGAGGAGGAGGAGGAGAATAATAGGGGGAATGAGAAGGAGGGGAGGGAGAGGAGGAGGAGAGGAAGAGGATCAATTTGAAGAAAAAATAGAGGATAAGAGTTTAGATAGTGTAGCTCCAAATATGGAAGCTTCAATATTTCAATTTGAAGAGTGCATCCATAGGAAAAAGAATATAAAGGAAGTTCAAGTGGATGGTAAGAAGATTCAATTTTTGAATATTTGAAGCTCTCTAGTCTCAAAGATATTTTTCCACTTTCACATACCTAGCACATTTCTATCTTGGAGAATGTCATTGCATAAAATGTTGAAGCTTAGATAGAGTTGTGCGAGTTGGTTAAAAAATTCCAAATAAGTTTGAAACATGAGGAAATTATTCATATTTTCATTAAAATGCTAAAGAAGAGATTAATTATAGAGCATATAATCAATTGGAAGAATAAATACGGTGAAGCTACAACATGGGAGAAAGATTTATTATACCAAGATCAAAAGATAATAAACATTGAGGACTATAGTTATTTGAAGAAGCCTCTTGAAATGGTCAACATTGGAAAAAAAAGGTTCTTTTAAATGGAGGGGCATGCTACACCCTTATTCATACATCATATATCAAGATATGTATATTTGACATGTGGCTAACATTATCTCCTTATATATCATGTCATATTTCTATATGATTTCACATGCTTAGTAGAGGTCAGACTTGGTATTTTATATAGTATTTTAACGTATATATAGGATTTAGTGAGTGGTATATAATAATCATATTGAACACTTGATTCATATTATATGGTTTGAATGTTGCCCCCCTCAAAGTTGCCAAGTCATTATACTTGCATATTGTGATAATTTATCTATATTTTGGTGTTCTTTGGTGTTATATTACTACTAATATTCAGATCTATCTTAGTAATTTCATTACAAAAACTCAAATATCAATTTCCAATGGAATCACACACACGATAGAATTCAACACTAGACTCCATGAATTTCCATCAATACACTTTTCAATATATGTCATGTCAACAATAAAACTTTCTTAATAAAATTAAAAGACAAAATGACTTTAAAAAAATTGATTAATTTTCATTGATATACGATTTTATGCAAACCAAAATGTTATTCCATCATGCACATTGGGTAATTTTTAAAACTTGAGGTCCTACTTAAGGAATTATAATGTCATGTTATGCAACATACGAAACACTTATCCAAGTTACATATTCAATTTTATTCCACTTCACTTGACTAGATATTTTGTATAATCATTTTTTTGTGTCATCTTAATTCTATTTTTGATCACTCTCTTGCATCACGCTCATTTTCTAACATCTATTTTCTCCAATATACTCTTCCATTTTTATATTCAGATCCATTCCCTCATCTCTATACTACACAATATATATATAAATACACTACATTAAACACATTAGAGATATCAATACATTCAGATACCTCAAACTCATAAGAATTCTAAGAAAAATGTTGATGATTCTAAATGGTTATATCTTATTCACCTAAGATTATTGTATTTTACTTTAGGGAACATGTATTTATGAAAATATGCTAATACAATGTCTCATAATTGATATTAAAATTCTCTCTTTTCTTAAATACACATTATTTTTATCATGCATTCATCAAGTATAACTAGTTATGAACTTGTTGGTGTACTTGATTCATATGTTATGTAAATTTTCCTTCTTAAGACTTCATTATTTATTTTTTGGTAAGTATCTCAACTCTGTAACTCCTATTGGGTTATTCCCATATATAATTTAGAATGGTTTTTTCACCATATTCCTATTTGTTGACTGGATAAATTTGTACCTAAGTATCAAGAGCACATTTGATAGTGGCATGAAGGAAGAGGGTGCGGAATTTTGAAAAACTTGCACCTGCAGGTTCGAGCTCGGGAAGACAAAGTTCGGGACTTAGCCACTTTACATGCACAAGATAAGAATGGAATGACTGATGAGAACACATTGGATAGAGATAGAAGACATGTGGCCTACATAAAGTTATTTTGGGAACATGAGGAAGCTGAAGAGTCATATAGAGTTCAAGATAATAATAGGATTAGATTTAGAGTTAAATATAGTTAATATATTATTAGGCGAAGCTTACATGCTTCCTTAGTTTCTTTTGTAGTGGCGCGTGGCTATTTTGAGCATGTAGCCTATTTTGAGAGTTCATGGGAGGTGAAGGGAATATACCCACTTCCTATATATATGTATATATTTTCATGGTTTAGAGACCACTATATTGTGATAGAGTTATGTTGCTAGTATGTTTGTGTGCATGACCTTGTAATGTTACTTTTGGTGTAGTCATCTACTATATCTTATGGTGGATTAATATAATCAATCTTTGTGGATGGATATTGATTATTGATGTCTTTATTACTGGTTATTACATGGTAAATGTGATCCTAATCCTTCTCTGATTCTTTATACACTATGTTTGTGATCTAGTTCTTTATATGATTTTCCTTGATTACTTGTTATGAATATGGAATATATGAATGACCATGTTAACACCTTGACAAAGTTGGTATAAAAAGAGGGACCTAGTACCTTTGTGTGCTTCAGGTGAGTGCTCGGATATGTCTAAGTGATGTGCTAACACATATAGGGTTTGTGTGGGAAAACAAGACTACATTTTGGTTCCATTTCGAGACCTCTTTTCCAAATTTCACAAGGATGTTGCACGATGACTACACATCGGCTGACTTTGGACAACATTGAGAGTTGGGTTGTGGACTTAGAAGACCAGTTTGCTCATAGATATAATCTGAACCCAATTTCTATTCCCATGCATGGGTTGAATAACATATATATCATGAAATCTATGAGACGTGCTTTTGTTGTTTCTATATAGTTTACAAGTGGATGGTAGCGTGTGCATCAAAGCGAGAATTAGAGGTATAGAACTATTGTTTAGACACAAGAAGATTACCAAACTCTTTATGATGCTTATGTGACTTGGAAGTGCATTATAGATCATTGGTGGAGTGGCATTTTGCATAGTTACACATTGGAGTACATTGTTTCTACTTATTCATGTCCAGATCTTGTTGAGTTTTAGTTCTTGTGTGAACCATGAGGATCTTATTTGCATGTTATCACTTTATCCATTAAGATATTATTGGTAAATCTATATTTTGAAGAATGATATATGGCTAGCTAAACCCCCAGCATGAATGGGGAAGGAATATGTGTGGTGAAATCTTTGTGGGCCTTGTGGCGAGAAAGATAGAGAGAGGAAATGCAAATTAAGTATAATAAAGCGTGGGAGATGGAATTGGCAAAAAAGCATGATATTGAGGAGTCTGTGGGGTTGCTAAGGATGATATCTTGTGAAATATTTGAAGCTCATTTTGAATATGTAGAGCGAGCATCGGGCTCTCCCCACTTAGGAAAATGTGGAAGATAATCCCCTTGATTTCATATGAGATTTGTTGTCACTTACTCAAAAATGTGTGTGTATTTTTGTCAAATTTTGGGTAAGTTATCTCTTATGAAGTATTTATTTGCCATTATGAATTATGGGGAAAGAACGTGATCCCAACAATTATTTAATTTCAAAGTTTCTTTTGAATTTTGGGGCCTCTTCCTTTGAATTGTGAGAATTTTAGGTTTTATTGTCCCACATGTCCCAAGTTCTTACGGGCTTCTTGTTCCCCGCATCCCCGCCTTTTCCAAAGGTGACTTGTCTTTCCTTTGTATTGTGGGTGTTCTGGCCTTTTGAATAACCCACAGACCTTGTGCCTCTCGACCATCGATTCCCCACACGCGTTACTAACCCGCAATCTTTTCTTAAAAATTTTATATGTCTCTGCTTTGAATTGCAGAATTCTCGGGTAGGCGGAGAACTCGCGTCCTTATGTCCCATGGTCCATACATTGCACCTTTCACCCAAATTTCCTGCATTCCATTAAGCATTGGCACATTGTGGATATTTTGGCATCTCATGTCCCATGTGTCATAGATAATTTTGGGCCTTCCACACCTCATTTTTCCGCCATATTTACACTCTAAAGGATAAGTTAGACCTTATGTCGTGAACACACCCCTTTTATGTAGAACATTAAATCCCTTCCTTTGATGCATCCCACTGACATTTTCCAAATGGGGTAATATAAAATAGGGATAATTGGTCATTTTCACCATTGCAAATTACATTCAAGCTTCAAGCATTCCATTCTCATGCCTCCCAAGCTAGTTTTAGTTGTAGCAAGAGCATTATTTAACCATTTTTAAAATTTCAAAGTCGTTGTACTCCTGGAAAGGTTGTTTTTCATCTTGTAATCAAGGTTAGTGGTTTGAGATCCTTCTTTGAGAACTTGGAGTCAATTTTATTGTATGCCATACTATATTTTTCTTCTCCCAAAATCACTTTCTAAGCTTCCCTTTTCTACCTAAGTTTGGAGTGAAAATCAGCCTTGGGGCAGCAATGGGACACTCAATGAATAATAATCTATGTGGATAAACATATAATGGAACTGACACTAGAAACTGATTTCAAAGGGAATGAAGGTAATGTAATTTATAAGAGAAGGCCTGAGCATTAAGAAGCTCATGTAGACTCACTCCTACCAAGTACACAGACAATCATGAAAGCACATGGCTTTCATAAATAGTTAAGGAGAGGAGGTTACTTTCTCAAACCATTCAATGGCTTTATGGAACAACACCACTCAGTGTTGCCCACCTAAGGTTAACCCATGAGAAGATGAAAAGTGCTTAAGTGAAAGCGGGTTGTCCCCCACCTTGTACCATAGGTGAGTGTTAGGTATTTTCACATTTATGTTGTGTCTTTTCCTTTCTGGTGTGTTGTGTGTTTCTTTTCATCATTTTGGTGTGTGTGTGTGTGTGTGTGTGTTCTTCATGTTATCTCTCTCTTGTTGTAAGTTATACATGACTCCGCAGGGCCCAATGGATAAGGTATTGATTAATAGATTGTAAATTTGAGATTCTAGGATTCTTCATGTCATGTCATCACTATGCTCAATCTGTACCATATCCCAAAAATAGAGAAAATTGATGTAATGCAAATGTGCAACAGGGAAATCAACATTTTCCGAGCATGACAACAATAATACTCTGTGTCAAAAATTTCAATTTCTACCCTTTCGAGGCACCCCAAGTATACCCGGTCAATATCCCTGACCTCCCAATGGATTTTAACTCAGTCCCCTAGGTGAATTATAAAAGTCAAGTCAACCCCCCTAGGTAATTTTAGGATTTCTTGAAAACTACTATTTTTGGGGCGAGTGTCGGAAGGGTTACCACTAGCCTTGTCAAGACCGATGCAACCCCTAGAGAATAACAAAGGGAAAAAATCCAAAATGGAGATGGATTTAAGGTATAGTAACATCATGAAATTTATTTGGGAAGATTCAGGAATGATTTGGAGGAAATGGGCGGTTTGATCAAAACAAGGTTCAGACCTAGCGCAAAGCACAAAGGGAAAAAAGAGTTGTGGAACTTTAGGAAGTGATTCTAGGAGCTATGGGTGGAGTTAGGAGAAGAAAAAACCATCTTAGAAATGGAATTAAGATCAATACAATATGGTGAAGTCATATTTTTCACAACACTTTTGTGTAATAGGTGTATAACTAGTTTTTTCCATGCTCACTAGAGAGCTAGATCAAAAATATGATTTTTCAGGTCTTAAAAGGAGGAATCAATATCTTATATCCCCACCATTGGATTCATAAGGAAATTTTCATTCAATTTCATATAAAATTTTTCCAAACAATTCCATCGAGAGATCAAGTTATCATCGTTTCAAGTCACCCTTAAGGTGAGCTTCTTGCAATTAGCCAAATTTTAGTGAGAGCACGTGTCAGCTTTAGGATCCTGACACAATTTGATGTCCCTTACATCCCTCAAGATAAATTACATTAGGGATGAGAAAATTTTCCCATCCCCAATAATCCCTTTGGTCACATATAGAACCTCTTAGATCGCTAGTTCAACTCCCAGATGCTTGTCGAAGCCTATTCCCTTGTTCAAATCGTGACAAGTGTCACATGGAGGTGTGATGTGAAAAATAATGACCCATATGTACCTTTAGAAAATGGACATGAAAATTCACCCAGCCCCTTGAATCCATCGGGCCCTTTTCGGTGCAAATTTCTAGCCCCCAAGTGCTAGTGGAGCCAAATACATAGTCGTTGGATTGTCGCCAAGTGTCACATTGAGGCACAATGTGAAAATTGATGTCCCTTTCATCCCTTAATGATTAATTGAAATAGGGGATATTAAAATTCTCCCAACCTTAGGTATGCCCCTGGTTCCTCATATGACCATTTTCCACTCCTGAGGTGCTTCCAACAAGCTTTTTGGTCAAAGGGCACAACCATTGGATTTCCGCCAAGTGTCGCGCTAAGGTGCGATGTGAAATTTTATGTCCCTTAATGCTTAAGGGACATCAGGGACACAAAAAATTTCCCCACCCTTGATGAGTATTTTAAAATTCATTAAAGATGACACTCAGATTTATTTCTCGTCGCTCTTATTCAAAGCTCTATACTTGCCATAGCTATGTTCATGTTTGCACACAGTTCACTATTTTCTCTCTAAACCAGCTTCACCATGGCCAAAAAACCCTCCAATCCATGAAAATTCATAGGTTTCAAAGAATAGATTGATCGAAAGAGTCAGAGAAATGAAGAATGAAGGAGAAAAGTGAAGAAATCCATCTGAAAACCTCCATTTTCGTGAGACGAAGATTCGAAGATATCTTGCAAACCAGTGCACAAAATGAAGAGCCATTTTTGCTTATTTCTTATTTTTCAGATTCCATTAAAACCTCAACTTCAAATCCACCTTTAGCATCACCAATCACTCACAATGAAGAAATCTCCCTTTCGGCTCAACAAAGACAAAATTTGGATTTCCTGTCAAACCGACAATTAGTTTGAAGAGAAATTTCACCAGTGGAACTAGAAACAAAAACCCACAACAAAAATGTGATTTTTTCACAAACAAAGAATAAAACCATACCCACAACTTTAAAGCTCCATCAATCCCCTGCCATGTTTAGAACTACCACTAGATCAAAATTTTAAAATTTTAAAATCTCACAAACTGGTGATCGGGTAAGCATAAGATTTTAGAGGGGTGATATTGGGAAAAACCCATATCAAAAATTTCATTCCTCCATGATATGACCCCAAGAAGATCATTTTCTAAAAATAGTAGGTTTTCTACTTAGGGACTGCTATTTTAGGTAAGTCACCAATTGAAGAAATTACAAAGGAGGCAGTGAACACAGAAGAGGTATCTCGGGAAAAAATCATTGAAGTGGTCATCTTGTCTAGAATTCTTAATAAAAATATTAATTAACTACTAAAAATAATAAAAATATTAAGTGGACTCATCAAGGTTTGAAAGAGAACTCACGAGCACCTACTAAAAATAGCAAACTAGTCTAGAAGGTATGGAGAACACATGGATAAGAAAGAATTCAAATTTCCACATCCAATCAAGGTTTGAAAGAGAACTCACGAGAACCTACTAAAAATAGAAAATAGGTCTAGAAGGTATGGAGAACACATGGAGAAGAAAGAATTCAAATTTCCACATCCAATCAAGGTTTGAAAGAGTCAAATTTTCACGCTTAGTAAAAATAGTAAGTTATCTCTTGGGCACTTACTAAAAATAATAAGTCATTAGGAGGGTGAATTTTTCAAAAGGGAGCATTCTAAGAGTTGAATATTCAAATTGGTAGTTGTAGTTGGAGTTAGAGAAGAATTTTCACACTTACTAAAAATAGTAAGTTACTTTTTCCAGAAATAGTAAGTGTCAAGAGATGACAAGACTCAAGTTTATAGAATGGGCGTTGCCACTAAATATTTCCTTCACTAAGATTCAATGCCCATCTCCTTAATGTACTATCTTCATTAGTGGGTTGTAACATTTTCACAAGAAGCATCTTTGGCGTCTCTTGTGGATCTTTTAGAACTCATCTCAAGAGACCCTAGTAGTGTCTTTCAACACTCATTACATGGTTTGGGTCATAGGTATATCCTAAACAGGGTGAAAGTTGTGGTCATTGGCAGAAACATTCAACAACATTTCATAACACTCAATCCAAAGCATCTATGGGCCAATTTGAAAGAGTTTCTAAGGGCAGGAGTTTGAAGATTAAGATTTTCATTGAATTTGGAGCTTTCCATCAATGAGGACCATGGGACTTCATTAGGAATGACATATCCTCCTCTTCTCTCTCTCTCTCTCTCTCTCTCTCTTCCCTTCCAACATTCTCTCTCTTAAATAAACTAATTTTGTGTTTGGGTTTGCATTTTTGATGTATTTAAGTGACTTTAGAAACATGATGTAAAGTTTGAGTTGCCTTGTTTTTATAAAAGAAACTTAGTATTTGATAGGAATATGAACAACCTAAAGTCAAAATGTGACATATGAAAATTTACCGAGAAGATGAAGAGTCATTTCTCTTCTATAAATTATAATGAACTCCTCATTTGAGGGTCTTCTTAGACTTCTTAGTTCTGAGTTGTTTTTTGTGAATTCATGAGAGAGAGAGATCCTTGTGAAAAGAGAAAAGAGATAGAAAATTTCTTCCATTCTCATACTATGTACAATTTCTTCTTGAGAATCAAAACAAGGAGTTTCTATCTTTTTTTACTAAGGGATTTATTGATACTTTGGGCTCGTTAAATTCTAATTGGTCTTATTGTTGTTTGTAGTATTGTTTCTTCCTAATTTCAATGCATGTGATGAAACTTATAACTAGTGTTTGCAATAATATGAGTTTCTACTTGTATCATTAGTTCCCTTATCTAACATTCCCACTCTCTTTCCTACTCTCTTAGAAAATTCATCTCTTCAGAGATATCTACAAGCTTTTCCGTAGGGTGATGGAGTGCCCCTGTCGGATCCCGGAAACAAGGCCAATTAGGATAAAAATCACTTCACTCACACATGCATATACATAAGCTACACCATTTAAGTAGAGGGACTTAGATTCCCATATAATTGGCAAGAAACCCATAGATTTGTCCACCTAAATTTTTTTCTCACAACAGTCCTAAAATCATACTTGCATTCATATGATTCCTAAGCAAGAAAACTAGTAATTGACATCTATCTTTGGCCAATTTTTTTGTTTCTTGTCATGTTTCAGCATTTTCACACTACATCCCAATTGGTATTTCACTTTCTTATCTTTTATGGATTTGGACACCAGCACGCCGGTGCCCAAGTGCCCTCGTCGTCATACGGGTGCCCATGAACCTTTTCTATCTTACTCACTTCTTTTAGGTCTATTTTATCTTTTAGGCATCTTATTTTCTTATGGATCGGATTTCTGTTGTCAATTAAAAAAATCAACTAAGGGAATCATATAAATACAAAGCTATGTGACCAAAATAAAGAATGAATCTCTAAGCATCTATTATCATCACCTAAGGTTGTATCCAAAAGCATATAAGAGCATCAAAGGCATCCATCTAGCACTCATACAAGGGACAAGTGACTGCATTTTCTACATATACTTCATAGGAAGGGAATTTCATTTTTCCATCCACACATCTATTTACATTGGTACATCTAGTTATCACCCACTATTACATGCACTTGCACAAGGGCTTCCTAGGGCATGATTATATCACTCTCTCTCTCTCTCTCTCTCTCTCTCTCTCTCTCTCTCACACACACACACACACACACACACACACACACACACACACACACACACACACAGAGAGTTTAAGGTGTAGTGTAGTGATTAGTCGTAAGTTCACTTAGTCGAGGTGACCACTAGGGTAAGTCGACTCCCCATATTTTATCTTTTCTTTTTGGTATTTGATGTAGTTTGAGGGTTTTGTAGGTCATCATATTTTTACAAGTTATAGGTGAATTATGTGATTATAGTGCGACATACAAGTGACAAATTGTGAATACCAGTGGCCATCTTATGACACTAGAAAAACTAGGTTTCGAGATCTTGCGCAGATTAAAGGCATCTAGAAGCATAATCTAGCACCTAGGCACCCTGACCTAGTCTACGAACTCTTATCCATCTATTCCTAACAACTCCAAATTATACATTGCACATTTATGACAGTTTTCCCTTCCTTTTCATCAACCTTCCAACCTAAATAAATTCTAGGGATAGTTCAAATAAGCTAAAACATTCTTTTCATCTCTTGCACTTATGGTTTTATATTCATCTAGATTATTGCTTGTATCATCTTGTATTTAGCGAGTTATTTAACATATTTTACATCTATTACTCTAATATATTAGGGTTTAGCATAAAAATTATTTTTATAAATCACTAAGTTTCTTGGATGAGTTTTTATCATGTTTGGTCGACCCTCCAAGAGTTTGAAAGTGAGTTTATGAACCATAGTAATGAGAAGATATGTTTAGGAGTCTAACTAAAGTTATCTTTGATACAAAGGTTCAAGGAGATTGAAATATATAGATGGTGATTGATAAATTAATTTATGTTGGCATATTAATTTGAAGCTACACTTGAATGGTCGGGGTCTCATTTATACACCTAGAGTTATATGTTTATCACATTTGTTTAAATGACATGTTTTGATGTTTTATGCACATTCATGATAATTTCTATCTTAGCTGAACCCCTCCTTTGTTTTGGCATTAACATATTTTGGGATTTGAATATTCTTTCCTCCATATTCAAATTATAAGCCAACCTCTCTTGTGGTTATGTTTTTTAAGAAAGGGAAAAAGTATAAAACAATATGAAGAATCATTATGTGGGTGTGAATGAATGGAGAAAAAATGTGAAGCTATAGATAGTGTGTGCTCAGCTAGAGACAATGGAGAATTTGAAATAAAATGCAAACTTGTTGAAGAAGAGAAAGAGAAAACTCAAGCAGATGGAGATTGAAATGACATAATTTGGTCATGACATTTCAAAAGAAGCCTATGGTGTGATTATCCTATGTTTTTCAAGATGTTCTTTGAGATTTTGTGTGGCTGACCGAAGTGGTCTTAAGTGTATGTGACCGACCTATGTTGATATGTTCTTTTATTTTTTATATGACCTACCTAAGTACATATGGCTGACCTATTTGGTATTTGTGCTTAAGAAATATATATAAACAAGACATTTTAGACCTATATAAAGTAATGGAGTGCATGGAGAAAAGTGTGAGCTAGAAGAGATGGAGAGAGGTGTATGAGGTCCTAAAGACCATGAAGAATGCATGCATGTTGAAAATATGAAGGTTTCTAGTTGTGAAAGGTAGTTTTTCTATGATCATGAGAAGGTGAAGAAGAATATGAGTGAGTGAGAAAACAAGGTAGTTTGAATAGTCTTCATGAGTAGTAGAGCAAGGGTATAAAGAGTAGCTGATGATTGAGGATCAGAGTGTGTGTTAGAGGCCTGAGTACATCAGAGATAGAGAGCAGACCAAGAGGAAGAAGAGAAGAAGATAGAGAAGATCAAAGAAGTCCATCATTTTTGAGATAGCAACAAGGAAAGGTGGAAAACATTCTTACGTGGTTGAGTTTGTGCTTGGTCTTCCTTGTGGAATTGGTGCCTCCTTACAAGTTGGTGCTAGATAAATTATGGGTTAGTGTTCCTTGTAGATTTTGTGATTCAATAAATTTTGATTGTTTCCTATTAATGCAATGACAAGTGGTTTTTCTTTCCCTTTAGGTTTTCCCACTTATATGTTATGTGCATGTGTTCTCTCTCTCTTGTTTCATGATCATATGGATGGTTGTTATGTTTTACATTGTTATATCGTGATGGATAATTGAATGAATCACAAAAATTAAGTAAAATCTCATTATGCTTCATATTTATTGAGTGGTAGTTAAGATAATTGAATTAAAAAGTTTTAAATACACTTATTCACCCTTAATGATTGTGCTTCAAACATTTTGAGCATATTTGAACGATTTTGGACATATTTCAATGTTTTTATTTTTGAACATATTTGAATGTTTTTAGAGTTTTAAACATATTTGAATGTTTTTGAATTTTTGAACATATTTGAATGTTTTTTTATTTTTGAAAATATTTGAATGTTTTTGTATTTTTGACTTGGTAAAGGGTGTAATTTTTGAACTCGTGTTCAAACAATTGTAAGAATTTCATTCCATTGGCAGAATGTAGATGATATAGTGATAGGATGTCTCACTCCACTCATGACTCCACACAACTAGGAAGATGTGAGGGATAACCACCGAGAGCTAAGAAGGACATGAGAACTAGGAGAATAATGATATGAAAATGAAGATGAAGGATGCCAAGACGCAAGGTGTAATAATGATCCATTCGGGAAAATATGACTCATCTCAATTAATATTACCTAACCGATTCCAATATGGTTTCACTTTATAGGTTTTGAATAGACTTAGATCCATTGGAAGACCTAGTCATTTACAAGATCCCGTTGAAGGAATTGTTTTCTCTATTAACATGAGTAAATTCTTGGGATGTATATGATTAAACACGTTTGATTCTTATTTTTTGAAGGCTTTATTTTGTTTGATTTTTTTTAAGGACCCCTACATTATGCCCCATTGTTTCACATAGAATGTTTCCATTCTTAAAATAGAGGTGCTTCTATCCTTTCATTCACTTGAGAAACAGATGAGGGTTAGGGCTAGGAGGAATACCTATTGAGTGTTGGGAGGGTGCGCGCGTACCATAGAGAGAGATCAGATCGATTACGAAGAACTCCTTTTTGTCTAGGAAGGACTACCTGCAAGTAAGAATACAAGACCACCAGATTTTAGTTAGACAATAAATGAGGGAACTGCCTTGGGCCCAGGAAATATTAGACTTCCTTTCGAAGGTGGTCAGTTCCCCTTTTAATACGAATTAACACAAATGATAGCAAAGAGGCTATTGCAAAATTACACTTTAATTACCTTGTTAAAAAGCAATAGAAGAAAGGCTGGTTTTGGTTTGAGTCACAGTGACCGATGCCGGTCACTGTATAACCGACTGCGGTTATACACCGGTACCGGTTGCTGATAACCGATATCGGTAGGGGTGGTGATTTAGGGGCTTTCAATGAAGGTTGGCTGTGAGGCGGCTATGGTGTTTATAAGATTGGCAAATGATTAGGGGTAGGCAATAGGGTGATGGAGAAGACTCAGAGAGTGTGGGGGCTGTTCTTGGGGCAATGTAAGGGTAGAGGAATGACAGTTAGATGTAGGGTGCTGCCGGGTAGTAGATCTAGGAGTGAACCTATAATTACTATGAATCAGAAGTTCAAGAAATGTTATTTAAAAATGTATAAGACACTACTTACTAGTTCCTGATGAAGATACAGGTCCAAGGATTGTGATGACGAAGGCAGGGCTCAGGTGGGATGATCCGACAATCAAAAGTGAGCCATCTTCTCTCCCAATGCTTAGATGAGTGTCACTGTGCTCTAGTTACTCAGTTGCAGTCTTGGGCTCGATGTCCTTCTCTGCAAACTCTTCTCTTTTCTTCACTTGTCTCTGCTCTACCAAGTGAATTCCAGATTTTTCAAATGAATTCGATCCTTTGTTTTTGGTTGGGGGAGGTCATTTATAGGGAACCGATGGCGGTTACGTAACCGACGGCGGTCGAGTAGGAACCGATGTCGGTTAAGTCAAAGTGGGCTATTTTTAGTAAAATAGCCAACTTTCCCTCCTTTTCTCCCGAGGGATTAGTTGTGGGCTTGGTCAAGTCATGATTAGGTTGGTTTTGGTGCGGTGAGAAGTAATTAGTCATGGGTGTGGATGTAGACCAAGTTATAGGTCTTAATTAGGTTAGTTTAGGGTTAGGGCTAGGTCATGATGAGGTGGCGAAATGAGGTGGCAGGTTTGGATATGTGGATTTATTAATTATAAGGTAATTAATAAATAATTGTGTAAGGTTTTAAGTGGTGAGGTTAGGTTGCGAAATGAGATGTGGGGCACAGGGTGTCGTAAGACACAAATTTGGTGTCTACATTAGCCCCTTGTTGTCGTGTAGCTTGTCTTGTAAAGCTGCACTGACAATTAATAAGAAGTGATTGCCCCAGTTAAGGGTATAGGTAATCCCCCTCAAATCTATCACAGATTGAGGTGACGTGAAATCAGGGATAGGGTTGATAAAGGATAAATGGTGTTGGGATGATGGTAAGATGGTGGGGTAAGTTCAAGGAAGCAGACGCACGTTGAAATGTAGTAGTGCGACCAGGGTACATGATTTGAAGAGCAAACAAGCAATTCATAGGCAAAGGTCGATAGTTTATCCAAACAAGGGTGATATAATCCTGGTATCCAAGGCATAGGAAGTAGCTCCAGGGGATATAACGGGTAAGGTACAGGAACGTTTAGGCATGTCCGGTAGTACCAAATGGTTGGTTTGGTTGAGATAAATGTCACGGTCTCGGTCTAGGAAAAGTTGGTTGGCTGATCAATTCAAGTATCCTAATCATGCTAGAACACGAACAGGTGAGCTCGATTGAACAAAAAGCTACATGATGGGTGGATAAAATCGTAATTTGTGGGTCTTGGGTGAGGTACGTAATTGGTGCGGCCTTGGGTCAGGCCGATGGATTAGGTGTGGCCGTGGGTCGGGCCGGATTGGTTGGTTGCGGCCTTGGGTCGGGCCTGATTGATTGGGTGCGGCCTTGGGTCGGGCCGGATTGGTTGTTTGCCCTTGGGTCGGGCCTGATTGATTGGGTGCGGCCTTGGGTCGGGCCGATTGGTTGGTTGCGGCCTTGGGTCGGGCAGATTGGTTGGTTGCGGCCTTTGGTCGGGCCTGATTGATTGGGTGTGGCCTTGGGTCGGGCAGATTGGTTGGTTGCGGCCTTGGGTCGGGCTTGATTGATTGGGTGTGGCCTTGGGTCGGGCCGGATTGGTTAGTTGCGGCCTTGGGTCGGGCCTGATTGATTGGGTGTGGCCTTGGGTCGGATGGCGATTGATTGGGTGTGGCCTTGGGTCGGGCCTGATTGGTTGGTTGCGGCCTTGGGTCGGGCCTGATTGATTGGGTGTGGCCTTGGGTCGGGCGGATTGGTTGGTTGCGGCCTTGGGTCGGGCCTGATTGGTTGGGTGCGGCCTTGGGTCGGGCCTGATTGGTTGGTTTGTTGCGGCCGTGATTTGGGCCAATGAAGTCAAAATAATGCTATTTAGCAAAGCCGGGGGAGGCGACGTGGTGAGACAGGAAGTTTGGTGGATAAGGGCAGAAATTTTGGTAAAGTAGGCATGTAACCGATATCGGTTAGGTATGACCGGTATCGGTTAAATGACCGATATCGGTGTTTTAGGGCACGCTATAACCGATATCGGTTATAGGTCAAAACCTATAAAAATAAAAATATGGCGTGTCATTTTCACATTGTCAATTTGAGCGCCTAATTTTGTCTTGTCTGAGGTGTGAAGTGATTTTGTTGATTTTGTGGGCTGATTTGGATTTGGTGGAGGTGAGTGAGTGGATGAATGAGTGAGGCAGAGGTTGATTGGGAGGAGACCTTTGAGGATGGAGAGGCCAGGCGAGCGACGTCGACGATCACGATCATCACTTGGTTCGAGATGAGGCGCAAGGGTCTAAGTGAATTTCATAGAGGTATAAGAATAAATAAGGATGCCGACCTACGTGTCGATGATAGAGAAGATGTATTTGTTTAACATCTAAATAAAATTGAATATGTATGTTGATTTGAGTTATGATAATAATAAGAATGGTTGTGTTTTGAATGTTTGTTTTGAAAAAAAGGATAAAGATGAATGTTATCAAATAGAAATACACAAAAATATTTATATTTACAACACATGATAGGTTATGGTAGGGGATGGTCGAGCTAACCTTGGGAGACCCCATGTCTCCTAAGTGCTACCTACATAGCCCATTGCACAAAGCAAGGAGGGGCCTCAGACCGATGTAGTTCTCCCTTAGGACCAGGGAGAGGTGAATTCAGGAAATTTGGTTGTGGTTAGGCAATTTGTTGGTTGGTAAAAAATATTGATATTGGTAGGGTAATGTTGTTGGTGTTGGTAAGGTATTGGCGATGTTGGTGTAGGTATAGGTGAAGTGAAAGTTAGCTTACCCAAGTAGTAGGGAACCGTGTCCTGATTAAGGTCAACACATAATCTTAGATTTGAGTAAAAGAGGCAAAAGTGTCCGTAGTTGAAAAGAGCTAAACAAACCACATATTAACGTAGGATGAGCTTGAATCCCTAGGTACCTTGCATATGCGAGAAGTCGATAGGTGAAAAGAGTTGTATAATCACAATATATCGAGATATACGTCACGTCCCTTGAGTTTTGTTGCTTTGACGAATGGTGAGGTGAGGTGGTTGGTAGAGCTGGGGCGTAGAGAATTTGTTATAAGGTGATTATGCTGACAAAAGAAAACCAAACCTAAATAGACAAGTCCATGACTCAAAAGTGCTTTTGAATACTGCTTTTATTTTTCTGGATATAGACTGATCGATGCGGGAAGTCTACATGGGATATGTATTTTGTTGTTCTTGAGCTCTTCACGAAGCTGAGCAATGCGAGAAGCTTCTGATAAAGGCTGACTTTGTATAGCTGTCCTTCAAGGGAGCAGTCTATTTATAGTAGCAGATGCGGCTTTTGTGTATAGCTATCCTTCGGGGGAGCAGTCTATTTATAATAGCAGATGTGGCTTTGCACATAGTTGTCCTTCGAGGGAGCAGTCTATGTATAACTTAGAGGTCTAGATGTCCGTTTGGCATGAAGCATCTAGTTTTGTAGGAAGTTTGACTCAAGAATATCCCATAAGTGTATAATTGAGAACATGTTATTTTGATACTTTTAAGTCATGGACCAGACTAAAAAGGGGAAGGCATCTTTAAGAGGAGGTGATGACCAAACCACGTGAGCTTGATTCTATTTTGAGATGCATGAAACAAAGTGTATGAGGTGGTAAATGAGCTCAAGGGACGAGTGCAAGGTAGATAAGAAGTGATATAACACTAAATTCAATAGTAGAATGGCCGAAGATGCAAGGCATTAAGGGGTTTAGGCTCAGGTTTACCATTAAGTGAAGCTAAACGGTAAGTTCCTGATCCGTAAGTGTGAGTGATAATGTAAGGCCCAATCCAATTAGGAGAAAATTTTCCATGTTTGCTCTTTTCTAGTTTGGTTACATGTTGATTCTCTTTGAGGACAAGATCACCAACCTTAAAGGTATGCTCATGAAGTCGCTTATCATAAGCACGCTTGATGCGCTTTTGATAGATTTGAAGGTGGTCAAGAGCTATAAGACGACGCTCGTCAAGAAGCTCCAATTGGGCTAACCGCTCTTGGCGGAAATCATCATTGGTGAGAATATCCTAAAGAGATATTCTTAGGGAGGGTATTTGTATTTCGAGAGGCAAGACAACCTCGGTACCATATACCAAAGAAAATGGGGTGGCATTAGTGGAGGTACGAATGCTAGTCCGATAAGCCCAAAGGGCAAAGGGGATGTGATCAGGCCAATTTTTTCCAGAATCGTTAACGACTTTCATGAGAATTTTGGTCAGGGTTTTGTTAGAAGATTCGGCTTGACCATTTTCTTGTGGATAGTAAGGTGATGAGAAGCTAAGTTTGATACCAAAGTTGTCACAAAGGTCTTGTAATAACTTGTTTTTGAAAGATTTTCCATTATCTGTTATCAGGTGATGAGGAACACCAAAACGACAGATAATGTGATGGTTAATGAATTCTACGATTTTTTCTTTTTTGGTTGAAATGAGTGGAATGGCCTCCACCCATTTAGTGTAATATTCGGTTGCTTTGTGATTATCCAACGGTGACATTGTGAAGAGGGCGGGTGAATCTCACCAATAAGGTCTAAACCCCATTGGGAGAAAGGCCAAAGATCTCGTGCGACCTGTAGTGGATGGCTAGGAGTATGTTGAAGGTTGGCATGTTGTTGACACATAATACAACACTTAACATATTCATAGCAGTCATTATTAAGAGTAGGCCAATAATAGCCTAGGTGAAGGATCCGTTTGGCCATGGCAAGGCCACTAAAATGTCCACCACAAATGTCGTCATGGACTTGTTGGATGATATAGGTGACCTCCGCACCGGTTAGACATCGAAGGAGGATGCCATCAAAGCCACGTTTATAGAGGAGTCCCCCCATGACGACGTAACAAGAAACACTTTTAAGAAAAGCACATTTTCCGTTACTCGTAAGGTCAGATGGGAGAACAGAGGTTGTAAGGTAATTGTGAAATTGGTGATACCAAGTATCCTGCGAATCAGCGGAGACATTATTTATCATACCAACATCCGGGGCTGAGTAAGATGGGGCAAAGAGTTGTTGGACCAAGACAAATATGTCAGAGTCAGTTGGTGAGGTAGGAATTTGCGAGGCTAAGCAAGCCATAGTATCCATAAATTTATTAGTTGAGCGGGGAATGGTTTGGATAGAATAATGAGTAAATAAGGTCAAAAGTGAATCCACGTAATGTTTGTACTTTTGAAGTTCCTCATTTTTACATTGGTAGATGCCCGTAACTTGATTGACGACCAGTTGAGAGTCACCAAAAATGTTAATAGATTTTACACCTAAGTGTAACGCAACCTGGAGACCCAAAACAAGGGCCTCGTATTCCGTTGTATTATTAGTGCAGGGGAAATCGAGCCGGAATGAAAGAGGCATAGGTTCAGGTCTAGAGGAATGAGAACAACGCCGGCCCCTCCACCGTGCTGGCATTTGGATCCATCGAAGAAGAGGGTCATTGGATATGACTCATCACTGAGTGAAAGAGTGGCAATGAGTTCGTCAGGGAAAGTAAAATTGGTAAATTGTTCCCCAGGTAAAGGGGCTTCGCGAGTTGGTGCGATAGTTTGTCCTTTGATTGATTTCGTGTACAAACTCAAGGTCGAGGTCAGTTGAGGAGCATAAGCCATCGGGTGATGCGTTGGTTTAGATGAGGTTTGGCATACATATAATGGATGGGGTCCGCGTTGGTGATGACAAAAGTTTTGTGATTCAGGAGGTAGTGTCAGAGTTTGGTGGCCACGAATGATAGGGCTAGGCACAACTTTTCTACATGTGTATACCTAGTCTCGTAATCCACCAGAGTACGAATTATGTAATAAATGGCTTGTTCTCGATGCTCAGAGTCACGATGTGCGAGCATGGCTCCTACAACATGGTCGGTGGCGGAAAGGTAAAGGTAGAAAGGGCGATCATCCTGAGGTGGGATAAGCACGGGTGGCTGCAAGAGATAGGCTTTAAGAGCCTCAAAGGCTTGGTGGCACTCTTCGCTCCATTGAAAGACAATGTCCTTTTTAAGGAGATGATGGAAAGGTTGACATCGATCCGAGAGTTGTGAGATGAAACGCCGGATAGATTGGAGTTTTCCTGCAAACTACACAATTGTTTGAGGTTAGTGGGTGGGGGAATTTCTAGGATAGCTTTGACTTTAGTTGGATCGACCTCGATGCCATGCAAAGAGACAATAAAACCAAGGAGTTTTCCGAAAGGACACCAAAGACACATTTCTTTTGTTGAAGACAAACATAGTATTGTAATAAAGATCGAAAATAATGGTTAAAACATCGAGATGTTCACTGCGATGTTTAGATTTGCCAAGAAGATCATCGACATAATCCTCAAGGATAGTGTGCATAATGTCATGAAAAATGTAAGTCATAGCCCGCTGATAGGTCGCACCAGCATTCTTAAGGCCAAATGGCATGACACGATAGCAGAAGGTTCCCCAAGGAGTTATGAAGGTGGTTTTATGTTGATCGGCCGGGGCTACCAAAATTTGATTGTATCCCGAGAAGCCATCCATGAGGGAAAGCATCTCATGGCCCGCAGTGAGATCAACAAGTTGATCAATACTTGGGAGGGGGAAGTCATCCTTTGGGAAAGCGAGGTTAAGGTCCCGGAAATCCATACATATCCGAAGTCCCCCCGTTGCTTTAGTAACAGGTACGATGTTAGAAATCCATTGAGGATAATCAATAGGTAAGATGAAGGAAACAAAAAGGAGTCATTGAAGCTCTTCTTTGACCAAGAGGGCAATGCGTGGATGCATTTTTCTCAGTTTCTGTTTAACTGGTTTGGAATCGGGTTTCAGGGTAATGTTATGGACAGCAATGTCAGGATCAATTCCTGGCATGTCAGCGTAGGACCAAGCAAAAGCTTGGTTGTGGAACGGAGGAAGGTAGTGAAGGCAGTTTGTTCTGATGCGTTAAGAGATTGTCCGATCTTCACAATGTGAGGATCGTCCTCTGTGTGGATGTTGATTTCTATAGTTGACTCATTCAACATGGTTTGAGTGTCAGATGGTAAGGCACGTTGAATATAAGAGTCATCCGCACCAAGGTAAGTGAGGATGGAGTCGTCATCCTGGCACTCAACAACATTAATTGAAGGCGAGTCCTCTTCGATCATGTCTGGATACAGAAGGGGAAGAGAAGATGGGTCTTCATTATCACGTTGATAAGTGAGAGGACCCAGGAAGATAGTGTTTATGAAAAAAAAAGGTAGGAGGGATAGATTCAGGGTCTATCGACTCTGTGGGTGACGATGGAAAAATGGGTGATGATGGTTCGGAAGGGGTGACTTCATCATCTTCCTGGATACAATGGATATGCGGTGTTTTGGTGTAGGTGGGTTAGAGAATCCAAGACCATGATGATCTTTGTGTTTGCGTGTAGTTATAGGAATGATCGTATGTCGGCCTTGTTCATAAAGACCGAAACCAAAGCCCTTCCAAGCACAACGCGTCAAGAAGGTGAGGGAAATGATGATTAGTTAGATATTGAAAATCAGATTGGAAGGGAACCACACCAAGGGGAGGTTCAGGGGTGACAGAGGATGTATCGACACCCCCATACGTTAGGTTGGTGCGGCAATTAGGTGGTCCGTAGGAGATTACTTCCCCCACACGACGGTCGTAGGTAGGATGTGCATGTAACTATCCATACTCCTGTGGGGTATGGAAAGTGCTAACATTATATAGGCGATACTCCCCCAGCGTAAGGTGTTGAAAAACATCTACTAAGGGATCTGAGGTCGGGATGTTGTCCGCGGGGAAGGAAGCGGTATTTGCGGCGGCGGTTTCATTGGTTGAAGGTGTAGGTGCGGTTGAGGTGGATGGTTGAGGTGTGGTCGAAATAGATGGTTGGGTTGGATGAATGGGTGTCTTGACTGGTACAAGCACATCATTAGGGCGATATAACATATTGCAGGTTTTGAAGGGGGGAGGGTCAACTTTTACGGTGTAGGACTTCCCCTCATACTCGAATTTTATGCATCTATGTAAGGTGGAGGGAATGCATCCCATAGCCCGGATCCAAGGGCGGCCTAACAACATGTTGTATTGGAATTCTCCCTCAAGGACATAGAAGAGTTCAGGTAAAGTACGTGGCCCTACATGAATGTTAAGGATCACGGTGCCTAAGGTAGAAGTAATAGCATCATTGAATGAACGCAACATGGTGGGGTTGGCACACATGCAGCTGGAAGGGATATTCATTTGTTGGAAGGCTTTGGAAGAGATGATGTTTAAGCTAGCACCCCTTCGATCATAACACGACGTACTCGGATGTCCCGGACGTAAGCCGAGATGAAAAGAGCGGGGTCAGGATCTTCTGCACCAAAGTCGACAATTTCGTCTTCGGAGAAACTGACAGCAGTGGCTTGCTGTACAGGGACGGAAGTGGTAGTTTGTTTGGTGAGAGAAGAAATGTGGTTGGGTGTTAAGATGGAGGCAACGGGAAAGGTTTCATTAGGTAAGACCTCTATACCTTGAAGGATCTCAATGAGAGCTTGTCGATGAGATTCAGAGGTTTGAATGAGATCATACAGTGTCATTTTTACAGGTGATTGGTGAAGCTGTTTGATCATGGTATGGTGGGAAACTCCATCAGAGACGGGGTAGGTAGGTCCACGAATAACCACTTTAGGTGGTGGTGTGATCGGGATGGCGGACGGAGGAAGAGAGGTCACAGGTGTGCTTTCTTTAGCTTTCCCATTGTTTTTCTGCCCTCGAGTAGCAATACTAATCATGTTGATCTCATGAACACGAGAGGAGGAAGATGGTAGGGATAAGTCATTGTCTTCGAGAGGTGGGGTTGCAATAATGATATTTCTTGGTGAGGTGGGGACAGGTGGTATAGGAGAGGGGATTGAAGCTAAAGGTTTCTCCCTTCGTAAGTTGTCTTTCTTAACCTTTCTATCCGAGAGAGGTGACTGACGAAGGATGGCTTTCAAAGTTTTGCATCCCTCTACATCATGTCCTAGTGTGCGGTGGTAAGCGCAGATTTTAGACTCATCATAACCTATAGGTCGAGGCTTAGATGGATCATAGGGTCTAAGTGGGGGTAGGGAAATGGTCGCATTCTCCACCAACATATCAAGGATTTTGGCGTAAGATCCTTTGAGCGGGTCAAAGTCAGAGGAAGATGAGGCTATTGACTGGGTGGGTTTTGGTAATGATTGGGTATGGTTGATTCGTATGGGTGGTGGTTTAGACAAGGGGTTTTTATAATTGGATTTAACTAAACTTGGATTTTTCGGCATGCAGCAGAAGTTATGTTTAGTTGGTTAGATGATGAGGCCACAGATGACGTGGTGGCAGGAAACAACCATGGGGAAAGAGGAGTGACAGTAAACAAATCCTTTGACGATCGAGTTTGTTTAGGGTTGGTAGGTGGACCGGCTATTTGGGGTGATGGTGTTGATACACCCATGGATCTCTGTATGGGTGTAGAAGGTGTAGGTCATTTTAAAGAAAACGTAGGAGGTATGATGTATTGAGGCAAGGTGGAGGGATGAGGTCCCAATATAGAAGGTAGGTGTGATGGTGATGGTTTTAGTTGTGACAGAGGCATAGATTGGAGTTGAGGAGATTGGGTCTGTCTCCTAGGTGGATTGACGGCTTTATTTTTGGATAAATCTAACCATTTAGGTGGGTGTGTCAGGCTGGGTATTGGTGACATCCCAAGTGTAGGGGAAGGTTTGGTTAGGTTAATAGAGGTGGATGAGGTATTTGGTAGAGATGAGGGGGGTGAAGATGAGGACATAGGCATTTTGAGCTTTTGTAAACACCTCGGGTATATGGTAGAGATGTCTGGATCGGTCATCTGCATTTGAGTAGAGCATGGTGTACTCAAACACTCCCATAGGACTCGTCTATCTTCTGAGGGGTGACAATCTTCACGTGTGAATAGGAACTTTTGTATGGAAGAGAGGTGGGTTGTGATTCCGGTCCACTATGGGTGTGATACAGGGGGTAAATGAGGCACTGTATCAATGGGCGTTAAGAGGTCAACCGGTCGCTGAAAAGATTTAGGCGATGAAGAACTAATAGGTAGGAGGGCATGTTTGAGAGGATCCGTCATGATTAAAGAATTTGGTGATGTTGGTTCGAGGGGTTTCTCGTCTAAGGATGACAGAAAAAGTGGCGAGCCTTCTTCTTTTATAGCAAGAGTGATGGAAGGAGATGTTTGGGAAATAGATAAGTTAGATAACATCCACTCACAATCTTGCAGGGATGTGGTGTAAGAAGACTCATTCGTGAGAAGAGAACTTTGGGCGGTTAATTCCTTTATGGGTAAAGGAATGGCAAGATTATCATTTTGTCTTGATGGGGGTGAAGAGGGTTCGGATCCCTGCGTTAGTAAAGAGGTTTGATTCAGAATTTCCTCGATAGAAGCTTTTGGTTGGGAGTCAAAAACTACATGGATTTCATGAACACTCTCCTCGGCTAAGATATCTTGGTTTATGTTACTGTTAGAAGAGTGGTTTGGGAATGGTTTGTTGAAGATTTTCAAATTTTGGTTAGCAGGGGCATTAGGATTATCGAGGGTTATATCCCCTGCATCAACCATTTCCTGCACTATGTTTTTCAACATCTTACAGTTTTCGTGACTGTGTCCCTTCATGCGGTGGAAGTTACAGAAGTCATTTTATTTGTACCAAGAAGGTATAGCGCGGGTGGAATCAAACCCGGAGTGAGGTTTAACAGGAGGTAAGGTGATAGCTCCCACTTTGAGCAATTTTTCCAATATCACACCATAAGTTTCTCCCAAGGGAGTGTAATTGATGGGCTCGGCTTTATACTTATAGGTGGTTTTTGGCGGGGTATTAGATGGTGCTTGGGATTTGACCATCACCTGCGTGTACAGCTCCTTTTGATTTCGAAGTAGTCGATGCGTGAGAATTGGTGGTGTTGGGTTTGTTGGTGGAGTCTTGGGTTTGAAAATTAGGGTTTTTGTTGCGCAACCGTAATTTCTCTTCCTCTAAGGCTCGAATCTCTAGTTTCTGAGCCATAGTAAAGGCCTCATCAAAGGTGCAGAAAGTTTGAATTTGGAGGGTAGGAGAAATGTGCTTAGCGCAGGCCCGCGTAAAGAGTTCGATAAGTTCGGCCTGAGGCAAGGCATAAGTAAGTTGGTTGATAAGGCCCCGCCATCGTCCAACGAAATCTGTGATAGATTCGTCTTCGAATTGTCGGATGGCATAGAGGTCGGTGATGGATACTTTCTTGGCGATATTAATGGAGAAATGATCCAAGAAAGATTGGGCTAATTGGTTAAAAGAGAAAATTGAGTGCTGGGTTAAAGCACTGTACCATTCCAAGGTGGGTCCTGATAAGGACATGGGAAAGGTGCGGAGTAGTAAGGCATCGTCATGAGCAATCAGATAGCAGGCATGTCTAAATGATCGCAAGTGTTGTTGAGGATCCTCCTTACTATTAAAATGAGTAAATTTTGGTAATTCCCATTGAGGAGGATATGAATGAAGGGGGACAGAAGGATGAATAGGCTCCGACAAACTTGCTCGTATGTCAGGGTGCTACGGCTTCCTGAAACAGAAGCCTCCAGATTTTGCATCTTGTCCATCATTTGTTTGATTAAATCAGTGGTTGGGTAAGATGATGGTGCGGTTGTTGTAAACGGAGGTGGATTGGGCCAAGAGCCACTACTAGACAATGGTGGGGTTAAATGTTGATAAGGTATTGACGACGAATATGTTGAGGGTAGCCGAATAGGGATGTCCTATATAAGATGTTGAAGCCACCGGATACGTGTGTGGAAATGAAAAGGTGGGTGGAGCTTGAGAAGGAAAGCTTGTGTGGATAGGTGGTAGAGAGAAAGTTATGAAAGGAGCAGTCTGCGAGAGAGATGAGGTAGGAGCAGTCGGTGGTAATGATATGTGGGGCCCCAGGTTAACCAAAGGAAAGCCAATCTGTGCCGTATGAACCCCTGAAGCCGCTGAGTTGGGAGACGGGGCTAAGGATGAAGAAGGAAAGGTGGAGTTATCAGGTGGGGAAGGAGCTAAGTGAGTAGCTATACTAATAGGCATACCAACAAGGAGTTGACCGTCGGGTGTACGGTCAGGGGTATGAGACAAATAGTACTGTACAACGCTAGGATTAGCATCCAAAAATTTCACAAATTCCTTATCTCCTACAGGGATTTTGGGAACCTCACTGGTGTCCGTAGGATTCCCCATAGGATGTGAAGGGGGTGATTCAGGAAAAGGCACGGAGTAGGCATGTGAAACCATGGCTGCAGCTTGTTTCCAAGTGATAACAACCATGGACAAGAGTACACAGTAGGGATGCAATCTATCAGGAATAGAAGCAGCAACAAAATGTTGGAATTGGTAGGTTCTTGGTTTGAGAACTGTGAAAGACAGTAACCGATATCGGTCTAATAACCGAGGTCGGTCAGACTTTAGCCGGTGTCGGTCAGTTAACCGATGTCGGTAGAATAGAACCGGTGTAAGAAGCTGTAAGAAGCTGCTTATTTGGGGTTAACAAGGCTTAGTATACCTACCAAACTGTTCTGAAGTGATCACTGAAACAGTGTATGACAGAGAAACAGAACTAAAAACAAGCAAGATGCACAAGCAAATCAAGAGACTAACCCTAGGATTAGTTTTAATTATTGTGGGCTTATGCCTTAGACGTAAGATGATGTCAATCCTAAACAAAAGACCTAAGGGAAATGTCAAGTTTGTTTTGGCTTATAAGGTTACCTCAATCGGGCGGAGGAATACCGCGGAAAAAGGGGGAATGTTTGAGTTGTTGTGTTGATTATGATGTGATTTGGTATGTGTTGTGCAGTGAAAGTAAGATTAATTTCTTGTCAATACCATGGATATCACCCCCACGTGTATGACCTGTTACTTAATCTATGTTCACTAGAATTGAAAACAACAAGCAAGAATGTGATGCACGTGTTTTAAACCCAAATCGAAAATGATATTCGATGAAGCAAAGAAGATGACTTTCACTAATGCAACGATGAGGAAGAAAGACAAATTATTTTACCAAAATGACAAAAATATCTTGTGAATATTTAGAAGAAGAAAATAGCAAGTGTGCTCCCTATATGAAAGCAAGCAAGAAAGAAAGAAACCCAAGAAGGGTCCCACCGGGCGTGCCAAAATGTTTCACACAGAATGTTTCCATTCTTAAAATAGAGGTGCTTCTATCCTTTCATTCTCTTGAGAAACAGATGAGGGTTAGGGCTAGGAGGAATACCTGTTGAGTGTTGGGAGGGTGTGCGCGTACCGTAGAGAGAGATCAGATCGATTGCGAAGAACTCCTTTTTGTCTAGGAAGGACTACCTGCAAGTAAGAATACAAGACCACCAGATTTTAGTTAGACAATAAATGAGGGAACTGCCTTGGGCCCAGGAAATATTAGACTTCCTTTCGAAGGTGGTCAGTTCCCCTTTTAATACGAATTAACACAAATGATAGCAAAGAGGCTATTGCAAAATTACACTTTAATTACCTTGTTAAAAAGCAATAGAAGAAAGGCTGGTTTTGGTTTGAGTCACAGTGACTGATGTCGGTCACTGTATAACCGATTGCGGTTATACACCGGTACCGGTTGTTGATAACCGATATCGGTAGGGGTGGTGATTTAGGGGCTTTCAATGAAGGTTGGCTGTGAGGTGGCTATGGTGTTTATAAGATTGGAAAATGATTAGGGGTAGGCAATAGGGTGATGGAGAAGACTCAGAGAGTGTGGGGGCTATTCTTGGGGTAATGTAAGGGTAGAGGAATGACAGTTAGATGTAGGGTGCTGCCGGGTAGTAGATCTAGGAGTGAACCTATAATTACTATGAATCAGAAGTTCAAGAAATGTTATTTAAAAATGTATAAGACACTACTTACTAGTTCCTGATGAAGATACAGGTCCAAGGATTGTGATGACGAAGGAAGGGCTCAGGTGGGATGATCTGACAATCAAAAGTGAGCCATCTTCTCTCCCAATGCTTAGATGAGTGTCATTGTGCTCTAGTTACTCAGTTGCAGTCTTGGGCTTGATGTCCTTCTCTGCAAACTCTTCTCTTTTCTTCACTTGTCTCTGCTCTACCAAGTGAATTCCGATTTTTCAAAATGAATTCCGATCCTTTGTTTTTGGTTGGGGGAGGTCATTTACAGGGAACCGATGGTGGTTACGTAACCGACGGCGGTCGAGTAGGAACCGATGTTGGTTAAGTCAAAGTGGGCTATTTTTAGTAAAATAGCCAACTTTCCCTCCTTTTCTCCCGAGGGATTAGTTGTGGGCTTGGTCAAGTCATGATTAGGTTGGTTTTGGTGCGGGTGAGAAGTAATTAGTCATGGGTGTGGATGTAGACCAAGTTATAGGTCTTAATTAGGTTAGTTTAGGGTTAGGGCTAGGTCATGATGAGGTGGCGAAATGAGGTGGCAGGTTTGGATATGTGGATTTATTAATTATAAGGTAATTAATAAATAATTGTGTAAGGTTTTAAGTGGTGAGGTTAGGTTGCGAAATGAGATGTGGGGCACAGGGTGTCGTAAGACAAAAATTTGGTGTCTGGTTTTGCACCAAAGATGAAACCTAGGTAAGTAGGGATAAATTCCTCTTTTCCTAGTCTCATACTACTAGTAAGAAGTATGGGCTCATAAATGAATACGTTGAAGGATGAAATGTGTGATGATTGATACATTTTTGTATTTTAGATCTATTTTTCCTTGTATGTTGATATCATGCTTATTGGGAAGGAACATTTTTCCCCAAGTATTAACCTCATATGACTAGTATGATGTAAGACTTCAACACCTTAGATAGAGATGGATGGTGAAAATATCTGGGTAAATAAATTTAGTGTTTTTTTTGCTAAAGAGAGAACTTGTTTGAAAAGAGGATTTTCTATCAGTAAGCTTCTAGACAAAACCATAAGTACAAATATCTCAAATGGTAGAAACCATAATAGGGATGAGACACACAATGCCTAATGTGAACAATATTAACATGTGTCATATAGGTGAATAATGTGGAGAGATGAATATGTCATCTTAATATATCTATCAATGGATGAAACAACTAAAATTGTTTAAATGATTTGACCATGTAAGCAGCCACCCGTAGTATGGAGAGTGAATGTGGATAAGATAGGGATGAGACACACAATGCCTAATATGAATAGTATTAACATGTGTCATATAGGTGAAGAATGTGGAGAGATGAAGATGTCATGATTAAGATATCTACCAATGGATGAAACAATTAAAATTGTTTATTAAATTATTTGGCCATGTAAGCGACCAACCGTAATATGGAGAGTGCCTATGGATAAGAGGTTTTCTCTTCTACATTTTTATTTTCAAATAGTTCTTTAAGGAGGAGTTTGATATGGATTTTTATTCACTTTTTTATGTTTTTTAATTTTTTATAGATGGGGTGTTGCATTGGACTCATCAACGTGGGAGGAGTCCATATTGATGAATCATGATAGGTCCGATGTATGATACTTAGTCAAAAAATATCTAAGTCAATAGAGTAGATCAAAATATTTTCAATAAACTTGTGATTTGATCATTCCTAATGTATGAGACTTGGGTAGCCAAGGTTTAGGTCAATGGAGTGAATTGAAAGATTCTATGATTCATGATGTATGAGACTTAAGGATAACATCTAAGTAAATGGAGTGAATCAAAAGATTCAACGAGTCTTGATTTACGAGACTTTGGTGAATGAGGTTTAATTTAAAGAATTGAATCAAATGATTCGATGAGTCCTAATTTACAAGACTTGGGTGGATGAGATCCAAGTCAATGGAGTGAATCAAAATATTTAATGAGTCCGATTTACAAGACTTGGGTAGATGAGGTCCAAGCCAACATAATGAATTGAAGTATTAGATGAGTCTTGATTTATGAGACTTTAGGGGACAAGTTCCAAGTCAATAAAGTGAATCCTATAGTATAATACTTGTGTCGACAAGGTCCAAGCCAACCTGAGTGAATTAAAATATTCGATAAGTCCTAATTTATGGGAATTGGATAGATGAGGTATAAGTCAATGGAGTGAATCCTAAGATTTGATGAGTCTTGTTATATGAGACTTGGGCAAATGAGGACCAAGTTAATGGAATGATTGGATAATTTTTTTATGAGATCTGTTAGAGGCATTTTTTTGATGCAGAGAATATGGTGGAATTCATATTCCCCAATACCTTTGTGAATGATTTCCAAGGTAGGTGGAATAAAATATTTAAATGATTGGTACTTTAAAAGATTATTTACATTAATATGTCCTTCATTTATGAATGGAATGATGCAAGGAGAAAAGGATTGATCCATAGAGGGGAATCCAAGGCATCTTATAGGTTATAGAGAAAAAATATTCAATGTTACTCCTTTCAGGCATTGTATTAATTCATTTAGCGATATATTTGTGATTATAGCTCTAAATGGTTGTGTGAGGATACCCTTAGGAATGTGCACCTCATGGAGTTCAAGCATATGGATGTCTTGAAATGTAGGAATCTCTGTCGACTACTTAATAATGTTATGTAAAACACAAGAATGATCTACTTTGGATAATTGTCGTGAAACATTAAAATGATTAAGATTGATCATTTGAGGTATTATGGACATAGAAGGCTACATTGTTGCAAGTTTCCAAACTTGTTGTTGTGTCTTAACATCAAGATGAGGAATGTTGGGCATATGATCTATCATTACAAGGATAGCATCAATCCCAATGGTGCTTGATGATTGACCCTCTTCTTTAGAATCTTCATTTATATCATTGGTTGGAAAGGAGCCTTGAAGAAATATCAAGTTCTCATTTGATGTTTGAAGGTTTTTGTCAAAACACTTTCAAATTTTTATTGCATTAATGGAAGATAATATATAGGAGAGATTAATTTTTTTTGGTTTATAGATACTTGGCCCTTTTCATCTTGATCTATTGAGTTTTATCATGTACAAAATTTTGGACAACATTAACTCTTCATTAGAAGTTGTGGTAGCTAACGTGTTTTCAATTTCAATAGCCTCATTATCAATTTCTATTGTGATGAATCTATTTTCAATTAATTCTTGGACATAATGGAGGATACTTGAACAATGATCCGTAACATGGCCTTCGATGTAGTGGTATTCACAATAGTTTGATTCATTATACCACTTAGGATTAGGTTATCCTTTATAGAATTGTCTTGTGATTGGATATTTTATCATATTAGCCTTTGCTAATTGATGAAAGGAACTAGAGAGACTTTCTCCAAGGGGTGTAAACTGACATTTAACTTTGCGCCCGAGTAGTTTTGCGATAAACAATATGATGGAATTGAAATCAATGTTATTAAAATATTGACCCTAATTAGGGATTTTTACCATTTATACCATGTTTAGGGAACGGATTTGAAAACACCTTTAAATTATCATTGGGTGTTTTATTTGGTGGTGGTTCTTCAACTATCGTGACACGATTATCAATAAGGTCTTGGATGTAACTACAAATTTGTGCACATTTTTCTATTTGCACGACCATCAATGTGATGAAAGTCACAATATGTATTGGGTTTGTGCCAAGATGTCTTAGCTTCCCCTTCAAAAAAAAGTTTTGTGATTGGATATTTTATCATATTATCCTTTGCTAATTGATGAAATACACTAGAGAGACTTTATCCTAGGGGTGTAAACTGACATTTTACTTTTGCAAATTAGTGTCTTTCTTTGGGATGTATGATTGGAATTTTGGGTGATTACTCACTAAGTTGAGAAGATGTGTGATTGATTCTCTTTCACATCTTGTGAATTTTTGAGTAACTCATCATTTTATGTCTTACTTGAAACCACCATTGTAATGAAAAATGAGTTAACGTGGAAGCTTGGTTGATGTGCTTATAATTTGGTAAATTGAATGGAAAAATTCACCTCTTACTCGACCTTTAGACAAGTAAATGCTAGAATGGAAGAGGTTGAAAGTGAAAGTTGATTTCTCCACCCTTAGCAGCATGAATGTTAAAATGGCAGAGGGGATGGAAATATTGAACTTACTCAACCTCTAGAAAATTGAATGCTATAATGGAAGAGGTTGAAAATGAAATTTGATTTCTTGACCCTTAGCAATGTGAATGCTAAGATGGAAATGAATGGGAAACGTGATTGATGTGCTTGACTCATAAAAAAGTGAATGTTAACATAGAAGAGGCCACGAAGAGGCTTAGCAATGAAAGGGGAATACTCAAATATCAAAAATGTGAATGTTTAAATAAGAGATGTATAAATTATGATGCCTAAAATTTAACAAAGTGAATGTTAAATTTGTAGACGTAGGTTGGGAAAGTGATTAGAGTTTAACAATCACTATGTTAAACTAAAAGATGTAGAAAAATGATAGAGCAATAAGATTGTGATGATTCTTAACCATGATAAAGTGAATATCAAGATGTCAAGACTTAGATTAAGAATGAAGGTGCTCAAGTGAGGATGTGGGTATCCACAACTCAAGGCTTAACTTTGATGGGAATAAGTTGCTTAAACTTTGGGGAAGGAATCCAAAGATTTAAGGCTAAGGTAAAAATGAACTTGAGATGAAAAATTCAAATGAAGGATATTTGGAGGATTCAAAAAGAGATGATGATGGAGAGTGTATGATATGAGTGTGGAACAAAAACTCAAGAAAACATAAAAATAGATAAAAATTATATTTATGTAAGGAGGGCCTCTAAATTTAAATTGGCTTGGTCAAGGTATGGCTTTTAGAAAAAAATCTCCCTCTGAATGCCAAAATATTACCCAAGATATTGTGGTACTATTTATAGTTGTCATCTTTACTTTACCCCTCTTGATATGATAATCTGGATTTTACTCCGCTCAAAGGATCAAACCGAGGTCACCACTATGGATAAATTTGACTCTAATCTCTCACAAAAGGCATACTAGTTAGTTGGGTAGGGGTTACCATTTCATTATCCAGTTCACTCAAGGCACCAACTACTTTGGGGTTCTATGGTACTCCTCATAATGAGTTTATGGCCCTTGGACATGCACTTCCCATAGTTACAATCGGAGGGGGATAAATGTGTCTTTGAAAAATTTAATTAATTTTTTTATAAAGTGTAATAAAAGGAATACGATCAAGTTTGTTTGATTCACAGAACAAGGAAACATGTAGTTGGTAGTTTTAATACAATATTTGTGTGAGGAGATCCTAAAAAAGGAGTTAGAATTTTTCCGAGGTAAAAATCACGATGTAAAATAAAGAAACAACATTCACTATTTTTTATTCTCAAGATCACATAATACGTGTAGAGAAGAGCACACACGGTTGGTTTGATATACACAAAATCAAATTAAAATGTAACAAATATTTCAAATGTAATATTTTTTTTGAGAAAAATTATTTAGAAAGTAAATATGAAGCATACACACAAGATTTAGTGATTTAGAGCACAAACCTAACATGCAAAGAAAATGACAAGTGTTAAGAGAAAGAAAAACATGAATTTTCTATAAGGTTAAATTCAAAACTTATGTTTTCATTTCATAGTTTTTCTTTAGACCTTTCCGTCTCAAAAAAAGGATTTGTTTGAGTTCGGAGAAAATGTTATGGTTGTAGACACCCAAAAATTACTCACTTGTTCCCAATGTTATCCTAGAGCACCCTATTATTCACTCATTTGTGATATATTTATTAAATTGATTAATTCATACACATTGCACCCTTTGGATTAATTAAATTAATTTCATGTACCCCTTTGTGCTAAGTTATTTATCATTTATTAATTAAATGATAAATTAATTAAGTGTGTGCACATCCTAGTAAACTTCCACTTAGAATCCACTTGGACTCCACATCCTCATTCTAGTTAACTACACTTTTAGAGTCCTAAAAGGTGGGGGCAATTGAATTGAACATACAACCACCTTTCCAAATGCAAATTTTGCATTTAATTCATTTATTTTCCCTAAATTACCTGGCACAGCTGCAACCTCCTCTAATGTTATTTTTATCATGTGCATTCAACCATGTTCAACCAATTTCTAACTATTTCTACTTCTATAAATTACAAGCTTCTCTTATCCCAAATCCTCCTGAACTGTTTGAAAATAAACTCTATCAATCTACATTATGAAGCTTTCCAACTATTATGTTCGTAGAAATTGCACTCATATTTGGAGGTCATTCAAGATCACCCACAAATCAATCACTTTTCAAGGTTATACAACTTCAAAATCTCTCCTACTGAGGTTTACTCTAAAAATTTGCAAGAATATTTACATTGTTGTTTTGTTTACTTTCCACATTGTCACTTTTCAAGGTTTACATTTTTCCACACCTGGTGGGACTCGCACCCATCCTCTTTCATATTTGTTTCATTTTGTTTGTCTAACTTTGTTCTTAGAGTGATTTTGTTGTATTTTGTGTTGTTGTGTAGGTTTGGAATTAAAAGGTGATAGTTTACTGATCAAAAGCAAAAAAACATATTTCCTGTTGTTGATTTATTGTGTTCTTTTTACAAATTTTGAGGGTAAAATTTTGTTTGCTGGTTTGCAGGTTTTGTTCTCATGTTTGTAGGTTTTTTTCTTTCCTTTTATCTTCCTATGATTACTACCTGCACATAAAAATCAAGCAAAAATTAGATTTTGTTAAAAAAAAATTAAATAGATTTTATTTTCCATAACATATTAGCATATTTGTTTTTATTTATAAATAGATTTATAAACAAAAAAATTAAAAGAAAAAAAAATATAAATAAATAAATAAAAACCTACACTAAAACCTAGATCTACCCTCTCCCCCTCCCCCTCTCCCCTAAGCTAGGCCATTTCAGTCGAGAGCTTCCCCTGTTCACTCCCTTTTCCTTACACCCTTTCCCCTCCACTCTCTTGGCTCGGCCGGCCAGCAACCACATTCACCCACTTGCCTCATGGACCCGATCCCGCCTTACCCCCTAACTCACTATGCACTACCCCTACACGTCCCTCCCTTGCGGATTGACCATTCACCCCTACATACACATTTCTCTACCCACAACCATAATCCCCCGAACCATGTTGACTCGGCCCACCCAAAGTGACCTAACGCTTCAAGCTCCCATGAGTTCCTCACCCCATCCTTGACTCGAGACCTAGCCCAGACTCTACCTTGAATACCCCACACCAGACTCTACCCCAAACCAAATCACCCCAAGATATCTTGAACCTTTCCTATCACTCAACCTTCCTCGTAGTATCCCACACTCCATGGATGCAATACACATGATCCCACTCATACACCATTAGGTGGCTCTCCACGAAACATCGATACCTCATAGCTCCTCACCTCACACCAAAACATGCACCTCGAGCTTGTTTAGGGATTTATCTTTGTTTTGTGTGGCATTCAGATTTAGGTTATTCTTAGCCTTAAGTATTTCATTACATTTATATTTTATTTATTTATTTTTCTACTTCCACCTTCGTTTAGTTAAGTTCTCATCGTTCCATTCATTTAGTTTCCTTTAGTGGGGTTCACACTTGAGCTTTTATTATATTTTGTTTTCAACTTTACTTTAATTACTTAATTTTCATACATGTATCTACTTAGGATACTTTTTAGTTCCTTAGTTCGTTTTAACTTAATTCATTTTTTTATTTTTATTAGACATTAGGTATTATATTTTATTTATTTTTCGTTTTAAAGTGTAAATCGACAAATTTTCAAGTTTTCTTTTGCGGGGTATATGTGTGCATGCTTTATGTTAATTTACTTGGTTAAAATTAATTAATGTTACATTTTCATTTCTAACGTCTTGGATCGTGTATGTTCTTCCCTCGCACATTTTAGGTGATCTTGGGAATCATAAATGATTCCACACCTTTTCTATTCTTTCAAACATCTCATTAAATTTTTCATTAAGGGAATGAACTTTAAATAGCTAAAATGAATTATTTGTGCATTTGAGTTACATTTTTTTCCATTATTTTCTAACCTAGTTGGATTCCACGTTGTGTATGCTCTTCTCTTGCGTCTTTAGATGATCTTGAGAATTAGAAACAATGTTTTCTCCTCTTTTATAATGATCTTTCATGATGATCGTCTTTAAATGCTCTTCTCTTGCGTCTTTAGATGATATTAAGAATTAGGACCCAAATACGCTTGCCAAAGAATCAAGATCGAAACAAAATACTAATGCAATTTGATGTAGGTTGACAAATGGTGTACGACTATACCACATTAAGCTAAAAAGATAAGAAAATACACCACATTCAAAACATTTTAATTGCAGGTTCGGTTAAGAGCTAAGGATCGCATTTGTTTCACTAGAACATAACCCCTTTGGCATAAGCCTTAAGATAACAAGGGGGTGGTTCTAGGAACCCTAAATAAGTTTACACCTTGAGGGAACTAGTGGACGAAACATGAACATTTTCTCCTACTTAACTAGTAAATCCTTGTGAGTTAGAGTCACGAATATCCTTAGTGGCGACCCAGTGCGATTCATTCTGAGCAAGATATTTTCTTAGGGTTTCAAAGGGGGTAAAGTAAATTTGTCAGCTAGCAATAGCATCACGCTCGCTTGGATATATTGTTGACACCTAGTTGAGAGAGCCACCTAGGAAGCCAAACATTGTCCAAGCCAATTTAAGGTAGAGGCCACAAACAAATAGTTCAACAAAAATCTTTTCCTATTTTCTTCTTTTTTTTCTTTCTTTTTGTAGTAGTGTTCCACACTCTTTTTTCCCAAACACTCCTTGTTTGGGATCCATATTTCATGTTCATATCTTTTCGTCATTTTCCAAACACTCCTTGTTTGGATTCTACTTTCATCCTCATTTCATCTTTCCAAGTACACTTTACTTGGATTATTTTTCACTCCTTTTTGCAATCCCAAATACTCCTTATTTGGGTTCATCTTCTATTGTGTTCACTATCTCCAAATTTATCCTTATTTGGACTTGACATTTACTTATTTTTCTCGTCATCTTTTCTCTTCATCATCAGTCATTCACTATCTTTAATTTTACTCTTGAAATTCCCCTTTTCAGAAATTTCATCTCTTTTTCATTATTTCAATATTTTCATCCTCATTACGCTCTCCATTTGATCTTCTTTCATTCATTTGGATTTTCTCATTTACTTATTTGAGTCTTCCTCTTTCGTAGTCATCAAATTTTTCCATCTTTCGTACTCACCTCATTTTGATTTTATCTCCCATTTCATTCGACACTTAAACATTTGGATTACATTTCCCAAAGTTTAAGTTTTCATCTCCTTTTCGACATCAAGTCTTGAGTTTTGGATATCCACATCCTCGCTCAAGAACTTTCATCTTACGACTCACATCTTGATAGTGTTGTGTTCCACTTTGTCACAACTCAATTCCATCACATCTTATCTTCATTCTCTTCTTGCATCCTTTAGTTTGACATCATCATCGTTAAACTATATATGTTTTCTTTCTTCACGTCTCTAACTTGACAAAATATTTTTTTATTTAGACACTTCATCATATCTTCTTTTCCCAACATTTACGTTGTCAATATTTGAGTCTTATCCTTTCATTAGCCTCTTCCTTCTTAACTAATTATTGTTAAGGGTTGAGCACATCGCATACGATTTGACTCCTTTTTCATACCCTCTTCCCATCTAGCATTCACTTTGTTAAGTGGTAGAGTACATTTGCAATCAATCTATCCTCGCTCCTTCATTATAGCATTCACATTATTAGAGGTTGAGCACATTTGGAATTTTATCACTATAACCCTCCTCCATTCTAGCATTCACTTTTTTATAGGATGATAACTTTCACCACATTAAATCACTCTTCCATCTTGGCATTCACTTTGTCAAGGGTCAATTTTATCAATCACTTTCACACGCTTCCATCTTGACATTCACTTTGTTAAGGGTTGCGTCATTCATATCTTCCAAACATCTTTCCCATCTTAGCATTCACTTTGTTAAGGGACAAGTTATTACCAAACTTAATCACACACCTCTCTTCCATCATCGCATTCACTTTTCTACGGGTTGAGTTATCTTTTGCATCTCTCTTTTGCTCCCCCTATTTTAAAAATGGTGGGAACACGACATAGAGATTATAGTCCTTTGGAAATTTTGATAGTGACAATGACCAAAACTCTGAGGATGATCATAATGACATCTCACTCGAAGAAAAATCCCACATCAAAAATATCTTATGTATGAATAAATACCAATTTTTTCTTTCTCTCCTTGAGATGGGAGAAAATTTACCCTCTAATTTTGACGAGTGTATTCTACTATAACATTACTTGGAAAACCACCACCCAAAAAGGGTGAACCTTTAATATCGAAAAACAATGACGATGTGTCAGGCCCTAGTCACATGAATAATGATGATCGAAATGATTCCAACTCAAACAATGCCAAATATGATGGCCCAAACAAAGACAAATCTTACGTAGGGAACAAAGGAAAATCAATTGATTCGGCCATCGATCCCACTAAATACCTCATGAATAAAATTAATGTCATGGCTAAGCAACTTGCTATCCTAAACTCCAAATTCACCAATGAATTCCATAACAATGAGGCACCAAAGTAAACCGGTGATTCTTCATTTAAGATGCATACCGCACACACCAAATATAACAACTCTATGAGTGATGGTTCTTTATTTTTCTTACAAAACAACTCGCCATTTTCCCAAGAATGGAAATCATGAAGGACACCATCTGGGTATGAAACATCAACGTAAATAATTCAACTTTGAATAATTATGTCATTACCCCTTTGTTAAGGAAATTTTTCACATCTCCTTTCCCAAATCTTTTGAGATTCCCAAATTCAAAAAACATAAGGGCAAGAATGATCCTAGAGAGCACATCAAGGAATTCTATATGGTTTTTCAAGAGTTGGTCTATAGTGATGTCTTCTTAATGCATATCATTCCATAAATTCTAGGTGGAAAAGACTTGGACTGGTTTCTACACCTCCCTAAAGGTTCTATACAAACTTTCACGAACCTCTCGGAGAGTTAGTCAAACATTTTCGATTCAACCTAGACTCTAAAATTACAATTATGGATTTGTGTAATGCTAAACAATGAACAAATGAAACCTTTTCAAAATTCCTACAAAGATGGTGTGGGATTGCTAGTCGCTTCCCATGCTTCATGCTCGAGAAATATCTTGTGAGAATATTTTTACCTAACCTCAACAAAGTGAGCTATCCTTTCACATGAAAATGCATTTCCTTAATACTTTTGAAGAATTTATTGAGAAAGGATCACAAATTGAAAAATCCCTTATTGTAAAAGGTTTGATCAAACCTCATTCAAAAGATAATGGGCAACATAGTAACCATCCTAATAGCTCTCACCAAGACAAATCCAAACATGTTAACCGCAATTGTAATATGGTCAATGATGGTGTTACAGACAACCATAATGTCCACAATGTCCAAAACACTCAGACTAGACCAAATAAAGGTAAACAACCTCTTGTTGTTTCTAGCAAAGAGGTTTCCTCCTCTCATGATTCTAAGTGACATTGTTTCAATCCTTTGGGAGAACCTCTCTCTAGTGTCCTCCAATAACTCATTAACAAAAACATGATTACCTTTCTTATCACCAGACCTTATACTTATTGTGATTTTCATCACATTGATGGTCACCCAACTGATCAATGCTTTTTCTTACATCACTTTGTCTAAGACCTCATCGACAATGGAGATATCACTATTGAAGAACCATCACCAAATAAAACACCCAAAAAAATCTTCAAGGTGTTCTCAAACCCATTTCCCAAACATGGCGGTGATGATAAAAATGTTGACAAAGGTCCCTCTACCAATAACACTGATTTCAGTTCAATTATCTCATTTATTGAGGAAGTACCTTCTACAATGGTGACCATTAAATTCAAACCTTCAAGTAATGTTGTGACCACACACCAAAGGAAGATGTGGGTTCCTATGGAAAACCAACCTTCTACATCTTCTACAGAACCTCAAATATCCAAACCAACAGTCCTTCGAATCAAAAGTCAAACTCTAATGCCAAATCTCCCACTCCTGGTCAGTATGAATTCATCAAACAATTAACAACCATTCTAGCACATATATCTCTAATGGAAATATTAAAAGAGTCACCTATATTTAGGGACATTCTCACTCATGCTCTAAATGAATCACGTGTTCCTCCTACTCTCAATGTTCAATAGTTTCAGGATATGATCACAAACCTTACACCTAAAACTTTTATCCTTTCTTTTGGGCCTCAATATATGTTGAACCCAAATCTAATTAACAATATAATAGATGACATTGATGCTAATATTATTACCATTCATGGTTATGACAATCTTCAACGCTTGATCTGTGGTACCATCATTCTTCCCATATAAGTATGCCTGACTTCATGACCTTTGTATGTTATGTAGTTGATGTAAAAACTTTGTATAACCTTCTTCTAGGTAGACCTTGGATACATGTGATGCACTCAAGTACTTTCCACCTTCCATCAATGCATAAATTTTCCACATAATGGAAAAGAGTTCACCTTGCATGGTGATACTAACCCCTTTGAATACTGTAAGTTTTTGAAGCAAGGTACAAAAAGAAAATTATTGTCCATCTGATGATAGCACAATTGAATCTAGTGCAACCCCTATTGTTACCAACTGTATTGACCCTAAAATAATATTGTGCCCTCATGCTTCCGCGTCTTCTTCTGAAGAATCTACATCTAAGGTGTCACCGAGGATATTCCTCACACCTTTGTGCCTTCCTCTAAAGCATCTACATCTAAGGTGTCACCCAAGGTTACATTCTCCCATAAAGGCTTAGGTGATTACACACTCGAAAATGCATTTCTTGTTGGAAAACTCCCATTATCACCTCACAGATATGGGCGTCCTAACACTCCTCATCTACGAGAACCTCCAGCTTACTATCTTAGAAACACTCTTTGGAGATGATATATTATAGGAATTTATCCCTCTCTTTTGGTTCATCACCTTATGGTACACCTAGATGCTAAGCCTGTAAAGTAAAACTGCGTAAGATGTACCCCAAAGTCACATTTCTCATTAAGGTTAAACTACGAAAATTATTGGATGTAGGGTTCATGCGGTCCATTGACTACTTAGATTGGATATCTAATATAGTACCAGTTGTGAAGAATACCCCAGAATTTGTATTTGTATAGATTTCCGTGACATTAACAAGGCATGTCCCAAGGGTGACTTCCCTTTTGCCTAATATTGACATGATTATCAATTCTACTATGGGCCATGAGATGTTATCTCTTATGGATGGATTTTAAGGTATAACCAAATTCAAAATGCTAAAGAAGACCAAAGATAAGAAAACTTTCACAACCCCATGGTGAATGTTTTGTTACAAGGTCATGTATTTTGGCCTTAAAAATGCTAGCTCAACTTATCAATGTGTCATGAATGTTATTTTCCACAACATAATGGAGGATTATGTCGATGACGTTCTTGCTAAATCAAAGACTAGAGTGGATCATCTAGTAGTTCTTAGATGTATATTTAAGTGATTAAGGGAATATAAGGATCACCTTAATTTTAAAAATGTGTCTCGTTGATGGTGAATCACAGTACCCCTAAGTGTCTGCAACACGATGGGTTGAGACTCTCAGTGCGATTGCATAACATGGAGCTTTTCCCAAGTGTGGGACCTTGCGAAATCGGAAAAGCTCTCCGGATGAAGGCCGGTTCCTATTCCTCTGTTCAGATGCACACGTAAAATGTAGAGGGTTTACTCAAAACCTAAACTAACTTTCCAAGGAGACAGGGTAAGAAGATGCATAAAATAAAACCTAAACTAACAGAGGTGATGCACCGAGGAATGAAGAACATCTATCTTGTTAATAAACACAAACCACTAAAATGCAATGCAAGATCATGCACAGATAACCAATTTGCAATGAAATATCAAGAGGATGCAAATGAACATAGAGAGGGTTGAGAATCATCCATATAAATGCATTAATTTTCTCCAAAAATTGATACAACACACCGCAAAATGCCAAGATGTAGGGTTCATTACAGGTTTAAATGGGAGGTTTTAACTCCACAAGTTCACTGCCAAAGAGAAGAAGGGAGGGGAAAATTTTTTTGTCCAACCTTTAGAAAGAATCCCCTCCTTACAATTTATAGGAGGAAAAGAGAGGGAGAAGAGAGGAATTCGAAATCTGCCCCAACCACCTCCAGAATGCACTTAACTCATCTCATAATGATGGTAGGTGAGAACCCCAAGTGAACCCAAAAGTGGCGAACTGTATTTTGAATTTTTAAGAATTTTTTCTCACCCAATTAAATATATCTAGTTGTAGTTGGATAGAGGACCTGTAAGCTTTCCAAAAAGTCCAACCTTGCATGAATCCGAGCTCCCAGTCAAAAGTTATGGCCATCTGAATATCTACGCCAGGGTCTGCTTCCTGTCAGCGCTCAAAATGTTGCACCTCCTGAAGGTGTGCCTTGGCGCATCCATGTGTGTGTCGACATCCTCTTACATGTGCCAAGGCGAAAATTTTTCTATGTCGACACTCTGTGTCATGTGCCATTTCTGTGCGCCAAGGCACAACTTTTTCTGTGTCGACACTCTGTGTCATGCGCCATTTCTGTGCGCCAAGGTGCAACTTTTTCTATGTCGACACTCTATGTCATGCACCATTTCTGTGTGCCAAGGCACAAATTTTTCTATGTCGACACTCTATGTCATGCGCCATTTATGTGTGCCAAGGCATAACTTTTTCTATGTCGACACTCGTGTCATGCGCCATTTCTGTGCGCCAAGGCGCAACTTTTTCTATGTCGACACTCGTGTCATGCGCCATTTCTGTGCGCCAAGGCGCAACTTTTTCTATGTCGACACTCGTGTCATGCACCATTTATGTGCCAAGGCACAACTTTTTCTATGTCGACACTCTGTGTCATGCGCCATTTATGTGCGCCAAGGCGCAACTTTTTCTATGTTGACACTCTGTGTCATTTTTGATTTCTAGATTCTTCCGCTTGTCTATATCTACCCGGGGGGAAAGATATATACAACAATTTGGTGACTCAATGGGATCACCTTCCTGCTAGGTAGAAGATCAGTGGCCTTTTAGCAATCCATTGGGCATGGAGTCATAAGTAATAACTTGAAAACAACACGATATCGATCCCGAGGCGATACCGTAACTTCTTCTCCGATAAAGACGCATTTGAACTATAGAAATCCAACCTATGAGCAAAAAACCTGTGCCAAAGCACTTAGGGAAAAAGAAACCTAACTACAACAAGAAAATGTGCATACACACTTAGAGGAATTGAAATCTAGGCTAATATTTACAAGGGTAAACCTTTTCCTTTTAGTAGCAATGTTTAAGATGGATTCCGTTAACCGGAATCGGGAATTCTTCTCCATCCAATGTAGACAATTGGAAGGCATTACTACTTTTACATCCCATGACCATGTAGGGGCCACTCCAAATGGCATCAAACTTGGAATGCCTTCCTGGCTTTGCCCGATCTGCATCCCATTTCAGAACTAGGTCCCCTTCCTGGAAGGTCTTTGCTCTTGCCTTCTTATCAAACCATATTTTTATCAAGGCCTGATCCTTCTCAATTGTCTGAACTGCATGCTCTCTGATTTCCTCCAATTCCATCAACTCTGCATACCTGACCTCCATTGGTTTGAACTCAGACAACTCCAACTGCTTCATGAGCTCCAATGTTGGTAATTCTAATGATATAGGCAATACTACCTCTTTCCCATAGACCAACTTGTAGGGAGAATTACCTGTAGACCTCTTTGGTGTTATCCTGTCAGCCCATAATGCTGATTTTAGCTTCGTATGCCATGTCCTTTGGTTTTCATCCAGAGTCCTTCTGATGATCCTTAGCAAATTCTTGTTCGTGGACTCTGCCTATCCATTACCCTGCGGGTAATAATTTGAAGAGGTGCTCAAATAGATTCCATTCTTGATAGCCCATTCTGTAATCCTGGAACCTATGAATGCCAATGCATTATCTGATATGATAGTGGTCGGCACACCAAACCTGGTCACTATTCCTTCATAAAAGTCTAGTATGTTAGACTCATTTGCTTCTTTGAGCGCTACCGCTTCGGTCCACTTGGTGAAATAGTGCATTCTTTGTGAGAATCCACTTGTGGCCTTGGCTCGAGTTTGGGTTGATGACCCGATGAAGTCCAATCCTCATTGCATAAATGGTTGCTCAACCAAAATTGTGTGCTTGATGGGAGTGCTTTGCTAATCTTTCTTTGCCTGTGAAGAGTGCACATTTCTTGCACTTTCTTATCCATGTATAGCAGTCACTAAAGACTGTCGGCCAATAATACCCTACCTTCATTATCTTGAGAGCTGTTACTCGTGGGGAAAAATGTCCTCCAGAATCTCCATCGTGAAAATCTCGTAACACCCTCTCAATTTGACCTATCCCAATGCACCTCAATAGAACTCCATTGATGTCTTTCTTAAACAAAACACCATCAACAAGCACATATGGAATGGCTTGTAATCTGAAGTATCTCCTCTTTGCTTTGCTCATTTCTGGAGGGCATAGGCCCATGCTGTAGGAAGTGTATCACATTCTGAGTCCAACAGGGAGTGGGCACATCATCATTTTCCTGTTCTTGACCATCTGTAGTACCAAGACAACCTCTTTTTCATTACCTACTTCAACTTGTTGACTCAAGGCTAGTTGTTCGCATAGTCCCTTCCCACGTACTAGTTTGGTGACCTTGATCTCGATGTCATATTCCATGACACGAGTTATCCATCCTGCACGTTTCTCATTCAGATCCTTGTTTAGAAGGAAGTCCCGACTCCTGCATGAGAGACCAATAATTGGATCTTGTTGTTTGAGACTAGGTGCTTGAATTTCTTTAAACTCCTGATCACTACAAGTACATGCTTTTCAATGAAAGAGTACCTAGTTTCGTATTCCTCCAAGCCTTGACTGAAGAAAGCAACTGGTTGTTCTAATCCTTCTTTGTTTTGTTGTGCCAGGATTGTAGAAATTGTGTCTCCACCACCAAAGGCATATAACATGAAATCCTTGGAGAAGTTTGGATTGACGAGAGTTGGAGCTTGAGATATAGCCTCTTTTATTGCCTCAAAACTTTCCTTGCCTTCAGATGTCCACTTAAATGCCATGCTCTTCTTCAACATCAGTGTTATTGGCTTTACGAGAGCTGCAAAGTTTGGAACAAACCTACGGACAAAATTGATCCTTCCTAAGAAGCTTTGAAGAGCCTTCTTATGACTTGGAAATGGCAACGCTCAAATTGCTTCAACTCTTTCTGGGTCAATCATCAATCCCTCCTTTGAAACAATATGGCCAAGAATTTTTCCCTCATGAGCCAAGAATATGCATTTTTTGGGATTCAATGATACCCCAAATCTCTTGCACCTCTGAAAGACCTGCCTCAGATGAAAGAGGTGATCCACTACATTTTTGGAGAATACAGTGATGTCATCAAGGTATATCAAAACTATTTTATTGATCAACCCCTTGAATGCCATATCCATTGCCCTTTGAAAGTGGCTCTAGCATTTGATAACCCAAATGGCATCTTCTTGTAGGCATAGGTGCCCCATTTGGTGGTGAAAGCCATCTTGAAGTTGGTCATCCTCCTTCACCATTCTAAATACCTAATTTAGAACTCACAATCAAATAACCATTCTTATAAGACAATAACCATATGCATTTTTGTAATGACTCTGAGTACCTCCGATCTATTCATTCCATGACTCATTCCATGACTCTTAATCTACCGATCTATTCATGAGTAATAAGAGTTGGCATTTTTATTTAACACTTCACTCTTGCGGTTCTCTTCCCTATTCTGGGATTCAGAATGCTCTATCCAAGGAACCTAACTGAATAATTGTTACCATTATTCATCGGCATCTCATCCCTTAGACTAGGTGAATTAGGACAACGCAATCAGCAGCTTGCGATACTTTGGCCAAAGATTTGAAACATACTGTTTATGTCTCGTATTCCTTAACGGCATACTCGTCAATCTGGAATACGCCCTTCACCCCATTCTTATGTTATGTAGAATGTCTTATACCGACTTCTATCAGTCCCTCCTATCTCAACTTATTCACTCGGAAATGGATTAACAAGGTGATAACGTTATATGGATGCCCACGAGGATTAGGGATACGATGACATACTGGTTCAACCCTAGTTAAACCAGTGTGTCAAGATACCCCGAATCTCCTAGGCAGCCTTATAACGTGACCACATTCCTAATCGGTCCCTGAGTAACTCGTTCGAGATCAAAGTGTAAATCTTAGCGATCAATGCAAAGGGTGTCGTCATAAGTCACCTGCATTGTTGTAACTTCGAGAAGATCCTAATCTTCTCGGAGGTACAACCCTGCAGTTGACTTGTGCCATCAACCTTTAAATCCACCTCGGAAAGATCTACTTATTAATATGCGTTACGCACGTTGAGTTTAAATTACATTAAAGACGTTCCCCTAAGGTTAGCCTCTCCTGATCCCTGGATTCTTCATCTTAGGATGACCTTCCTCAATAAAACCCATTACACGGTGGAGATATTAAGGCCAAGGTCTCATCAAGGAGTTCTTAGAATATACATGATTCTAAAACAACGAAATGGGACAATAACTCGTAAACTTCACATGAGATTGCCATCTGAACCCCATTAGGTTTATATCAGTTCTCCTAACTGAATTTATATCATACTTATTAGTATCAAGATATAAATGATTAAGAATCCAATTAAATGTTGTCCTGTCATAATCAAGACTAGGGATTAGTAATTTAATTCAGCTTGATTAGCGTTCTGCTTAGGTTTATTTTAATCCTATCTTTTAGAAAGACAATGATTTAAATTTCAATTTTGCTTTCGATAGAACAAATTAGAACTACTAAACACTCATAAGAATTCAATCACATTTTCTTGTAAGCTTTCATTGACAATCACAAAAGTCTCCAAATTATACAAAGATAACATTGCCCCTCCGGTATATAAACCGAAGAAGGTCAACTATCAAAATAAGAATACAACACATAAGTAGCAAATACTTATTTCTATTCCTTTCAGAACTATACAAATACATTTTATGCATTCAAAGATACTTGATACAATGCTCAACGGAAAAGGAACATCTTTCCACATATAGTACATTTAGAAAATCAAGATGTAATTCATTATAAATCAAATTAAACAATCTGATCATCCTATCAGATCTGCATTGCTTTTACCACTTACGGCATCCATCTGCAAAAATTATCAACATGGGTCAGTTCAATGAACTGAGCATGATAAGCACTAACTCTTAAAACAATTGCAATCCGTCAATTGTTTTCATTAAACACCCTGTTTAAATGATATAAAATCACCAAACAAGTAAACATGATTCAGACTATACGTTAGGAATATATCATGTCTATAACGTGTAATAATAATTTTCGTTACAGAGTAGTCCTATATACTTCTCAAATATTTCATCAAAATATTAGGGATCAAGAAGAACAAAAGTATCCTAAGCAATTATTCATTGCAAATCCCAAGATGAACAAACATCAGACAATCATTATATTCAACTTAAAAAGAGGAATATCATATCAATCCTGATACCGTCATTATGTAAAAACAATTACAGATGTTAGTTAAACAATTATATCAACTTATAATTTACAACAGAAGAGAAATAAACAAATTGTACATGTTTCCCTCTGAACTAGCTCATGACTGTACCGTCTTTCCAAAAGCAAGGCATTCACTTAATACACATGCAAATAAATCAGTCGAGTCCATCAACAGCACCACTGTTTTGTTAAAACTTACAATAAAGCAACTACAGTACAGTAGCCCTCTTGCCAAACAACGGTGTCTATCTACCAAGCAGACTCAGTATGACCTTACGCAAGAAGTGACAGACAAGAAGATAAACACTGCCGTTACCTGTTTAGGTACAGTCGACAACTCCTAAATTCAATCATGCTCAAGAATGGATATCTATGCAAAGAAGACGTAACACGCCAACAATCCCTATAACAACCTACAGCCCATTCAAACCCTTTCTACACTGTAAGGCTTTTAGACCCAAGGTCGAATTCAAAGGATCTCCTTCGTTGTCGCAGTCAACAAGAGACTCGAAATCATTTAAGCAATGTCATCTCCTATGACTACGAGAGAGATTTTTAAACGAAATCCACGCAACATGCACAAATACCACATCAAACCTGGAATGTAATCGTAAAGAAAACATAACATAGAATATCGTAGTCACTTCTGAACGCAATCAGAGTTGAAAGTATGGTATTCACGACCTACTTTATAAAAGCCATAATACAAGATGTCAAGCTATTTAAAGAAATCCAACAAAGCCAAAAACATTACATGTTCATACTCAGGCTTATACAGAAACAGTGACACAGATTACCACGCAAGGATTTTAAAACTAAATCCGTAAACAGTATTAACAGTATAGCTTTTTCCAAAAGCCGATAATAAGATATCTTCCCATACTCAAGGAACCCAACAGTGTCGAAAACACTAGTAAACTAAACAAGCTTAATTGAGGCAGGTACTGTAGTTACCTAGAAAGGTTTCAACTGAACCCGAGTAACAGTATATCAAATAAATAATAAACAATGATTCCCAACTGTGCCAACAATGATAAACATTAAAAATCAGGCTTAAACAAATTACTGATTTCGTAACAAGAATTCCCACTGAACCTCTTCAATATTCTCGAACAAGCTTACACAGAAGGAAACGTAATAGTACAACCAGGGAGTCTGTACCTAAATTTATTACAAATTACAGAGGTCGTATGACCTGTTACTTCTTCAAGACTCCAACGAAACTCAAATTACCAATATTCAAAGATATATAAAGCTTCCACAGTGGTCCATAGTGTACGAATCATTCAATGGACTCTACAGAGTCGTTTCAAATAAAATAAACATATATATATATATAAAAACGGGTTGAATCCCCATAACCTCCTCGCAAGGGAAAAACAACTCCAAGAAAGTCGTAATGAATACTGTAACACAATAAGTTATCTCTTCACAATAACTATAAAATTTCATAACGAAACCCAACAAGAATCAATAATCACCACTAAATAATAACCACAACAAGCTTACAAAAAGTTCAATTTAACTGAACAATCACACCAATGTCCATCAGTATCCCTCCCGACAAGTATCCACAACAAACATCAACGGCAAGTATCAACAACAAGCATCGACTACGAGTATAAATCGACAAGCATCACAGTGGCCTGTACCCATCACGAGAATAATTTATGGGCTCTCGCAGAGCAGGCCGAGCATACATTCTTTTCATATATTTCACATATTTAAGCCGGAATGCAAAACACAAAGAAATATAGCAACAGTTCGAATATAATAAACACCCATCAAGGGTTAAATTGAAAAATCGAACCAGCATGAAGATACAGTGTCAAAAATCACACAAGGATACCATAGAAACCATCTATTTCCATAAATCATTTGAACAGAGTTGTTCTAATGAAATCATTTGAAGAAGAGCAAGATTTTTAAAAGTTAGGGCCTAACATGCCTGGATATTTGCTCAAAATTCCGAAGCAGACCACTGAAAGAGCTCGGACTTTCTTTTCCTTTTCCAAGTTAGAGCCACCAACAAAATTTTGCTATTTCCATGACTTATATATTTTCCTTGCCAGAGGAAAGAGCTAGATACGCTCATACTCGCCATGCAACACCAAGAAGACTGGTGCGAAGAACCAGTGAACAGGCAGAGGGAAAACCGGAATTCGTGATAAGCCAAACAAAACATTAACTTTCCAATTTGCATGCCTTCTCATGAATTCCGAGCTCGACTTCCGAGCTCATTAATTGCATTTACTCCCAACTTCCCGCTCAAACTCCACTGCCACCGACCGCCATAGTTGGCGATAGACAAATAAAATTTCAAGACCATTTTCAGTTTTGGCGACCTGCCACGTCGGCTCAAGTTAGCCATTTCTAAAACTTCTACCAATACCTGTCCTTCATACTTATCCTTTGCATTTAATGACATAGAAAAAGCCGCCCATGGTTCGCATCCCTCCATAGGTCCCCTTACATCCTTGTTCAATAGTTAGGTTAGTAACTTAGGTTAGAATTTAGGATAACACCTAGTCTAACTTCATAGAACATAGATACTAACTTAGGACATTAGCTCTTAGCCTAGGTCTAGGTTAGATTATCACTAATCTAACCCCTAGGTTAAGTTTAGTTTTAGGTTACTAACATTAATAATTCCAGTTAGGTCTACATTCCGTATGCTCAGAAAAAGACCTACAACATGCATTCTCGAACAGGGTTAACTCCTGTACTGCCATTAGGCTACAGAATTTGTATGTAACTGAATTATTACCTGGTCCGCGATCAAGACCTTCCAGATATATTTAGATATCGGGAACCAATCCTTTTCACACGATCAACCTGAGTCATACTCCGGACTAGCTTATTCAATGCATCTAG